>CM026394.1:17659252-17735776 GCA_014843695.1 Archivesica marissinica | reverse complement strand
TGAACATCACTATATACCTGACTAAGTAATATGATGTGTCATAGTGGGTCACATAGCATCCCTGAACATCACTATATACCTGACTAAGTAATATGATGTGTCATAGTGGGTCACATAGCATCCCTGAACATCACTATATACCTGACTAAGTAATATGATGTGTCATAGTGGGTCACATAGCAACCCTGAACATCACTATATACCTGACTAAGTAATATGATGTGTCATAGTGGGTCACATAGCAACCTGAACATCACTATATACCTGACTAAGTATATGATGTGTCATAGTGGGTCACATAGCAACCACTGAACATCACTATATACCTGACTAAGTAATATGATGTGTCATAGTGGGTCACATAGCAACCCTGAACATCACTATATACCTGACTAAGTAATATGATGTGTCATAGTGGGTCCATAGCAACCCTGAACACACTAATACCTGACTAAGTAATATGATGTGTCATAGTGGGTCACATAGCAACCACTGAACATCACTATATACCTGACTAAGTAATATGATGTGTCATAGTGGGTCACATAGCATCACTGAACATCACTATATACCTGACTAAGTAATATGATGTGTCATAGTGGGTCACATAGCAACCCTGAACATCACTATATACCTGACTAAGTAATATGATGTGTCATAGTGGGTCACATAGCAACCCTGAACATCACTATATACCTGACTAAGTAATATGATGTGTCATAGTGGGTCACATAGCAACCCTGAACATCACTATATACCTGACTAAGTAATATGATGTGTCATAGTGGGTCACATAGCAACCCTGAACATCACTATATACCTGACTAAGTAATATGATGTGTCATAGTGGGTCACATAGCAACCCTGAACATCACTATATACCTGACTAAGTAATATGATGTGTCATAGTGGGTCACATAGCAACCCTGAACATCACTATATACCTGACTACTACATACATTGAATTATTATTACCACCCATATTCACAGATAAGGCGATCTCGCCGACAAGACGACACCCCCTCCTCCTACTTTGGGCCATTAAATCTGTGGGTTTTGGCATGCACTCGCACATAAGACGAGTTGATAAAATGGACACCAGACACAAGTATAAATTGCATTTATTTAATTATGCAATTGATTATGAACAATAACTCTGACATGGCCGGTCCCAAGCCTGGGTGAGAAAGGAGGAGAATGGTTGTGCGTGCATAAGTCCAGCACCCTTACCATAGTAAAACTTGCATGCCACAGAAACAAATAAGTGGCCCTATGTCCCAAAATAAGTAAGTTGTGTAGCTTAACTATTACTAAAAACATACGAACACACTCAATATCCAGGGATCATTCTAGAGGGCGATGTGGGCGAAATTGTCGCCCTAGGGACCCTGACTTCGCACTCTGGGTGGCCCCACTTACGCCTAAAAAAAACATTTTGTTTTGATTTTTACGATTTTCAAAAAAAAAATTGTCTAGTAAGATACACTGGCCCATTATAAAGCACCCCCCCCGTCTATTCAAATGTTGTATTTAATGGTTGTACTGTGCATTTTAACCCTATTTTGCAGAAGTATATTAAAGAACACCATGGTAGCGATCAAGTGCTTTCTCACTTCTCCCAATAAATTCTGACCTAGAATGAACCATGAATATCATTAAGATAAAAATCCCAGAGTTGTGACACAAGTTTACAGACTTCAAATATCTGAGATAAATTAGTTTAAACACTACAATGTATTTATTTCATTTCTTTTTACATTTCGTTGTCATAGGGTGGAATTAGGGTAACCTATAAACTATATTTTGTCTGATCTTAGCGTCAGAAATGTAACCTGATATATGATATGAACAACTTGTGGTCTTAAGGTGTCAGCCTGTATGCACATGTCTTGTGCTTGTATATTTAATTCCAGTGATTAGATAATTATGACCCGAAATCAATAGTATTGATTGCTGTTATGCATTACTTCTTACATTTCTTTGTCATAGGGTGGAATTACCGTAATTCGAAATCGTAAAAAAATCATTAATGGTTACTGAGAAAATATTCTGTTGTTTCATTCTATTTACCCCCGTGAATTATGTCCGTTCTTGTGTTCCATATTTATGTATATCGTTATATATATTATTGTTATATTTCGGGTTTTACGCCTGCATCAGCACCATTTTGGACTATATCGCCGGCGGGCAGTTTACCTAACAACACCTTTCCTGGGCAGGCTCCAGCGGTTAACCAGTACTTGGGTGCATGCACCAACCTCTGTAAGAAACTGCCAACTTTTTCATATAAATGAGACACGGCCTGAGTGATGATAGGTTACAGTGGTATACAAGTCAGCGACCGTAACCACTCGACCACGGAGGCGGACCATCAGTGATGATAGGTTACAGTGGTATACAAGTCAGCGACCGTAACCACTCGACCACGGAGGCGGACTTTTGTATATTGTAAACCTCATTCTAAATCGGTTACTTATAAAAACTTGCCCCTCGTCACTGTAGGCTTGAATCCCTACCACAGGCAAACCTTTTCATTCGAGGGTGCTATTCAACTTACTTGCGTTTTGTAAAACTCAAGACAATAAATAATGTTCGAATTAAAGCAAATGTGTATCGTCATTCACTAATTAATGCAGACACTTCCACTTGTGGAAGTCATGATAGCGCAGTGGTAGTGCGTTCGCTTCAGGTGCGACAGGCACAGGGTTCGAGCCCCGCTAGAGCTGCTACGATTGTGCCCATAGGCAAGCAAGGCATTTAAATTCCACATGCCTCTTCTCTCTCCCTCGTGGCGATGGATTCCATCAGGAATGAGGTCTCGAGAGTGATTGATATAAGTTGTAAGAACTTGTTTCGCAATCGAGCTAACATAAATTAGTATAAACTAAGATATAAAAAAATGCATAAAATGAAAAATTGCATCAATTAGCAACACCCATAGCCTAATAAACCTAGCCTCAAGTACAGTAACTTCCATCTATTATACATCCAAATAATATACCTGATGTTAATACTGACAGATGACGGAAAGTGACAAGTGAAACAGTAAAATATGCTCTGCTTAAAGACTAAGTGTGTACAGGCACAATAAATGCATGTCCCAACACCTACTTGCATAGTAATGAAACTTCACTTTAATTGCAATAAATGTTTATTTGGAAATTTGTGGGTTGAAATAGCTTCATATGCTATAGTAGACCTACTTTATTAGACTGTGTATATCCATGAATAATAATTATATTCCTACAGTCTGTCAAACATAAATTGTGATACCTCATTATTTGTCGTTCATAACATAAAGATTGAAATTTTAATCTAGTTTTAAATTGACACACACAAGTACACGTGTACACATACACTCAGCTTACTTGCCTTCAGACTCCCCCCCCCCTCCCCACCATCTCGGTTCTGGCGAGTCTCCCGCCAAAGATGCACTCATGCGAGATTGTCGAACCTCGGTCACAGTGTCGTCTTGTTAATATTATCCAATCAACAACTTTGTGGAATCAAAATATGGAGGTAATTCTTATATATTATAAATAAACATCGTAATATGATGATATGAAAATCAATTGGACATTTTACAAAATTCCAAATCTGGAAGTGCCGGTGTCAAGGTAAAAATCACCCATTGTGAAATTACACAATTGAGGTGGTAAAAATGATAAATAAATAAATCCATGAAAACATAGTTTTTAAGCTGAAAATCTCGGGGGAATATCAACCCTGGTCGGCAATATATACAGTCAAACCTGTTTAGTGGTCACCTGTATTAAGCAGCCGGTTTCAAATTCCAAATATGTTGCTTTATTATACATTTCACCTCTATTAAGCAGCCACCTGTGCTAAGTAGCCACTTTCTGTGACTCCCTTGGCTGGCTGCTTAAGACAGGTTGACATATATATATATACCCTGTCAAACAAACCAAAATAACATAATATAATAAAACTGCACCTATAGCACGTCCAAAGCACGTCCAAAGCACGTCCAAAGCACGTCTACTTAAACAGAGAAACTGTATAACCTTACCTGAATTCTCGTGTTCTTGATATTGGTATCGGTTTATTGCTCAATAGCTATACATATCTAATGTTGATTACGCAAAAGAAAAATGTATATCTTGTACCAGATTCTCACTCATTAAGAAAAAACACAACCACTACTAGTCCACTCCAGAAACAAAACACCATAATAATGTAAAGAAATTAAGCAAATTGTTCCAACACTGATGGAAGTGTTTTTTCTTAATTCATTAAAGTAGCATCCGTTACACTGCGGCAGTTCTGAGAAACATAGTCTCTCTGAACTTAATTATCAATGTAGCCAACATCAACCAATACAGACAACCAATAAAATCCCATATACCACTGGGTATAGACAAAACAAAACAAAATATTGATAAAGTAATGGATAGTTCTGATGAAATAAATTGTTCAAATTATCCAAATTCAACTGGGTATTAATTTATAACAAATGACACAAGAGGGCAGCGGAGAGTTGTCACTCCCATGACAATCCAATTGCTGTTGCCGAGTTGTAATTTCTGTCACATCTGAAACAGTTCAGTTCAGGCAAAATGGTGCCAAACATAATGGAATGTTTTTTAGTTTTGATTTTTGGCCACATTTTACATTGGAATAATTGGCAACTATATTGATTGGTGGAGGAGGAAGCTGCGAGTTCCATCCGTGCAGTATTTCAGGCACGGACGGCCGCCACACCCATGTAAACCACTGACCTTCCACATTATCCAGCTGGATAACTTCCTCACATGAAAGAATTAGACACCCCCTAGTTGGATTCGAACCCTCAGCGATGAGAGAGACAATTTATTTGAGGCAGGGTTCCCTCTGTCTGAATTTTTGTCTGCGCAACTTCTGTCGCTAATTGAAAAACAAATAGAGCCAATTTGAAAAACTTGGAACCAACAAATAACAATAAAGTTCACAGATAAATAATTGAAGCCATGTATTTGACAAAACCAAAACATGTTCTGCCAATAAAAAAACGTTACGTCAAATATGTTCGCCAATTCACAAAAGTTTAGCGCAAGTATTTGTTTTTTGCTGCAATTGGCGCCATTAGCGACCGACAGCGGGAATAGTGTGAAGTCAACGACCGTAACCACTCAGTCACAGGAGATCTATAAAAACAAGTGCAATTTGCAGAATTATTCTGCAATTTCAATAGACTTCTGTGATCCTTTATCTCATAAAACTTTACACAATAAAGACATTTGTGTTATATCAGGCTTTCATCAGGGCTGCGGTTATGAAAGAAACATTGTTGAAGAGAGGAAAGAAATAATGCCAAAATATTGAGAGGCAAAAAGTGTCCCCCCCACCACCCATCCACCAAAAAAGTGAAAAAATATCTTTTCCTGAACAGCTTAAACCAAATGTTTTGATTTTTGGCCACATTTTCATTTTATATTGGAATAATTGGCAACTCTATTATTGGTGGAGGAAGAAGCTGCGAGTTCCATCCGTGCAGTATTTCAGACACGGACGGCCGTCACACCCGTGTAAACCACTGACCTTCTGCATTATCCAGCTGGATAACTTCCTCATATGAAAGAATTAGACACCCCCTAGTTGGATTCAAACCATCAGAGGTGAATGTGGGTTAAACCAAATCTGCATACCGGACGGGTATTGCAGGGTTCACTCTGTGTGAATGTTTGTCTGCGCGACTTCTGTCGCCAATTGAAAAACACAGGAGCAAATTTATAAAAACTTGGAGCCAACTAAGAGCCATATATTACACAAATAACTATTTGAAGCCATGCAATTGACAAAACATGTGCCAAAAATAAAAAATAAAGTTGCGCCAAATATTTTCGCCAATTCACAAAATTTAGCACAAACAGTTGTTTTTTGTTGCAATTGGCGCCATTGGCGACTGACAGCGGGAACCCTGTATATTTATTTTGGCCAAAGCACAAGGAAATCCTCCAAAAAAGATGAAAATTCACAGCCATACTGTCTTGATAAGAATGATGAAATAAGTGTTCATCATGAAGGCTCAAAATAGTCACAAGAGAAACTGTCAAATTGCAGAATAATATGAAGACCAATTAGGCATACACATTACAACTAATATTTGAATCTATTGATCAAAGACAATAATGACTGTTTTATCACTCCCTGCGGAACAATTACCGGAAAACAGCAGGTGCTTCCACCAGACAAATAATGAAATAATTGACAATTTCTGGTCCAATCTGTTGCCGTGCCTGTTTTATCACCTAAACAGATACGGATCTACCCATGATGAAATAATAAACTATCTCCGTAGGTCAATATTGGAGATGGAAGATTGGGGAAACCAACTGTTAGGTAAGCATTGTTGATGGAACAGAGAACATTAATAATATTGATGATTATCATAATACCATAGGTGGCACACTAATTAACATGATGCCGATGAGACTATAGCTCCTCCCACTAGTCACGTGATCAGAAATGTCTAGACACCGATAATCGCGACACGTTGTCGAGGAAAATGGCAGCTGTTTGATAACGCTAACGGTTTCTGAAGGTGTGTCGCTTTATTGATCGCTGATTGGCTTATTGGATTATCGCCGGTTGGGTTGATTGAAGTCTTGTAACACCGGGCAATATGAAAGTTAGTACCCGAAAAGAGAGATATATATCTAAATGGTGGTGAAAATGGCTGAGAGATTATTGATCCAAAGTTAACAAAGCAGTCAAAAAACATTTACAAGATGGTGGCATTCTTGGATTTCAGATCAGAATGACTTTCTCAGGCTCGGTTTAAAATTGTCCAAAAACTTAAAGGTTGCACAATATGCATTTATTGTTGTCATCTTTGTAAATTTGTACTCGGGTATTCATTAATTGATGTAATGACAATAGGTGACAAAACCGTCCCCTGAGGAATGCCTGGTTGATTAAGAAACATAAAAAAATTCAATATAACAGACATAATTCACAGTTTTTAATTAAATTTGATGGTCTTTACTATATTTATTTAGTGTTTTCCATTTTTTCAACCCATCTTAATATACAAGCAGAAAAAGGTAACTGTGCATGCCTAAAATGCGTTGTAATATAAAAATGTATGTTTTCAGAGACAATTTATTTATTATTAATCACAATTGCACGTTATGCAATCAGTAAGTTCAGCGCGGGAGTATCCGAAACACAGCAGGGTCAAACCGAGTTCTGGGCGGATTGCAGGAAGTCCCGGACATAATAGATTCCGTACAGTTCTCAGGCTTATTGGTCGCATAATCCAGGGATGGTCCGTGCAGTCAATCTTTAAACTTTATTTATTTTACAACGATTGCGAAGCAAGTTTTAACAACTTATATTAATCACTCTCGTTGGCTCGGATGAAAACGTATATGTGGTCATTCGTGTGGGAGGAAACCGGAGTACCCGGAGAAAACCCACCTGACCAATCTGGCGCCCATCGTACCATCTCACATACTTCCCGGTTTGAGGAACGAACCAGGGTCGCATTGGTGAGAAGCGAGCGTGCTAACCACTGCGCTAATCGGACAGCCGTTGTTACTTTTTTCCGCTAGTATATATAGAACAATTTATTTATTTTTATATTTCGGGTTTTACGCCTGCATCAGCACCATTTCGGGCTATATCGCCGGCGGGCAGTTTACTTAACATTCCTGGGCAGGCTCCAGCGGTTAACCAGTACTTGGGTGCACCAACCTCCGTAAGAAACTGCCAACTTTTTCATATAAATGAGACACGGTCTGAGCGGGGCTCGAACCCGTGACCATCAGTGATGATAGATTACAGTGGTATACAAGTCAGCGACCGTAACCACTCGACCACGGAGGAGAACTATAGAACAACTATAACATCATGATTCCTTAAAATAAACGTTAAATGCTTCTCCTTATGAAACCAGCTAGCTTTTAACGAATATTCATAAAAATCATTTGCATATAATGCACTCGTTCCATGCAAACAGTTTGTTTGTTTGGGTTTTACGCCTTCATCAGCGTCATTTTGGGCTATATCCCCGGTGGGCAGTTTACCCAACATTCCACCTATCCTGGGCGGGCTCCAGTGGCTAACCAGTACTTGGTGCACCAACTTCTGCCTTGCAAACTGTAATCTAAGTAAATGCAGAACATTAAGTGTGGCATCTCTGCTATACATGCACATATCATGCATGTCCTAGCTAGTAGCAAGTTTATTTCACTTAACACATTTCATTCTGGATACATTTAAAGGCTTTTGCAAACAACATAGATCCAGATCAGCCACAGCGCAACGCTGCATGCTGATCAGGATCTATGTTGCTTGCTACATAGCCAAGTGTCTTAGCAAGATCATCTGAATAGCAAACAGCATAGAGCCTGATCAGACAGCAAGTTCCATGGCGGCTAATCTGGCTCTATGTTCTTTGCAAATACTGTTTGAACGGTATCCAGAAACAAATTGGTTAAAACACTGTCTTCAAAACTAAAGAGGAGCAGGCTTCCCTTTGTCTGAATTTTTGTCTGCGCCACTTCTGTTGCCAATTGAAAAAAACTGGAGCCAATTTGAAGAACATGGAGCTAAGAGCCATATAGTTCACAGATAAATATTTGAAGTCATTGACAAAACAGGCTGTGCCAAAAATTAAAAAAATTAAAACAAACAAACATTACGCCAAATATTTTCGCCAATTCATAAAATTTAACGCCAGTATTTAATTTTTGTTGTAATCGACAGCGAGAACCCTGAAGAGGCCAACAATCATTTTATCTGCATACTGCTGATAAGCAATGGGCATACTAGAATAATGAATAATCACGATCTACAGGAATACACTGATAACAGCATGACCAGCTATATGTGGGAAGCCACAAAGGTGTTGTATGGCATTAATGTGAGCAATGGGTTAATGAGATATATCTCTAATTTTCTATTACCTCCCTTGGCAGAGAAAGTCTGATTTATTCCAATATGTGAATATGTCTTTTTAACTAGAATCCTTTGTTTTTACTGTTGTTTCCTAACCAGATGTTGTGGTATGAAAATTGTGTGATTTTATCAAAATCGTGTTAATTAACTGGTAGCATTGTTATACAAATAAGAACCCATTGGATATACTGTAGGAGATATGTCGAGATATAGTAACTTACTATAAGCGTTAGTGGAATAAAATTGCTAGCATGTTGTGCAAAGGAAACAACGATAAAAACAGAGGAAAACACTTAATAGGATCTATCTACTTTGAGGGAGTATTCAGGGGCAGTAACTCACCGATGTCTCTCATTGAAACAGGGTTTTGTTGTTTATTACGATGACATCCCTATGCCTGGGAACAGGCGTCGATATATTTTGCCTGTCAATCAAATAAATATATTTTAACACCGAGACTATTAATTGGGCCGTATTGAGCTTCTGATCATATCAACGCCTGGGGAAAAGTGGGGGATTGTCCATTAATCCTATTAGTAGGCCTATTAGCACGTGACTTAATTAATGACGTACTTGAATCGAAAGCGAGGCACTGAAATGTTGATAACATTTTATAATTGGCCGCCATTGTTTACGGGTCAACGGATACGATAAATCGATCCATTACCATCTAAATGTAATATTTAAAATCCGCCATCTCGTGGATATAACACAGAAATGGGACATTATAGGTTTGCAATGTAAATGAGTCTACGGGAGCATTCGTGTATATTCGGAAATGATCGTGTATAACCGTGCCTGTTCGGCGATTTACGATAGAATTCCGTTTCTATATTTAGCGATATTATCTTTTAGAGAAGAGTTGTCGTTCTTCAAATAAAGTGGGTGTAAGTAGATGGCGCTATGGTCGGAAATCCAGTTTCCCCAGGCTGTCATTTTGCTAGAAGTTAAAAAGTGAAAAATCGACAGACTGGAACCCAGACTACTCTATTAGCTATCACAGGATAAACCAGATGCATATTTTATAAAACATATTCATACGAGGAATATCAGGCCCGTAGCCACACTGAGGTACACTGAGGTACACCGAGGCAGCTGGCTCGGTTAAAATTTCCAGTAAAAAAAAAATGAAAAATGAAATAAATATCCCATCGACGTGATGGGTGGACTGGAGGTTTATGGCCCATCAATACTGCTGTATAAAATGCTGACTTCTAGAGAGCTGAAAGGTCAGTCAGTACATAATTATACATCTAAATCAGAAAAGGCAAGCAAGCGCTTCTATACCCAACAATTTTAAGGGGGGAACAGGCCGCTGGACCCCCCTAGATTGCCTCGGTTGAAATTTGCCTCTGGCTACGGTTTTGGGAATGACAAAGGCCCATTCAGGCTTGTACAACATATATATAACATGTGTAGACAAAAATTAATATACATGAAAAAGAACATAAAGCTTCATCAATTGTCAACATTTCCAGTCGTTGATAGCACAGTGGTAGCGCATTCGCTTCAGCCACGAAAGGCCCAGAGTTCGAGTCCCGCTGCAATGAGGTCTCGAGAGTGATTAATATAAGTTGTAAGAACTTGTTTCGCAATCGAGCTAAAACAAATTTGTATAAACTAGCATTTACAATACTAGCCAATAATTTCCCATCACTTCTCACAGTATATATAAATTACACGATGTCACCGGTGGCACTCCATTATACACAAGTTTCATGATTTCTGTAAATCATTTTTTTACCATCTATAAGAAGAGCATAATACCCTTTGTCATCATTCTTACATTCTATGTATATTTATTTCTTGCTTTAGCGCTAGCAGCTACGTTATTTTTTGGTCATCTAGCGCTCATTTAGTGCACGGTTGCATCATTTTTCTATCATCAAACCACTTGTCAGCATAAAATATTCCGTGAATATCACCACAATGGCTACCAGAGAGGAGGGATGAAGGGAGCAGGTGGGTGGGGATGAAGGGAGCAGGTGGGGATGAGGGAGTGGGTTTCATATGAAGGGAAAGCGGGAGTATGAGGATGTGGGGTGTGGGGTGGGTATGAGGGTGAATGGGGGTGGGTGAAGGGATGAATGGGGGGTGATGAGTGGGTGGTGGGATGAAGGGAGTGGTGTGGGGGATGAAGGGAGTGTGGGGTGGGTGGGGTGAGGTGAATGGAGTGGGTGAGGATGAGTGGAGTGGGTGAAGGGAGTGAAGGGAGTGTGTGGGGATGCTGGTGTGGGTGGGATGGAGTGGGTGGGGATGAAGGGGGAGAAGGTAGTGTGTGGGGATGAAGGGAGTGGGTGGGATGAAGGTGTGGAGGGTGAAGGGAGTGTGTGGGGATGAATGGTGTGTGGGGATGAAGGGAGTGGGTGAGGATGAATGGGAGTGGTGGATGAAGGGAGTGTGTGGGGATGAGTGGGATGAGTGGGAGTGGGGGGGATGAAGGGAGTGTGGTGGGAGTGATGAATGGGATGGGAGTGAAGGGAGTGGGTGAATGATGAAGGGAGTGGGTGGGATGAAGAAGGGTGAAGGGAGTGTGTGGGGATGAATGGTGTGGGTGAGGATGAATGGGAGTGGGTGGGGATGAAGGGAGTGGGTGGAGGGTGAAGGGAGTGGGTGGGATGAAGGGAGTGTGGGTGGGTGGAGGGGAAGGGAGTGATGAATGGAGTGGGTGATGAAGGGAGTGGGTGGGTGGAAGGTGAAGGGAGTGTGTGGGGATGAAGGGTGGGTGGAGGGTGAAGGAAAGGGAGTGTGTGGGGATGAAGGGAGGATGTGGGGGGAGGGAGTGGGTGGATGGAATGAAGGGAATGTGGGTGGAGTGGGTGGGGATGAAGGGAGTAAGGGTGGGATGGGGTGTGAAGGGAGTGGGTGGGGATGAAGGGAGTACGGGTTGATGGAGCATGAAGGGAGTGGGTGGGGATGAATGGAGTGGGTGGGGATGAAGGGTGGGTGGAGGGTGAAGGGAGTGGGTGGGTATGAAGGGAGTGGGTGGGGATGAAGGATGGAGCGTGATTATACAATAATCATTGACAAAGAATACTTACTAAATTTAAAATATTAAGTAAGATAATTCCTAACTCGTTTCCTTAAAACTGCATCCGAAATTTAATCCACCAAAATAACGCAAGTATTTCCACATAATTATATCCGTATAATACAAGTATATATATAAAAAAAAACTTTTCAATTCCACTTTAAACTTGCTGATAAAGTGGTCATTAATTGAAATGTAGACTGAATAGTTAGTTACACCTCAATTGTTCTTAATATAAGCACTACAGTATTTATATATACATATATATAAATATGTCGCAAAGCATACTTATCACTTGAAATATAACAATGTATTAAAGGAGTACTAATTTACACACACATACACACACACATACACACACACACACACACACACACACAAGTGTACCAATTAATATAATAAGTCAATACACTTACAAACGTACCAACACCAGAGACCAAGCGAGATACTTGCACACTTGACTACGAAATATGATTACTGTACTGTGTGATAACGCTACACTATCTTTCAATGAATTGAGGCACCTTGGGGCCGTTTTAGCTTGAAGCTCTCTATATAAGTGTCAACTTCTGTCCAAAAATAGGACACCGCTGAAGTGTGCTCAAACGCAAATAGAGAGCCATACATGAAAACAATACAATTATTGTTACGTATGACAGATAATTGTGTTTCATGTTGCCTTAAATTAAAATATATTCCGATTGTTTTTGGGGGGGGGGGGGGGGTAACGTCGCACCAACAAGCAGTCGGTGATATGATGAGTCTTCAGCTGTTACTGGATGAGGAAGACCCCTGTGTGTCCCTCCCGAGCAGTATTTCAGGGACCGGCCAACCACAACCCCGGAAATTAATAAGATTAGATCACATCATACTATAAATATACAAGAAAAAAATTCAATAAATTCGTTAATTTTGATGGAGAAAATCAACCGGTCCTCCCAACATTGCACTTTTAGGGGTGGGTGGGGTGGTTGGTAGGGGTGGGTGGGGTGGTTGGTAGGGGTGGGAGTAGTGGGTGGGGGTGGATATGCCATTAAGTAATATAAAGTTGAAAGTCTGGTTCAATAGAAAAGTGATACAGGATACACATACAGGAACACAAGAGGGATGGACTAGAGGTATATCATTAATAACTTGTGGCTACAGACAATGGCGGATGGACTGGAGGTTTATGGTCCATCAATGACTTATTGCTACAGACAATGATGGGTGGACTGGAGGTTTATGGCCCATCAATGACTTATTGCTACAGACAATGATGGATGGACTGGAGGTTTATGGCCCATCAATGACTTATTGCTACAGACAATGATGGATGGACTGGAGGTTTATGGCCCATCAATGACTTATTGCTACAGACAATGATGGATGGACTGGAGGTTTATGGCCCATCAATGACTTATTGCTACAGACAATGATGGATGGACTGGAGGTTTATGGCCCATCAATGACTTATTGCTACAGACAATGATGGATGGACTGGAGGTTTATGGCCCATCAATGACTTATTGCTACAGACAATGATGGATGGACTGGAGGTTTATGGCCCATCAATGACTTATTGCTACAGACAATGATGGATGGACTGGAGGTTTATGGCCCATCAATGACTTATTGCTACAGACAATGATGGATGGACTGGAGGTTTATGGCCATCAATGACTTATTGCTACATACAATGATGGGTGGACTGAAGGTTTATGGCCATCAATGACTTATTGCTACAGATAATGATGGATGGACTGAAGGTTTATGGCCATCAATGACTTATTGCTACAGACAATGATGGATGGACTGAAGGTTTATGGCCATCAATGACTTATTGCTACAGACAATGATGGATGGACTGAAGGTTTATGGCCATCAATGACTTATTGCTACAGACAATGATGGATGGACTGGAGGTTTATGGCCCATCAATGACTTATTGCTACAGGCAATGATGGATGGACTGGAGGTTTATGGCCCATCAATATTGCTACAGACAATGATGGATGGACTGGAGGTTTATGGCCCATCAATGACTTATTGCTACAGACAATGATTGATGGACTGGAGGTTTATGGCCCATCAATGACTTATTGCTACAGACAATGATGGATGGACTGGAGGTTTATGGCCCATCAATGACTTATTGCTACAGACAAAGATGGATGGACTGGAGGTTTATGGCCCATCACTGACTTATTGCTACAGACAATGATGGATGGACTGGAAGTTTATGGCCCATCAATGACTTATTGCTACAGACAATGATGGGTGGACTGGAGGTTTATGGCCCATCAATACTGCTACAGACAATGACGGATGGACTGGAGGTTTATGGCCCATCAATATTGCTATAGACAATGACGGATGGACTGGAGGTTTATGGCCCATCAATATTGCTACAGACAATGATGGGTGGACTGGAGGTTTATGGCCCATCAATACTGCTACAGACAATGACGGATGGACTGGAGGTTTATGGCCCATCAATACTGCTACAGACAATGACGGATGGACTGGAGGTTTATGGCCCATCAATATTGCTATAGACAATGACGGATGGACTGGAGGTTTATGGCCATCAATGACTTATTGCTACAGACAATGATGGGTGGACTGAAGGTTTATGGCCATCAATGACTTATTGCTACAGACAATGATGGGTGGACTGCAGGTTTATGGCCATCAATGACTTATTGCTACAGACAATGATGGGTGGACTGGAGGTTTATGGCCCATCAATACTGCTACAGACAATAATGGATGGACTGGAGGTTTATGGCCATCAATATTGCTACACACAATGATGGGTGGACTGCAGGTTTATGGCCCATCAATGACTTATTGCTACAGACAATGATGGATGGACTGAAGGTTTATGGCCATCAATGACTTATTGCTACAGACAATGATGGATGGACTGGAGGTTTATGGCCATCAATGACTTATTGCTACAGACAATGATGGGTGGACTGAAGGTTTATGGCCATCAATGACTTATTGCTACAGACAATGATGGATGGACTGAAGGTTTATGGCCATCAATGACTTATTGCTACAGACAATGATGGGTGGACTGAAGGTTTATGGCCATCAATGACTTATTGCTACAGACAATGATGGATGGACTGGAGGTTTATGGCCATCAATGACTTATTGCTACAGACAATGATGGGTGGACTGAAGGTTTATGGCCATCAATGACTTATTGCTACAGACAATGATGGATGGACTGAAGGTTTATGGCCATCAATGACTTATTGCTACAGACAATGATGGGTGGATTGAAGGTTTATGGCCATCAATGACTTATTGCTACAGACAATGATGGATGGACTGGAGGTTTATGGCCATCAATGACTTATTGCTACAGACAATGATGGATGGACTGAAGGTTTATGGCCATCAATGACTTATTGCTACAGACAATGATGGGTGGACTGAAGGTTTATGGCCATCAATGACTTATTGCTACAGACAATGATGGATGGACTGGAGGTTTATGGCCCATCAATGACTTATTGCTACAGGCAATGATGGATGGACTGGAGGTTTATGGCCCATCAATGACTTATTGCTACAGACAATGATGGATGGACTGGAGGTTTATGGCCCATCAATGACTTATTGCTACAGACAATGATGGATGGACTGGAGGTTTATGGCCCATCAATGACTTATTGCTACAGACAATGATGGATGGACTGGAGGTTTATGGCCCATCAATGACTTATTGCTACAGACAATGATGGATGGACTGGAGGTTTATGGCCCATCACTGACTTATTGCTACAGACAATGATGGATGGACTGGAAGTTTATGGCCCATCAATGACTTATTGCTACAGACAATGATGGGTGGACTGGAGGTTTATGGCCCATCAATACTGCTACAGACAATGACGGATGGACTGGAGGTTTATGGCCCATCAATACTGCTACAGACAATGATGGGTGGACTGGAGGTTTATGGCCCATCAATACTGCTACAGACAATGATGGATGGACTGGAGGTTTATTGCCATCAATATTGCTACACACAATGATGGGTGGACTGCAGGTTTATGGCCCATCAATGACTTATTGCTACAGACAATGATGGGTGGACTGGAGTTTTATGGCCATCAATATTGCTACAGACAATGATGGATGAACTGGAGGTTTATGGCCATCAATATTGCTACAGACAATGATGGATGGACTGAAGGTTTATGGCCATCAATGACTTATTGCTACAGACAATGATGGGTGGACTGAAGGTTTATGGCCATCAATGACTTATTGCTACAGACAATGATGGATGGACTGGAGGTTTATGGCCATCAATGACTTATTGCTACAGACAATGATGGGTGGACTGAAGGTTTATGGCCATCAATGACTTATTGCTACAGACAATGATGGATGGACTGAAGGTTTATGGCCATCAATGACTTATTGCTACAGACAATGATGGGTGGATTGAAGGTTTATGGCCATCAATGACTTATTGCTACAGACAATGATGGGTGGACTGAAGGTTTATGGCCATCAATGACTTATTGCTACAGACAATGATGGATGGACTGGAGGTTTATGGCCCATCAATGACTTATTGCTACAGGCAATGATGGATGGACTGGAGGTTTATGGCCCATCAATGACTTATTGCTACAGACAATGATGGATGGACTGGAGGTTTATGGCCCATCAATGACTTATTGCTACAGACAATGATGGATGGACTGGAGGTTTATGGCCCATCAATGACTTATTGCTACAGACAATGATGGATGGACTGGAGGTTTATGGCCCATCAATGACTTATTGCTACAGACAATGATGGATGGACTGGAGGTTTATGGCCCATCAATGACTTATTGCTACAGACAATGATGGATGGACTGGAGGTTTATGGCCCATCAATGACTTATTGCTACAGACAATGATGGATGGACTGGAGGTTTATGGCCCATCAATGACTTATTGCTACAGACAATGATGGATGGACTGGAGGTTTATGGCCCATCAATGACTTATTGCTACAGACAATGATGGATGGACTGGAGGTTTATGGCCCATCAATGACTTATTGCTACAGACAATGATGGATGGACTGAAGGTTTATGGCCATCAATGACTTATTGCTACAGACAATGATGGATGGACTGAAGGTTTATGGCCATCAATGACTTATTGCTACAGACAATGATGGGTGGACTGGAGGTTTATGGCCATCAATGACTTATTGCTACAGACAATGATGGGTGGACTGGAGGTTTATGCCCATCAATGACTTATTGCTACAGACAATGATGGATGGACTGGAGGTTTATGGCCATCAATGACTTATTGCTACAGACAATGATGGATGGACTGGAAGTTTATGGTCCATCAATGACTTATTACTACAGACAATGATGGATGGACTGGAGGTTTATGGCCCATCAATGACTTATTGCTACAGATAATGAGGGGTGGACTGGAGGTTTATGGCCCATCAATGACTTATTGCTACAGACAATGATGGATGGACTGGAGGTTTATGGCCCATCAATGACTTATTGCTACAGACAATGATGGATGGACTGGAGGATTATGGTCCATCAATGACTTATTGCTACAGACAATGATGGGTGGACTGAAGGTCTATGGCTCATCAATGACTTATTGCTACAGATAATGAGGGGTGGACTGGAGGTTTATGGCCCATCAATACTGCTACAGACAATGATTGGTGGACTGAAGGTTTATAGCCATCACTGACTTATTGCTACAGATAATGAGGGGTGGACTGGAGGTTTATAGCCATCAATGACTTATTGCTACAGACAATGATGGATGGACTGGAGGTTTATGGCCCATCAATGACTTATTACTACAGACAATGATGGGTGGACTGGAGGTTTATGGCCCATCAATGACTTATTACTACAGACAATGATGGATGGACTGGAGGTTTATGGCCCATCAATGACTTATTGCTACAGATAATGATGGATGGACTGAAGGTTTATGGCCCATCAATGACTTATTGCTACAGACAATGAGGGGTGGACTGGAGGTTTATGGCCCATCAATATTGCTACAGACAATGATTGGTGGACTGAAGGTTTATAGCCATCACTGACTTATTGCTACAGATAATGAGGGGTGGACTGGAGGTTTATGGCCCATCAATGACTTATTGCTACAGACAATGATGGATGGACTGAAGGTTTATGGCCATCAATGACTTATTGCTACAGACAATGATGGATGGACTGCAGGTTTATGGTCCATCAATGACTTATTGCTACAGACAATGATGGATGGACTGGAGTTTTATCATTAATAACTTGTGGCTACAGACAATGATGTGTGGACTGGAGGTTTATGGCCCATCAATATTGCTACACACAATGATGGATGTACTGGAGGTTTATGGCCCATCAATATTGCTACATACAATGATGGATGGACTGGAGGTTTATGGCCCATCAATGACTTATTGCTACAGACAATGATGGGTGGACTGAAGGTTTATGGCCATCAATGACTTATTGCTACAGACAATGATGGGTGGATTGAAGGTTTATGGCCATCAATGACTTATTGCTACAGACAATGATGGATGGACTGGAGGTTTATGGCCATCAATGACTTATTGCTACAGACAATGGCGGATGGACTGGAGGTTTATGGCCCATCAATGACTTATTGCTACAGACAATGATGGATGGACTGAAGGTTTATGTATGGCCCATCAATGACTTATTGCTACAGACAATGATGGATGGACTGGAGGTTTATGGCCCATCAATATTGCTACATACAATGATGGATGGACTGGAAAATTATGGCCCATCAATGACGTATTGCTACAGACAATGATGGGTGGACTGCATGTTTATGGCCCATCACTGACTTATTGCTACAGACAATGATGGATGGACTGGAGGTTTATGGCCCATCAATGACTTATTGCTACAGACAATGATGAATGGACTGAGGTTTATGGCTCATCAATGACTTATTGCTACAGACAATGATGGATGGACTGGAGGTTTATGTATGGCCCATCAATGACTTATTGCTACAGACAATGATGGATGGACTGGAGGTTTATGTTTGGCCCATCAATGACTTATTGCTACAGACAATGATGGATGGACTGGAGGTTTATGGCCCATCAATATTGCTACAGACAATGATGGATGTACTGGAGGTTTATGGCCCATCAATGACTTATTGCTACAGACAATGATGGATGGACTGGAAAATTATGGCCCATCAATGACTTATTGCTACAGACAATGATGGATGGACTGGAGGTTTATGGCCCATCAATGACTTATTGCTACAGACAATGATGAATGGACTGAGGTTTATGGCCCATCAATATTGCTACAGACAATGATGAATGGACTGGAGGTTTATGGTCCATCAATGACGTATGTCAATAGCTATGACATATCGACACACGGTTGTACCATATCAACACCAGGTTGTAGCGAGCGATATGTTAGCACATAATGTTATTTCTAAGTTACGGCATGTCTGAGTTACTAACGATTGTGAAATCGATCATAGAGTAACAGTATCTATTTAACCCATAGCCTGTCAATCACAACTAAAGTCGCTTTTGCAATAGAGCCAGATCAGATGGAAGAAAATGTGCCATCTGTTCAGGCTCTATGCTGTTTGCTATTCGGATAGTAGACCTAATACTTGTTCTGAATAACAAACAACATAGATCGTGATCACATGCAGTATTACGCTGCAGCTGATCTAGATCCATGTTGTTTGCACATTCCATCCAATTTGTTCGGCAGGTTAAGCGTTAACCCATTCAACACCAAGTAACTCACATGGACTGGTCCATGATATTCATAAACCAATAAATGAATCAGAAAATCACATTTGGACAAGTTCATTTATCAAAATGGGTAATTATGTCTAAAAATAGTCATATCACTGGCAAAAAGTGCAGATCCTGATGAGACGGCTCGTCACGAGCCGGCTCATCTGGATCTACACTTTTTGTAAGCCTATTTAGAGGTTTGTGGTGTTGAAAGGGTTAAGCGTTAATGCAGATGAAATGAAAGATGTATGTTTGCTATGTAAGATAATAAAAAAAAAGTGATCGTTACCCAGTGAATTTCACACGGCGTTGTCGTTTAATTGCTATGTTTTGCTTCAACCAATTGGATGCTGCAGGTGTCGGAAATTAACACTTTATTATAAGAGGCTAGAAAGTTCTCACGTCATTCTATCGAACAATATGGGCTCCCACACAACTACTGAGAAATACCACCTCTTAAACATTACATTAACGGAAATATGTGTGTCTGTAAACTGATAATTACCACAAATTTATTATCCAACTTCAAGAAAACACTCGAGGAAATATCGAGGAAATATCGATAAGGTCTTGTTATTCTACAGTCTACTGTATAACATGTGTCACACAACTCTTGTACCACACGGCAAATTTTCTACCTTATTTCATACCCTGCGTATCACACGTGTTCTGAGCTCATACCACACGGCAAATTTTCTACCTTATTTCATACCCTGCGTATCACACGTGTATCTAACAGTTACACTGATACTGCACAGCAAATTCATACCCTGCGTATCACACGTGTATCGAACAGTTATGCTTATACCGCACAGCAAATTTTCTACCTTATTTCATACCCTGCGTATCACATGTGTTTCAAACAGTTACGCTTATACTGCACGCCAAATGTTCTACCTTATTTCATACCCTGCATATCACACGTGTTCCAAACAGTTACGCTCATACTGCACAGCAAATTTTCTACAATATTACATAGCCCTCGTATCACATGTGTATCGAACAGTTATGCTTATACCGCACAGCAAATGTTCTACCTTATTTCATACACTGCGTATCACACGTGTTCCGAACAGTTACGCTCATACTGCACATAAAAATTTCTACAATATTACATAGCCCTCGTATCACACGTGCATCGAACAGTTACGATGATACCACATATTATATTTTCCACCATATTTCCTTTCGCTTGTATCACACATGTATCGTATACTCTGCATAATGGTGTGCATCATGCGTGTATAGCATACGTATATCGTTTACTCTGCATAATGGTGTGCATCATGCGTGTATAGCATACGTATATCGTATACTCTGCATAATGGTGTGCACCATGCGTGTATAGCATACGTATATCGTATACTCTGCATAATGGTGTGCATCATGCGTGTATAGCATACGTATATCGTATACTCTGCATGATGGTGTGCACCATGCGTGTATAGCACACGTATATCGTATAGTCTGCATAATGGTGTGCACCATGCGTGTATAGCATACGTATATCGTATAGTCTGCATAATGGTGTGCATCATGCGTGTATAGCATACGTATAGCGCAACTATTATATGGCAACATTAATGACATTCAGCCCACTGTACCTTATTTATTCTGGTTGCTATATGACAACTATATTTATCACATAAATTTGCTTGTATTTCAGTGTAATACAGCCATCACATATTTTCTTATATGTCTACACGTGTAATACACTCTGGAAAGATTCTGATGGGTCGTGGCATGACACATTTGACATATAGTTTGTAACTTTTGTCTTCTTGTTAGTTTAAACAATATTTTATTTCAATGAATATACATAGTCTAATGATCACAATATGTCTTCTTGTTAATGTTTTCTTTGTTGAAAATCAATAAAATGTTAAATATGCACTAGTTTTTTTAGTTTATGCACTAGTATCATACAGTAATTACCGGATAGGATCAAAGTATACAGGCAAAACAATAAAAGATTCTTTTTCAAATTTATGGTTACTGTGGTAATTTATAAGTGTGTGGGGGTACTGGCAAGTGTATCAATAGGTGGTTTCTATGAATAGGTAATGTCATTCAGTGGGGATTCTATGAGATAATGGGTTTCAAGCTCATGGTTTCTGTATCATACAAATAACCCTATCAACACTACAGACCTAATAGGGTAACAAAAAGTTTAGATCCAGATGATCCGGCTCCTCACGAAGAGCCGCCTCATCATGATCTGCAAGTTTTGCCAGTAATATTACTATTTTTAGACAAAATTACCCATTTTGCTAAATGAACTGGTCCAAATGTAATTTTATTATTAATTTATTGGTCTAATAATATCATGCACCAGTTCATTTCAGTTACTTGGTGTTGAATGGGTTAACAACTAATTTGAAAACAAGAAAATTGTAATTCTTTAAAAAAAACAACAATGTACTATAAAAAAAAATGCTATGTGAGGTCTCAAGAACGGCATAGATAAGTACATACTATTATATGATAAAGTGCAGATTAGAGGATAGTTCAGCGAGTTTCTAGCTTATTGACCTTCGATAGATAAATATTAGATGAGAGAAGTCTACTGTGCGTAGACTATAATCAATTGGGCACGGTCTCGTAGACAGACAATATCTCACACATCCGCCATGTCCAACACTCCAAACGTGTAACTGACACAGAGCCAGATGTCAATCAAAATAAGACCATTACTTAAATATTCAATAAGATCATTATACGTGTCTGTCAAGTAACTAGAATAGCCGAGGCTGCTCTTTGTAATATTTACATTGTCTGCCGAGTGTTGGACAGGTATTTATTTACAAAGGGGCATAACAAACAACCAAATATTGATATGAATGATTGCCCTTTCTTTGAATCAACCCAACATTAGTTATAAGAGAGTATAATTATACGATAAAATTAATCCAGGGATCATTCTAGAGGGCGATGTGGACGAAATCGTCGCCCTTGGGACCCTGACATCACCCTCTGGAGACCCCACTTCTCCCTATAAATTTGTTTAAAAAAATAAAAAATATTTTATAATTTTCATACAAAATTTTGGCCAGTAAGATGCACTGACCCATTATCTAATCAAATGTTGTATTTAACCCTTTCAACCCCAAGTAACTGACATGGACTGGTCCATGATATTTTTAGACCAATAAATTAATAACAAAATTACATTTGGATCAGTTCATTTATCAAAATGGGTAATTTTATCTAAAAATAGTAATAATTATTACTGGCAAAAAAGTGCAGATCCTGATGAGACGGCTCGTTACGAGCCGGCTCATCTGGATCTACACTTTTCATAAGCCTATTTAGAGGCCTGTGGGGTTGAAAGGGTTAATGTACATGGACTCCGGCCAGCAGAAATAGAAATTTATTGGTCTGAATATATCACGCACCAGTCCATGTCAGTTACTTGGGGTTGAATGGGTTAATGGTGCATTTTAACCATATTTTGTTGAACAAATTTATTAAATAACACCATCGCGCTCTTTCTCACTTCTCCCAACAACCCTGACCTAGAATGAACCCTGGAATCAAACTATTAACCCATTCAACACCAAGTAATTGACAAGGATGTATATGTTCCTCTATGAAGTGTTGCCTCTGTAGCTACATACTACGACCTCTAAATGATATACCACCAGTACGACTGGTCTTTGCACAACACACAACACCTGTGACACAATTCTTCACTTCTTTATTAGCCCATTTTATTCTGGATACATTTAAAGGCTTTTGCAAACAACATAGATCCAGATCAGCCGCAGTGTGACGCATAGAGCCTGATCAGATGGCAAACAACATAGATCCAGATCAGCCGCAGCATGACGCATAGAGCCTGATCAGACGGCATGTTCCATGGCAGCTGATCTGGCTCTATGTTCTTTGCAAATCCTGCTTGAACGATATCCAGAATCAAATGGGTTAATGTCATCACCAAACAAATGTGTGGAAATTGGTCTAGAGACAAACCTTTGTCAGTGGTCACCTCCATTGAGCAGCTAACCTGTATTAAGCAGCCAGTTTTCAGATTCCCAATCGGTCATTTTATTATATATTTGATCTCTATTAAGCAGCCACCTGTGCTAAGCAGCCACTATCTCTGTCTCCCTTGGCTGCTTTAAGACAAGGTTCTATGTATTTATGTTACACAAAATAAAATACAGATTTAGATGAACCATATATCTTCATCTAACTGAAAGATGGAACTGCACATGTCGAATTATTGTCAATATGTCTTATAACAATGTTTTGGCTTCATGATTACTGGCAAGGTGTGTCTTAATATCAGGCAGATTAATGCCTGGAACTATACCTGTGGACACCACATTCTAAGAAAATTACATTTGGACCAGTTCAATTATCAAAATGGGTTATTTTGTCTAAAAATTGTACATTACTGGCAAAAAGTGCAGATCCTGATGATACGGCTTGGACTAGTGCATGATATTTTTAGCCGAATAAATTAATAGGAAAATTACATTTGGACCAGTTCATTTATCAAAAGGGTTATAATGTTGTCTTAAAATAGTAATATTACTGGCAAAAAGTGCAGATCCTGATGAGATCTTGATGAGGTATGCGGTGTAGAAAGGGTTAATAGAATCTATATTATAGTGTAATAATTCATGCTTTACATTATCACATTGCGATATTATGATACAGTCAAACCTGTGTTAGTGGTCACCTCCATTAAGCAGCCAAGCTGTATTAAGCAGCCAGTATCCAGATTCCCAATATGTTGTTTTATTATATATTTGACATATACATTTGACAGCAGCAACCTGTGCTAAACAGCCACTTTCTCTGACTTCCATGGCTGGCTGCTTTTAGACAGGTTTAACTGTATACATTACACTGTTATTTGGCACTACATGTTACGGTAACACCCTGAAAATGCCCCAGAATGAAGCAAATATAATGCTCCCTCAATATTATTCTCAGGGAGCATGCCCCAGACCCCCATAGCCAACTCACACACCTCCCTCCCTCTAGCGGCAATTCTTGGACCCGCCACAGGGTATCTGATATTCCTAATTGGCTTGCCAAGTGGATTTGCAATCCTAAATGAAACCGTCTATAGGAAACAACTACATTACAATAAATATGCAAATACTGATTTCATTTGTCACAGGAACAGTCAATAAGACGTTGAAATGGGAAAATACAGTATGCGGAGCTCGGAGCTCGCTGCGACAGCTCTTCATTTTTCTTCTTCAAGTAACTGCAACATTTTGAAATGAATGTGTGATGTCTACTTCTGTTTTTTTTGTTGTTGATGATTTTATTTCGTAGATTGCTTCCACCAAATATTACACAGTACCATTTCTCACAAAAACTTGCACAACAATAGGTGTAATACTGAATGTTGCACAACAATAGGTGTAATACTAAATCTTACACAACAATAGGTGTAATACTAAATCTTACACAACAATAGGTGTAATACTAAATCTTGCACAACAATAGGTGTAATACTAAATCTTGCACAACAATAGGTGTACTACTAAATGTTGACAACAATAGGTGTAATACTAAATCTTGTACAACAATAGGTGTAATACTAAATCCTACACAACAATAGGTGTAATACTAAATCTTGCACAACAATAGGTGTAATACTAAATCTTACACAACAATAGGTGTAATACTAAATCTTACACAACAATAGGTGTAATACTAAATCTTACACAACAATAGGTGTAATACTAAATCTTGTACAACAATAGGTGTAATACTAAATCTTGTACAACAATAGGTGTAATACTAAATCTTGTACAACAATAGGTGTAATACTAAATGTTGTACAACAATAGGTGTAATACTAAATGTTGTACAACAATAGGTGTAATACTAAATCTTGTACAACAATATATGTAATACTAAATATTGCACAACAATAGGTGTAATACTAAATCCTGCACAACAATAGGTGTAATACTAAATATTGCACAACAATAGATGTAATACTAAATCTTGTACAACAATAGGTGTAATACTAAATCTTGCACAACAATAGGTGTAATACTAAATCTTGCACAACAATAGGTGTAATACTAAATGTTACTCAACAATAGGTGTAATACTAAATCTTGTACAACAATAGGTGTAATACTAAATCGTGCAGAACAATAGGTGTAATACTAAATTGTGCACAACAATAGGTGTAATACTAAATCTTGAACAACAATAGGTGTAATACTAAATTGTGCACAACAATAGGTGTAATACTAAATCTTGAACAACAATAGGTGTAATACTAAATTGTGCACAACAATAGGTGTAATACTAAATCTTGTACAACAATAGGTGTAATACTAAATTGTGCACAACAATAGGTGTAATACTAAATCTTGAACAACAATAGGTGTAATACTAAATCTTGCACAACAATAGGTGTAATACTAAATCTTGAACAACAATAGGTGTAATACTAAATATTGTACAACAATAGGTGTAATACTAAATCGTGCAGAACAATAGGTGTACTACTAAATGTTACACAACAATAGGTTATGTTATAATGTTATTTATGTTATGTTATAATTCGGGTTTTACGCCTGCATCAGCACCATTTTGGGCTATATCGCCGGCGGGCAGTTTACCTAACAACACCTTTCCTGGGCAGGCTCCAGCGGTTAACCAGTACTTGTGTGCACCAACCTCCGTAAGACACTGCCAACTTTTTCATATAAATGAGACACGGCCTGAGCGGGGCTCGAACCCGTGACCATCAGTGATGATAGGTTACAGTGGTATACAAGTCAGCGACCTTAACCACTCGACCACGGAGGCGGACTAATAGGTGTAATACTAAATCTTACACAACAATAGGTGTAATACTAAATCTTGCACAACAATAGGTGTAATACTAAATCTTACACAACAATAGGTGTAATACTAAATCTTGCACAACAATAGATGTAATACTAAATGTTGCACAACAATAGGTGTAATACTAAATCCTACACAACAATAGGTGTAATACTGAATCCTACACAACAATAGGTGTAATACTAAATCTTACACAACAATAGGTGTAATACTAAATCCTGCACAACACTAGGTGTAATACTAAATATTGCACAACAATAGGTGTACTACTAAATCCTGCACAACAATAGGTGTAATACTAAATATTGCACAACAATAGGTGCGGCATTATATCTTAAAATTCATCAAACAGAAAATATGCAGTTACTTCTGTTTTTAACATTTTCCCTAACATCAATCATCTATGTGGAGTCTCCATGCTGTAATGGATACGGCTTCCACGTTGTAATTGAGAGAGGTTGTGAGTTTGAGTCCCCGTCAGAACCACAGTGGTGGCGTCCTTAGCCAAGACACATAAATCCACAGTGCACCTTCTCTCTCCATCTCATGGCGATGGATTCCACCGGGAATGAGGTCTCGACAGCGATTAATCTAATGTTGTATAAATTGTTTCGCAAATGAGCTAAAAGGAAATGTGTAGACGATCCATTTCTCAATACTTAATAATGTTAAAAGTCCGAGTTAAAGATGTAACTTCCATACAGACGGGTCTGTAGTCCAGTGGTAACACACTGGACTGGTACTCCAGGGATCGCGGGTTCAATCCCCCGTCTTACCCTAATAAAATGAACAGTCTTTCAGATGGGACGTTAAACCGAGGTCTCGTGTCAGTGCTTTACGCCGTGCACGTAAAAGAACGAGAGGAGATTCTGGAATGGGTCTATGTCTGTATCATTGCACTATCCTCCAATATTCTAAAATGACTAATCTCTTCAGGAGGCGTCGCTCAAATGTGCAACCGGTAGCGACGATAAATAAACGTAAAACACACAAAGATGAAACTTGTAGGAATATAGGTCAGTGAGTGTCCTTCATATGCACTAGTTTATACAAATTTATTTTAGCTCGATTGTGAAACAAGTTCTTTCAACTTATATTAATCACTCTCGAGACCTCATTCCTGATGGAATCCATCGTCATGAAGGAGAGAGAAGAGGCAATCTGGAATTTAAATGCCTTGCCTAAGGGTACAATCGTAACGGCTCCAGCGGGGCTCGAACTCAGGACCTTTCGCACCTGAAGCGAACGCGCATCCACTGCGCTATCACGACTTCCATATGCATTGGTGTGGGGCAAGGATATTCCACCTCTTGTCGATATTTCTGACGACATATTCCGCACCAAGTGCATACAGATGGATACTTATTCTCACACTCGTATTGCCAGTTACTGCACATAATTTAACCGTATCATAATACTGTTGATACTTTTAAATTTAACCCTTTCAACACCACAGACCTCTAAATAGGCTTACAAAAAGTGTAGATCCAGATGAGCCGGCTCGTGACGAGCCGTCTCATCAGGATCTGCACTTTTTGCCAGTGATATGACTATTTTTAGACATAATTACCCATTTTGATAAATGAACTTGTCCAAATGTGATTTTCTGATTCATTTATTGGTTTATGAATATCATGGACCAGTCCATGTGAGTTACTTGGTGTTGAATGGGTTAAGTCTTGATTTATATAGCCAAGACATAGTATTCATTTGACAATCAAAGTCCAACTTTAAATATAAAACTAAACTATGCCCTAGAGTTATAGCCACGAAATATTATTGATTTGACAATTCCACCTAAATCCAAACAATGCCCTAGCTTGACATATGGCGGAGGGCGGCTTATGGACAAATATATACGGTATAAAATCGTATGATCAGAATGCAACAGTCAGTAGTCAATTCAGCAGCAACTCAGCTACACTTAACTTGTCAAATAAAACGTGTCTTCAAAACATATCATAACCTCTCCTAACCTAATCCTCCAAATAAACCTCTCCTAACCTCATCCTCCAAATAAACCTCTCCTAACCCCATCCTCCAAATAAACCTCTCCTAACCCCATCCTCCAAATAAACCTCTCCTAACCCCATCTTCCAAATAAACCTCTCCTAACATCCTCCTCCCAAATAAACCTATCCTAACCTCATCCTCCAAATAAACCTCTCCTAACCCCATCCTCCAAATAAACCTCTCCTAACCCCATCTTCCAAATAAACCTCTCATAACATCATCTTCCAAATAAACATCTCCTAAATTCATTCTCCACATAAACTTCTCCTAACCTCACCATCCAAATAAACCTCTCCTAACCCCATCTTCCAAATAAACCTCTCATAACATCATCTTCCAAATAAACATCTCCTAAATTCATTCTCCACATAAACCTCTCCTAACCAAATCTTCCAAATAAAACTATATCGCTGCACGATTATCATTAACCTTATAGCACGCTGTAGACAATATGAGCAGATAATGAACGTGCAATATTTTTCTTATTTTCCCAGAAAGTAGGGCTCGACATTTTATTCAAATTCCCATCCCGTCAATGTTCTATTTAATAATAAAAAACACTCATACATGCACGAAACTAAATTATGCGTCATTATAATAACACTCTGCAAACATGGTAAATTATAACTGCATCGTGCAATGTCATTATAGTCTTACCTGAACATAATTCACTTTACATGCTAATTAATGTCTGAATATTTTGCAAGAGGTAATTGGAACACAATAGCTCACCGGAATATACCAGTAAGTTCTGACAAGAGATCTCGTGTAAATAAGAATTTTGTATATTTGTTTTTGGGGCCTATTTTTTATTAGTGGCACAATTAATTTAAATGGCTTAACCCTTTCAACACCAAGTAACTGACATGGACTGGTCCATGATATTTTTAGATCCAATAAATTAATAAGAAAATTACATTTGGACTAGTTCATTTATCAAAATGGGTAATTTTTTGCCTAAAAATAGTAATATTACTGGTAAAAAGTGCAGATCCTGATGAGACGGCTCGTCACGAGCCGGCTCATCTGGATCTACACTTTTCATAAGCCTATTTAGAGGTCTGTGGTGTTGAAAGGGTTAAAGCGACATTACATTGGTGAAAACGCAAATTGCTACAGAATATATTTCCATATTATATAGTATTAATATTTTCCGAATATTTCCACCAAAATCTGAGTGTATACTACGTTTGTTGACATAACAAACTAATATAAACAGGTTCAACATCGATGCGTAATGCAATGTGTGTATCATGAATAACACGATTTATGGTACACATGTATTCCGTTATATCTCACACTGTGTGCCTATGCATATATAATTTTAGACTAATACCATTTAAAATATCTCTAAACCACAGTATCACTCGCTTGGTATAGACTCCAATACTAAACAAACATCAATTCAGGAGCGTAGCTGACAGTTAGATGAAATCCTACATTCACCTTTGAGTGAACCACAAAAACAATGTTAATGCATAGAAAGTTAGGTTTCGAATTATTTCAGACGAATTTGTATTAGCAATGCTATTTATACATAAAGAAGCATTTTTGGAGCATTTTGCGATGTAATGTCGCTTTAAGTAATATGTTGACTATTAGATAATAGTGGGAAAAACCCCCCCGGTACCAAGCAGTATTTCAGGTACGGATGGGCACCAGGGTAGAACCACCAACCAGGGTTCATTCTAGGTCAGTATTTTTGGGAGAAGTTAAAGAGCATGCAATCGCGTCCTTAAATGGTGTTATTTAATAAATTTCAATAAAATAGGATTAAAATGTACAGTATGTCCATTAAATACAACATTTCAATAGGAGTGATTTATAATGGGCCAGGGCCAGTGTATCTTACTGGAAAAAATTCTATGAAAATAGTAATAAAAAAAAAGACAAAAAAAAAGAGGTTTTTTTATTTACGCTTTCATCCGCGCCAACGAGAGTGATTAATATAAGTTGTTAAAGCTTATTTCGCAATCGTAAACTAACGCTTAAACTGTTTTTTACATAACAATATAAAAACAAATTTATTGAGATTTAGTGATATCTGCAGCTTATGCAGGATTTAGTGATGTTAATGATCTCTGTTATATTAAGTCTTTCATTCTATATATAACTCAAAGTTGCCTGAGATTATTTGTTGGCTATTAATACAGCAGACAGAATCCATATTTGGCTGAGGCCTTGTGAGGCCTTGTGCTTGGCTAATTCAGCAAATTGTATAATAAACTGTTAAACAACCTCATAATATCTAACACAGGGCTACAACCAGACTTAAATAGGGAAATGTCCACGATATACAGTGAAACCCCTCTAAGTCGAACTGTCACCGGACCAGAAATATTTTTAAACTTCGGTTTGGAGGGGTATTCGGCTTAGTGGCGTTTTCATAGTGGCGTACAATTTCTAGAGTTAAACTCTGCAATGCATAGAAGGGAGGCTCAGACAAGTCTATAGTTTGGCTGAAAGGTGCATGTTTAAAAGAATAGTCAGTTTCATAATTTTGATCAAGACAAATTGCTGAGGTAAAAAGGCTAAAAAAATTTAAAAATCTGTTCGGTATTGGGAAAACAGGGGTTCCGGTTTAAAGAGGTTATTGTACAATTGACAAACAAAGGAAAAATTAGGGATCAAGAAAAATTGTTTGGATTGGAGGGGTTCTGTTTTAGAGGGGTTCCGGTTTAGTGGGAACCGGCCTGATATAGAGGGTTTCCGGTTTATATGGGTTCCAGTTTAGAGTGGTTTCGGTTTTGAGGGGTTCTGTTTAGAGGGAACCTGCTTTAGAGGAGTTCTGGATTAGAGGGGTTCTGGTTTAGATGGAACCAGGTTTAGAGGGGTTCTGGTTCTGAGGGGTTTCACTGTATATTCAAGAGAAACGTCCAAGTTAGGCAGCTGCTGACTGAAACTATTTCTTCAAGCTCATCAAAAGGATCAATTTCTTGAACAATTTGAACAATACATCAAAGGAACACCCCTAACAACTGACAGCATCAGTCACAGGTGCTATATTGCTGTTTGACATATTTTATGACATAACCGACATACATCGACGCTGGTTTGACACACTATATACACTTAGGACAGAAATAATTCTTCGTTAAATTTAATAAGACAGCTAGTGTTGCAGAAGGTAGTGTTGCAGAAGGTAGTGTTGCTTGCAGAAGGTAGTGTTGCAGCAGAAGGTAGTGTTGCAGAAGGTAGTGTTGCAGCAGAAGGTAGTGTTGCAGCAGAAGGTAGTGTTGCAGCAGAAGCTAGTGTTGCAGAAGGTAGTGTTGCAGAAGCTAGACAAACAATACTAGACAATTATATATCGCAACACAAATTCTTCAGATCAATCTTTAATTAGTGACTACTGAATTTGTAACAAGAAAGTTCGCCCTATGCAACCAGTTACAATAAATCGTGGAACCTCTGAACTTGAGCCTTGATAGAACCACGGTGATTGTAACCTTAGGAAAGACACCTAAATACACATTGTCCAAGTTACTACAGAAATCAATTGGGGTGGACACTTCGCTGAGCGACATAACGATATGCCTTGATTGATTTCTCCGAAAACCGAATCACTTCCTCCTTGAACAACCCTCTATATATCAACAAAGTTTCATCAAAATCCAGCCACAACTGTTCGAGTTATCCTGTCCACAACCAGTGTTAAACTGTATATTTCCAAGTGCTATTCTCTAGTTATAACAGAATTGCTGGATTTGACAGGTAGACATTTGTGTAGCATTAGGTCAGACACCGCTATTGAAATTTCCATAGGCCACCATTATAACACACAGTGCAATTAGATTTCCCCCAAAAATAGTTTGGCACAATAGACATGATTAGAAAATGACAATTTTTTTAATGGGGTTGACCAATTGCGGCGTTTTTTATTTCCCACTAAAAGCACCCACCCCCTACTCTGAAGGTAATTTGGTGGTGAATGTTGCACTGACACCTGCATTTATAACATGGTGTTTATTTGTCACCAAATAGTATGCAAATATTCTAAAATATTCTAAAATGCAGCTCATATATTGTATTTTAATATTTACAAGTCAGTTTCACTATTTGTGACAATACCTACTCAGCCAGTCAGTCCATGTATCAATAACTCTTACGGGCTTCCCTACACTTTTTCAACCAATCCCAGACCACTATATCAATAACACCATCTGATCATTATCAGTTAATATCTGCAATACTGAAGGAGATACTAAATTATTGTTCAATATGATGCTCGTTATATTTTTTATTCAAGTTTATTAACTGTCGCTACTATACCGGTTGCCCATTTGAGTGACGGGCAGATTACATAACAACACCTTTCCTGGGCAGGCTCCAGCAGTTAACCAGTACTTGGTGCACCAACCTCCGTAAGAAACTGCCAACTTTTTCATATAAAGAGACACGGTCTGAGCGGGGCTCGAAATGGTGACCATCAGTGATGATAGGTTACAGTGGTATATAAGTCAGCGATCTTAACCACTCGACCACGAAAGCGGACTATGAACGTATTATATAATTTGTCCCCCAAAATAAACAGTTCAGCATAGGTCTTTAAGATGGACATTAGAAGTTGCTTCATGACAGCCTTCAATACATTCTAAATGAGCTTCAAGTCACAGATGGATCTGTAGTCCAGTGGTTAACACACTGGACTGGTAATCCAGGGATCGCAGGTTCGTTCCCCTCACAAGCATCGGCATATTAACAGTCTTTCATATGGGACTTTAAACCGAGGTCTTGTGTCGGTGCTTTACACCGTGCACGTAAAAGAACCAGAGGAGACTCTGGAATGGGTATCTGTCTGTATCATTGCACTATCCTCCAAAAGTCTAAAATGAATAATCTCTTCAGGAGGCGTCGCTCATATGGGCAACCAGTAGCGACGATAAATAAACGTAAAACACACACAGAGCTTCAGGTCACACCATGCAAATGGAGAAGCCAACAAAGATGTAAAACGTGAAGTTGTATCAGTGCAAAAGGTTGTCTAGCCAAGCCAGCATTATACCACCATAAGTAGGCCAAATGAAAAAATGTCTGGTATCTCGGCAGTACCTTACTTTTACTAAGCGACTTTTTAAATTATGCATTTTGTCACATCTCCATTTATTGATCTGTTTATTATCTTGATCAAGGAGGTTAGGACTATGCCTCTTGTTTGTTTGTTTATCTGTTAGCATGACAAGTAACGGACAGAGTTTCAGGAAATTGAGTGAAAAGGTGGACCTCGTGTCAAGGACATACCCTTTGTGGAAATCGTGATAGCGCAGTGGTAGCACATTCGCTTCAGGTGCCAAAGGACCAGAGTTTGAGCCCCGCTGTAGCCGTTACGATTGTGTCCTTAGGCAAGGCATTTAAATTCCACGCCTCTTCTCTCTCCCTCATGGCGATGGATTCCATCAGGAATGAGGTCTCGAGAGTGATTGGCATAAGTTGTACGAACTTGTTTCGCAATCGAGCTAAATTAAATTTGCATTAATTAAGGACAAACCGCAATAACTGGGTAAAGAGGAATTGTAAATGGAGATAATACGGGGAAAGATTATATAGATAACATCTTATGAGACTTGTGAAGACAAAATATGCATGACAAAGTACATTAAGGATACAAATCAATTATCACAGTTGATAAATTACATGATATCACTGCTATGGACTTGTTCACGCATCTGATTAATCACAACATACAGACGCTCTATAAGAAATACTTTATAGCAAGCGTTTTAATTCTCGATGATACATAAAATTATTATATATTCAAGTATTGGTGATTTCTACAATTTTAACATCTACAAGTAAAGCACAATCATTGTCATCATTTTATCTATATATTAGGGATGGCAACGAATATTCGCTCGGACGTCCGAATATCCGAATACTATTCCAGTATTCGAATATTCGGAAAAATATATTATATAATTTGCAAATATGAAATAAACGGTCAAGATACATTGTTTTCTTTTGAAACCATCATAAAACACTCCAATACAAAAGAAATCGCCCCAGGGTGTGTGAATAAACCATGTTAATTGACACTCTGCCATGTAATCGGATAATTACAGTAGGTGCTAAGGTAGGGAGTGTTTAATTATGATGTCAAAATTATTTAGACGAGAAAATTCCTTTGAAATATTACATTTTTAATTAACTGCTCAATATTACCAAAAAGTACTATTTAAAGTACGATTTTTATTATATTATATTGTCCTCAAAAATGCCAAATCCAGTGATTTTTGATAGAATTATTGCACTATCCTCCAAAATTCTAAAATGAATAATCTCTTCAGGAGGCGTCGCTCATATGGGCAACCGGTAGCGACGATAAATAAACGTAAAACACCCAAAAACACAAAAATTAAACGACATACCTATCGTTTTCCTTCTTACCATGAATTATGTACCCAATTTGATCAGCTTGTTAGAGTAACAAGTCATATTTTTCTTTGGCCTGCGAGATAGTCCTTCATTAAATGAACAGTGGTAGCACATTAATCTTGTCTGTGGACCTATATATATCTATATTGTTTGTAGAGCCAGACAGCAACAAACCATTCACAATCGGCTCAGAAACAAAAGCACAGCCACATGGAACGATTAAAAAACAGAGCAAAGATGACTCTTTAAATAACAGTTAAACCTGTGTTAAGCAGTTAAGCAGCCAGCCAAGGGAATCACAGAAAGTGGCTGCTTAGCACTGGATGCTGCTTAATAGAGGTCAAATGTATAATAAATCACCATATATTTGGAATCTGTAAACTGGCTGCTTAATATAGGTTGGCTGCTAAATGGAGGTGACTACTAACACAGTCGCGACTGTATACCATAAGATGCCAGATTAAAGTTTGGTGGATTTGTCAATGAATAAAATATATAAATGTCAAATTTAGCAGAATACTCTTATAAAATCACACCATATATATGTGCGATCCTATCTACATCCGAATTTCCGGCTTAAAAGAAAACAATTTTTTTGTGTGAAATACTAAGTACATGTATGTTGATATGCTCACCATGGGAACCATACCTATGACGCCTATGGTACCAACCCGGCCAACCGATCCAGCCTCCTGAAGTGGAGTATTGGGCCGGTGTCGAGAGCAACATGAGGTGCAGTGATGGATCAGTGAGGGGGGACTAGTACGGTCTTGTGATATAACTCACGTGTACAGAGAGCACTAGCCTCCGAGTAATGGTGGAGCAGGGCCTCAAGATTATAAAACTGTTCTCAAATCTGTAGTGTTATAGTATATACATTATTTATTCCAGTATTTCTAGTCATGTAAATCAAGAAATGAACATTTTAAATATAAATTTAACAGCAGAAAACTAGTTTAGTTTAAACAAATTTTATTTCCCAATATAATACACATTGAACAATGCATACAGCACACACATAATCAAAATACAGAAAAAGGATTAGAATTTAAAGACAGTCTTATATAATTCTTCTTACCAGCAGAAGACTGAAAGGGATTAGAACGAACGAAAACTTATATAGTTCTTCTCCCTAAAGTGCTTTGATTGGGTCGGTCCGAGAGCTGCACTCAGTTCAACAAATAAGACAACTGGAGAGAAATGTTTGATAACCTCCGGGCTAGACTGTCATATAATGCTGGATGTAAACACTGACAATGCTCACCCGTCATCAACCCGGATTTGAGCTGCGTTACTTCAGGGGTTTTCCGGAGTTTAAAGCTCATGTTCATTGACCAAGGAGCAGGGCCCGTTCATTGACCAAGGAGCAGGGCCCGCGGTTATAAAAAAACATTCAGGTCTCAAATTTGTGCTCAAAATATTTGATTGGTTGAGTCTCAGACTTGCAACCAGTTCAACCAATCAGAGAGCTTGAGCCTGAGTTTGAGATTGGAGACAAGTGTTATAACCTCGGGGCCTGGCTCCATACAGATCCACGTTCAAATTCAACGTGCAAAACACAGAAATCAATTAAGTTTCTTACCTGAAATTTACACTAGTTTCATTTTTCTCTTATCCAACATCCCTCTTCTATCAGTGTACACAACCTGCAAATAGAGATAGCAAACACTTAATCTAAGGAACAAACACAGGAAATGGGACTGTCCACTAACAAACAGGATACAAGTGGCTTTTGTTTGAGACAACCTATGATGGAATGTGGTTGTGAAAAGAAGCGCAATCGGAGATAGCAACCCTCCTCCATGCTGCTAGTCAATGCTGCAGTAGTTCAATTGATGTTAGCACGCTCGCTTCTCATCAATATAACCAGGGTTCGATCCTCGGCACAGGAAGTATGTAATGGTACAGAGATCAAATACCCGGATAGGTGGGCTTTTTCTGTGTACTCCGGTTTCTTTCCACACAAATGACCACATATACGCTTTCATCCGTGCCAACGCGAATAATTAATACAAATTGTTAAATTAAAGCTTGATTCACAATCATAAAATAAACAAAGTTAATAAACACAAATAATTAATACAAATTGTTAAATTAAAGGCATATGCGGTAATTGCCAGTGCGCAACTTTCTGCGCAGTCAGGGGAGATAACAACATTTTTTTCCTTAAGAGTTATCTTCCCCACGTGTCTACCGGAAGTGTGAACAAAGAAAAATAATTCTCTCTTTATGCGTGATTTTCGGCTATTTTCTCTTGGAATACGCTAGATCTGATAGGCAATATGCCTCCCCGGTGGCGTGGTCGCTTTGTAAAGACCAGTAAGAAGAAACAACTAGAGTATAGGCGCGCACGCGCACGCACACGCACACGCACACGCACACGCACACACACACACACACACACACACACACACACAACACACACACACACACTTTGCTGTCACTTGTATATCAATAGTATAAATGTATTAGCAATAATGTTGTGTATTGATTGAACACTTCTCATTCATACTTTTACAATATTCTGATACCAAAACAATTTCATATTGTTCCAAGGAGAATTCAATATAATAAATTTAGTATGCTTTACTAGATGTGTATAAATGGGAATTACATTTTTATATATATACACCGGACACACCTGTATATATGAAAATAATTTTTTGATGTGTGTGTGTATAAATCAGTGACCAGGTAAAATAATTATTGACAGTATCGCTGAGATATATATGTACATATCCCTCCCCTCCTACGTCAATTACATATATGTATACAATCATGTAATACTCCTGTATATTATATTTTTTTCCAGAAAAATAAGGCGATGGTAAGAGAAAATTATGATAGTTGCTTTATATATGTATGGACCAGAATTATCCCTGGTGTTGGAACTTATCATGCTATGTTTGCTTCATTTGCAATTGTTTGTCTTTTGTTGTCGCCACTCTTGTACTCTTGCTTACCTTCTTATATTTGTGGGAATTGTTTTTTTACTGCCTTTGTGTGCTTTTTGACACTTCATACTAATTTGTCATATTTGTACTGTACCGCTTTTGCAATATTGGTTTTATGTATCTAGCGTATAGGTTTTCTAATATTCTATGTACAATATTGGTGGTAGTTTCAGACATTGTATTTTGTATATATAACTATATACATGCAGTTAGTGTATTTATGATATGATTGAAAAATATAAATTATTTAAGTTTTATTAGTACGGGTAATTATATGACCTGTTGTAGTATGTAAGTTTCATTATACATATTATTTTGAATTGTTCAAAATTTAACTTTTACATATATATATATCAACTAATTCCTAATAATTTTTCAGTAAACAAATATGATTATATGATTATAAAAAAGCATGTTCCCTCTAGTCTTTTTCATTCCACAGTTGTACCTAATTGAATATCTCCAATTGTGTATTCACTATGTAATTTTTTTTAATAAATGTTTCAGGCATGTACCACTCTGGGATTGCGCATCGTCAGATGACCAGCTTTTTGTCGACTTTGGAAGTACGAGGCCTACATCACACATCCATGAAAGCCCGGGAAATGGAAATCGGCCAACACATCCAAGCAGTTGCTAAGGAATCCTGCAATTCTTCACTCCAAGAGGAGGCCTCTGTAACAACAGCCAGAGTCGGTGACACTCAGACAGGCGATACATCCTCTTCCCAGGACGAGCGACCACAGTGTCAATTTAAATATGACATGGGTTGGCAGAAACGTGGTTCAGGTCGAGCATATGACAGTAAGTCCGGGGTCGGTACTGCTATCGGAAACAGCACAGGGAAAATATGTGGCTATGGTGTTAGAGTATCGGACTGTAGGAAGTGCCTATACCACGAGAACAAAGGACAAACACCACCGCAACACACATGTCATAAGAACTGGACAGGGAGTGCCAAGGCAATGGAGTCTAGTGTGGGCTGTGAATTGGTGAAGGAGATCGAGTCCAAAGGCGTGGATGTCGGAGTTATTATTATGGATGACGACACAACAACTATGGCCAGAATCCGAAAGGAAATTACTCACCACATCACAAAATGGAGTGATATAAACCATACATCAAAACATTTGACGAACAGTCTGTATTTATTACAGAAAAAACACAAAGTGCTGACTTCGCCTGTGATCCGCTACTTGAAGAAGTGCTTCAATTATGCACTTTCCCAAAACAAAAATGACATTGAAGGATGTCGGTCTGCAATCATGCAAATTGTTCCCCATGCCTTTGGTGAACATGAAGAGTGCGGTGCGTGGTGTGGCTACCTGAAAAATCCAGATACTTATCGGCATGGCAGTTTGACAAAAGACCTCGGCGGCGATGCACTACGTCAAGATTTGGTTGCGGTGTATCAAGTATTCGCAAACAATGCTGAGAAACTGGCACCTGGTGGCTCAACAAAAGACGTTGAATCATTCAACAACATGGTTGCGTCCAAGGCACCCAAGCGATGCCATTTTTCTTCGACGGGGAATCTGGTCAACCAAGTTGACTGTGCGGTTGCACAGAAGAATTTGGGCAACTCCTATGTAAATAGAGTGAACCTTGCTGCTGGCCTGTCACCTGGTAAAGTATTTGAGAAGCACGCAACAAAACTTGACCTGGAACGGAAAAGACAGCGTCAATACACAGGCAGTAAAGAGTACAAGAAAAGGCGGATCCAGAATAAACTAAAGAAACAGAGTGCCACCTACAATAAAGAATTACGGGAGGGTGTCACCTATAAGACGGCAGTGGCGACAACCCACCATGCTGACATCGATGAGATCCCGGCGGCTGAATTCCAACCCTCAGTTGAGCGTGTCAGCGAAAGCATGTATCAGAAAGTGTTTTGTGACATTGAAACTACGTCGCTGCAGTGCGAAGCTGATATTATTCAGATATCTGCCACCTGCAAAACAGACTCGTTCGACCAGTACATCACACCAACAAAATCAGTAGCCCCAGCAGCTTCGGCTGTTACTGGTTTGACAGCTCAGGGAGGTGTGCTGTTCCATCGTGGTACCCCTGTGCCCAGCCTACCATTGAAGGCTGCAGTACAGAGATTGATTGGTTGGTTGGATGACAGAGCACCAGTGATATTGATTGGTCATAATTTTAAAACATTTGATTTTCCACGAATTGTTAGAGCGGTGGATCTGGTGAATCTGAATGCAGCATTCCAAGAGATAGTAGTTGGTGGTGTCGACACATTGCCACTCTTCAAGGAGGCCTTTCCGGGGCAGCCATCGTACAAGCAGGAATCACTGGTGTCTGTTATCCTGGAAGAACAATATGAGGCACACAATTCGTTAGCTGATGTAAGAAGTCTACAGAAGCTGTTCAGTGCAGCTAACATTGATGATAATGCATTCTTCAGCCACAGCTTCACCACTTCCTGGGGGTTTGAGATGTTGAAGTTTCAGCAGCAAGCTTCAAAAAATGTAGATTCACTACAGCAGTTGGTTGAAGCCAAGGTATTATCCAAGTGCATGGCAGCGAAAATTGGCCGGAGCGGACTTCAGCTGCCTCATCTGAAATTATCATTCACCCGAGGTGGACTGGAGGGTCTGAGAAATCTGCTGGGTGAGAAAGTCAATGGCAAAGTGAAGGCAACTGGCACAAAGCGTGTGATTGAAAACATTGCTCGATATTTAGAGACATAAACTGGAACATAAAACTGAAAGTCGCTTGTTGCAGTGGAGATTTTGTAACTGAATTTCTATATTCTTACATTGACTGGACATATTTGACAATGGGCACAGAGTTATCTCCCTTACACTATAGTGTATATGCATCTACAGTACTGGTGGGCACTGTGAACTGTACTGAGAGTACCAGCCTCTTGTGTCTGGTTTTGTTTGGGAGCACAACTTTCAAATTTTCACTTTTTCCGAGTCGCCGACAACTATTTTGTATACTAGTATTAATTGTGGTCTACTCTCTATTTTGTTTCAAGTACAGCTGATGTTGTTACTTACTCTTATGTACATAGTATTAGTTGGGTTATATGTGTTGTGTACAGTCAAGTAGTTTAGTGAGGACATGGCAGTGTTGGTGTGATGTCAGATACTGGTCAGTGTGTTATATGAAACACCCCCATTTGAGAAAATAATGGGGGTAGGGATCTAAATTTTCAGATATTTGAATAAATATCCTGGTAACCTATGTTTTTTTAATCAGTTATACTTAGCATATATATAGATAAACTTATTTAGAGCAATTTAATGACAATTTCTATGATAAAAACAAAAATGTTGGTCCAAATTTCAAAATAATTTCTCAAAAACGATAAGTAAAATATTGGTGAGATAGCACTATTTGGCTCATAAATTTTTATATTCATGCAGTTTTCTATAGTTTTCTGCTGTATTCCTTGCTGCAGGCACATAGGGTCATGAAAATAATAACTTGTGTCTTCTAATGCAACATACTGTATACTTAGGAACCGCTATACAGTGTGTGGTATATGTGTCTAAAATATCGCGAAATTGACAAAAGGGCTAATATTTCACAGTAAATTTACAAAAAAACTAGCTCGGTGACCCATATATTTTTTTCTACCTTTATTTTGTACTATATAAGTTGATTAAAAGTGCAAAACGCCAAAACTCTCTCTATGTTTATAATATTAGAGCTATTTTGTAGCATATGGCCTTTAAAGCTCTATTCATAATCATAAAAATTAACAAAGTTTAAATTCAGAAGCCGTAAAGACAGACTGGAATGTAAATTATTTACCGTATCATTCATTTACAAAAACGTTTAGTCCAAAATTAGTCCATTACAACTGACTAATTACCTAATCATTATGTCCATTACACGTTCTATAACAAATGTCAGCAACACAGTTACATGATGTTTTCATGTAACAGGACTTTTTGCTTCAAATTAACACCGTTATGACAAATTGCGATTCAAATTATCTCCAAAAAACAACAACGTCAATCCAATATGGAGAATACAGAGACCTTTCTGGACAATACCGTAGAGGACAAGTCAAACTGGGTTGTACCCTATGTAAACTAAACTATGCAATAGAGCGCACTAAACTATGCAATAGAGCGCACTAAACTATGCAATAGAGCGCACTAAACTATGCAATAGAGCGCACTAAACTATGCAATAGAGCGCACTAAACTATGCAATAGAGCGCACTAAACTATGCAATAGAGCGCACTAAACTATGCAATAGAGCGCACTAAACTATGCAATAGAGCGCACTAAACTATGCAATAGAGCGCACTAAACTATGCAATAGAGCGCACTAAACTATGCAATAGAGCGCACTAAACTATGCAATAGAGCGCACTAAACTATGCAATAGAGCGCACTAAACTATGCAATAGAGCGCACTAAACTATGCAATAGAGCGCACTAAACTATGCAATAGAGCGCACTAAACTATGCAATAGAGCGCACTAAACTATGCAATAGAGCGCACTAAACTATGCAATAGAGCGCACTAAACTATGCAATAGAGCGCACTAAACTATGCAATAGAGCGCACTAAACTATGCAATAGAGCGCACTAAACTATGCAATAGAGCGCACTAAACTATGCAATAGAGCGCACTAAACTATGCAATAGAGCGCACTAAACTATGCAATAGAGCGCACTAAACTATGCAATAGAGCGCACTAAACTATGCAATAGAGCGCACTAAACTATGCAATAGAGCGCACTAAACTATGCAATAGAGCGCACTAAACTATGCAATAGAGCGCACTAAACTATGCAATAGAGCGCACTAAACTATGCAATAGAGCGCACTAAACTATGCAATAGAGCGCACTAAACTATGCAATAGAACGCACTAAACTATGCAATAGAGCGCACTAAACTATGCAATAGAGCGCACTAAACTATGCAATAGAGCGCACTAAACTATGCAGTCATCACTTTTTAACCCAGTTGTTTGTTTTTAACCATTTGCCTGCTGAGTAAATAAAATCACATTTGCAAACAACATAGATCCAGATCAGCTGCGGCGTAATGCTGTGTCTGATCAGGATCTATGTTGTTTGCTATTCAGCCAAGTGCTTTTGCTCCTCTATCCGAATAGCAAACAGCATAGAGCCTGATCAGACGGCACATAATGTCTCTATGCTGTTTGTAAAAGTGATTTTATCTGCCGCTAGCGTGCGAAAGGGTTAACAGTTTAAAGTCGCTCAAACAGATTAGATTAGGTCAGTCATATCATATAGCGTCTTTATAGTGCCCGTCCGAGCAGTATTCCAGGCACAGATACACCCAGATAATTCGACACACCCAGGCTGTCCGATTAGCGCAGTGGTTAGCGCGCTCGCTTCTCACCAATGCAACCCGGGTTCGATCCTCGAACAGTGAAGTATGTGAGATGGTACGATGGTCGCCAGATCGGACAGGTGGGTCTTCTCCGGTTTCCTCCCACATGAATGACCACATATACGCTTTCATCCGAGCCAACGAGAGTGATTAATATAAGTTGTTAAAACTTGCTTTGCAATCGTTGTAAAATAAATAGTTTATAAAAAACAACAACAAAAAAACAAACAAGTATGTGTGTGCTTTACGTTTATTTATCATCGCTACCGGTTGCCCATATGAGCGCCGCCTCCTGCGGAGATTAGTCATTTTAGATTTTTGGAGGATAGCGCAATGATACAGATAAAATAAATAAAGTATAAATAAAGACACACTGAGTAGGATTCAAACCAACCCAATCAAAGCACCCTAGGGTGTAAGTCACCCTCTAGAAAACTAGTAGAGTAGAAGACAAGACAAAAATTCTTTGTCTCAGGTGAGAATTGGACCAACTTTCTGCAACTGTTGATCTTTCAAGTTTGTTTGTTTGTTAGTTCGGGTTTTACGCCTCACCATTTTGGGCTATATTGCTGGCGGGCAGTTTACCTTACAACACCTTTCCTGGGCAGGCTCCAGCGGTTACCCAGTACTTGGGTGCACCAACCTTCGTAAGAAACTGCCAACTTTTTCATATAAATGAGACATGGTCTGAGCGGGGCTCGAACCCGTGACCATCAGTGATGATAGGTTACAGTGGTATACAAGTCAGCGACCTTAACCACTCGACCACAGAGGCGGACACAAACAAACTACCATCCACACTCGCCTATAAGGCGATCTCACCTATAAAAGTGCTATTTATTATAGTGTCACCCCTATTTAAAGGGCCAGCCATTTCTGACTTATTAGACACCTCTTTTTATGAACATCAGTACTTCCCGATTCCTACGCCAGGCGCCATGCTGGTAGGCAATCGGTAACCATTATTTAACTAGCTGGCGGCTCACCAACTGGCCATATCAGAACAAACCCCTGACGAGGTTTGAACCGTCAACCTCCCGCTCCATAAACGGACACCTTAACAACTAGGCCACCTACAAGGCGACCCCCATACTTTGGTCCTGAAATCTGTGGGTTTTGTCATGCACTCGCATATAAGACGGGTGATAAAATGGACACCAGACACAAGTATAAATTGATGTTTAGCCATTGCAGACATTTTCAGTGTCAGGGTGCTTGCTTTATTTTCTAAAACGTAATTATGAATACCATTTAACACATTTTCCCTTATAAGACGGGGAACCACTTTGAGACTATAATATGATGGTTAAAAAGTCGTCTTATACACGAGTATGAATGGTACATATGGGGCTTTGACATCACACTACATTTCATGTATAGCTAGCTATAATACTGCAATAATTGTGTGCCACTTGCAACACGATACTATATTACAATTCTAACAAGCTACAAAATCATTCTACAGAATATTAATATGAGCAAAGTCAGCTACTGGGTGACGTACGATTTTCCCAGAGTGCAAAGAAAGTGGTTTATGTTCAGCAAAAATAAGTTGCTATATCTCGTGTTTCATGATTGAATCGTCATCGCGGTCATGATCTTCCAATAAACTGCAAGTCTTATGTCAGAAATTGGAAATACAACGCAAACACAAAATGCTAGTAAACTGAAATATGAAGCATTCGGAACAATAGTATTTATATATTGTCTTATAGCTTTAAGTTCATTCAAATTTTGCGCGGCTCACTCTAGAGACATGTGGGAGAAAGACGTCTGTTTGGTGATTTTTTGGAGTGTGGGAGGGGGGTAGGAGAGAGGGGGGTGGAAGAGATGGGGGTGGGGGGGTAAAGTCATACCCACAGTTTAGGTGTTGTGAAAGATGTGATAGCGCAATGGTAGTGTATTCGCTTCAGGTGCATAAGCCGGAGTTCGAGCCCAGCAGGAGCCGTTACGATTGTGCCTTAGGCAAGGCATTTAAATTATTTATCGTTCCGTTGACCCGTAAACAATGACGGCCAATTATAAAGTTTTATCAACATTGCAGTGCTTCGCTTTCGATTCAAGTACGTCATTAATTAAGTCACATGCTAATAGGCCTATTAATAGGATTAATGATAATCAATAATTACACAGAAAACCTGTTGAGTTTCCCCAGGTGTTGATATTATCAGAAACTCAATACGGCCCAATAAATGGTCTCAAGTGTTAAAATATATTTATTTGACTGACCAGGCAAAATATATCGACGCCTGTTAAGGAAGGGTGTATGGAGAACATATGTGTGCAACTCAAAGATGATAAATATACACAATTTACTTTCACCATATTTTATTGAATATCAAGCTTACACTAGAATACAAAATGCAAGAACATGCACAGTACAGTCAAACCTGTGTTTGTGGTCATCTCCATTAAGCAGCCAACCTGTATTAAGCAGCCAGTTTCCAGATTCCCATTATGTTGTTTTATTATAAGTTTTACCTCTATTAAGCAGCCACCTGGTGCTAAGCAGCTACTTGTTTTCATTCCCATGACTGGCTGCTCACGACAGGTTTGATTGTACATCAATTGTATGATAATTAATACAAACAGATTGACCCACAAAACTTACCAAAATACGCATAACTACCGTAATTACTCACCTATAAGATGGGATTTTTATCACAAGAATATTGTCTTAAAGTTGCTTCCCCGTCTTATAAGCGAGTGATATATTAAAAAAAAAAAAATTTAAAAATCACTTTGTTCCAACTCAATAATTGATGGATTGACCCTTGAAATAACTGAAAAGGTGTAACAAAAACATAGATGTTCACAGTTCTATCTACAATGTAAACTAAACTTGTCAATATCATTTCATTGGAGAGGAATTAATATAAGTTTTCTGAAAACTTGTTTTCCAATCCAAACCATTCACAATTTATGTAATTTGTAACATTTGTTTGTGTTATACACCGTACATTTATTGAAATAAATACTGTTTAAACCAATATCATGTTAGCAAATCAAATTTATTCTTGTGCATCAGTGCATTTTTTTAATGATTTTACATAATCTACAGTGCGTTTGAATGGCTTCCATTTTCTCAACCTATCTTATACACATGTCTATGCAAACTACCACCGATTTAAGCAAGATCAAAGTTGGGGGTCATGTTATAGTCGAGATCATCTTATACGCAAGTAAATATGGTAGCGACAAAATTGTCTAATCTTGCCAAATGATCTACAAGGGACTTATAATGTGATGAGACAGAACACTTCAGGACCTTCCGACGAAATATGACCATCACCGTCTGGCTCTTAGGGTGAAATAAGGGAAAGTATTCCGTATGATTGGCAACCACTCTTTTGGATTAGTTTATACAAATTTATGTTAGCTTGATTGCGAAACAAGTTCTTACAACATATATATATTATTCGTGGTACGACTTGTAATGAACCTGAAATCAAAGCAAACATGGATTAATGGCCCTTTCTTAATTAAGGAACCTGACTACCTTCTTGGACAATCCAAAAGGTGGAAGTCGCCCCCCCCCCCAGTTTGTGCCCAGCTGGAGACATTACGATTATACCCTTAGCCAAGGTATTTAAATTCCACATTGCCTCCTCTCTCCCTCGTGGCGATGGATTCCATCCCATCGGGAATGAGGTCTCAGGAGTGATTAATATAAGTTGCAAGAACTTGCTTCGCAATCGAGCTAAAATAAATGTGGATAAACTACACTTACCACGATAAATAATCATAAACATTACCTCCCATGTTCCAATCTTTGCCACATCAGCTTTCAACGCACATAAAAATAATTATTCCACCAATAATGAAGAATGATTTTAAATGGAATTAACTCAAGACGAATTCTTATATCTAACACGCAAACCAACTGAAATATGTTATATACATACAGAGAAAAAGCACTGTTCACCAATTTTGGCGACAACTAATTTGCCAATATCAAGAAGGTCGTTCTTACGCTATCGCTCTCTGATCACAGAGTAACAGTAAACCTCTTGGATCCGCCAGCAATTCTATATAAGGAATAATTCATCATTACGGCAAATATAGAATGGGAGAGAATGTCGTTTCCGTCAGAAAACACATAGATATACAATGCAGTAAGAGATATATAGCCTGAATTAGGGGTGTCGTGATATGCCTGTATGTTATATTGCAATACATCAGGGTTCATTCTAGAGGGACGACTGGGGCGAAATAGTCATCATATGGACCCTGATTTCGCCCCCTTGACCTCACTTCTCCCTCAATTATTTTTTTCGCCCCCTGGACCTCACTTCTCTTTCTTAAGTAAATTTTTGTTTGCCATTTTCATACAAAATATTGTCCAGTATTGTCCAATACACTGGCCAATTATAACATACTCCTTGTATTCTTATGTTATATTTCGGGTTTTACGCCTGCATCAGCACCATTTTGGGCTATATCGGCGGTGGGCAGTTTACCTAACAACACCTTTCCTGGGCAGGCTCCAGCGGTTAACCAGTACTTGGGTGCACCAACCTCCGTAAGAAACTGCCAACTTTTTCATATAAATGAGACACAGCCTGAGCGGGGGGTCGAACCCATGATCATCAGTGATGATAGGTTACAGTGGTATACAAGTCAGCGACCTTAACCACTCGACCACGGAGGCGGACTCCTTGTATTCAAAATTGTCAAATTATTACTTTTAACCCTATTTTGTTGAAATTCATTAAAGAACACAATTCAAGGGTGCAATCTCACTTCTCCCAAATAGTATGACCTAAAATGAACCCAGATACATTCTCAATACAATGTAATGTATATTGCAAATGGCTGCCACGATATAATTTGCTGCAAATATATTTGATTTAACCATATTTTATTGCAAATCAATAGTACACATAGTACATGTTAACCAGTACTAAGCAATGTGTGTGAGCTGCCTTGCTCAATTATATGACACTACATACGTGGCCTGACTGAGTATCGAACCCGGACTGTTCGATTCCAAATCCGACGCTCTACCATTTGACCACGGACGCCACACAAACTGTACACTTGTCATAGAGGTAAACTTTATATCCTTTTAGAAAAAAGATATTGGCAAATGTGGACGTCTACTCGCTTAATTATTGGGTAAAGTAATGTAATTTTTTTAACCATATTTTATTGCAAATCAATAGTACAAAGATAGATAGTTTTATTCTGGTAAAAATAGAATATATGTCATAAAACAAATACAAAATCAATGTCAACATAGTACATGTGAGCATCAACGTGCAGAGTAGATGACATATAATCAATTCCAAGGATAGCGCAAAAAGAGAGCAACAAATTGTGGTCCTTACATATGTCATACACGTAAAGATACAATACATAGCATGAAAATACAAATGGTTTGGGCCACAAGTAAATATTTTTCTTGTGTGAACACTTTTATTCAACTGCAAACTAGTTATCAGTCTCATTTCAGATTTTGTCAGGTACTACCACTAGATGGGGGGAGGGGGGGGGAGAGAGGTAAAAAATATAATTTCAAGTTGACCACAACTGTAATTATCTAGATCATGCAGGGTTCCGTCCCTCTTTGTCTGAATTTTTGTCCGCGCCATTTCTGTCGTCAATTGAAAAACACTGGAGCCAACTAAAAGACATACAGTGAGACCTGTCTTAAGCAGCCAGTCAAGGGAATCACAGAAAAAGGCTGCTTAGCACAGGTGGCTGCTTAATAGGTCAACTTTATAATAAAACAACATATTGAGAATCTGAAAAGTGGCTGCTTAATGCAGGTTGGCTGATTAATAGAGGTGACCACTAACACAGGTTTGACTGTAGTTCACAGATAAATATTTGAAGCCATGTATTTTACAAAGCATGTTATGCCTCCAATTAACGAGCCAGTTAATTTCCTCCCGAGAGATTTTCCTATATAGATGACCTCTATTTCCGAGCACATCTCTGACCTGGTCAACGGTCGGCTAAAACGGCCAGAATACGATCAATATACCTCTGAGAAATGGTCATTTTCCATTAGAAACGGTCATTTTCCATTAGAAATGGTCATTTTCCATTAGAAACGGTCATTTTCCATTAGAAATGGTCATTTTCCATTAGAAATGGTCATTTTCCAAATTAGAAACGGTCATTTTCCAAATTAGAAACGGTCATTTTCCAAATTAGAAACGGTCATTTTCCATTAGAAATGTTCCATTAGAAATGGTCATTTTCCATTAGAAACGGTCATTTTCCATTAGAAACGGTCATTTTCCATTAGAAACGGTCATTTTCCAAATTAGAAACGGCGTCAGAAACTGTTGAAAACGAAAGTAGATTATGCAAACTACCCTGTAAATAATTTCTGAAATCCGACTATATTTGGCCACAATTCAAGATCACTCTTGGGGGGTGGGGTATTTACGGCTGGTGTAGAGAAATAGTTCTCAGATGTGCTTGTGAAGTTTCAAAGCATGAATAATTTATGAAATCTGACTATTTTGGGATTAAAATAAAACTAAGTCATTATGGGTGATATTATGGGACTTACTGTGGGTGAAGAGAATTAGTACTTGGATGTGTCTGCTGCAAAGGTTAAAAGTAATAACTTTGTGACGGTTTTTAAGAAATGATATTTTTTAGGGTTTATGCATAAATAATTTCTGAAATAAGACTATTTTTGGCTAAAATTCAGATTCATGGTCACATAGAAACAGTATGCAAGTTATCAAAACATTGCATTTGATTGTTATTTACGCATATGCAACATATGTGATTGTTGACTGCGCCGCCGAAAGGTGACTGATTAGTCTCGCTTTCCACTAAAGCAAGAGAGACAACAAAATTTAATTGGTGAGTCACTTAATTTCAGAGGAGAGGATGCAGTTGTGAGCATATGACAGACAGACAGACAGACAGACAGACAGACAGACAGACAGACAGACAGACAGACAGACAGACAGACAGACAGACAGACAGACAGACAGACACAGACAGACAGACATGTTATATTTTGGGTTTTACGCCTGCATCAGCACCATTTTGGGCTATATCGCCGGCGGGCAGTTTACCTAACACCTTTCCTGGGCAGACTCCAGCGGTTAACCAGTACTTGGGTGCACCAACCTCCGTAAGAAACTGCCAACTTTTTCATATAAATGAGACACGGCCTGAGCGGGGCTCGAACCCGTGACCATCAGTGATGATAGGTTACAGTGGTATACAAGTCAGCGACCTTAACCACTCAACCACAGAGGCGGAGACAGACAGACAGACAGACTCTCACTCATAGCATTGTTCAGATGAGCTAAGTAGATTGGGTTGTCCGATTAGCGCAGTGTTAGCGTGCTCGCTTCTCACCAATGCAACCCAGGTTCTATCTTCGGACCAGGAAGTATGTGAGATGGTACGATGGTCGCCAGATCGGTTATCTCTGGGTACTCCGATTTCATCCTCGCCAACGAGAGTGATTAATATTGTTAAAGTTGTTAAAGCTTGTTTCACAATCGTTGTAAAATAAATAAAGCTTAACAGCTAAGAAGCAACCATGCGACACAAAGCGAATAATTCCCACAGATGTAATTCTCGATTGCCATATAAAAAAATTCCATACGAGAATAAATATATTGTTTCCATATAAATTTCAGTAGAATAAATATATATTCTTAAATTTCAGTAGTAGAATAAATATATATTCTTAAATTTCAGTAGTAGAATAAATATATATTCTTAAATTTCCGAATGAGAATAAATATATATTCTTCAATTTCCGTACAAGAATAAATATATATTCTTAAATTTCAGTTGTAGAATAAATATATATTCTTAAATTTCAGTAGTAGAATAAATATATATTCTTAAATTTCAGTAGTAGAATAAATATATATTCTTAAATTTCAGTAGTAGAATAAATATATATTCTTAAATTTCAGTAGTAGAATAAATATATATTCTTAAATTTCCGAATGAGAATAAATATATATTCCTCAATTTCCGTACGAGAATAAATATATATTCTTAAATTTCCATATTGGAATAAATATATTCTTAAATTTCTGTATGAGAATAAATATATTCTTAAATTTCCGTATGAGACTAAATATATATTCTTAAATTTCCGTATGAGACTAAATATATATTCTTAAATTTCCGTACGAGAATAAATATATATTCTTCAATTTCCGTACGAGAATAAATATAGATAGAATATACGTTATTATATGGAGCCTCTCTATGAACAAGTCTACGATCTCAACAATAATTAATCAGCATGAATGGAAAACACTGTCGACCGCACGGCTCATGATAAAATTATTTACCCTTATGTTACTTTTATGATGAAAATGAGGCCAATTTGGATCCAAATGCGATTAATATCGCTCCATCAAGAAGCTGGAATATCATTACTATTAGGCTGGTCTTTCCCTTGGGAACGAGGGTAACTCAATTTGTGCATCCGATCCGAATATTGCCAACTCTTGAAGGGAAATGCGAGATAGTGGAATACTAAAGACCACCAGAAGCATTGTATACATGTATGTGATACATTCAATCAATACCTTGCATTTTCTTTTCCTAAAGGAGCTGGTTGTCGGATGTGAAAATGAACGAAACACTAAATAAATTCTTCTAACATGATCTGGTTCTGACACCGATACTGTTGACGAACATCAAAATTACTTACAATAGGCTGAAAAACATACTAGAAATAATAACAAAATCGAAAAAGGTTATAGACCCTTTCAGGGTTCCAGCCGCCCCTGCCAGTCGCGACTAACAACAAATACTGGAACTAAATTTTGTGAATTGATGGATCTGTAGTCAAGTGGTTAACACGCTGGACTGGTAATCCAAGGATCGCATGTTCGATCCCCTGTCTGACCATAATAAAATTAACATTATGATGGGACTTTAAACCGAGGTCTCGTGTCGGTGTACACTGTGCACTTAAAGAACCAGGGGAGATTCTGGAATGGGTCACTGTCTGTATCATTGCACTAACCTCCAAAAATCTAAAATGACTAATATCTTCAGGAGGCGTCGCTCATATGGGCAACCGGTAGCGACGATAAATAAACGTAAAGAAACGACATGTTGATTGGCGAAAATATTTAGAGCAACTTTTTTTATTAATTTTTTTTGGGCAAATATCTATCTGTGTAATATGGCTCTTAGTTGCTCCAAGTTTTTCAAATTGGCTTCATTTTTTTCAATTGGCGACAAAGGTGGCACAGACAAAAATTCAGACACAGAGAACCCTGCCTTTTCATTGATTCAACTTAACCTGATACAGATAATGTGCACATCTAAACACCACATTCTCTCTAGCACAATTTAGCGTACAGTTTCTAAAAACCACTTTTGCACCTAAAATAAAATGACTGGTTGTTTGTTTATTTGATTGATTTTTCACTCATGGACATAGACAGCCATTATTACCACCCGTAACACTAAACCAGTGATTAGTGCCACTCATGAATATCTAATAATGCTGTATACAAGTGATTTGAAGTCAATGTCTGTAACCTTAATTGCTCAATGAATAGCAAAAATAAGGCTTTAACAGTCATACTTTTTTCCATGCATTTATGTACTTTTTTTGGAACTCTATTTAACAATAATTCATAATAAATATCAGCTGATAACATTAATAGGTAACACATGATAACATTAATTTAATAGCCAGTTTATAATTGGTACCAAATGATAACACTAATTGGTACCAAGTGATTACTATATTTAGTACCCATTAATAACACTAATTGGTACCAAGTGATTACTATATTTAGTACCCATTAATAACACTAATTGGTACCAAGTGATTACTATATTTAGTACCCATTGATAGCACTAATTTGTACCAAGTGATTACTATATTTAGTACCCATTGATAGCACTAATTGGTACCAAGTGATTACTATATTTAGTACCCATTGATAACACTAATTGGTACCAAGAGATTACTATATTTAGTACCCATTGATAGCACTAATTGGTACCAAATGATTACTATATTTAGTACCCATTGATAACACTAATTGGTACCAAGTGATTACTATATTTAGTACCCATTAATAGCACTAATTGGTACCAAGTGATTACTATATTTAGTACCCATTGATAACACTAATTGGTACCAAGTGATTACTATATTTAGTACCCATTGATAACACTAATTGACAACATACTTAGTATGATAGTCGTGATAGATAGCGCAGTGGATGCGCGTTCGCTTCAAGTGTGAAAGGTCTGGAGTTCGAGCCCCGCTGGAGCAGTTACGATTGTGCCCTTAGGCAAGGCATTTAATTTCCACGTTGCTTCTTCTCTCTCCCTCGTGGCAATGGATTCCATCAGGAATGAGGTCTCGAAAGTGATTAATATAAGTTATAAGAACTTTCGCAATCGAGCTAAAATAAATTTGTATAAACTAACATATTTAGTACCCAGTGATAACACTAATTGATAACTATATTTAGTACCCAGTGATAACACTAATTGGTACCCAGTGATAACTATATTTAGTACCAAGCGATAACACTAATTGATAACTATATTTAGTACCTAGCGATAACACTAATTGGTACCAAATGATAACTATAACTTAGTACCCATTGATAACACTAATTGATAACTATATTTAGTACCCAGCGATAACACTAATTGGTACCCAGTGATAACTATATTTAGTACTAAGTGATAACACTAATTGATAACTATATTTAGTACCCAGTGATAACACTAATTGGTACCCAGTGATAACTATATTTAGTACCCAGTGATAACTATATTTAGTACCCAGCGATAACACTAATTGATAACTATATTTAGTACCCAGTGATAACACTAATTGATAACTATATTTAGTACCCAGTTGTTTTTTGTGTGATAACACTAATTGATAACTATATTTAGTACCCAGCAATAACACTAATTGATAACTATATTTAGTACCCAGTGATAACACTAATTGATAACTATATTAAGTACCCAGCAATAACACTAATTGATAACTATATTTAGTACATAGCGATAACACTAATTGGTACCAAATGATAACTATAACTTAGTACCCAGTGATAACACTAAGTGATAACTATATTTAGTACCCAGCGATAACACTAATTGGTACCAAGTGATAACTATATTTAGTACCCAGTGATAACACTAATTGATAACTATATTTAGTACCCAGCGATAACATTAATTTCGTACCAAATGATAACTATAACTTAGTACCAAGTGATAACACTAATTGGTAACTATATTTAGTACCCAGTGATAACACTAATTGGTAACTATATTTAGTACCCAGTGATAACACTAATTGGTAACTATATTTAGTACCCAGTGATAACACTAATTGATAACTATATTAAGTACCCAGTGATAACACTAATTGGTACCAAGTGATAACTATATTTAGTACCCAGTGATAACACTAATTGGTGCCAAGTGATAACTATATTTAGTACCCAATGATAACACTAATTGATAACTATATTTAGTACCCAGTGATAACACTAATTGGTACCAGGTGATAACTATATTTAGTACCCAGTGATAACACTAATTGGTACCAAGTGATAACTAGATTTAGTACCCAGTGATAACACTAATTGATAACTATATTTAGTACCCAGTGATAACACTAATTGGTACCAAGTGATAACTATATTTAGTACCCAGCGATAACACTAATTGATAACTATATTTAGTACCCAGGGATAACACTAAATGGTAACTATATTTAGTACCCAGTGATAACACTAATTGGTACCAAGTGATAACTATATTTAGTACCCAGTGATAACACTAATTGGTAACTATATTTAGTACCCAGTGATAACACTAATTGATAACTATATTTAGTACCCAGGGATAACACTAATTGGTAACTATATTTAGTACCCAGTGATAACACTAATTGGTACCAAATGATAACTATATTTAGTACCCAGTGATAACACTAATTGATAACTATATTTAGTACCCAGTGATAACACTAATTGATAACTATATTTAGTACCCAGTGATAACACTAATTGATAACTATATTTAGTACCCAGTGATAACACTAATTGGTAACTATATTTAGTACCCAGTGATAACACTAATTGATAACTATATTTAGTACCCAGCGATAACACTAATTGATAACTATATTTAGTACCCAGTGATAACACTAATTGGTACCCAGTGATAACTATATTTAGTACCCAGTGATAACACTAATTGGTAACTATATTTAGTACCCAGTGATAACACTAATTGGTAACTATATTTAGTACCCAGTGATAACACTAATTGATAACTATATTTAGTACCCAGTGATAACACTAATTGATAACTATATTAAGTACCCAGTGATAACACTAATTGGTACCCAGTGATAACTATATTTAGTACCAAGTGATAACACTAATTGATAACTATATTTATTACCCAGTGATAACACTAATTGGTACCCAGTGATAACTATATTTAGTACCAAGTGATAACACTAATTGATAACTATATTTTGTACCCAGTGATAACACTAATTGGTACCCAGTGATAACTATATTTAGTACTAAGCGATAACACTAATTGATAACTATATTTAGTACCCAGTGATAACACTAATTGATAACAATATTTAGTACCCAGTGATAACACTAATTGGTACCCAGTGATAACTATATTTAGTACCAAGTGATAACACTAATTGATAACTATATTTAGTACCCAGTGATAACACTAATTGGTACCCAGTGATAACTATATTTAGTACCAGTGATAACACTAATTGATAACTATATTTAGTACCCAGTGATAACACTAATTGGTAACTATATTTAGTACCCAGTGATAACACTAATTGATAACTATATTTAGTACCCAGTGATAACACTAATTGATAACTATATTTAGTACCCAGTGATAACACTAATTGGTACCCAGTGATAACTATATTTAGTACCCAGTGATAACACTAATTGATAACTATATTTAGTACCCAGTGACAACACTAATTGATAACTATATTAAGTACCCAGTGATAACACTAATTGGTACCCAGTGATAACTATATTTAGTACCAAGTGATAACACTAATTGATAACTATATTTATTACCCAGTGATAACACTAATTGGTACCCAGTGATAACTATATTTAGTACCAAGTGATAACACTAATTGATAACTATATTTTGTACCCAGTGATAACACTAATTGGTACCCAGTGATAACTATATTTAGTACTAAGCGATAACACTAATTGATAACTATATTTAGTACCCAGTGATAACACTAATTGGTACCCAGTGATAACTATATTTAGTACTAAGCAATAACACTAATTGATAACTATATTTAGTACCCAGTGATAACACTAATTGATAACTATATTTAGTACCCAGTGATAACACTAATTGATAACTATATTTAGTACCCAGTGATAACACTAATTGGTACAATAACTATATTTAGTACCCAGTGATAACACTAATTGGTACCAAGTGATAACTATATTTAGTACCCAGTGATAACACTAATTGATAACTATATTTAGTACCCAGTGATAACACTAATTGGTAACTATATTTAGTACCCAGCGATAACACTAATTGATAACTATATTTAGTACCCAGTGATAACACTAATTGGTACCCAGTGATAACTATATTTAGTACCCAGCGATAACACTAATTGATAACTATATTTAGTACCCAGCGATAACACTAATTGATAACTATATTTAGTACCTAGCGATAACACTAATTGGTACCAAATGATAACTATAACTTAGTACCCAGTGATAACACTAAGTGATAACTATATTTAGTACACAGCGATAACACTAATTGGTACCAAGTGATAACTATATTTAGTACCCAGTGATAACACTAATTGATAACTATATTTAGTACCCAGCGATAACATTAATTTCGTACCAAATGATAACTATAACTTAGTACCAAGTGATAACACTAATTGGTAACTATATTTAGTACCCAGTGATAACACTAATTGATAACTATATTAAGTACCCAGTGATAACACTAATTGGTACCAAGTGATAACTATATTTAGTACCCAGTGATAACACTAATTGGTACCAAGTGATAACTATATTTAGTACCCAGTGATAACACTAATTGATAACTATATTTAGTACCCAGTGATAACACTAATTGGTACCAGGTGATAACTATATTTAGTACCCAGTGATAACACTAATTGGTACCAAGTGATAACTATATTTAGTACCCAGTGATAACACTAATTGATAACTATATTTAGTACCCAGTGATAACACTAATTGGTACCAAGTGATAACTATATTTAGTACCCAGCGATAACACTAATTGATAACTATATTTAGTACACAATAACACTAATTGGTACCCAGTGATAACTATATTTAGTACCCAGGGATAACACTAAATGGTAACTATATTTAGTACCCAGTGATAACACTAATTGGTACCAAGTGATAACTATATTTAGTACCCAGTGATAACACTAATTGGTAACTATATTTAGTACCCAGTGATAACACTAATTGATAACTATATTTAGTACCCAGGGATAACACTAATTGGTAACTATATTTAGTACCCAGTGATAACACTAATTGGTACCAAATGATAACTATATTTAGTACCCAGTGATAACACTAATTGATAACTATATTTAGTACCCAGTGATAACACTAATTGGTAACTATATTTAGTACCCAGTGATAACACTAATTGGTACCCAGTGATAACTATATTTAGTACCCAGTGATAACACTAATTGATAACTATATTTAGTACCCAGTGATAACACTAATTGGTATTAACTATATTTAGTACCAAGTGATAACACTAATTGATAACTATATTTAGTACCCAGTGATAACACTAATTGATAACTATATTTAGTACAGCGATAACACTAATTGATAACTATATTTAGTACCCAGTGATAACACTAATTGGTAATAACTATATTTAGTACCCAGTGATAACACTAATTGATAACTATATTTAGTACCCAGTGATAACACTAATTGATAACTATATTTAGTACCCAGTGATAACACTAATTGGTAGTGATAACTATATTTAGTACCCAGTGATAACACTAATTGGTAACTATATTTAGTACCCAGTGATACACTAATTGTAACTATATTTAGTACCCAGTGATAACACTAATTGATAACTATATTTAGTACACAGTGATAACACTAATTGGTAACTATATTTAGTACCCAGCGATAACACTAATTGATAACTATATTTAGTACCCAGTGATAACACTAATTGGTACCCAGTGATAACTATATTTAGTACCCAGTGATAACTATATTTAGTACCCAGCGATAACACTAATTGATAACTATATTTAGTACCCAGCGATAACACTAATTGATAACTATATTTAGTACCTAGCGATAACACTAATTGGTACCAAATGATAACTATAACTTAGTACCCAGTGATAACACTAAGTGATAACTATATTTAGTACCCAGCGATAACACTAATTGGTACCAAGTGAATAAAGCTTTGATAACTATATTTAGTACCCAGTGATAACACTAATTGATAACTATATTTAGTACCCAGCGATAACATTAATTTCGTACCAAATGATAACTATAACTTAGTACCAAGTGATAACACTAATTGGTAACTATATTTAGTACCCAGTGATAACACTAATTGGTAACTATATTTAGTACCCAGTGATAACACTAATTGGTAACTATATTTAGTACCCAGTGATAACACTAATTGATAACTATATTTAGTACCCAGTGATAACACTAATTGGTACCAAGTGATAACTATATTTAGTACCCAGTGATAACACTAATTGGTACCAAGTGATAACTATATTTAGTACCCAGTGATAACACTAATTGATAACTATATTTAGTACCCAGTGATAACACTAATTGGTACCAAGTGATAACTATATTTAGTACCCAGTGATAACACTAATTGGTACCAAGTGATAACTATATTTAGTACCCAGTGATAACACTAATTGATAACTATATTTAGTACCCAGTGATAACACTAATTGGTACCAAGTGATAACTATATTTAGTACCCAGTGATAACACTAATTGATAACTATATTTAGTACCCAGGGATAACACTAATTGGTAACTATATTTAGTACCCAGTGATAACACTAATTGGTACCAAGTGATAACTATATTTAGTACCCAGTGATAACACTAATTGGTAACTATATTTAGTACCCAGTGATAACACTAATTGATAACTATATTTAGTACCCAGTGATAACACTAATTGGTAACTATATTTAGTACCCAGTGATAACACTAATTGGTACCAAATGATAACTATATTTAGTACCCAGTGATAACACTAATTGATAACTATATTTAGTACCCAGTGATAACACTAATTGGTAACTATATTTAGTACCCAGTGATAACACTAATTGATAACTATATTTAGTACCCAGTGATAACACTAATTGGTACCAAGTGATAACTATATTTAGTACCCAGTGATAACACTAATTGGTAACTATATTTAGTACCCAGTGATAACACTAATTGGTAACTATATTTAGTACCCAGTGATAACACTAATTGGTAACTATATTTAGTACCCAGTGATAACACTAATTGATAACTATATTTAGTACCCAGTGATAACACTAATTGGTACCAAGTGATAACTATATTTAGTACCCAGTGATAACACTAATTGGTACCAAGTGATAACTATATTTAGTACCCAGTGATAACACTAATTGATAACTATATTTAGTACCCAGTGATAACACTAATTGGTAACTATATTTAGTACCCAGTGATAACACTAATTGATAACTATATTTAGTACCCAGTGATAACACTAATTGATAACTATATTTAGTACCCAGTGATAACACTAATTGGTACCAGTGATAACTATATTTAGTACCCAGTGATAACACTAATTGATAACTATATTTAGTACCCAGTGATAACACTAATTGATAACTATATTTAGTACCCAGTGATAACACTAATTGGTACCCAGTGATAACTATATTTAGTACCCAGTGATAACACTAATTGATAACTATATTTAGTACCCAGTGATAACACTAATTGATAACTATATTTAGTACCCAGTGATAACACTAATTGATAACTATATTTAGTACCCAGTGATAACACTAATTGATAACTATATTTAGTACCCAGTGATAACACTAATTGGTACCCAGTGATAACTATATTTAGTACCCAGTGATAACACTAATTGATAACTATATTTAGTACCCAGTGATAACACTAATTGGTAACTATATTTAGTACCCAGTGATAACACTAATTGATAACTATATTTAGTACCCAGTGATAACACTAATTGGTAACTATATTTAGTACCCAGTGATAACACTAATTGATAACTATATTTAGTACCCAGTGATAACACTAATTGATAACTATATTTAGTACCCAGTGATAACACTAATTGGTACCCAGTGATAACTATATTTAGTACCCAGTGATAACACTAATTGATAACTATATTTAGTACCCAGTGATAACACTAATTGATAACTATATTTAGTACCCAGTGATAACACTAATTGGTACCCAGTGATAACTATATTTAGTACCAAGTGATAACACTAATTGATAACTATATTTAGTACCCAGTGATAACACTAATTGGTACCCAGTGATAACTATATTTAGTACCAAGTGATAACACTAATTGATAACTATATTTAGTACCCAGTGATAACACTAATTGGTACCCAGTGATAACTATATTTAGTACCAAGTGATAACACTAATTGATAACTATATTTAGTACCCAGTGATAACACTAATTGGTACCCAGTGATAACTATATTTAGTACCCAGTGATAACACTAATTGATAACTATATTTAGTACCCAGTGATAACACTAATTGATAACTATATTTAGTACCCAGTGATAACACTAATTGATAACTATATTTAGTACCCAGTGATAACACTAATTGGTACCAAGTGATAACTATATTTAGTACCCAGTGATAACACTAATTGGTACCAGTGATAACTATATTTAGTACCCAGTGATAACACTAATTGGTAACTATATTTAGTACCCAGTGATAACACTAATTGATAACTATATTTAGTACACAGTGATAACACTAATTGGTAACTATATTTAGTACCCAGCGATAACACTAATTGATAACTATATTTAGTACCCAGTGATAACACTAATTGGTACCCAGTGATAACTATATTTAGTACCCAGTGATAACTATATTTAGTACCCAGCGATAACACTAATTGATAACTATATTTAGTACCCAGCGATAACACTAATTGATAACTATATTTAGTACCTAGCGATAACACTAATTGGTACCAAATGATAACTATAACTTAGTACCCAGTGATAACACTAAGTGATAACTATATTTAGTACCCAGCGATAACACTAATTGGTACCAAGTGATAACTATATTTAGTACCCAGTGATAACACTAATTGATAACTATATTTAGTACACAGCGATAACATTAATTTCGTACCAAATGATAACTATAACTTAGTACCAAGTGATAACACTAATTGGTAACTATATTTAGTACCCAGTGATAACACTAATTGATAACTATATTAAGTACCCAGTGATAACACTAATTGGTACCAGGTGATAACTATATTTAGTACCCAGTGATAACACTAATTGGTACCAAGTGATAACTATATTTAGTACCCAGTGATAACACTAATTGATAACTATATTTAGTACCCAGTGATAACACTAATTGGTACCAAGTGATAACTATATTTAGTACCCAGCGATAACACTAATTGATAACTATATTTAGTACACAATAACACTAATTGGTACCCAGTGATAACACTAATTGGTACCAAGTGATAACTATATTTAGTACCCAGTGATAACACTAATTGGTAACTATATTTAGTACCCAGTGATAACACTAATTGATAACTATATTTAGTACCCAGGGATAACACTAATTGGTAACTATATTTAGTACCCAGTGATAACACTAATTGGTACCAAATGATAACTATATTTAGTACGCAGTGATAACACTAATTGATAACTATATTTAGTACCCAGTGATAACACTAATTGGTAACTATATTTAGTACCCAGTGATAACACTAATTGGTACCCAGTGATAACTATATTTAGTACCCAGTGATAACACTAATTGATAACTATATTTAGTACCCAGTGATAACACTAATTGGTAAATATATTTAGTACCCAGTGATAACACTAATTGATAACTATATTTAGTACCCAGTGATAACACTAATTGATAACTATATTAAGTACCCAGCAATAACACTAATTGATAACTATATTTAGTACATAGCGATAACACTAATTGGTACCAAATGATAACTATAACTTAGTACCCAGTGATAACACTAAGTGATAACTATATTTAGTACCCAGCGATAACACTAATTGGTACCAAGTGATAACTATATTTAGTACCCAGTGATAACACTAATTGATAACTATATTTAGTACCCAGCGATAACATTAATTTCGTACCAAATGATAACTATAACTTAGTACCAAGTGATAACACTAATTGGTAACTATATTTAGTACCCAGTGATAACACTAATTGATAACTATATTAAGTACCCAGTGATAACACTAATTGGTACCAAGTGATAACTATATTTAGTACCCAGTGATAACACTAATTGGTACCAAGTGATAACTATATTTAGTACCCAGTGATAACACTAATTGATAACTATATTTAGTACCCAGTGATAACACTAATTGGTACCAAGTGATAACTATATTTAGTACCCAGTGATAACACTAATTGGTACCAAGTGATAACTATATTTAGTACCCAGTGATAACACTAATTGATAACTATATTTAGTACCCAGTGATAACACTAATTGGTACCAAGTGATAACTATATTTAGTACCCAGTGATAACACTAATTGATAACTATATTTAGTACCCAGTGATAACACTAATTGATAACTATATTTAGTACCCAGTGATAACACTAATTGGTACCAAGTGATAACTATATTTAGTACCCAGTGATAACACTAATTGGTACCAAGTGATAACTATATTTAGTACCCAGTGATAACACTAATTGGTATCAAGTGATAACTATATTTAGTACCAAGTGATAACTATATTTAGTACCCAGTGATAACTATATTTAGTACCCAGTGATAACTATATATAGTACCCAGTGATAACTATATTTAGTACCCAGTGATAACACTAATTGGTACCCAGTGATAACTATATTTAGTACCCAGTGATAACTATACTTAGTACCCAGTGATAACTATATTTAGTACCCAGTGATAACTATATTTAGTACCCAGTGATAACACTAATTGGTACCAAATGATAACTATATTTAGTACTCAGTGATAACACTAATTGGTACCAAATGATAACTATATTTAGTACCCAGTGATAACACTAATTGATAACTATATTTAGTACCCAGTGATAACACTAATTGATAACTATATTTAGTACCCAACGATAACACTAATTGATAACTATATTTAGTACCAGAGATAACACTAATTGATAACTATATTTAGTACCCAACGATAACACTAATTGATAACTATATTTAGTACCAGAGATAACACTAATTGATAACTATATTTAGTACCCAGTGATAATACTAATTGGTACCAAGTGATAACTATATTTAGTACCCAGTGATAACACTAATTGGTACCAAGTGATAACTATATTTAGTACCCAGTGATAACACTAATTGGTATCAAGTGATAACTATATTTAGTACCAAGTGATAACTATATTTAGTACCCAGTGATAACTATATTTAGTACCCAGTGATAACTATATATAGTACCCAGTGATAACTATATTTAGTACCCAGTGATAACACTAATTGGTACCCAGTGATAACTATATTTAGTACCCAGTGATAACTATACTTAGTACCCAGTGATAACTATATTTAGTACCCAGTGATAACTATATTTAGTACCCAGTGATAACACTAATTGGTACCAAATGATAACTATATTTAGTACTCAGTGATAACACTAATTGGTACCAAATGATAACTATATTTAGTACCCAGTGATAACACTAATTGATAACTATATTTAGTACCCAGTGATAACACTAATTGATAACTATATTTAGTACCCAACGATAACACTAATTGATAACTATATTTAGTACCAGAGATAACACTAATTGATAACTATATTTAGTACCCAACGATAACACTAATTGATAACTATATTTAGTACCAGAGATAACACTAATTGATAACTATATTTAGTACCCAGTGATAATACTAATTGGTACCAAGTGATAACTATATTTAGTACCCAATGATAATACTAATTGGTACTAAGTGATAACTATATTTAGTACCAGAGATAACACTAATTGGTAACTATATTTAGTACCCAGATAACACTAATTGGTAACTATATTTAGTACCCAGATAACACTAATTGGTAACTATATTTAGTACCCAGATAACACTAATTGGTAACTATATTTAGTACCCAGATAACACTAATTGGTAACTATATTTAGTACCCAGATAACACTAATTGGTAACTATATTTAGTACCCAGTGATAATACTAATTGGTACCAAGTGGTAACTATATTTAGTACCCAGATAACACTAATTGGTACACAGTATGATGGGAACCATATATTGGAAAGAAACAGAACCTGTGACAAGTCTACATTCTGTACATACAGCTAGAACAGTTGTCTCCCTTTTATAAATGATAAGATACATTTATTTGCATAACATGTACATGTCATGATTTAATTTGGATAATAATACAATTTACATGTACAATATTAATTAGATCCATTTAATACTGACCATTAATAATATTGAATATTTTTCTATGTCAAGTAAACCGAGTCAAAGCTTTCAAAGTATTCACCATTGGCGTACCGGTAATCGACTGTCTAATGCTTTTCGGTGAATGTCTTCTAGTCAGTCTCTTTTACGGCAAGTGGACTAATGTTACTAAGTAAAATGATCATTTCTGCATTTAATGCAATTGTCTAAACTGAGATTGCGTAACAAATGTTCAAAATAAATACTTTCACTAGCTTGTAATTTCAACATGGCGTCGAAATAAGTACCTATTATCGGCCGACCTTGAAAATTCATGTAACAGAAATGTTGATTACAGTTAAGTTCCAAAAAGCTAATTAACATTGGGCATAGTAATAAATGTTACTCGAAACGAAGGAATTTTAACACCCAACAAATTATGATTACTTTTCAATATGATTGTGACATGGAGAGAAATGTCACTTAATGTGGAGAGTGGCACACCATACTGTCTTGCTGCCGATTTTACTGGCAAACACATGTCTCTAACAGCCTGATATGCATTTGTCAGTGCACTTGGTGAATAGACGCCAGGATGGATTTGAAAAAAAGGATGAAACTGAATTAGCATAAATAGTAAATATCTTGGACAATAGTATTTTTGAAGAAAAAATGTTAAACAGCTGTAAGAGGAACACTATATTTGAATTGACCTGTAAAATATGCATTCAGGGATCATTCTAGAGGGCAATGTGGGCGAAATTGTCGCCCTAGGGACCCTGACTTCGCCCTCTGGGGGGCCCACTTCTCCCTAAAAAATAAAAATAAAATTTAAAAAAACGTTTTTTACGATTTTCAAACAAAATTGTGTCTAATAAGATACACTGTCTCATTATAAAGCACTCCTTCCATTCAAAATGTTGTATTTAATGGTTGTACTGTGCATTTTAACCCTATTTTGCAGAAGTATATTAAAGAACACCATTTAAGGAAGCGATCACGCGCTTTCTCACTTCTCCCAAAAATTCTGACCTAGAATGAACCCTGTGCATTATGACATTGTCGCATAACTATCAGGTGACCTTCCTGAGCAGACAATGAAATTTCTCATTTTACAAAAACAAACACATATATTTTTATATTGACCTCTGTTTAAGGGATTTTTAGGCTACACATAAATGGGATTAATGAAAACATCAACATTTGCATACTTTCAAATAAAATGTGAATATTTATCTGCTTTACGCGCAGTTTGCTCTTTGATAAGTAATATGTGAACACCATAAGTACCAAAATATATGTTTTGAGAGCAATGCCGTCATTCGCGATCCGGATGTAAACAAAAATCACGTGAATACAAAAAGGCCGGAAACAGACGAGGGCCGACATCGGGGATGTTGACAATACATGTCATGTAGCTAGGCAATCTTCTCTGTGACATGTTTTCATGGGTAGGCTTAGTTGACCTAAGCAGCTAACAAGTACAGTAATGAGTGTGAGGTGCCTTGCTCAATGACACTATATACGTGGCATGACCGAGTATCGAACCAGTGACCGTTTGATTCCAAATCCGACGCTCTACCACAGGTTCTTTACTTCTTACAACATTAATTACATTTAATCCCTCTTGAGACCTCATTCCCGGTGGAATATGTGTAGGAGAGAGAAGAGGCAATGTGGATTTAAGTGTCTTGTCTATTGACACAACCACCATGGTTATAACGGTGCTCAAACTGGCAACCACTCAGTTATGTGGCAGACACCGTATCCACTACACTAAAGAATGTGGCGTCCGTGGTCCAGTGGTAGAGCGTCGGATTTGGAATCGAATGGTCCCGGGTTTGATACTCGGTCAGGCCACGTATGTAGTGTCATTGAGCAAGGCACCTCACACACATTGCTTAGTACTGGTTAATCGCTTAGGTCGGCTAAGCCTGCCCAGGAAAACATGTCTAAGTCCCCGCGAGGGGTTTGACATTAAAGGAACATACATACATACACAACGGATGCTCTAGGTTTTCTTTCGGCTACATGCATATATATATACCTTGGCGTGGATATCTCAAATAGTGGGACACTTACATAAAAAGGTCAACTAAGAAAGCAAACCTTTGGCTTACCAGACACTAGTGAGACCCCAGCTTGAATATGGCTCCGAGATCTGGTCACCCCATACCCAAACATTGAATGATTGATAGACCAAATTGAAGATGTCCAGCGAAGAGCAGCCTGTTGGATAAAGGCTGACTTCTATCGTACCTCTAGTGTTACAGACAGGCTACATTCCCATAATCTACGCAGACTAGATCAACGGCGTATTGACAATAGGTTATCCCTTATATATAAAATTCATAATGATCTTGTTGCTATTCCCATTGAAAATTACCAAGTTCCCCTCTCCCGTCCTGCTCGCCATTCCTTAAGCTATAGGTTAATTACAGCAACTACAGACTACTACAAGTTTTTTCCAAGAACAATCTACCATTGGAACCATCTCCCTCCTGACATTATCCATCTCCCTACCATAGAGCAATTCAATTCGGCAGTTTGCCATATTGATCATGCCAGTCCCTAGTTGTTCTGCGCAGCTGCTTTTAAACTTTTACCACAACTTATTTTCATTACTTTCTTAAATTATGCTTTTAACTACTCATACTTTTAACTTCTTTGAGGTTTTTGACGCGCAACATGTCTACATCCCCGCGAGGGGGTTGACATTAAAGGAAGATAGATAGAGATATATTTGATACACTCCGATTTGTGGAGGAATAAAGATTATCTATGTTTATATTTAGTCTAGAACGTCAGAGTACCCCACCCACATTCAAGCGAACACGTCACAATAAGTGAAAAACTTCGTATATTATTGAAACAAATTAAACTTTGAAATTTAAAGTGCACCGCTACATTGTATAACATTTATCTATCATTGGCGTTCCATAGAAACGGAAAGTATTCATTGACAACAGCAAAATCGATTCTTACCACTCTCTGTTTCTATCTGCTCTAGACTATTGTTTACATTCACAAGATGTCCGAAAGAGGGTGTCATAACAGGGTGGTCCATAGAAATGCCGAAAGACACCGAAATACCGAAAAAGACAGAAATACACCGAAAAACTGTATATAACAACATTATGAACGAAGCAGCTTGCGTTTAATTATTTATTAAGCTAAATATACCTTCTTGACTTAATATCTGCCCTGTATAGTGATTTATTTTAATGTTATGAGAGTATTTCGGTGATATTCATTTTCAAGGGAGACTAATCCTACTCTACCGAATACCGATAAGCACAAAGTTCTGCATACAAAACAACACTAAACATGTCTACAGCCCCGCGAGGGGTTCGACATTACAGGAAGATAGATAGATAGATAGAGTAAACAGAAATAATTAGCGTGGCTATATCAATTTAGTAAGCTTAATATACATAATAACTGTGAATTTACGTAATATCTGCCCTTTACAGTGATTTTTTTTAATGTTCTGAGCATAGGCACAATACACAAATTATTTGTGTTTGTCCTATGGTCATATGCATGTAGTAAGTAATGTTTAGACGACAGTTACCCACAACTATCAGTACCAGGAAGAAGTTATGATTGATATACACATATCATACATGCATTCTCACTACTTTGAAGAATTTCGACGTACACTCTCCTCTCCTCTCTCTCTCTCTCTCTACTCGAACGTATGGTAGTTTCCTCAATGAACCCGTGTTTTTCTGAGGCTGATCTCTCATACACGTGTGTGTATACATTACCTAGCTATGCTAGATGACAGTCATCTAGAACACTATTGTGGGCTTAACACTCTGCACACATTGAAGCACGGTGGCTAAACTGTCATCTAGAGCACTATTGTGGGCTTAACTCTCTGCACACCATTAAAGTCATGTGGCTAAACTATTATCTAGAGCATTATTGTGGGCTTAACACTCTGCACACCATTGAAATCAGGTTGGTAAACTGTCGTCGAATGCACTATTGTGGCCTTACCTCTCTGCACACCGTTGAAGTCAGGTTGCTAAGCTGTCATCTAGAACACTAGTGTGGGCTTATCTCTCTGAAGATACTTTGATGGGGAATGTTTCACTGACACCTGCATTCATAATATTCTGTTTATCTTTCACCAAATAGTATTCAAATATTCTAAAATATTCCAAAAATGCAGCTCATAATATTATTGTATTTTTAATTATTAATATTTAGAAGTCATTTTCACTATTGCTGACAATACCTACTCAGCCAATCAGTTCATGTATCAATAACTCTTAAGGGCTTCCCTACACTTTTTCAACCAATCCCAGACCACTATATCAATAACACCGTCCAACCTAAATAGAGATTTACGTTAACTCTATGCTTCATATATACACGTATTTCAAAATGCAGCTGATAGATTGTGGTTTAATTTTTAGACGTGTTTTTCACGACTACAATACCAAGAATTGCTACAGATAGTCAGCACATGGCTGAACATATTCGCATAGTGTTTTACGTGTATTTATCGTCGCTACCGGTTGTCCATATGAGCGACGCCTCCTGAAGAGATTAGTCATTTTACATTTTGGAGGATAGTGCAATGATACAGACAGAGACCCATTCCAGAGTCTCCTCTGGTTCTTTCACGTGCACGGTGTAAAGCACCGACACGAGACCTCGGTTTAATGTCCCATCTGATATATTGTTAATTTTATTATGGTCAGACGGGGATCGAGCCTGCGATACCTGGATTACCAGTTCAGCGTGTTACCACTGGACTATAGATTCGTCTGTAATATCTTTAGTTTAAAAAATATTTTATTTCAATGAATATACATAGTATAATGATCACAATAAGAAAATACATGTAGGATTGAAGAGAAAGCAACTTGCTTATATGATTACCTCTTTCCTGTAATATCTTTAATATAAGGCAACAACTTTGTGTTGAGTGATACAATGGAAGGTGTGTTATTTTACAGCAAACAGTTATCACCTTCTTTTGTGATGATTCATGTAAGTAAGTAAGTAAGTAATTTGTTTATTATAGTGCACGTACATATCAGATAATATTTACATATACAGTATACAATTAAATACACCCGGCCAAATGAGCCTATAAGTCACTTACAAATATAATACTAGAAACATATCACATGATAAAACACATACAACATTATTTCGCTGACAAACAAAATAGTCGATTATAGTAGTTATATCAAAACTAGAAATGTGGCCAAGGGACACAGATGTTCCACTTCGTCTCTTCTCTGCAGAGTCTAGGACCATAAATTAGTCTTGTATATCACAGTGAGGTTTAAATAGAACTAAAGGGCTGAGTTACCCGTAACACAGAATACGGAAGGATGCACCGACTGACGGATGGAGAAGATCAAACCATCAAACTGGGGCACACACCATGGGACATAACTAGTCCAGGTTTCATTGTGCAAAGTTTGGTTGAGCATAATACACAAAACAACAAATCAGATCATCTATAAATACGGTTTCTTCTTCTAATATACGCTTTCACTAGATATTTAGAGACTTTTCTTGGATATTTGGTAATCAAGAATACCATTTTGCTATCACAGCATACGAATATATTGTTCATTAAAAACATCACCAAATATTTCATGTCTAATATCTTCATAAAATTGGCAATTGGTCAAAAAGTGTGTCTCATTTTCAATCATTTGCATATCACAAAATTGGCATAGTCTTTGCTCTGGGGTTTCTCCCACATACCGACCAGTTTCAATTCGTAGCGGTAAAATACCACATCTAAACTGTGCGATTAGTGAGCGCTCGTTTTCTTTAAGTTCAGTTTAATATATTGTTCAGTATCTAATGATTCCTTGAATGTCACATATGTCCGTAAGTTAGGTACATTTCTTATGCTCTGTGACCATGAACTTGAGTAAAATTGTCTTACCTTTGCCGTAGCAATTTCGAGATTAACAGCGGTTCTGTTTTAAAAATTATTTAATAGCCCTATTTTTGACATAGTAGTTTTAACCTCGCTACACCAGTTGTTTGTACACTTTAGTCCATACTAAATACTCTTTTCAACACACGATTGTCGTCTAAGCATACTAGTCTATTCCAATATCTTAGAATGATTGTCCAGCGGCGGTAACTGCTCGGTAGCCAACCTGTATCTACATGTAAGGCCAGTATAGGAGCGAACCTATGTACCCCAAGATAATATCTAAGTGTTCGATTGTGTACATTGTCTATGACCTGTGAGTGTTTAAATCCCCATACAGAAGAACAGTAGTCCAACATCGGGGTAATGCACGACTCGTATAACTTTTCGAATGATTTAAACCCGACGTCTTTCAAATTATGTATTTTAGAAATAACACCACCTAAGGCCCTACCTGCACCTTTTGACAGGACGTCACAGTTATATGAAAAATCGCCTTTACAGTGAACTATTACACCAAGGTATTTATATGTGTCAACAGTGTCGATAATAGTATCTCCAACGGAAAATACACAATCTGACTGTTTGGCGCGACCGTTCCGGAAATGTATGCACTTAGATTTTTCAGTATTAATGCGCAATCTCCACCGTTTGCACCAGTCATTAAGTTGGTTGAGCATAAGTTGCAGATCTGCTTCAGACGTCGCTATTAACACAATGTCGTCTGCGTATATCAACATAGATAATGTTGACCCTTCGATATTAACTCCGAGGTCAAGATCATTTATTTCGCACACAAGTTCATTCGCGAATATGGAAAAGAGAGTCGGTGACAAGTTATCTCCCTGTTGCACGCCGTTCATGCAATTAAACCACCCTGTAGTTTTATTATTTATGCGTATGCATGAAGTAGTACACTCATATATGCGTTTAATAGACTGATACATGTTCCCATCCACATGGTTAAGCAATAATGTGTATAACAACATGTCTCTGTCAATGAAATCGAAGCATTTACGGAGGTCAATAAAGCTTGTAAAAATGGACGGATTGTTTCTGATAATACTATTCAGAGTGAAAACATGGTCCTCACACGATCTGTTCGCCCTGAATCCATTTTGTTCGTCAGCTAAAATTTCATTTTGTTCTAAATAGTTTGTCAGACGCCTATTCAAGAGCGCACCATTTAACTTGCTTATACAGGATAGTAAACTCACACCTCTGTAGTTCATTGGTATTCGTGGATCGGTTGTTCTGTCTTTCAAAATAGGACATATGATTGATTTACGCCACACATACCGAATTATACTGGTGTCAAAAATAAGCTGGAACAGTTGCTACAAGGCCGCTATGACAGCAGGAAATTTAAGCACAGTGTGGGGTATTTGATCAATCCCACTGGCGGACCGTGATTTTGCATGCATAACAACATTTGAAATGTCTTCAAGTGTTATATTACGGTTGAGATGTTCATTCGACGTATACCGGGGATCATTAATATTATCCTCCAATAAGCGTGTATGTACTTTGGCAAGTCTGTAATGCTCGTTATCGAACTCGTCATTATCCGAACTGTTATACAAGTTTTTGAAATCCTGATGCCATCGCTCTAACACTATATTCTCGTTATTAGAAATATTCCCCGAACTATCAACCACCTCTATATGTATACTATTGTTACTCCTTGGGCCCAGATTTTTCTCTCCCAAAAATCGTTCGGGTTATTCGTGGACATGTCTTCAATTTCTGTGGCAACAGATTGCCTGTAGGAACGCTCCGCCCTGTTTAACTCACGATCAAACACATTTCTAGCTATAGTGTAAGTCAGGAGTTTCGCATTTCTAATACGTTTATTGTCATTACACCGCAGATTTTGTTCTTCCTTTGACCGCATATCGTTCCATAAATTAGTCAAATTATTATTCCAATACGGTTTCCTATTTTTATAACGTTTACTAGAGTCGGTTGGGGAACTGTACTTTGGGATTTTAGAATTCATTTCAGTGATTATCACATCGCGTAAATGATCGTAAATCAAGTCAATGTTCTCCTGAGATTCTCTACACCTTTCAATATTCGAAATGATTTCTATAAGAGCCAATCTTGACAATTCACTATCCATGAACTCAGTCGGTATTTTATTCAAATTGTATCTAGACCGGCAATCGTTTCCTTGATCCTTATAATTGATAGGGTCCGATGACCCATATTGTGACGTATTAAGGTCAGTTAACAATACGGAGTGATCAGGCAATTTTGATCTTTCTGTTAAATATGAGTGCTTTATGACTCATTGTCAGGTCAAGGTCATGTAGGAAATCAATTTTCTCAGAAATTGTATTTAGGAATGGAGTATTGTAATAACACTTGGCTTAAAGGCCTGCAGTTTGACCCCGTCCAATTGTAAAGATTTATACTTTACTACCTGTTCCATGTGATTAGTGGCTTGTATCAACAATGTAGCAGTACATTCAGTATAATTTGGCGTATGTAGGTATTTTCTAACGGTTAATATGCACGATCACTCTGTGAGCTGAGAATTAGTCAAAATGAGGCCCTGACAATTTAAGTAAACGTATATTATTGATTGTAAAGAAAATTGATAGTTATGAGTATTCAAACTACATAATCCAGATCAGCCCAGGGACATAGATTACATGTTATGTAGGTGCCTCATCAGCCGTAGCGTAATCACTGAGACTGATAATTTGTATGCATGTATATAATATATGTGTATGGGCCGGAGGCCTTGAATTACGAATAAACTGTTAAACTGATCAGGATCTATGTTGTTTGTAAGGTCGGAGTTTCGTCACTTTCATATTCTGTTCTGTCACTTTCATGTATCATCTGGTTTAAAAAGGCCGCCAGATTAAGTGTGAAAATAATGCCTGTTTATACCTTGCCCAAATGTTGGATTTGAACTGGAGCGTACAACGGAATCTTGTATTATTCTTGACTTGCACTGTCTCATTCCATTGACATATTGCCAAATTTGAGCGTATAGTGTAGTGAAGAGCAGAGAAGGTTCCGATACGTTTGTCATGGAAAACATTCAAGCTGTTGTTGAATGATTCCACGCTACTAGTGTCCATGTGGTAGATATAATTGTGGCGCATGGAAAGATGTCAGATATATAGAGAGAACAGTAGCGGCTAGAAGAGGAGACTGTACTTGGCATAAGAGGGAACTGATGCCTGAATGTGTGGTACAGCAATGCAGGAACTGGCTGCCTAACCCGCGCAACCAGCCTTATTTGGGCCATAAGTGGAGTTGAATTGTTTATACCAGTTGTAAGTACTATACAAATACAGAACTTCAATTTCAGCAATTTATAACCTCTGATATGTACGTGGGTCATAATAGATATAAGTGGTGCTCATGTATTAGATGTATACCATGCAGGGCCTCGCATGTGGCAAATACGATGTGCGTCGACCGTCAGATTTGTACCGCTATTCCTCGTGTGTTTAAGGTCAAATATAGGTCAACCTGCAGGCCTTAAAAAAGGCCTGCAGGTTGACCTATATTTGACCTTAAACACACGAGGAATAGCGGTACAAATCTGACGGTCGACGCACTAAACTTTAAAGGCCTGCAGGTTGACCTATATTTGACCTTAAACACACGAGGAATAGCGGTACAAATCTGACGGTCGACGCACTAAACTTAGTACAGTCTCCTCTTCTAGCCGCTACTTTTCTCTCTATATATCTGACATCTTTCCATGCGCATTTCTGTATAGAAGCTTTCTCTCATGTGAATTTAGATTATGCGGTGGACGATTATTAGCAGGCCACCAAAGTTGTTTGTTCTGTTCATTTATTATGCAAGGGGAACACAAGCACAGTGGACACTCAGCAACACCTTCAGCATGCTGAGGCATAGGGGGAGGTACGTAAGCAGCCTCTGCAACGGGCATGGCGGTGGCTGTTTCTTCTATTTCCATCTCTACGTCCCAGTTCTTATTTTGCAAGAAAGTCAGCAATTCTTTTCTCTGCTCATCAGTTACATACATTGTTATTTTACTCAATGGCATCTTGTAGAAATCGGCAGAATATGTGTAATACTCGTATGTTCAAGAGATTATAATTATAATATTATACATGTACTCATAGCATTCACTGTGATTATTATGTAGCATCAATATCGGTAAACACACACTGACACAGAGAAATATTTAAAATATAACAGAAAACTTGCGAATAATACTGTAGATATATAATTAAATGAAGTATGAAGGTTACCATATAACGAACACATATAGTTTATTCATATAAATACATACATATTATATACATGCATACAAATTATCAGTCTCAGTGATTACGCTACGCTGATGAGGCACCTACATAACATGTAATCTATGTCCCTGGGCTGATCTGGATTATGTAGTTTGAATACTCATAACTATCAATTTTCTTTACAATCAATAATATACGTTTACTTAAATGGTCAGGGCCTCATTTTGACTAATTCTCAGCTCACAGAGTCATCGTGCATATTAACCGTTAGAAAATACCTACATACGCCAAATTATACTGAATGTACTGCTACATTGTTGATACAAGCCACTAATCACATGGAACAGGTAGTAAAGTATAAATCTTTACAATTGGACGGGGTCAAACTGCAGGCCTTTAAAGGCCTGCAGGTTGACCTATATTTGACCTTAAACACACGAGGAATAGCGGTACAAATCTGACGGTCGACGCACTAAACACACGAGGAATAGCGGTACAAATCTGACGGTCGACGCACATCGTATTTGCCACATGCGAGGCCCTGCATGGTATACATCTAATACATGAGCACCACTTATATCTATTATGACCCACGTACATATCAGAGATTATAAATTGCTGAAATTGAAGTTCTGTATTTTTATAGTACTTACAACTGGTATAAACAATTCAACTCCACTTATGGTCCATTCAACTGTCCGACAAAGTTGGGCCGGTCAAAACACATATGCAATATGCTATGCGTAATTGCAATGGTGACCAATCCATACTTCGAACAAAAATGGAATGTATTGTCAAACATTACCAAAATGACCACACAGACTGTTCACCCGAGTCTCGGTGTAAAATAGATCCCAACTATATCCCCAGCCGTCAAATACTTACAAGTCCTGTTGCTGTAGAACTGTTGCTGTCATGTGTTAGAGAATGCTATGTTTATAAGGAAGCGCAAAATTATATCTACCACATGGACACTAGTAGCGTGGAATCATTCAACAACAGCTTGAATGTTTTCCATGACAAACGTATCGGAACCTTCTCTGCTCTTCACTACACTATACGCTCAAATTTGGCAATATGTCAATGGAATGAGACAGTGCAAGTCAAGAATAATACAAGACTCCGTTGTACGCTCCAGTTCAAATCCAACATTTGGGCAAGGTATAAACAGGCATTATTTTCACACTTAATCTGGCGGCCTTTTTAAACCAGATGATACATGAAAGTGACAGAACAGAATATGAAAGTGACGAAACTCCGACCTTACAAAC
>CM026394.1:17634602-17655752 GCA_014843695.1 Archivesica marissinica | reverse complement strand
TGTGAGATGGTACGATGGTCGCCAGATCGGACAGGTGGGTCTTCTCCGGTTTCCTCCCACATGAATGACCACATATACGCTTTCATCCGAGCCAACGAGAGTGATTAATATAAGTTGTTAAAACTTGCTTCGCAATCGTTGTAAAATAAATAGTTTATAAAAAACAACAACAAAAAAACAAACAAGTATGTGTGTGCTTTACGTTTATTTATCATCGCTACCGGTTGCCCATATGAGCGCCGCCTCCTGCGGAGATTAGTCATTTTAGATTTTTGGAGGATAGCGCAATGATACAGATAAAATAAATAAAGTATAAATAAAGACACACTGAGTAGGATTCGAACCAACCCAATCAAAGCACCCTAGGGTGTAAGTCACCCTCTAGAAAACTAGTAGAGTAGAAGACAAGACAAAATTTTTTTGTCTCAGGTGAGAATTGGACCAACTTTCTGCAACTGTTGATCTTTCAAGTTTGTTTGTTTGTTAGTTCGGGTTTTACGCCTGCATCAGCACCATTTTGGGCTATATTGCTGGCGGGCAGTTTACCTAACAACACCTTTCCTGGGCAGGCTCCAGCGGTTACCCAGTACTTGGGTGCACCAACCTTCGTAAGAAACTGCCAACTTTTTCATATAAATGAGACATGGTCTGAGCGGGGCTCGAACCCGTGACCATCAGTGATGATAGGTTACAGTGGTATACAAGTCAGCGACCTTAACCACTCGACCACAGAGGCGGACACAAACAAACTACCATCCACACTCGCCTATAAGGCGATCTCACCTATAAAAGTGCTATTTATTATAGTGTCACCCCTATTGAAAGGGCCAGCCATTACTGAGACACGTTTTGTTTATGAACATTAGTACTTCCCGTTACGTATGCTTGTAGGCAAGGTGCCAGGTTGATAGGCAATCAGTAACCATTATTTAACTAGCTGGCAGCTCACTAACTGGCCATATCAGAACAAACCCCTGACGAGGTTCAAACCTCGACCTCCTGCTCCATAGACGGACACCTTAACAACTAGGCCACCTACAAGGCGACCCCCATACTTTGGTCCTGAAATCTGTGGGTTTTGTCATGCACTCGCAGATAAGACGGGTGATAAAATGGACACCAGACACAAGTATAAATTGATGTTTAGCCATTGCAGACATTTTCAGTGTCAGGGTGCTTGCTTTATTTTCTAAAACGTAATTATGAATACCATTTAACACATTTCCCCTTATAAGACGGGGAACCACTTTGAGACTATAATATGATGGTTAAAAAGTCGTCTTATACACGAGTATGAATGGTACATATGGGGCTTTGACATCACACTACATTTCATGTATAGCTAGCTATAATACTGCAATAATTGTGTGCCACTTGCAACACGATACTATATTACAATTCTAACAAGCTACAAAATCATTCTACAGAATATTAATATGAGCAAAGTCAGCTACTGGGTGACGTACGATTTTCCCAGAGTGCAAAGAAAGTGGTTTATGTTCAGCAAAAATAAGTTGCTATATCTCGTGTTTCATGATTGAATCGTCATCGCGGTCATGATCTTCCAATAAACTGCAAGTCTTATGTCAGAAATTGGAAATACAACGCAAACACAAAATGCTAGTAAACTGAAATATGAAGCATTCGGAACAATAGTATTTATATATTGTCTTATAGCTTTAAGTTCATTCAAATTTTGCGCGGCTCACTCTAGAGACATGTGGGAGAAAGACGTCTGTTTGGTGATTTTTTGGAGTGTGGGAGGGGGGTAGGAGAGAGGGGGGTGGAAGAGATGGGGGTGGGGGGGTAAAGTCATACCCACAGTTTAGGTGTTGTGAAAGATGTGATAGCGCAATGGTAGTGTATTCGCTTCAGGTGCGTAAGCCGGAGTTCGAGCCCAGCAGGAGCCGTTACGATTGTGCCTTAGGCAAGGCATTTAAATTATTTATCGTTCCGTTGACCCGTAAACAATGACGGCCAATTATAAAGTTTTATCAACATTGCAGTGCTTCGCTTTCGATTCAAGTACGTCATTAATTAAGTCACATGCTAATAGGCCTATTAATAGGATTAATGATAATCAATAATTACACAGAAAACCTGTTGAGTTTCCCCAGGTGTTGATATTATCAGAAACTCAATACGGCCCAATAAATGGTCTCAAGTGTTAAAATATATTTATTTGACTGACCAGGCAAAATATATCGACGCCTGTTAAGGAAGGGTGTATGGAGAACATATGTGTGCAACTCAAAGATGATAAATATACACAATTTACTTTCACCATATTTTATTGAATATCAAGCTTACACTAGAATACAAAATGCAAGAACATGCACAGTACAGTCAAACCTGTGTTTGTGGTCATCTCCATTAAGCAGCCAACCTGTATTAAGCAGCCAGTTTCCAGATTCCCATTATGTTGTTTTATTATAAGTTTTACCTCTATTAAGCAGCCACCTGGTGCTAAGCAGCTACTTGTTTTCATTCCCATGACTGGCTGCTCACGACAGGTTTGATTGTACATCAATTGTATGATAATTAATACAAACAGATTGACCCACAAAACTTACCAAAATACGCATAACTACCGTAATTACTCACCTATAAGATGGGATTTTTATCACAAGAATATTGTCTTAAAGTTGCTTCCCCGTCTTATAAGCGAGTGATATATTAAAAAAAAAAAAATTTAAAAATCACTTTGTTCCAACTCAATAATTGATGGATTGACCCTTGAAATAACTGAAAAGGTGTAACAAAAACATAGATGTTCACAGTTCTATCTACAATGTAAACTAAACTTGTCAATATCATTTCATTGGAGAGGAATTAATATAAGTTTTCTGAAAACTTGTTTTCCAATCCAAACCATTCACAATTTATGTAATTTGTAACATTTGTTTGTGTTATACACCGTACATTTATTGAAATAAATACTGTTTAAACCAATATCATGTTAGCAAATCAAATTTATTCTTGTGCATCAGTGCATTTTTTTAATGATTTTACATAATCTACAGTGCATTTGAATGGCTTCCATTTTCTCAACCTATCTTATACACAGGTCTATGCAAACTACCACCGATTTAAGCAAGATCAAAGTTGGGGGTCATGTTATAGTCGAGATCATCTTATACGCAAGTAAATATGGTAGCGACAAAATTGTCTAATCTTGCCAAATGATCTACAAGGGACTTATAATGTGATGAGACAGAACACTTCAGGACCTTCCGACGAAATATGACCATCACCGTCTGGCTCTTAGGGTGAAATAAGGGAAAGTATTCCGTATGATTGGCAACCACTCTTTTGGATTAGTTTATACAAATTTATGTTAGCTTGATTGCGAAACAAGTTCTTACAACATATATATATTATTCATGGTACGACTTGTAATGAACCTGAAATCAAAGCAAACATGGATTAATGGCCCTTTCTTAATTAAGGAACCTGACTACCTTCTTGGACAATCCAAAAGGTGGAAGTCGCCCCCCCCCCCAGTTTGTGCCCAGCTGGAGACATTACGATTATACCCTTAGCCAAGGTATTTAAATTCCACATTGCCTCCTCTCTCCCTCGTGGCGATGGATTCCATCCCATCGGGAATGAGGTCTCAGGAGTGATTAATATAAGTTGCAAGAACTTGCTTCGCAATCGAGCTAAAATAAATGTGGATAAACTACACTTACCACGATAAATAATCATAAACATTACCTCCCATGTTCCAATCTTTGCCACATCAGCTTTCAACGCACATAAAAATAATTATTCCACCAATAATGAAGAATGATTTTAAATGGAATTAACTCAAGACGAATTCTTATATCTAACACGCAAACCAACTGAAATATGTTATATACATACAGAGAAAAAGCACTGTTCACCAATTTTGGCGACAACTAATTTGCCAATATCAAGAAGGTCGTTCTTACGCTATCGCTCTCTGATCACAGAGTAACAGTAAACCTCTTGGATCCGCCAGCAATTCTATATAAGGAATAATTCATCATTACGGCAAATATAGAATGGGAGAGAATGTCGTTTCCGTCAGAAAACACATAGATATACAATGCAGTAAGAGATATATAGCCTGAATTAGGGGTGTCGTGATATGCCTGTATGTTATATTGCAATACATCAGGGTTCATTCTAGAGGGACGACTGGGGCGAAATAGTCATCATATGGACCCTGATTTCGCCCCCTTGACCTCACTTCTCCCTCAATTATTTTTTTCGCCCCCTGGACCTCACTTCTCTTTCTTAAGTAAATTTTTGTTTGCCATTTTCATACAAAATATTGTCCAGTATTGTCCAATACACTGGCCAATTATAACATACTCCTTGTATTCTTATGTTATATTTCGGGTTTTACGCCTGCATCAGCACCATTTTGGGCTATATCGGCGGTGGGCAGTTTACCTAACAACACCTTTCCTGGGCAGGCTCCAGCGGTTAACCAGTACTTGGGTGCACCAACCTCCGTAAGAAACTGCCAACTTTTTCATATAAATGAGACACAGCCTGAGCGGGGGGTCGAACCCATGATCATCAGTGATGATAGGTTACAGTGGTATACAAGTCAGCGACCTTAACCACTCGACCACGGAGGCGGACTCCTTGTATTCAAAATTGTCAAATTATTACTTTTAACCCTATTTTGTTGAAATTCATTAAAGAACACAATTCAAGGGTGCAATCTCACTTCTCCCAAATAGTATGACCTAAAATGAACCCAGATACATTCTCAATACAATGTAATGTATATTGCAAATGGCTGCCACGATATAATTTGCTGCAAATATATTTGATTTAACCATATTTTATTGCAAATCAATAGTACACATAGTACATGTTAACCAGTACTAAGCAATGTGTGTGAGCTGCCTTGCTCAATTATATGACACTACATACGTGGCCTGACTGAGTATCGAACCCGGACTGTTCGATTCCAAATCCGACGCTCTACCATTTGACCACGGACGCCACACAAACTGTACACTTGTCATAGAGGTAAACTTTATATCCTTTTAGAAAAAAGATATTGGCAAATGTGGACGTCTACTCGCTTAATTATTGGGTAAAGTAATGTAATTTTTTTAACCATATTTTATTGCAAATCAATAGTACAAAGATAGATAGTTTTATTCTGGTAAAAATAGAATATATGTCATAAAACAAATACAAAATCAATGTCAACATAGTACATGTGAGCATCAACGTGCAGAGTAGATGACATATAATCAATTCCAAGGATAGCGCAAAAAGAGAGCAACAAATTGTGGTCCTTACATATGTCATACACGTAAAGATACAATACATAGCATGAAAATACAAATGGTTTGGGCCACAAGTAAATATTTTTCTTGTGTGAACACTTTTATTCAACTGCAAACTAGTTATCAGTCTCATTTCAGATTTTGTCAGGTACTACCACTAGATGGGGGGAGGGGGGGGGAGAGAGGTAAAAAATATAATTTCAAGTTGACCACAACTGTAATTATCTAGATCATGCAGGGTTCCGTCCCTCTTTGTCTGAATTTTTGTCCGCGCCATTTCTGTCGTCAATTGAAAAACACTGGAGCCAACTAAAAGACATACAGTGAGACCTGTCTTAAGCAGCCAGTCAAGGGAATCACAGAAAAAGGCTGCTTAGCACAGGTGGCTGCTTAATAGGTCAACTTTATAATAAAACAACATATTGAGAATCTGAAAAGTGGCTGCTTAATGCAGGTTGGCTGATTAATAGAGGTGACCACTAACACAGGTTTGACTGTAGTTCACAGATAAATATTTGAAGCCATGTATTTTACAAAGCATGTTATGCCTCCAATTAACGAGCCAGTTAATTTCCTCCCGAGAGATTTTCCTATATAGATGACCTCTATTTCCGAGCACATCTCTGACCTGGTCAACGGTCGGCTAAAACGGCCAGAATACGATCAATATACCTCTGAGAAATGGTCATTTTCCATTAGAAACGGTCATTTTCCATTAGAAATGGTCATTTTCCATTAGAAACGGTCATTTTCCATTAGAAATGGTCATTTTCCAAATTAGAAACGGTCATTTTCCAAATTAGAAACGGTCATTTTCCAAATTAGAAACGGTCATTTTCCATTAGAAATGTTCCATTAGAAATGGTCATTTTCCATTAGAAACGGTCATTTTCCATTAGAAACGGTCATTTTCCATTAGAAACGGTCATTTTCCAAATTAGAAACGGCGTCAGAAACTGTTGAAAACGAAAGTAGATTATGCAAACTACCCTGTAAATAATTTCTGAAATCCGACTATATTTGGCCACAATTCAAGATCACTCTTGGGGGGTGGGGTATTTACGGCTGGTGTAGAGAAATAGTTCTCAGATGTGCTTGTGAAGTTTCAAAGCATGAATAATTTATGAAATCTGACTATTTTGGGATTAAAATAAAACTAAGTCATTATGGGTGATATTATGGGACTTACTGTGGGTGAAGAGAATTAGTACTTGGATGTGTCTGCTGCAAAGGTTAAAAGTAATAACTTTGTGACGGTTTTTAAGAAATGATATTTTTTAGGGTTTATGCATAAATAATTTCTGAAATAAGACTATTTTTGGCTAAAATTCAGATTCATGGTCACATAGAAACAGTATGCAAGTTATCAAAACATTGCATTTGATTGTTATTTACGCATATGCAACATATGTGATTGTTGACTGCGCCGCCGAAAGGTGACTGATTAGTCTCGCTTTCCACTAAAGCAAGAGAGACAACAAAATTTAATTGGTGAGTCACTTAATTTCAGAGGAGAGGATGCAGTTGTGAGCATATGACAGACAGACAGACAGACAGACAGACAGACAGACAGACAGACAGACAGACAGACAGACATGTTATATTTCGGGTTTTACGCCTGCATCAGCACCATTTTGGGCTATATCGCCGGCGGGCAGTTTACCTAACACCTTTCCTGGGCAGACTCCAGCGGTTAACCAGTACTTGGGTGCACCAACCTCCGTAAGAAACTGCCAACTTTTTCATATAAATGAGACACGGCCTGAGCGGGGCTCGAACCCGTGACCATCAGTGATGATAGGTTACAGTGGTATACAAGTCAGCGACCTTAACCACTCAACCACAGAGGCGGAGACAGACAGACAGACAGACTCTCACTCATAGCATTGTTCAGATGAGCTAAGTAGATTGGGTTGTCCGATTAGCGCAGTGGTTAGCGTGCTCGCTTCTCACCAATGCAACCCAGGTTCTATCTTCGGACCAGGAAGTATGTGAGATGGTACGATGGTCGCCAGATCGGTTATCTCTGGGTACTCCGATTTCATCCTCGCCAACGAGAGTGATTAATATTGTTAAAGTTGTTAAAGCTTGTTTCACAATCGTTGTAAAATAAATAAAGCTTAACAGCTAAGAAGCAACCATGCGACACAAAGCGAATAATTCCCACAGATGTAATTCTCGATTGCCATATAAAAAAATTCCATACGAGAATAAATATATTGTTTCCATATAAATTTCAGTAGAATAAATATATATTCTTAAATTTCAGTAGTAGAATAAATATATATTCTTAAATTTCAGTAGTAGAATAAATATATATTCTTAAATTTCCGAATGAGAATAAATATATATTCTTCAATTTCCGTACAAGAATAAATATATATTCTTAAATTTCAGTTGTAGAATAAATATATATTCTTAAATTTCAGTAGTAGAATAAATATATATTCTTAAATTTCAGTAGTAGAATAAATATATATTCTTAAATTTCAGTAGTAGAATAAATATATATTCTTAAATTTCAGTAGTAGAATAAATATATATTCTTAAATTTCCGAATGAGAATAAATATATATTCCTCAATTTCCGTACGAGAATAAATATATATTCTTAAATTTCCATATTGGAATAAATATATTCTTAAATTTCTGTATGAGAATAAATATATTCTTAAATTTCCGTATGAGACTAAATATATATTCTTAAATTTCCGTATGAGACTAAATATATATTCTTAAATTTCCGTACGAGAATAAATATATATTCTTCAATTTCCGTACGAGAATAAATATAGATAGAATATACGTTATTATATGGAGCCTCTCTATGAACAAGTCTACGATCTCAACAATAATTAATCAGCATGATGGAAAACACTGTCGACCGCACGGCTCATGATAAAATTATTTACCCTTATGTACTTTTATGATGAAAATGAGGCCAATTTGGATCCAAATGCGATTATATCGCTCCATCAAGAAGCTGGAATATCATTACTATTAGGCTGGTCTTTCCCTGGGAACGAGGGTAACTCAATTTGTGCATCCGATCCGAATATTGCCAACTCTTGAAGGGAAATGCGAGATAGTGGAATACTAAAGACCACCAGAAGCATTGTATACATGTATTGTGATACATTCAATCAATACCTTGCATTTTTTTCCTAAAGGAGCTGGTTGTCGGATGTGAAAATGAACGAAACACTAAATAAATTCTTCTAACATGATCTGGTTCTGACACCGATACTGTTGACGAACATCAAAATACTTACAATAGGCTGAAAAACATACTAGAAATAATAAACAAAATCGAAAAGGTTATAGACCCTTTCAGGGTTCCAGCCGCCCCTGCCAGTCGCGACTAACACAAATACTGGAACTAAATTTGTGAATTGATGGATCTGTAGTCAAGTGGTTAACACGCTGGACTGGTAATCCAAGGATCGCATGTTCGATCCCCTGTCTGACCATAATAAAATTAACATTATGATGGACTTTAAACCGAGGTCTCGTGTCGGTGTACACTGTGCACTTAAAGAACCAGGGGAGATTCTGGAATGGGTCACTGTCTGTATCATTGCACTAACCTCCAAAAATCTAAAATGACTAATATCTTCAGGAGGCGTCGCTCATATGGGCAACCGGTAGCGACGATAAATAAACGTAAAGAAACGACATGTTGATTGGCGAAAATATTTAGAGCAACTTTTTTATTAATTTTTTTGGGCAAATATCTATCTGTGTAATATGGCTCTTAGTTGCTCCCAGTTTTTCAAATTGGCTTCATTTTTTTCAATTGGCGACAAAGGTGGCACAGACAAAAATTCAGACACAGAGAACCCTGCCTTTTCATTGATTCAACTTAACCTGATACAGATAATGTGCACATCTAAACACCACATTCTCTCTAGCACAATTTAGCGTACAGTTTCTAAAAACCACTTTTGCACCTAAAATAAAATGACTGGTTGTTTTTTTTTGATTGATTTTTCACTCATGGACATAGACAGCCTTATTACCACCCGTAACACTAAACCAGTGATTAGTGCCACTCATGAATATCTAATAATGCTGTATACAAGTGATTTGAAGTCAATGTCTGTAACCTTAATTGCTCAATGAATAGCAAAAATAAGGCTTAACAGTCAACTTTTTTCCATGCATTTATGTACTTTTTTTGGAACTCTATTTAACATAATTCATAATAAATATCAGCTGATAACATTAATAGGTAACACATGATAACATTAATTTAATAGCCAGTTTATAATTGGTACCAAATGATAACACTAAATTGGTACCAAGTGATTACTATATTTAGTACCCATTGATAACACTAATTGGTACCAAGTGATTACTATATTTAGTACCCATTGATAGCACTAATTGGTACCAAATGATTACTATATTTAGTAACCATTGATAGCACTAATTGGTACCAAGTGATTACTATATTTAGTACCCATTGATAACACTAATTGGTACCAAGTGATTACTATATTTAGTACCCATTAATAGCACTAATTGGTACCAAGTGATTACTATATTTAGTACCCATTGATAACACTAATTGGTACCAAGTGATTACTATATTTAGTACCCATTGATAACACTAATTGACAACATACTTAGTATGATAGTCGTGATAGATAGCGCAGTGGATGCGCGTTCGCTTCAAGTGTGAAAGGTCCGGAGTTCGAGCCCCGCTGGAGCAGTTACGATTGTGCCCTTAGGCAAGGCATTTAATTTCCACGTTGCTTCTTCTCTCTCCCTCGTGGCAATGGATTCCATCAGGAATGAGGTCTCGAAAGTGATTAATATAAGTTATAAGAACTTTCGCAATCGAGCTAAAATAAATTTGTATAAACTAACATATTTAGTACCCAGTGATAACACTAATTGATAACTATATTTAGTACCCAGTGATAACACTAATTGGTACCCAGTGATAACTATATTTAGTACCAAGCGATAACACTAATTGATAACTATATTTAGTACCTAGCGATAACACTAATTGGTACCAAATGATAACTATAACTTAGTACCCATTGATAACACTAATTGATAACTATATTTAGTACCCAGCGATAACACTAATTGGTACCCAGTGATAACTATATTTAGTACTAAGTGATAACACTAATTGATAACTATATTTAGTACCCAGTGATAACACTAATTGGTACCCAGTGATAACTATATTTAGTACCCAGTGATAACTATATTTAGTACCCAGCGATAACACTAATTGATAACTATATTTAGTACCCAGCGATAACACTAATTGATAACTATATTTAGTACCCAGCGATAACACTAATTGATAACTATATTTAGTACCCAGTGATAACACTAATTGATAACTATATTTAGTACCCAGCAATAACACTAATTGATAACTATATTTAGTACCCAGTGATAACACTAATTGATAACTATATTAAGTACCCAGCAATAACACTAATTGATAACTATATTTAGTACCTAGCGATAACACTAATTGGTACCAAATGATAACTATAACTTAGTACCCAGTGATAACACTAAGTGATAACTATATTTAGTACCCAGCGATAACACTAATTGGTACCAAGTGAATAAAGCTTAACAGCTAAGAAGCAACCATGCGACACAAAGCGAATAATTCCCACAGATGTAATTCTCGATTGCCATATAAAAAAATTCCATACGAGAATAAATATATTGTTTCCATATAAATTTCAGTAGAATAAATATATATTCTTAAATTTCAGTAGTAGAATAAATATATATTCTTAAATTTCAGTAGTAGAATAAATATATATTCTTAAATTTCCGAATGAGAATAAATATATATTCTTCAATTTCCGTACAAGAATAAATATATATTCTTAAATTTCAGTTGTAGAATAAATATATATTCTTAAATTTCAGTAGTAGAATAAATATATATTCTTAAATTTCAGTAGTAGAATAAATATATATTCTTAAATTTCAGTAGTAGAATAAATATATATTCTTAAATTTCAGTAGTAGAATAAATATATATTCTTAAATTTCCGAATGAGAATAAATATATATTCCTCAATTTCCGTACGAGAATAAATATATATTCTTCAATTTCCGTACGAGAATAAATATATATTCTTAAATTTCCATATTGGAATAAATATATTCTTAAATTTCTGTATGAGAATAAATATATTCTTAAATTTCCGTATGAGACTAAATATATATTCTTAAATTTCCGTACGAGAATAAATATATATTCTTCAATTTCCGTACGAGAATAAATATAGATAGAATATACGTTATTATATGGAGCCTCTCTATGAACAAGTCTACGATCTCAACAATAATTAATCAGCATGAATGGAAAACACTGTCGACCGCACGGCTCATGATAAAATTATTTACCCTTATGTTACTTTTATGATGAAAATGAGGCCAATTTGGATCCAAATGCGATTAATATCGCTCCATCAAGAAGCTGGAATATCATTACTATTAGGCTGGTCTTTCCCTTGGGAACGAGGGTAACTCAATTTGTGCATCCGATCCGAATATTGCCAACTCTTGAAGGGAAATGCGAGATAGTGGAATACTAAAGACCACCAGAAGCATTGTATACATGTATGTGATACATTCAATCAATACCTTGCATTTTCTTTTCCTAAAGGAGCTGGTTGTCGGATGTGAAAATGAACGAAACACTAAATAAATTCTTCTAACATGATCTGGTTCTGACACCGATACTGTTGACGAACATCAAAATTACTTACAATAGGCTGAAAAACATACTAGAAATAATAACAAAATCGAAAAAGGTTATAGACCCTTTCAGGGTTCCAGCCGCCCCTGCCAGTCGCGACTAACAACAAATACTGGAACTAAATTTTGTGAATTGATGGATCTGTAGTCAAGTGGTTAACACGCTGGACTGGTAATCCAAGGATCGCATGTTCGATCCCCTGTCTGACCATAATAAAATTAACATTAAGATGGGACTTTAAACCGAGGTCTCGTGTCGGTGTACACTGTGCACTTAAAGAACCAGGGGAGATTCTGGAATGGGTCACTGTCTGTATCATTGCACTAACCTCCAAAAATCTAAAATGACTAATATCTTCAGGAGGCGTCGCTCATATGGGCAACCGGTAGCGACGATAAATAAACGTAAAGAAACGACATGTTGATTGGCGAAAATATTTAGAGCAACTTTTTTTATTAATTTTTTTTTGGGCAAATATCTATCTGTGATATGGCTCTTAGTTGCTCCAAGTTTTTCAAATTGGCTTCATTTTTTTCAATTGGCGACAAAGGTGGCGCAGACAAAAATTCAGACACAGAGAACCCTGCCTTTTCATTGATTCAACTTAACCTGATACAGATAATGTGCACATCTAAACACCACATTCTCTCTAGCACAATTTAGCGTACAGTTTCTAAAAACCACTTTTGCACCTAAAATAAAATGACTGGTTGTTTGTTTATTTGATTGATTTTTCACTCATGGACATAGACAGCCATTATTACCACCCGTAACACTAAACCAGTGATTAGTGCCACTCATGAATATCTAATAATGCTGTATACAAGTGATTTGAAGTCAATGTCTGTAACCTTAATTGCTCAATGAATAGCAAAAATAAGGCTTTAACAGTCATACTTTTTTCCATGCATTTATGTACTTTTTTTGGAACTCTATTTAACAATAATTCATAATAAATATCAGCTGATAACATTAATAGGTAACACATGATAACATTAATTTAATAGCCAGTTTATAATTGGTACCAAATGATAACACTAATTGGTACCAAGTGATTACTATATTTAGTACCCATTAATAACACTAATTGGTACCAAGTGATTACTATATTTAGTACCCATTAATAACACTAATTGGTACCAAGTGATTACTATATTTAGTACCCATTGATAGCACTAATTTGTACCAAGTGATTACTATATTTAGTACCCATTGATAGCACTAATTGGTACCAAGTGATTACTATATTTAGTACCCATTGATAACACTAATTGGTACCAAGAGATTACTATATTTAGTACCCATTGATAGCACTAATTGGTACCAAATGATTACTATATTTAGTACCCATTGATAACACTAATTGGTACCAAGTGATTACTATATTTAGTACCCATTAATAGCACTAATTGGTACCAAGTGATTACTATATTTAGTACCCATTGATAACACTAATTGGTACCAAGTGATTACTATATTTAGTACCCATTGATAACACTAATTGACAACATACTTAGTATGATAGTCGTGATAGATAGCGCAGTGGATGCGCGTTCGCTTCAAGTGTGAAAGGTCTGGAGTTCGAGCCCCGCTGGAGCAGTTACGATTGTGCCCTTAGGCAAGGCATTTAATTTCCACGTTGCTTCTTCTCTCTCCCTCGTGGCAATGGATTCCATCATATTTAGTACCCATTGATAGCACTAATTGGTACCAAATGATTACTATATTTAGTACCCATTGATAACACTAATTGGTACCAAGTGATTACTATATTTAGTACCCATTAATAGCACTAATTGGTACCAAGTGATTACTATATTTAGTACCCATTGATAACACTAATTGGTACCAAGTGATTACTATATTTAGTACCCATTGATAACACTAATTGACAACATACTTAGTATGATAGTCGTGATAGATAGCGCAGTGGATGCGCGTTCGCTTCAAGTGTGAAAGGTCTGGAGTTCGAGCCCCGCTGGAGCAGTTACGATTGTGCCCTTAGGCAAGGCATTTAATTTCCACGTTGCTTCTTCTCTCTCCCTCGTGGCAATGGATTCCATCAGGAATGAGGTCTCGAAAGTGATTAATATAAGTTATAAGAACTTTCGCAATCGAGCTAAAATAAATTTGTATAAACTAACATATTTAGTACCCAGTGATAACACTAATTGATAACTATATTTAGTACCCAGTGATAACACTAATTGGTACCCAGTGATAACTATATTTAGTACCAAGCGATAACACTAATTGATAACTATATTTAGTACCTAGCGATAACACTAATTGGTACCAAATGATAACTATAACTTAGTACCCATTGATAACACTAATTGATAACTATATTTAGTACCCAGCGATAACACTAATTGGTACCCAGTGATAACTATATTTAGTACTAAGTGATAACACTAATTGATAACTATATTTAGTACCCAGTGATAACACTAATTGGTACCCAGTGATAACTATATTTAGTACCCAGTGATAACTATATTTAGTACCCAGCGATAACACTAATTGATAACTATATTTAGTACCCAGTGATAACACTAATTGATAACTATATTTAGTACCCAGTGATAACACTAATTGATAACTATATTTAGTACCCAGCAATAACACTAATTGATAACTATATTTAGTACCCAGTGATAACACTAATTGATAACTATATTAAGTACCCAGCAATAACACTAATTGATAACTATATTTAGTACATAGCGATAACACTAATTGGTACCAAATGATAACTATAACTTAGTACCCAGTGATAACACTAAGTGATAACTATATTTAGTACCCAGCGATAACACTAATTGGTACCAAGTGATAACTATATTTAGTACCCAGTGATAACACTAATTGATAACTATATTTAGTACCCAGCGATAACATTAATTTCGTTAACTATATTTAGTACCCAGTGATAACACTAATTGGTACCAAGTGATAACTATATTTAGTACCCAGTGATAACACTAATTGATAACTATATTTAGTACCCAGTGATAACACTAATTGGTACCAAGTGATAACTATATTTAGTACCCAGTGATAACACTAATTGATAACTATATTTAGTACCCAGTGATAACACTAATTGGTACCAAGTGATAACTATATTTAGTACCCAGTGATAACACTAATTGGTAACTATATTTAGTACCCAGTGATAACACTAATTGATAACTATATTTAGTACCCAGTGATAACACTAATTGGTAACTATATTTAGTACCCAGTGATAACACTAATTGGTACCAAGTGATAACTATATTTAGTACCCAGTGATAACACTAATTGATAACTATATTTAGTACCCAGTGATAACACTAATTGATAACTATATTTAGTACCCAGTGATAACACTAATTGGTACCAAGTGATAACTATATTTAGTACCCAGTGATAACACTAATTGATAACTATATTTAGTACCCAGCGATAACACTAATTGGTACCAAGTGATAACTATATTTAGTACCCAGTGATAACACTAATTGGTACCAAGTGATAACTATATTTAGTACCCAGTGATAACACTAATTGATAACTATATTTAGTACCCAGTGATAACACTAATTGGTACCAGGTGATAACTATATTTAGTACCCAGTGATAACACTAATTGGTACCAAGTGATAACTATATTTAGTACCCAGTGATAACACTAATTGATAACTATATTTAGTACCCAGTGATAACACTAATTGGTACCAAGTGATAACTATATTTAGTACCCAGCGATAACACTAATTGGTACCAAGTGATAACTATATTTAGTACCCAGTGATAACACTAATTGGTAACTATATTTAGTACCCAGGGATAACACTAATTGGTAACTATATTTAGTACCCAGTGATAACACTAATTGGTACCAAGTGATAACTATATTTAGTACCCAGTGATAACACTAATTGGTAACTATATTTAGTACCCAGTGATAACACTAATTGATAACTATATTTAGTACCCAGGGATAACACTAATTGGTAACTATATTTAGTACCCAGTGATAACACTAATTGGTACCAAATGATAACTATATTTAGTACCCAGTGATAACACTAATTGATAACTATATTTAGTACCCAGTGATAACACTAATTGGTAACTATATTTAGTACCCAGTGATAACACTAATTGGTACCCAGTGATAACTATATTTAGTACCCAGTGATAACACTAATTGATAACTATATTTAGTACCCAGTGATAACACTAATTGGTAACTATATTTAGTACCCAGTGATAACACTAATTGATAACTATATTTAGTACCCAGTGATAACACTAATTGATAACTATATTTAGTACCCAGTGATAACACTAATTGGTACCCAGTGATAACTATATTTAGTACCCAGTGATAACACTAATTGATAACTATATTTAGTACCCAGTGATAACACTAATTGGTACCATGATAACTATATTTAGTACCCAGTGATAACACTAATTGATAACTATATTTAGTACCCAGTGATAACACTAATTGATAACTATATTTAGTACCCAGTGATAACACTAATTGGTACCCAGTGATAACTATATTTAGTACCCAGTGATAACACTAATTGATAACTATATTTAGTACCCAGTGATAACACTAATTGATAACTATATTTAGTACCCAGTGATAACACTAATTGATAACTATATTTAGTACCCAGTGATAACACTAATTGGTAACTATATTTAGTACCCAGTGATAACACTAATTGGTACCCAGTGATAACTATATTTAGTACCCAGTGATAACACTAATTGATAACTATATTTAGTACCCAGTGATAACACTAATTGGTAACTATATTTAGTACCCAGTGATAACACTAATTGATAACTATATTTAGTACCCAGTGATAACACTAATTGGTAACTATATTTAGTACCCAGTGATAACACTAATTGATAACTATATTTAGTACCCAGTGATAACACTAATTGATAACTATATTTAGTACCCAGTGATAACACTAATTGGTACCAGTGATAACTATATTTAGTACCCAGTGATAACACTAATTGATAACTATATTTAGTACCCAGTGATAACACTAATTGATAACTATATTTAGTACCCAGTGATAACACTAATTGGTACCCAGTGATAACTATATTTAGTACCCAGTGATAACACTAATTGATAACTATATTTAGTACCCAGTGATAACACTAATTGGTACCAAGTGATAACTATATTTAGTACCCAGTGATAACACTAATTGATAACTATATTTAGTACCCAGTGATAACACTAATTGGTACCAAGTGATAACTATATTTAGTACCCAGTGATAACACTAATTGATAACTATATTTAGTACCCAGTGATAACACTAATTGGTACCAAGTGATAACTATATTTAGTACCCAGTGATAACACTAATTGATAACTATATTTAGTACCCAGTGATAACACTAATTGATAACTATATTTAGTACCCAGTGATAACACTAATTGATAACTATATTTAGTACCCAGTGATAACACTAATTGGTACCAGTGATAACTATATTTAGTACCCAGTGATAACACTAATTGGTACCAGTGATAACTATATTTAGTACCCAGTGATAACACTAATTGATAACTATATTTAGTACCCAGTGATAACACTAATTGGTAACTATATTTAGTACCCAGTGATAACACTAATTGATAACTATATTTAGTACCCAGTGATAACACTAATTGGTACCCAGTGATAACTATATTTAGTACCCAGCGATAACACTAATTGATAACTATATTTAGTACCCAGCGATAACACTAATTGATAACTATATTTAGTACCTAGCGATAACACTAATTGGTACCAAATGATAACTATAACTTAGTACCCAGTGATAACACTAAGTGATAACTATATTTAGTACCCAGCGATAACACTAATTGGTACCAAGTGATAACTATATTTAGTACCCAGTGATAACACTAATTGATAACTATATTTAGTACCCAGCGATAACATTAATTTCGTACCAAATGATAACTATAACTTAGTACCAAGTGATAACACTAATTGGTAACTATATTTAGTACCCAGTGATAACACTAATTGATAACTATATTAAGTACCCAGTGATAACACTAATTGGTACCAGGTGATAACTATATTTAGTACCCAGTGATAACACTAATTGGTACCAAGTGATAACTATATTTAGTACCCAGTGATAACACTAATTGATAACTATATTTAGTACCCAGTGATAACACTAATTGGTACCAGGTGATAACTATATTTAGTACCCAGTGATAACACTAATTGGTACCAAGTGATAACTATATTTAGTACCCAGTGATAACACTAATTGATAACTATATTTAGTACCCAGTGATAACACTAATTGGTACCAAGTGATAACTATATTTAGTACCCAGTGATAACACTAATTGATAACTATATTTAGTACCCAGTGATAACACTAATTGGTAATAACTATATTTAGTACCCAGGGATAACACTAATTGGTAACTATATTTAGTACCCAGTGATAACACTAATTGGTACCAAGTGATAACTATATTTAGTACCCAGTGATAACACTAATTGGTAACTATATTTAGTACCCAGTGATAACACTAATTGATAACTATATTTAGTACCCAGTGATAACACTAATTGGTAACTATATTTAGTACCCAGTGATAACACTAATTGGTACCCAGTGATAACTATATTTAGTACCCAGTGATAACACTAATTGATAACTATATTTAGTACCCAGTGATAACACTAATTGATAACTATATTTAGTACCCAGTGATAACACTAATTGGTACCCAGTGATAACTATATTTAGTACCCAGTGATAACACTAATTGATAACTATATTTAGTACCCAGTGATAACACTAATTGGTACCCAGTGATAACTATATTTAGTACCCAGTGATAACACTAATTGATAACTATATTTAGTACCCAGTGATAACACTAATTGGTACCAAGTGATAACTATATTTAGTACCCAGTGATAACACTAATTGATAACTATATTTAGTACCCAGTGATAACACTAATTGGTACCAAGTGATAACTATATTTAGTACCCAGTGATAACACTAATTGATAACTATATTTAGTACCCAGTGATAACACTAATTGATAACTATATTTAGTACCCAGTGATAACACTAATTGGTACCAAGTGATAACTATATTTAGTACCCAGTGATAACACTAATTGGTACCAGTGATAACTATATTTAGTACCCAGTGATAACACTAATTGATAACTATATTTAGTACCCAGTGATAACACTAATTGATAACTATATTTAGTACCCAGTGATAACACTAATTGGTAACTATATTTAGTACCCAGTGATAACACTAATTGATAACTATATTTAGTACCCAGTGATAACACTAATTGGTACCCAGTGATAACTATATTTAGTACCCAGTGATAACTATATTTAGTACCCAGTGATAACACTAATTGATAACTATATTTAGTACCCAGCGATAACACTAATTGATAACTATATTTAGTACCTAGTGATAACACTAATTGGTACCAAATGATAACTATAACTTAGTACCCAGTGATAACACTAAGTGATAACTATATTTAGTACCCAGCGATAACACTAATTGGTACCAAGTGATAACTATATTTAGTACCCAGTGATAACACTAATTGATAACTATATTTAGTACCCAGCGATAACATTAATTTCGTACCAAATGATAACTATAATTAGTACCAAGTGATAACACTAATTGGTAACTATATTTAGTACCCAGTGATAACACTAATTGATAACTATATTAAGTACCCAGTGATAACACTAATTGGTACCAAGTGATAACTATATTTAGTACCCAGTGATAACACTAATTGGTACCAAGTGATAACTATATTTAGTACCCAGTGATAACACTAATTGATAACTATATTTAGTACCCAGTGATAACACTAATTGATAACTATATTTAGTACCCAGTGATAACACTAATTGGTACCAAGTGATAACTATATTTAGTACCCAGTGATAACACTAATTGATAACTATATTTAGTACCCAGTGATAACACTAATTGGTACCAAGTGATAACTATATTTAGTACCCAGTGATAACACTAATTGATAACTATATTTAGTACCCAATAACACTAATTGGTACCCAGTGATAACTATATTTAGTACCCAGTGATAACACTAATTGGTAACTATATTTAGTACCCAGTGATAACACTAATTGGTACCAAGTGATAACTATATTTAGTACCCAGTGATAACACTAATTGGTAACTATATTTAGTACCCAGTGATAACACTAATTGATAACTATATTTAGTACCCAGTGATAACACTAATTGGTAACTATATTTAGTACCCAGTGATAACACTAATTGGTACCAAGTGATAACTATATTTAGTACCCAGTGATAACACTAATTGATAACTATATTTAGTACCCAGTGATAACACTAATTGGTAATAACTATATTAGTACCCAGTGATAACACTAATTGGTAACTATATTTAGTACCCAGTGATAACACTAATTGGTACCAAGTGATAACTATATTTAGTACCCAGTGATAACACTAATTGATAACTATATTTAGTACCCAGTGATAACACTAATTGATAACTATATTTAGTACCCAGTGATAACACTAATTGGTAACTATATTTAGTACCCAGTGATAACACTAATTGGTACCCAGTGATAACTATATTTAGTACCCAGTGATAACACTAATTGATAACTATATTTAGTACCCAGTGATAACACTAATTGGTAACTATATTTAGTACCCAGTGATAACACTAATTGGTATGATAACTATATTTAGTACCCAGTGATAACACTAATTGATAACTATATTTAGTACCCAGTGATAACACTAATTGGTACCAAGTGATAACTATATTTAGTACCCAGTGATAACACTAATTGGTGCCAAGTGATAACTATATTTAGTACCCAGTGATAACACTAATTGATAACTATATTTAGTACCCAGTGATAACACTAATTGGTACCAGGTGATAACTATATTTAGTACCCAGTGATAACACTAATTGGTACCAAGTGATAACTATATTTAGTACCCAGTGATAACACTAATTGATAACTATAT
>CM026394.1:17619993-17633602 GCA_014843695.1 Archivesica marissinica | reverse complement strand
GAGCGGTGTATTGTAGCAGTGGATAGTGTAATCCAGCAGTGAGCGGTGTATTGTAGCAGTGGGTAGTGTGATCCAGCAGGGAGCGGTGTATTGTAGCAGTGGGTAGTGTAATTCAGCAGTGAGTGGTGTATTGTAGTAGTGAGTAGTGTAGTCCAACAGTGAGCGGCGTATTGTAGCAGTGAGTAGTGTAATCCAACAGTGAGCGGTGTATTGTAGCAGTGGGTAGTGTAATCCAGCAGTGATCGGTTTATTGTAGCAGATCGTAGTGTAATCTAGCAGTGAGTGGTGTATTGTAGCAGTGGGTAGTGTAATCCAGCAGTGAGCGGTGTATTGTAGCAGTGGATAGTGTAATCCAGCAGTGAGCGGTGTATTGTAGCAGTGGATAGTGTAATCCAGCAGTGAGCGGTGTATTGTAGCAGTGGGTAGTGTAATCCAGCAGTGAGCGGTGTATTGTAGCAGTGGGTAGTGTAATACAGCAATGAGCGGTGTATTGTAGCAGTGGGTAGTGTAATCCAGCAGTGAGCGGTGTATTGTAGCAGTGGATAGTGTAATCCAGCAGTGAGCGGTGTATTGTATAAGTGTGTAGTGTAATCCAGCAGTGAGCGGTGTATTGTAGCAGTGGGTAGTGTAATCCAGCAGTGAGCGGTGTATTGTAGCAGTGGGTAGTGTAATCCAGCAATGAGCGGTGTATTGTAGCAGTGGATAGTGTGATCCAGCAGTGAGCGGTGTATTGTAGCAGTGGGTAGTGTAATCCAGCAGTGAGCGGTGTATTGTAGCAGTGGGTAGTGTAATCCAGCAGGGAGTGGTGTATTGTAGCAGTGGGTAGTGTAATCCAGCAGTGAGCGGTGTATTGTATAAGTGGGTAGTGTAATCCAGCAGTGAGCGGTGTATTGTATAAGTGGGTAGTGTAATCCAGCAGTGAGCGGTGTATTGTAGCAGTGGATAGTGTAATCCAGCAGTGAGCGGTGTATTGTATAAGTGGGTAGTGTAATACAGCAGTGAGCGGTGTATTGTATAAGTGTGTAGTGTAATCCAGCAGTGAGCGGTGTATTGTAGCAGTGGGTAGTGTAATCCAGCAGTGAGCGGTGTATTGTAGCAGTGGGTAGTGTAATCCAGCAGTGAGCGGTGTATTGTAGCAGTGGGTAGTGTAATCCAGCAGTGAGCGGTGTATTGTAGCAGTGGGTAGTGTAATCCAGCAGTGAGCGGTGTATTGTAGCAGTGGGTAGTGTAATCCAGCAGTGAGTGTGTGTATTGTAGCAGTGGGTAGTGTAATCCAGCAGTGCGTGGTGTATTGTAGCAGTGGGTAGTGTAATCCAGCAGTGAGCGGTGTATGTGTAGCAGTGGGTAGTGTAATCCAGCAGTGAGCGGTGTATTGTAGCAGTGGTAGTGTAATCCAGCAGTGCGTGTGTATTGTACCAGTGGGTAGTGTAATCCAGCAGTGCTGGTGTATTGTATCATGGGTAGTGTAATCCAGCAGTGAACGGTGTATTGTATAGTGGGTAGTGTAATCCAGCAGTGCGTGGTGTATTGTATCAGTGGGTAGTGTAATCCAGCAGTGAGCGGTGTATTGTAGCAGTGGGTAGTGTATTCCAGCAGTGAGCGGTGTATTGTATCAGTGGTAGTGTAATCCAGCAGTGAGCGTGTATTGTAGCAGTGGGTAGTGTAATCCAGCAGTGAGCGGTGTATTGCAGCAGTGGGTAGTGTAATCCAGCATTGAGCGGTGTATTGTAGCAGTGGGTAGTATAATCCAGCAGTGAGCGGTGTATTGTAGCAGTGAGTAGTGTAATCCAACAGTGAGTGGTGTATTGTAGCAGTGGGTAGTGTAATCCAGCAGTCAGTGGGGGTATTTTAGCAGTGGATAGTGTAATCCAGCAGTGAGCGGTGTATTATAGCAGTTGGTAGTATAATCCAGCAGTAAGTGGTGTATTGTAGCAGAGGGTAGTGTAATACAGCAGTGAGGTGTTTGTATTGCAAACGTGGATAGTGTAATCCAGCAGTGAGCGGTGTATTGTATCAGTGGTTAGTGTAATCCAGCAGTGAGCAGTGTATTGTAGCAGTGGATAGTGTAATCCAGCAGTGAGCGGTGTATTATAGCAGTTGGTAGTGTAATCCAGCAGTAAGTGGTGTATTGTATCAGTGGGTAGTGTAATACAGCAGTGAGGTGTGTGTATTGCAAACGTGGATAGTGTAATCCAGCAGTGAGCGGTGTATTGTATCAGTTGTTAGTGTAATCCAGCAGTGAGCGGTGTATTGTAGCAGTGGATAGTGTAATCCAGCAGTGAGCGGTGGACTATAGCAGTTGGTAGTGTACTCCAGCAGTAAGTTGTTTATTGTAGCAGTGGGTAGTGTAATACAGCAGTGAGGGGTGTGTATTGCAAAAGTGGATTGTGTAATCCAGCAGTGAGCGGTGTATTGTATCAGTGGGTAGTGTAATCCAGCAGTGCGTGTGGTTTTTCAGTGGGTAGTGTAATCCAGCAGTGAACGTTGTATTGTATCAGTGGTAGTGTAATCCAGCAGTGAGTGGTGTATTGTATCAGGATAGTGGAATCCAACAGTGAGCGGTGTATTGTAGCAGTGGATAGTGTATTCCAGCAGTGAGCGGTGTATTGTTGCAGTGTATAGTGTAATCCAGCAGTGAGCTGTGTATTGTAGCAATGGGTAGTGTAATCCAGCAGTGAGCGGTGTATTGTAGCAGTGGGTTGTGTAATCCAGCAGTGAGCGGTGTATTGTAGCAGTGGATAGTGTAATCCAGCAGTGAGCGGTGTATTGTAGCAGTGGGTAGTGTATTCCGGCAGTGAGCGGTGTATTGTAGCCGTGGATAGTGTATTCCAGTAGTGAGCGTTGTATTTTAGCAGTGGGTAGTGTAATCCAGCTGTGAGCTGTGTATTGTATCAGTGGATAGTGTAATCCAGCAGTGCGTGGTGTATTGTAGCAGTGGGTAATGTACTCCAGCAGTGAGCGGTGTATTGTAGCAGTGGGTTGTGTAATCCAGCAGTGAGCGGTGTATTGTAGCAGTTGATAGTGTAATCCAGCAGTGAGTGGTTTATTGTAGCAGTGGGTAGTGTAATCCAGCAGTGAGCGGTGTGTTGTAGCAGTTGGTAGTGTAATTCAGCAGTGAGCGGTGTATTGTAGCAGTGGATATTGTAATAAGCAGTGAGCGGTGTATTGTAGCAGTGGGTAGTGTAATCCAGCAGTGCGGGTGTATGTAGCAGTGGTAGTGTAATCCAGCAGTGAGCGGTGTATTGTAGCAGTGGGTAGTGTAATCCAGCAGTGAGCGGTGTATTGTAGCAGTGGGTAGTGTAATCCAGCAGTGAGCGGTGTATTGTAGCAGTGGGTAGTGTAATACAGCAGTGAGCGGTGTATTGTAGCAGTGGGTAGTGTAATCCAGCAGTGAGCGGTGTATTGTAGCAGTGGGTAGTGTAATCGTGTAATCCAGCAGTGAGTGGTGTATTGTATCAGTGGGTAGTGTAATCCAGCAGTGAGCGGTGTATTGTATCAGTGGGTAGTGTAATCCAGCAGTGAGTGGTGTATTGTATCAGTGGGTAGTGTAATCCAACAGTGAGCGGTGTATTGTAGCAGTGGATAGTGTAATCCAGCAGTGAGCGGTGTATTGTATCAGTGGGTAGTGTAATCCAGCAGTGAGCGGTGTATTGTAGCAGTGGGTAGTGTAATCCGGCAGTGAGCGGTGTATTGTAGCCGTGGATAGTGTATTCCAGTAGTGAGCGGTGTATTGTAGCAGTGGGTAGTGTAATCCAGCTGTGAGCTGTGTATTGTAGCAGTCGATAGTGTTATCCAGCAGTGCGTGGTGTATTGTAGCAGTGGGTAATGTACTCCAGCAGTGAGCGGTGTATTGTAGCAGTGGGTTGTGTAATCCAGCAGTGAGCGGTGTATTGTAGCAGTTGGTAGTGTAATCCAGCAGTGAGTGGTGTATTGTAGCAGTGGGTAGTGTAATCCAGCAGTGAGCGGTGTGTTGTAGCAGTTGGTAGTGTAATTCAGCAGTGAGCGGTGTATTGTAGCAGTGGGTAGTGTAATCCAGCAGTGAGCGGTGTATTGTAGCAGTGGGTAGTGTAATCCAGCAGTGCGTGGTGTATTGTAGCAGTGGGTAGTGTAATCCAGCAGTGAGCGGTGTATTGTAGCAGTGGGTAGTGTAATCCAGCAGTGAGCGGTGTATTGTAGCAGTGGGTAGTGTAATCCAGCAGTGAGCGGTGTATTGTAGCAGTGGGTAGTGTAATCCAGCAGTGAGCGGTGTATTGTAGCAGTGGGTAGTGTAATCCAGCAGTGAGCGGTGTATTGTAGCAGTGGGTAGTGTAATCCAGCAGTGAGCGGTGTATTGTAGCAGTGGGTAGTGTAATCCAGCAGTGAGTGGTGTATTGTAGCAGTGGGTAGTGTAATCCAGCAGTGAGCGGTGTATTGTAGCAGTGGGTAGTGTAATCCAGCAGTGAGCGGTGTATTGTAGCAGTGGGTAGTGTAATCCAGCAGTGAGTGGTGTATTGTATCAGTGGGTAGTGTAATCCAGCAGTGAGTGGTGTATTGTATCAGTGGGTAGTGTAATCCAGCAGTGAGCGGTGTATTGTATCAGTGGGTAGTGTAATCCAGCAGTGCGTGGTGTATTGTATCAGTGGGTAGTGTATTCCAGCAGTGAACGGTGTATTGTATCAGTGGGTAGTGTAATCCAGCAGTGCGTGGTGTATTGTATCAGTGGGTAGTGTAATCCAGCAGTTAACGGTGTATTGTATCAGTGGGTAGTGTAATCCAGCAGTGCGTGGTATATTGTATCAGTGGGTAGTGTAATCCAACAGTGAGCAGTGTATTGTAGCAGTGGATAGTGTATTCCAGCAGTGAGCGGTGTATTGTAGCAGTGAATATTGTAATCCAGCAGTGAGCGGTGTATTGTAGCAGTGGGTAGTGTAATCCAGCAGTGAGCGGTGTAGTGTAGCAGTGGGTAGTGTAATCCAGCAGTGCGTGGTGTATTTTATCAGTGGGTAGTGTAATCCAGCAGTGAACGGTGTATTGTATCAGTGGGTAGTGTAATCCAGCAGTGCGTGGTGTATTGTATCAGGGGATAGTGTAATCCAACAGTGAGCGGTGTATTGTAGCAGTGGATAGTGTATTCCAGCAGTGAGCGGTGTATTGTAGTAGTGGATAGTGTAATCCAGCAGTGAGCGGTGTATTGTAGCAGTGGGTAGTGTAATCCAGCAGTGAGCGGTGTATTGTAGCAGTGGATAGTGTAATCCAGCAGTGAGCGGTGTATTGTAGCAGTGGGTAGTGTAATCCAGCTGTGAGCGGTGTATTGTAGCAGTGGATAGTGTAATCCAGCAGTGTGTGGTGTATTGTAGCAGTGGGTAGTGTACTCCAGCAGTGAGCGGTGTATTGTAGCAGTGTGTTGTGTAATCCAGCAGTGAGCGGTGTATTGTAGCAGTGTTTAGTGTAATCCAGTAGTGAGCGGTGTATTGTAGCAGTTGCTAGTGTAATCCAGCATTGAGTGGTGTATTGTAGCAGTGGGTAGTGTAATCCAGCAGTGAGCGGTGTGTTGTAGCAGTTGGGAGTGTAATCCAGCAGTGAGCGGTGTATTGTAGCAGTGGGTAGTGTAATCAAGCAGTAAGCGGTGTGTTGTAGCAGTGGGTAGTGTAATCGAGCAGTGCGTGGTGTATTGTAGCAGTGGGTAGTGTAATCCAGCAGTGAGCGGTGTGTTGTAGCAGTGGGTAGTGTAATCCAGCAGTGAGCGGTGTATTGTAGCAGTGGGTAGTGTAATCCAGCAGTGAGCTGTGTGTTGTAGCAGTGGGTAGTGTAATCCAACAGTGAGCGGTGTATTGTAGCAGTGGGTAGTGTAATCCAGCAGTGCGTGGTGTATTGTAGCAGTGGGTAGTGTAATCCAGCAGTGAGCGGTGTATTGTAGCAGTGGGTAGTGTAATCCAGCAGTGAGCGGTGTATTGTAACAGTGGGTAGTGTACTCCAGCAGTGAGTGGTGTATTGTAGCAGAGGATAGTGTACTCCAGCAGTGAGTGGTGTATTGTAGCAGTGGGTAGTGTAATCCAGCAGTGAGCGGTGTATTGTAGCAGTGGATAGTGTAATCCAGCAGTGAGCGGTGTATTGTAGCAGTGGGTAGTGTACTCCAGCAGTGAGCGGTGTATTGTAGCAGTGGGTAGTGTAATCCAGCAGTGAGCGGTGTATTGTAGCAGTGGGTAGTGTAATCCAGCAGTGAGCGGTGTATTGTAGCAGTGGGTAGTGTAATTCATCAGTGCGTGCTGTGCATTCTAGTCAATGTAATATCACAATTCGGCATTTTGCGTAATTTGGCGCGTCTTGTTTACACGTGCAATCTTTGTAAAAAAAAGGCAACATTGATTTACTGGAAAGAAATTGCCCGTGCATCTGATTGATGATCAAACAATAGGAGGGGATTAACATTTATTGATATTGTGTATATATTTTGTGTACAACTATACTAATAGACTGTTTATGTTGTCATTAATTGTCTGGTGTGCTCTGTCTAATATGTCTGAAGGTCTTTTTATCAGCGTGTGAGTGTTTTACGTTTATTTATCTTCGCTACCGGTTGCCCATATGAGCGATGCCTCCTGAAGAGATTAGTCACTTTAGCGTTTTGGAGGATAGTGCAATGATACAGACAGAGACCCGTTCCAAGAGTCTCGTCTGGTTCGTTTACGTGCACGGTGTACAGCACCGACACGAGACCTCGGTTTAAAGTCGCAACTGAAAGACTGTTAATTTTATTAGGGTCAGACGGGGGATCGAACCTGCGATCCCTGGATTCTTTTATCAGCCGCTCTTCTGCAACCACTTAAGTAAGTATCCGGACTGATCGTGCAACAATTGTATTGAAGATGCTGAACACTTCTTTATTTTTTAAATATAATCGTTATATGAATGAGCATATTTTATTTTTATTTACAAATACTTAGGAATATAAATGTAACGCGATATTGAGGACGATACCATTACACTAAGATTTATTGAAACACGCTTTTATTTTGACTAAGTGATTGTATCTCATTATACCTGGTCGATGCCACTTTATGGCGTTGTGTTTACAATTATACATGCATATACGTATTAGTTCTTGCAGCTTATATCTTATTTCCTATGAAAGTTTACTGGTTACTGTTTACATGTTTCATTATGCTATTTCATGTTTTAATTTGTTGAGGGCCTTGTGGTAGATTGACTTAATTGTTCAAATGAGTTCTTTCGTTAAATAAAGTCTTTATTATTATTATTATTATTGAGTGGTTATTATTGAACGTACACACATATACACAGAATACACTTCGTTTTAGCGTATTTTGTTTTTATTTCAGTTTATTTAACGTCGCTACCGGTTACCTATTTGAGCGACAGGCAGTTTACCTAACAACACCTTTCCTGGGCAGGCCCAGCGGTTAACCAGTACTTGGGTGCACCAACCTCCGTACGAAACTGCCAGCTTTTTCATATAAATGAGACACGGCCTGAGCAGGGCTCGAACCCGTGACCATCAGTGATGATAGGTTGCAGTGGTATACACGTCAGCGACCTTATTCACTCAACCACGAAGGCGGACCTGTTTAGCGTATTGTCCTCAATAATTACTAAGACATGTGCTGATGACGTTGGTTCGGGTTTAGCGTGGTGGTGGGGACTAATTGTTATGTGCTGATGACGTTGGTTCGGGTTTAGCGTGGTGGTGGGGACTAATTGTTATGTGTTGATGACGTTGGTTCGGGTTTAGCGTGGTGGTGGGGACTAATTGTTATGTGCTGATGACTTTGGTTCGGGTTTAGCGTGGTGGTGGGGACTAATTGTTATGTGCTGATGACGTTGGTTCGGGTTTAGCGTGGTGGTGGGGACTAATTGTTATGTGTTGATGACGTTGGTTCGGGTTTAGCGTGGTGGTGGGGACTAATTGTTATGTGCTGATGACGTTGGTTCGGGTTTAGCGTGGTGGTGGGGACTAATTGTTATGTGTTGATGACGTTGGTTCGGGTTTAGCGTGGTGGTGGGGACTAATTGTTATGTGTTGATGACGTTGGTTCGGGTTTAGCGTGGTGGTGGGGACTAATTGTTATGTGCTGATGACGTTGGTTCGGGTTTAGCGTGGTGGTGGGGACTAATTGTTATGTGCTGATGACGTTGGTTCGGGTTTAGCGTGGTGGTGGGCTAATTGTTATGTGCTGATGACGTTGGTTCGGGTTTAGCGTGGTGGTGGGGACTAATTGTTATGTGTTGATGACGTTGGTTCGGGTTTAGCGTGGTGGTGGGACTAATTGTTATGTTTGATGACGTTGGTTCGGGTTTAGCGTGGTGGTGGGGACTAATTGTTATGTGTTGATGACGTTGGTTCGGTTTAGCGTGGTGGTGGGACTAATTGTTATGTGCTGATGACGTTGGTTCGGGTTTAGCGTTGGGTGGGGACAATTGTTATGTGTTGATGACGTTGGTTCGGGTTTAGCGTGGTGGTGGGGACTAATTGTTTGTGTTGATGACGTTGGTTCGGGTTTAGCGTGGTGGTGGGGACTAATTGTTATGTGCTGATGACTTTGGTTCGGGTTTAGCGTGGTGGTGGGGACTAATTGTTATGTGTTGATGACGTTGGTTCGGTTTAGCGTGGTGGTGGGGACTAATTGTTATGTGCTGATGACGTTGGTTCGGGTTTAGCGTGATGGTGGGGACTAATTGTTATGTGTTGATGACGTTGGTTCGGGTTTAGCGTGGTGGTGGGGACTAATTGTTATGTGTTGATGACGTTGGTTCGGGTTTAGCGTGGTGGTGGGGACTAATTGTTATGTGCTGATGACTTTGGTTCGGGTTTATCGTGGTGGTGGGGACTAATTGTTATGTGTTGATGACGTTGGTTCGGGTTTAGCGTGGTGGTGGGGACTAATTGTTATGTGCTGATGACTTTGGTTCGGGTTTAGCGTGGTGGTGGGGACTATTTGGTGGAAGCAGCGGGCTATGTTATAATCACAGTTCCATCCTTTTCATGTAATGTCCTTGTTTTTTATTTTAAATTATTTAATAAGTAAAAACATGTTTTTCCCCAATTCAAAAATCCGCCATTAATTTAATTAAAGTAAAACGTTTACAAGTATGACATTCTGGTATGAGCCGTTTTCTAATGTTGGCAACAATTGTGGCACAAACCATCTGTTTCACCAATTTACATATATACGTGTATATATATATACAATACATACATATTCATGCAATGCTCCATGCTCATGACTACTAATATTGCTTACGACTTATAACTGGCTATTGTTTTGTTGAAACTGTCTAGTGCTATACTATCAAGTTGCACGTATTAGTATTGCATAAAGCATTTGTCTACTTTAAGAACCTTGTAAATACTCAGTCATGCTCATGCATGTTCATCCTCATGTATATATTGTTCCCTGCTGTGTATTGTCTATACTTATAACATATTACTTATATGTTCTATCAATGTCATGCTTATAATTATTGTACATAACCCATTCAACCCCAAGTAACTGACATGGACTGGTGCATGATATGTTTAGACCAATAAATTAATAAGAAATGACATTTGGACCAGTTCATTTATCAAAATGGGTAATTTTATTTAAAAATATTAATAATTAATACTGGCAAAAAGTGCAGATCCTAATGAGACGGCTCGTCAGTCACGAGCCGGCTCATCTGGATCTACACTATTTGTAAGTCTATTCAGAGGGCTGTAGTGTTGAAAGGGTTAACTAGAAGCATTGTATGTTTACGTTACTTAATAAAATATTGAATCTTGAACAAAAAAATCAGAAACATCTGTACCTGTTGTATTTATTATACTAGAGTGTCGGATTGTTTCATGCAAGGAAGCTATATACAGCTGGTTTCCGGAACTCTGACTGAAATACTGTCGTGGAGGGTGGGGGGACCAGCCCGACGTATAGCTGGTTTCCGGAACTCTGACTGAAATACTGTCGTGGAGGGTGGGGGGTACCAGCCCGAAGTATAGCTGGTTTCCGGAACTCGGGCTGGAATACTGTCGTGGAGGGTGGGGGGGGGGCCAGCCCGAAGTATAGCTGGTTTCCGAACTCTGGCTGAAATACTGTCGTGGAGGGTGGGGGGGGGACCAGCCCGACGTATAACTGGTTTCCGGAACTCTGGCTGAAATACTGTTGTGGAGGGTGGGGTGACCAACCCGAAGACTAGCTGGTTTCCGGAACTCTGGCTGAAATATTGTCGTGGAGGTGGGGACCAGCCGAATATTGCTGTTTTCCGGAACTCTGGCTGAAATACTGTCGTGGAGGGGGAGGGCAGCCCGAAGTATAGCTGGTTTCCGGAACTCTGGCTGAAATACTGTCGTGGAGGGTGGGGGGGGGGACCAGCCCGAGATTCGCTATATGACCTACATGTAACTTATCGGTGCGACTTTATAATTCAACAACAAACAAGATATCAAACAAACAAGTCCGCCTCCGTGGTCGAGTGGTTCAGGTCGCTGACTTGTATACCACTGTAACCTATCATCACTGATGGTCACGGGTTCGAGCCCCGCTCAGGCCGTGTCTCATTTATATGAAAACGTTGGCAGTTTCTTACGGAGGTTGGTGCAACCAAGTACTGGTTAACCGCTGGAGCCTGCCCAGGAAAGGTGTTGTTAGGTAAACTGCCCGCCGGCGATATAGCCCAATATGGTGCTGATGCAGGCGTAAAACCCGAAATATAACATAACAATCAAACAAACAAGCGTACCATAGTATGCCGTTGAATCATGAAACAGTTTTGTTTTAGAAAATCGATGTTTCCCACAGCCTCTGGAGTGTCTGGTTCCTTGTTCCTATTGCATTCGAATACTACATATACTCGGCGTTTTGAGTTATTGAACGAAGGTGCCCTTGACTTAGATGAGGTTGTGGGTGAGATTAGTTTTGTGTAATTATTTGTTTTGTCCATGTTCGGTTGTTAATGTATCCGTCATTATCTGACAATTTATTGATGCATCGTCATGAAAGAAAGGCTTATCATTTTCTGACAGATTTTCAATACTGTCTAGTCTGTCGGTTCTGATTATCTGGTTGTATGACTAGCAACAAGTTCGTGTGTCTGTGATGTTTTACGTTTATTTATCGTCGCTACCGGTTGCCAATATGAGCGCGTGACGCCTCTTGAAGAGATTAGTCATTTTAGATTTTGTAGGATAGTTTATACACATTTATTTCAGCTCGATTGCGAAACAGGTTCCTATAATTTATATTAACTCTTTCAACGCCAATGTCGCATAAAAGCGCATTTTGCAAATAAGCCGAAAGCCCGATTAGGCGGAACAGAACGTGTAGTCTGATCAGGCTATATGATATTTGCTCTCCAGACAGTGGAGCTGAAGCACCTGTCCGGATAGCAAACAACATAGATCCTGATCAGACGCGGCGTTACTGATCTGGATCTATGTTGTTTGCACATTGCTTTGAATTTATTCGGCGCTGAAAGAGTGAATCACTCTCGAGACCTCATTCCTGATGGAATTCACCGCCACGAGTGAGAGAGAAGAGGCAATGTGGACTTTAAATTTATTTATACAAATTTATTTTAGCTCGATTGCGAAACAAGTTCTTTCAACTTATATAAATCACTCTCGAGACCTCATTCCTGATGGAATCCATCGCCACGAGGGAGAGAGAAGAGGCAACGTGGAATTTAAATGCCTTGCCTAAGGGCACAATCGTAACGGCTCCAGTGGGGCTCGAACTCCGGACCTTTCGCACCTGAAGCGAACGCGCATCCACTGCGCTATCACGACTTCCACAAGGACTTTAAATGCCTTGCCTAAGGATACAATCTAATTCTTCGGCCATTTTACTACATTGTACATGTACATTTAGACGTTGGGATTACTATATATTGTGTATTCACAAGATGAAATTGTTAAATAAATGATTAGCATGCATGTTTGGTTGGTGAATGACCGTTTGTAGCGTTCATTTATTAATTTATACTATAAAATGTATTAGGTAAAGTTTGCCACATATCAAGTCACGGAGGTCACACATATTTACCCAAATGTAAGGACAGTCAGTTCAACATGTGTTTATTCAACAGGGTTAAAATGTATATATAGCATTCCAGTTCCATATATAATGTTATACAGATATCACTGTGTTCATAATTTATGTGCACAATTGGTAACGTAGTAACCTCCGTTACTCGGTAAAGCCCCAATACCCAGATGGCAGAAAATGGGAAATAATAGCTTTTGGTATGATTTACCAGAAAATCATACTGTTCAATCCTCCCCCATGGGTGAGGGGGTATTGGTAGCCTACAGACTAATAGTTTAGAACTGTATAATCTACATGCTACAGGATTTCTTTCACTTATTTGTCTTTGGGTTTAAAGCTGCACCAACAGCTTAGTTCATTCATATGGCGACTCTCCATCTATCAATGGCGGAGGAAGACCCAGAGTGCCCCTCGTAGCAGTAGTTCATGCACGGACCGGCACCCGGATTGAACCACCGACCTTCCGCTAGCCAGTTGGATAGCTTCCTGGCATGAACTAATTCTACACACCCAGTGGGATCCGAACCTGCATCGGCGAGGGGCTAGCGATTTGAAGTGGACCACCGCAACAAGTCTGCAATGGAGGACACTGTCGAGAGAGTAAGACATGTGTGGTCATTGCTCTGGTGCATGTCGTGCTTCATAGAACGCTTACACGAATGAAAATGTCACATTTGTATTATATAAACAGGTGGATCTGTAGTCCAGTGGTTAATACGTTGGGCTGGTAATCCAGGGATCGCAGGTTCGATCCCCCGTCTGATCATACTAAAATGAACAGTTTTTCAGATGGAACTTTTAACCGAGGTATCGTGTCGGTGCTTTACACCGTGCACGTAAAGGAACCAGAGGTGGCTCTGGAATGTGTCTCTGTCTGTATCATTGCACTATCCTCCAACAATCTAAAATGACTAATATCTTCAGGAGGCGTCGCTCATATGGGCAACTGGTAGCGACGATAAATAAACGTAAAACACACAGAGTAGTATACATGTATACGAAACAAACACTGGATTTTGACAATTTAATGAGCGACACCGCTTGCGTTTTTGTTACCTCCCTTGGCAGATAAAGTCCGATTTATCCAGAAATGCATATCGGTCCTTTTAATTGGAATCCAATGTTTTACTGTTGTTTCCAGACCAGATGTTGCGGTATGATATATGTAATTATATTAAAATCGTGTTAATTGGTTGATAACAAATATGTACAGATAAGTACCCATTGACGATTGTATCTAATTTGATCAACATACCATGTCATCTGACATCATCTGACATTATCTGACATCATCTGACATTATCTGACATTATCTGACATCATCTGACATTATCTGACATCATCTGACATTATCTGACATTATCTGACATCATCTGACATTATCTGACATCATCTGACATTATCTGACATCATCTGACATTATCTGACATCATCTGACATTATCTGACATCATGCGACATCATGCTCAATTTATACTGATTTAAGAACACGTTACATCAAGAAATAGTATTGGCATATAGTAGGTTAAATGTGTTACGTTAATGCAATTACAAAATGAAAAAAGCAGTTCGGAAATTATCGTTATACGTTTT
>CM026394.1:17612493-17614993 GCA_014843695.1 Archivesica marissinica | reverse complement strand
TTCAGTTTCATCCTTTTTTTCTAATCCAACCTGGCGTCTCTATTCACCAAGTGCACTGACAAATGCATATCAGGCTGTTAGAGATATGGTTTTGCCAGTAAAATCCACAGCAAGACAGTACGGTGGTGTGTCACTCTCCACATTAAGTGACATTTCTAATCATATTGAAGAGTAATCATAATATGTTGGGTATTAAATTCCTCCGTTTCGAGTAACAATTATTACTATGCCCAATGTTAATTAGCTTTTTGGAACTTAATTGTAATTAACATTTCTGTTACATGAATGTTCAAGATCGGCCGAAAATAGGTACGTATTCGACGCCATGTTGAAATCACAAGTGAGTGAATGTGTATTTTATTTTGAACATTTGTTATGCAATGTCAATTTAGATAATTGCATTAAATGCAAAAATGATCACTTTACTTAGTAATATTACTTCACCTGCTGTAAAACTGAATGACACGAAGCCATTCACCGAAAAGCCCTAGACGGCCGAATACAGGTACGACAATGGTAATTCTAAGGGGACATAAGGTTACATGATTTAATTTAAAATGTCTCCTAGACGTCAGTATTTATAATATTGACACCCAGATATTTTGCAAGACATTTGATAAGCCCTTTATGCAGTATCCATTTAAAACTGATAAACAATCATTCTACATTCAAAACAAACCACTATATGCCGACTTCTTTGAATTATTGTACATGTATTGTTTTGTGTATGTATATTGAGGGATACATATGTGTACAACCAAAACAGACTACTGTAAAATAGTATTTGTTCGCAAGAATATCTATTTCGCTAAATTTAGGACAACCAGTCACTGTGTTAATTTAGGACATGATTAGCCTGGTGCCACTCGATTTTTCACTTTTTAACTTCTGGTAAAATGACATTATCAGATACTCAATACGGCCCAATTAATGGTCTCGGTGTTAAACTATATTTATTTGACTGACCAGGCAACATATATCGACGCCTGTTCCCAGTCTAGGACATGATGTGCGTGCGTGCGTGCGTTTGTTTATCGTCGTTACAGTAATAAACTAATACTATCTCATAATGACTTGTTGCCATTTGTAAGCACTTGTAAATCCCAGTATATGTCAGAAGACTAAACGTGTTGTCAGACTTAGTTCAGTTAAATGTCAGTTTATTGCCAGCTTGGCGACAGTTTGTTTCCAGAATGTTGTTTCCACGAGGGTGAATACAATCACAAAATGGGTAGCCTTTGTTAGTCAATTGGAATGCAACATAGGATACATTGTTGAAAAGTCATTTCAAAATTATTGTATACCGCGGTATGTGAAAACCACGGTATGTCAAGAACCTTATTGTCCACATGGTCTTCGTCTAATTTACATGTACCATTACTTTGTACATGTACTTTACTTTGATGCTTTGCATCAATGCATTTCTTGTATACAGTATGAATAACGCACTTTCAGTTGCTTCCTTAAAACAGGGACAAAGATATAAAATCAAAAGTTGCCTTAAAGCAGGGACAAAGATAGATACTCAAAAGCTTACTTAAAGCAGAAACAAAGATAGATAATCAAAAGCTTCCTTAAAACAGAAACAAAGATAGATAATCAAAAGCTTCCTTAAAACAGAAACAAAGATAGATAATCAAAAGCTTCCTTAAAACAGGAACAAAGATAGATAATCAAAAGCTTCCTTAAAACAGGAACAAAGATAGATAATCAAAAGCTTCCTTAAAACAGAAACAAAGATAGATAATCAAAGTTTCCTTAAAACAGGAACAAAGATAGATAATCAAAAGCTTCCTTAAAACAGAAACAAAGATAGATAATCAAAAGCTTCCTTAAAACAGAAACAAAGATAGATAATCAAAAGCTTCCTTAAAACAGGAACAAAGATAGATAATCAAAAGCTTACTTAAAACAGAAACAAAGATAGATAATCAAAAGCTTCCTTAAAACAGAAACAAAGATAGATAATCAAAAGCTTCCTTAAAACAGAAACAAAGATAGATAATCAAAAGCTTCCTTAAAACAGAAACAAAGATAGATAATCAAAGTTTCCTTAAAACAGGAATAAAGATATATAATCAAAAGCTTACTTAAAGCAGGAACCATGATATATTGGGATAATCAAACGATCCTGCTTAAAGTATATATTGGTTGATGTAGCATTTAATTCAAGTGAAATTGGAGCTTTATTTGACATACGACACGTACTCGTTGAACAGTTTCTATTTGACAGAAGACACGTACACGTTGAACAGTTTCTATTTGACAGACGACACGTACACGTTGAACAGTTTCTATTTGACAGACGACACGTACACGTTGAACAGTTTCTATTTGACAGACGACACGTACACGTTGAACAGTTTCTATTTGACAGAAGACACGTACACGTTGAACAGTTTCTATTTGACAGAAGACACGTACACGTTGAACAGTTTCTATTTGACAGAAGACACGTACACGTTGAACAGTTTCTATTTGACAGACGACACGTACACGT
>CM026394.1:17596083-17611493 GCA_014843695.1 Archivesica marissinica | reverse complement strand
AAGCTTCCTTAAAACAGAAACAAAGATAGATAAGCGTGGTGGTGGGGACTAATTGTTATGTGCTGATGACTTTGGTTCGGGTTTAGCGTGGTGGTGGGGACTATTTGGTGGAAGCAGCGGGCTATGTTATAATCACAGTTCCATCCTTTTCATGTAATGTCCTTGTTTTTTATTTTAAATTATTTAATAAGTAAAAACATGTTTTTCCCCAATTCAAAAATCCGCCATTAATTTAATTAAAGTAAAACGTTTACAAGTATGACATTCTGGTACGAGCCGTTTTCTAATGTTGGCAACAATTGTGGCACAAACCATCTGTTTCACCAATTTACATATATACGTGTATATATATATATACAATACATACATATTCATGCAATGCTCCATGCTCATGACTACTAATATTGCTTACGACTTATAACTAGCTATTGTTTTGTTGAAACTGTCTAGTGCTATACTATCAAGTTGCACGTATTAGTATTGCATAAAGCATTTGTCTACTTTAAGAACCTTGTAAATACTCAGTCATGCTCATGCATGTTCATCCTCATGTATATATTGTTCCCTGCTGTGTATTGTCTATACTTATAACATATTACTTATATGTTCTATCAATGTCATGCTTATAATTATTGTACATAACCCATTCAACCCCAAGTAACTGACATGGACTGGTGCATGATATGTTTAGACCAATAAATTAATAAGAAATGACATTTGGACCAGTTCATTTATCAAAATGGGTAATTTTATTTAAAAATATTAATAATTAATACTGGCAAAAAGTGCAGATCCTAATGAGACGGCTCGTCAGTCACGAGCCGGCTCATCTGGATCTACACTATTTGTAACTGGATCTACACTATTTGTAAGTCTATTCAGAGGGCTGTAGTGTTGAAAGGGTTAACTAGAAGCATTGTATGTTTACGTTACTTAATAAAATATTGAATCTTGAACAAAAAAATCAGAAACATCTGTACCTGTTGTATTTATTATACTAGAGTGTCGGATTGTTTCATGCAAGGAAGCTATATACAGCTGGTTTCCGGAACTCTGACTGAAATACTGTCGTGGAGGGTGGGGGGACCAGCCCGACGTATAGCTGGTTTCCGGAACTCTGACTGAAATACTGTCGTGGAGGGTGGGGGGTACCAGCCCGAAGTATAGCTGGTTTCCGGAACTCGGGCTGGAATACTGTCGTGGAGGGGGGGAGGGCAGCCCGAAGTATAGCTGGTTTCCGGAACTCTGGCTGAAATACTGTCGTGGAGGGTGGGGGGGGGGACCAGCCCGAGATTCGATATATGACCTACATGTAACTTATCGGTGCGACTTTATAATCCAACAACAAACAAGATATCAAACAGACAAGTCCGCCTCCGTGGTCGAGTGGTTCAGGTCGCTGACTTGTATACCACTGTAACCTATCATCACTGATGGTCACGGGTTCGAGCCCCGCTCAGGCCGTGTCTCATTTATATGAAAACGTTCGCAGTTTCTTACGGAGGTTGGTGCAACCAAGTACTGGTTAACCGCTGGAGCCTGCCCAGGAAAGGTGTTGTTAGGTAAACTGCCCGCCGGCGATATAGCCCAATATGGTGCTGATGCAGGCGTAAAACCCGAAATATAACATAACAATCAAACAAACAAGCGTACCATAGTATGCCGTTGAATCATGAAACAGTTTTGTTTTAGAAAATCGATGTTTCCCACAGCCTCTGGAGTGTCTGGTTCCTTGTTCCTATTGCATTCGAATACTACATATACTCGGCGTTTTGAGTTATTGAACGAAGGTGCCCTTGGCTTAGATGAGGTTGTGGGTGAGATTAGTTTTGTGTAATTATTTGTTTTGTCCATGTTCGGTTGTTAATGTATCCGTCATTATCTGACAATTTATTGATGCATCGTCATGAAAGAAAGGCTTATCATTTTCTGACAGATTTTCAATACTGTCTAGTCTGTCGGTTCTGATTATCTGGTTGTATGACTAGCAACAAGTTCGTGTGTCTGTGATGTTTTACGTTTATTTATCGTCGCTACCGGTTGCCAATATGAGCGCGTGACGCCTCTTGAAGAGATTAGTCATTTTAGATTTTGTAGGATAGTTTATACACATTTATTTCAGCTCGATTGCGAAACAGGTTCCTATAATTTATATTAACTCTTTCAACGCCAATGTCGCATAAAAGCGCATTTTGCAAATAAGCCGAAAGCCCGATTAGGCGGAACAGAACGTGTAGTCTGATCAGGCTATATGATATTTGCTCTCCAGACAGTGGAGCTGAAGCACCTGTCCGGATAGCAAACAACATAGATCCTGATCAGACGCGGCGTTACTGATCTGGATCTATGTTGTTTGCACATTGCTTTGAATTTATTCGGCGCTGAAAGAGTGAATCACTCTCGAGACCTCATTCCTGATGGAATTCACCGCCACGAGTGAGAGAGAAGAGGCAATGTGGACTTTAAATGCCTTGCCTAAGGATACAATCTAATTCTTCGGCCATTTTACTACATTGTACATGTACATTTAGACGTTGGGATTACTATATATTGTGTATTCACAAGATGAAATTGTTAAATAAATGATTAGCATGCATGTTTGGTTGGTGAATGACCGTTTGTAGCGTTCATTTATTAATTTATACTATAAAATGTATTAGGTAAAGTTTGCCACATATCAAGTTACGGAGGTCACACATATTTACCCAAATGTAAGGACAGTCAGTTCAACATGTGTTTATCCAACAGGGTTAAAATGTATATATAGCATTCCAGTTCCATATATAATGTTATACAGATATCACTGTGTTCATAATTTATGTGCAAAATTGGTAACGTAGTAACCTCCGTTACTCGGTAAAGCCCCAATACCCAGATGGCAGAAAATGGGAAATAATAGCTTTTGGTATGATTTACCAGAAAATCATACTGTTCAATCCTCCCCCATGGGTGAGGGGGTATTGGTAGCCTACAGACTAATAGTTTAGAACTGTATAATCTACATGCTACAGGATTTCTTTCACTTATTTGTCTTTGGGTTTAAAGCTGCACCAACAGCTTAGTTCATTCATATGGCGACTCTCCATCTATCAATGGCGGAGGAAGACCCAGAGTGCCCCTCGTAGCAGTAGTTCATGCACGGACCGGCACCCGGATTGAACCACCGACCTTCCGCTAGCCAGTTGGATAGCTTCCTGGCATGAACTAATTCTACACACCCAGTGGGATCCGAACCTGCATCGGCGAGGGGCTAGCGATTTGAAGTGGACCACCGCAACAAGTCTGCAATGGAGGACACTGTCGAGAGAGTAAGACATGTGTGGTCATTGCTCTGGTGCATGTCGTGCTTCATAGAACGCTTACACGAATGAAAATGTCACATTTGTATTATATAAACAGGTGGATCTGTAGTCCAGTGGTTAATACGTTGGGCTGGTAATCCAGGGATCGCAGGTTCGATCCCCCGTCTGATCATACTAAAATGAACAGTTTTTCAGATGGAACTTTTAACCGAGGTATCGTGTCGGTGCTTTACACCGTGCAAGTAAAGGAACCAGAGGTGGCTCTGGAATGTGTCTCTGTCTGTATCATTGCACTATCCTCCAAAAATCTAAAATGACTAATATCTTCAGGAGGCGTCGCTCATATGGGCAACTGGTAGCGACGATAAATAAACGTAAAACACACAGAGTAGTATACATGTATACGAAACAAACACTGGATTTTGACAATTTAATGAGCGACACCGCTTGCGTTTTTGTTACCTCCCTTGGCAGATAAAGTCCGATTTATCCAGAAATGCATATCGGTCCTTTTAATTGGAATCCAATGTTTTACTGTTGTTTCCAGACCAGATGTTGCGGTATGATATATGTAATTATATTAAAATCGTGTTAATTGGTTGATAACAAATATGTACAGATAAGTACCCATTGACGATTGTATCTAATTTGATCAACATACCATGTCATCTGACATCATCTGACATTATCTGACATCATCTGACATCATCTGACATTATCTGACATCATCTGACATTATCTGACATCATCTGACATTATCTGACATCATGCGACATCATGCTCACTTTATACTGATTTAAGAACACGTTACATCAAGAAATAGTATTGGCATATAGTAGGTTAAATTTGTTACGTTAATGCAATTACAAAATGAAAAAGCAGTTCGGAAATTATCGTTATACGTTTTAAAAGCATTTGAACGTCGTAGATAATTTGTCAATAAAAATATATTAATAATTAATATTGTTTTCAATGATTAATACTCAATTCTTGTTTGTTTTTGTTGTTTGTGTGCGTTGTTTTTGTTTATAAGAATGTACGTCTCTCCCATGGTTCGTTGAGATTAGTGTCCGTCATCATATTACCATAGCCTACATGTTTCAATTTGTAATGTTTTGTATTGATGCTTTGTTCGCAGACGAATATGTAGTCCAGTGGTAACACGCTGGACTGATATCCCAGGGATCGCAGGCTCGATCCCCCGTCTGACCATAATAAAATTAACAGTCTTTCAGATGGGACTTTAAACCGAGGTCTCGTGTCGGTGCTTTACACCGTGCACGTAAAAGAACCAGAGGAGACTCTGGAATGGGTCTCTATCTGTATCCTCCAACAATCTAAAATGACTAATCTCTTCAGGAGGTGTCGCTCATATGGGCAACATATGGGTAGCGACGATAAATAAACGTAAAACACACACGCACGCACGCACGCACGCACGCACGCACGCACGCACGCACGCACGCACGCACGCACGCACGCACGCACGCACGCACGCACGCACGCACGCACGCACGCACGCACGCACGCACGCACGCACGCACGCACGCACGCACGCACGCACGCACGCACGCACGCACGCACGCACGCACGCACGCACGCACGCACCACGCACGCACGCACGCACGCACGCACGCACGCACGCACGCACGCACGCACGCACGCACGCACCACGCACGCACGCACGCACGCACGCACGCACGCCGCACGCACGCACGCACGCACGCACGCACGCACGCACGCACGCACGCACGCACACGCACGCACGCACGCACGCACGCACGCACGCACGCACGCACGCACGCACGCACGCACGCACGCACGCACGCCGCACGCACGCACGCACGCACGCACGCACGCACGCACGCACGCACGCACGCACGCACGCACGCACCACGCACGCACGCACGCACGCACGCACGCCGCACGCACGCACGCACGCACGCACGCACGCACGCACGCACGCACGCACGCACGCACGCACGCACGCACGCACGCACGCACGCACGCACGCACGCACGCACGCACGCACGCACGCACGCACGCACGCACGCACGCACGCACGCCGCACGCACGCACGCACGCACACGCACGCACGCACGCACGCACGCACGCACGCACGCACGCACGCACGCACGCACGCACGCACGCACGCACGCACGCACGCACGCACGCCGCACGCACGCACGCACGCACGCACGCACGCACGCACGCACGCACGCACGCACGCACGCACGCACGCACGCACGCACGCACGCACGCACAGCACGCACGCACACACACACACACACACTTTGTTCATGGGCCAGAAATGGCTTATTACGAAATAAGATATATCATCATCTTGTATCATCTGGTATTAAATATAAAAGTTGTTACAAATTTGTCCTGGAATATTTCTAATTAAGATTAATTGATCCCCGAGGACAACCGAACTGCCATTGAGCTTATTCAGAAGCATTGCTTTATTATACAGCCGATACAAATTGCTCCCACTAGAACTATCTCAATTTCGTCTCAACGGTAATGGATAATATATGATGTTTGTACGTCGTCGTTATTGGTCATGTATGCAAGGGAAGTGCACTGCCACGAAGCACCGGTGATGATACCCGCTATGTCATCATTTTTCACCATCACGAAGTCACGATTTCAACTTCGCGAGTTCATGATTTCACGATTTCAACTTCGCGATTTCATGATTTCACGATTTCAACTTCGCCATTCCGCGGTAACAACATCATGAATTCACGATTTCAACTTCGCGATTTCATGATTTCACGATTTCAACTTCGCCATTTCGCGGTAACAACTTCATGAATTCACGATTTCAACTTCGCGATTTCGCGGTAACAACTTCATGAATTCACGATTTCAACTTCGCCATTTCGCGGTAACAACTTCATGAATTCACGATTTCAACTTCGCGATTTCATGATTTCACGATTTCAACTTCGCCATTCCGCGGTAACAACATCATGAATTCACGATTTCAACTTCGCGATTTCATGATTTCACGATTTCAACTTCGCCATTTCGCGGTAACAACTTCATGAATTCACGATTTCAACTTCGCCATTTCGCGGTAACAACTTCATGATTTCACGATTTCAACTTCGCCATTTCGCGGTAACAACTTCATGAATTCACGATTTCAACTTCGCCATTTCATGAATTCACGATTTCAACTTCGCCATTTCGCGGTAACAACTTCATGAATTCACGATTTCAACTTCGCCATTTCGCGGTAACAACTTCATGAATTCACGACTTCAACTTCGCCATTTCGCGGTAACAACTTCATGAATTCATGATTTCAATTTCGCGATTTCACGATTTCAACTTCGCGATTTCATGATTTCACGATTTCAACGTCGCCATTTCGTGGTAACAACTTCATGAATTCACGATTTCAACTTCGCCATTTCGCGGTAACAACTTCATGAATTCACGATTTCAACTTCGTCATTTCGCGGTAACAACTTCATGAATTCATGATTTCAATTTCGCGATTTCACGATTTCAACTTCGCGATTTCATGATTTCACGATTTCAACTTCGCCATTCCGCGGTAACAACATCATGAATTCACGATTTCAACTTCGCGATTTCATGATTTCACGATTTCAACTTCGCCATTTCGCGGTAACAACTTCATGAATTCACGATTTCAACTTCGCCATTTCGCGGTAACAACTTCATGAATTCACGATTTCAACTTCGCCATTTCGCGGTAACAACTTCATGATTTCACGATTTCAACTTCGCCATTTCGCGGTAACAACTTCATGAATTCACGATTTCAACTTCGCCATTTCGCGGTAACTACTTCATGATTTCACGATTTCAACTTCGCCATTTCGCGGTAACAACTTCATGAATTCACGATTTCAACTTCGCCATTTCGCGGTAACAACTTCATGAATTCATGATTTCAATTTCGCGATTTCACGATTTCAACTTCGCGATTTCATGAATTCACGATTTCAACTTCGCCATTTCGCGGTAACAACTTCATGAATTCACGATTTCAACTTCGCCATTTCGCGGTAACAACTTCATGAATTCACGATTTCAACTTCGCCATTTCGCGGTAACAACTTCATGAATTCATGATTTCAATTTCGCGATTTCACGATTTCAACTTCGCGATTTCATGATTTCACGATTTCAACTTCGCCATTCCGCGGTAACAACATCATGAATTCACGATTTCAACTTCGCGATTTCATGAATTCACGATTTCAACCTCGCCATTTCGCGGTAACAACTTCATGAATTCATGATTTCAATTTCGCGATTTCACGATTTCAACTTCGCGATTTCATGAATTCACGATTTCAACTTCGCCATTTCGCGGTAACAACTTCATGAATTCACGATTTCAACTTCGCCATTTCGCGGTAACAACTTCATGAATTCACGATTTCAACTTCGCCATTTCGCGGTAACAACTTCATGATTTCACGATTTCAACTTCGCCATTTCGCGGTAACAACTTCATGAATTCACGATTTCAACCTCGCCATTTCGCGGTAACAACTTCATGAATTCATGATTTCAATTTCGCGATTTCACGATTTCAACTTCGCGATTTCATGAATTCACGATTTCAACTTCGCCATTTCGCTGTAACAACTTCATGAATTCATGATTTCAACTTGATTTCGTGAATTCTTGTAGAAATGATGAAATAGCGAAGTTCACTTCCTGTCTTTAATACAGCAGTATTAACCCTTGCGATTCAGGTAAGTAAAATAGCAGCCAATCGAGGGCTCGAACCGGACACTTCTCGACTAAATGGGTTGCCTACGTACCGTGCATTTCGAGTTTTTTTAAAACCGGTGGCGACGATAAATAAACGTAAAACACACACAGAAAAAGGAACATATTTGTACAGTTCTGAAAACCGTCACTTATCAATTAACACGTTATGAAATACACATTTATTTTCATAGTCGATGGGTTCGTACATCTCCAGCCCCTTACCCTTACCTTCTATTGCATTTTTCGCATTTTCATACTTTCATTTTTTGAAGAAAATGTGTAGGCACGTGCATACAGTGCCTATTGTAAACTACGTCACTGCACACACGTATACCATTAATCTAGACGTGATTGATGCCAATGCTCAGTGAATGTGCTGAGTGTGCTTAATCAATCAATTAATTAATTAATTCATTAATCACATTTATAAAACACATAGAGCTGGTTTCCCAGAGTATATTCAATGTTATGCATTTTGCCCATGTTAATGTCATCTAAATATAAAGCTATATATATATATATATATATACAGTGCCATTATATGTTCCCCAAAAATAGTTTGGCACAAAAGACAGTAGTTTTCAACAGACTGACTTTCAGCCACAAGAAAATGTGAAATTTCAATAGGATTGACCGATTGCGTTTTTCTATATTTCCTGCTAAGGGCACCCAGCCCCTACTCTGAAGGTAATTTGCTGATGAATGTTGCACTGACACCTGCATTTATAAGTTGGTGTTTATTTGTCACCAAATACTAAACAAATACTCTACAATATTCCAAAATGCAGCTCATATATTGTATTTTAATATTTAGAAGTCATTTTCACTGTTTGTGACAATACCTACTCAGCCAATCAGTTCATGTATCAATAACTCTTAAGGGCTTCTCTACATTTTTCAACCAATCCCAGACCACTACTAGTATATCAATAACACCGTCTGACCTTAAAACATTGTTTGCCTGTGAAACAGAAAAACTGGCAGATTTAGGTTCGTTAAAGCTATGCACATGTTGCCCTTTCATTATCGTCAATATCCCTGATATCGACCGGCACCTGTTTTCGGCCTATGTATATTCACATGATTTTTGTTTACTTCCGGATCGCGAATGACGTTATAGCTCTCAAAACAGGTGCTTTGGTACCTATGAAGTTCACATATTACTTATCAAAGAGCAAACTGCGCGCAAAGCACAGTTTGTTTGAAAGTATGCAAATGTTGATGTTCTCATTAATCCCATTTATGTGTAGCCTAAAAATCCCTTAAACAGAGGTAAATATAAAGAAATATGTGGTTGTTTTTGTAAAATGAGAAATTTCATTGTCTGCTCAGGAAGGTCACGTGATAGTTATGCGACAATGTCGTAATGCGCATTTTACAGCTCAATTCAAATATAGTGTTCCTCTTACAGCTGTTTAGGTTTTTTTCTTCAAAAATACTATTGTCCAAGATATTTACTATTTATGCTAATTCAGTTTCATCCTTTTTTTCTAATCCAACCTGGCGTCTCTATTCACCAAGTGCACTGACAAATGCATATCAGGCTGTTAGAGACATGGTTTTGCCAGTAAAATCCACAGCAAGACAGTACGGTGGTGTGCCACTCTCCACATTAAGTGACATTTCTAATCATATTGAAGAGTAATCATAATATGTTGGGTATTAAATTCCTCCGTTTCGAGTAACAATTATTACTATGCCCAATGTTAATTAGCTTTTTGGAACTTAATTGTAATTAACATTTCTGTTACATGAATGTTCAAGATCGGCCGAAAATAGGTACGTATTCGACGCCATGTTGAAATCACAAGTGAGTGAATGTGTATTTTATTTTGAACATTTGTTATGCAATGTCAATTTAGATAATTGCATTAAATGCAAAAATGATCACTTTACTTAGTAATATTACTTCACCTGCTGTAAAACTGAATGACACGAAGCCATTCACCGAAAAGCCCTAGACGGCCGAATACAGGTACGACAATGGTAATTCTAAGGGGACATAAGGTTACATGATTTAATTTAAAATGTCTCCTAGACGTCAGTATTTATAATATTGACACCCAGATATTTTGCAAGACATTTGATAAGCCCTTTATGCAGTATCCATTTAAAACTGATAAACAATCATTCTACATTCAAAACAAACCACTATATGCCGACTTCTTTGAATTATTGTACATGTATTGTTTTGTGTATGTATATTGAGGGATACATATGTGTACAACCAAAACAGACTACTGTAAAATAGTATTTGTTCGCAAGAATATCTATTTCGCTAAATTTAGGACAACCAGTCACTGTGTTAATTTAGGACATGATTAGCCTGGTGCCACTCGATTTTTCACTTTTTAACTTCTGGTAAAATGACATTATCAGATACTCAATACGGCCCAATTAATGGTCTCGGTGTTAAACTATATTTATTTGACTGACCAGGCAACATATATCGACGCCTGTTCCCAGTCTAGGACATGATGTGCGTGCGTGCGTGCGTGCGTGCGTGCGTTTTACGTTTGTTTATCGTCGTTACAGTAATAAACTAATACTATCTCATAATGACTTGTTGCCATTTGTAAGCACTTGTAAATCCCGGTATATGTCAGAAGACTAAACGTGTTGTCAGACTTAGTTCAGTTAAATGTCAGTTTATTGCCAGCTTGGCGACAGTTTGTTTCCAGAATGTTGTTTCCACGAGGGTGAATACAATCACAAAATGGGTAGCCTTTGTTAGTCAATTGGAATGCAACATAGGATACATTGTTGAAAAGTCATTTCAAAATTATTGTATACCGCGGTATGTGAAAACCACGGTATGTCAAGAACCTTATTGTCCACATGGTCTTCGTCTAATTTACATGTACCATTACTTTGTACATGTACTTTACTTTGATGCTTTGCATCAATGCATTTCTTGTATACAGTATGAATAACGCACTTTCAGTTGCTTCCTTAAAACAGGGACAAAGATATAAAATCAAAAGTTGCCTTAAAGCAGGGACAAAGATATAACATCAAAAGCTTCCTTAAAACAGGAACAAAGATAGATACTCAAAAGCTTACTTAAAGCAGAAACAAAGATAGATAATCAAAAGCTTCCTTAAAACAGGAACAAAGATAGATACTCAAAAGCTTACTTAAAGCAGAAACAAAGATAGATAATCAAAAGCTTCCTTAAAACAGGAACAAAGATAGATAATCGAAAGTTTCCTTAAAACAGGAACAAAGATAGATAATCAAAAGCTTCCTTAAAACAGGAACAAAGATAGATAATCAAAAGCTTCCTTAAAACAGAAACAAAGATAGATAATCAAAAGCTTCCTTAAAACAGAAACAAAGATAGATAATCAAAGTTTCCTTAAAACAGGAACAAAGATAGATAATCAAAAGCTTCCTTAAAACAGGAACAAAGATAGATAATCAAAAGCTTCCTTAAAACAGAAACAAAGATAGATAATCAAAGTTTCCTTAAAACAGGAACAAAGATAGATAATCAAAAGCTTCCTTAAAACAGAAACAAAGATAGATAATCAAAAGCTTCCTTAAAACAGAAACAAAGATAGATAATCAAAAGCTTCCTTAAAACAGGAACAAAGATAGATAATCAAAAGCTTACTTAAAACAGAAACAAAGATAGATAATCAAAAGCTTCCTTAAAACAGAAACAAAGATAGATAATCAAAAGCTTCCTTAAAACAGGAACAAAGATAGATAATCAAAAGCTTCCTTAAAACAGAAACAAAGATAGATAATCAAAAGCTTACTTAAAACAGAAACAAAGATAGATAATCAAAAGCTTCCTTAAAACAGGAACAAAGATAGATAATCAAAAGCTTCCTTAAAACAGGAACAAAGATAGATAATCAAAAGCTTCCTTAAAACAGAAACAAAGATAGATAATCAAAAGCTTCCTTAAAACAGGAACAAAGATAGATAATCAAAAGCTTCCTTAAAACAGAAACAAAGATAGATAAGCGTGGTGGTGGGGACTAATTGTTATGTGCTGATGACTTTGGTTCGGGTTTAGCGTGGTGGTGGGGACTATTTGGTGGAAGCAGCGGGCTATGTTATAATCACAGTTCCATCCTTTTCATGTAATGTCCTTGTTTTTTATTTTAAATTATTTAATAAGTAAAAACATGTTTTTCCCCAATTCAAAAATCCGCCATTAATTTAATTAAAGTAAAACGTTTACAAGTATGACATTCTGGTACGAGCCGTTTTCTAATGTTGGCAACAATTGTGGCACAAACCATCTGTTTCACCAATTTACATATATACGTGTATATATATATATACAATACATACATATTCATGCAATGCTCCATGCTCATGACTACTAATATTGCTTACGACTTATAACTAGCTATTGTTTTGTTGAAACTGTCTAGTGCTATACTATCAAGTTGCACGTATTAGTATTGCATAAAGCATTTGTCTACTTTAAGAACCTTGTAAATACTCAGTCATGCTCATGCATGTTCATCCTCATGTATATATTGTTCCCTGCTGTGTATTGTCTATACTTATAACATATTACTTATATGTTCTATCAATGTCATGCTTATAATTATTGTACATAACCCATTCAACCCCAAGTAACTGACATGGACTGGTGCATGATATGTTTAGACCAATAAATTAATAAGAAATGACATTTGGACCAGTTCATTTATCAAAATGGGTAATTTTATTTAAAAATATTAATAATTAATACTGGCAAAAAGTGCAGATCCTAATGAGACGGCTCGTCAGTCACGAGCCGGCTCATCTGGATCTACACTATTTGTAACTGGATCTACACTATTTGTAAGTCTATTCAGAGGGCTGTAGTGTTGAAAGGGTTAACTAGAAGCATTGTATGTTTACGTTACTTAATAAAATATTGAATCTTGAACAAAAAAATCAGAAACATCTGTACCTGTTGTATTTATTATACTAGAGTGTCGGATTGTTTCATGCAAGGAAGCTATATACAGCTGGTTTCCGGAACTCTGACTGAAATACTGTCGTGGAGGGTGGGGGGACCAGCCCGACGTATAGCTGGTTTCCGGAACTCTGACTGAAATACTGTCGTGGAGGGTGGGGGGTACCAGCCCGAAGTATAGCTGGTTTCCGGAACTCGGGCTGGAATACTGTCGTGGAGGTGGGGGGGGGGACCAGCCCGAAGTATAGCTGGTTTCGGAACTCTGGCTGAAATACTGTCGTGGAGGGTGGGGGGGACCAGCCCGACGTATAACTGGTTTCCGGAACTCTGGCTGAAATACTGTTGTGGATGGGGGGTGACCAACCCGAAGACTAGCTTGTTTCCGGAACTCTGGCTGAAATACTGTCGTGGAGGGTGGGGGGACCAGCACGAAGTATAGCTGGTTTCCGGAACTCTGGCTGAAATACTGTCGTGGAGGGGGAGGGCAGCCCGAAGTATAGCTGGTTTCCGGAACTCTGGCTGAAATACTGTCGTGGAGGGTGGGGGGGGGGACCAGCCCGAGATTCGCTATATGACCTACATGTAACTTATCGGTGCGACTTTATAATCCAACAACAAACAAGATATCAAACAGACAAGTCCGCCTCCGTGGTCGAGTGGTTCAGGTCGCTGACTTGTATACCACTGTAACCTATCATCACTGATGGTCACGGGTTCGAGCCCCGCTCAGGCCGTGTCTCATTTATATGAAAACGTTCGCAGTTTCTTACGGAGGTTGGTGCAACCAAGTACTGGTTAACCGCTGGAGCCTGCCCAGGAAAGGTGTTGTTAGGTAAAGTGCCCGCCGGCGATATAGCCCAATATGGTGCTGATGCAGGCGTAAAACCCGAAATATAACATAACAATCAAACAAACAAGCGTACCATAGTATGCCGTTGAATCATGAAACAGTTTTGTTTTAGAAAATCGATGTTTCCCACAGCCTCTGGAGTGTCTGGTTCCTTGTTCCTATTGCATTCGAATACTACATATACTCGGCGTTTTGAGTTATTGAACGAAGGTGCCCTTGGCTTAGATGAGGTTGTGGGTGAGATTAGTTTTGTGTAATTATTTGTTTTGTCCATGTTCGGTTGTTAATGTATCCGTCATTATCTGACAATTTATTGATGCATCGTCATGAAAGAAAGGCTTATCATTTTCTGACAGATTTTCAATACTGTCTAGTCTGTCGGTTCTGATTATCTGGTTGTATGACTAGCAACAAGTTCGTGTGTCTGTGATGTTTTACGTTTATTTATCGTCGCTACCGGTTGCCAATATGAGCGCGTGACGCCTCTTGAAGAGATTAGTCATTTTAGATTTTGTAGGATAGTTTATACACATTTATTTCAGCTCGATTGCGAAACAGGTTCCTATAATTTATATTAACTCTTTCAACGCCAATGTCGCATAAAAGCGCATTTTGCAAATAAGCCGAAAGCCCGATTAGGCGGAACAGAACGTGTAGTCTGATCAGGCTATATGATATTTGCTCTCCAGACAGTGGAGCTGAAGCACCTGTCCGGATAGCAAACAACATAGATCCTGATCAGACGCGGCGTTACTGATCTGGATCTATGTTGTTTGCACATTGCTTTGAATTTATTCGGCGCTGAAAGAGTGAATCACTCTCGAGACCTCATTCCTGATGGAATTCACCGCCACGAGTGAGAGAGAAGAGGCAATGTGGACTTTAAATGCCTTGCCTAAGGATACAATCTAATTCTTCGGCCATTTTACTACATTGTACATGTACATTTAGACGTTGGGATTACTATATATTGTGTATTCACAAGATGAAATTGTTAAATAAATGATTAGCATGCATGTTTGGTTGGTGAATGACCGTTTGTAGCGTTCATTTATTAATTTATACTATAAAATGTATTAGGTAAAGTTTGCCACATATCAAGTTACGGAGGTCACACATATTTACCCAAATGTAAGGACAGTCAGTTCAACATGTGTTTATCCAACAGGGTTAAAATGTATATATAGCATTCCAGTTCCATATATAATGTTATACAGATATCACTGTGTTCATAATTTATGTGCAAAATTGGTAACGTAGTAACCTCCGTTACTCGGTAAAGCCCCAATACCCAGATGGCAGAAAATGGGAAATAATAGCTTTTGGTATGATTTACCAGAAAATCATACTGTTCAATCCTCCCCCATGGGTGAGGGGGTATTGGTAGCCTACAGACTAATAGTTTAGAACTGTATAATCTACATGCTACAGGATTTCTTTCACTTATTTGTCTTTGGGTTTAAAGCTGCACCAACAGCTTAGTTCATTCATATGGCGACTCTCCATCTATCAATGGCGGAGGAAGACCCAGAGTGCCCCTCGTAGCAGTAGTTCATGCACGGAC
>CM026394.1:17466083-17591083 GCA_014843695.1 Archivesica marissinica | reverse complement strand
TGTTGCACTGACACCTGCATTTATAAGTTGGTGTTTATTTGTCACCAAATACTAAACAAATACTCTACAATATTCCAAAATGCAGCTCATATATTGTATTTTAATATTTAGAAGTCATTTTCACTGTTTGTGACAATACCTACTCAGCCAATCAGTTCATGTATCAATAACTCTTAAGGGCTTCTCTACATTTTTCAACCAATCCCAGACCACTACTAGTATATCAATAACACCGTCTGACCTTAAAACATTGTTTGCCTGTGAAACAGAAAAACTGGCAGATTTAGGTTCGTTAAAGCTATGCACATGTTGCCCTTTCATTATCGTCAATATCCCTGATATCGACCGGCACCTGTTTTCGGCCTATGTATATTCACATGATTTTTGTTTACTTCCGGATCGCGAATGACGTTATAGCTCTCAAAACAGGTGCTTTGGTACCTATGAAGTTCACATATTACTTATCAAAGAGCAAACTGCGCGCAAAGCACAGTTTGTTTGAAAGTATGCAAATGTTGATGTTCTCATTAATCCCATTTATGTGTAGCCTAAAAATCCCTTAAACAGAGGTAAATATAAAGAAATATGTGGTTGTTTTTGTAAAATGAGAAATTTCATTGTCTGCTCAGGAAGGTCATGTGATAGTTATGCGACAATGTCGTAATGCGCATTTTACAGCTCAATTCAAATATAGTGTTCCTCTTACAGCTGTTTAGGTTTTTTTCTTCAAAAATACTATTGTCCAAGATATTTACTATTTATGCTAATTCAGTTTCATCCTTTTTTTCTAATCCAACCTGGCGTCTCTATTCACCAAGTGCACTGACAAATGCATATCAGGCTGTTAGAGATATGGTTTTGCCAGTAAAATCCACAGCAAGACAGTACGGTGGTGTGTCACTCTCCACATTAAGTGACATTTCTAATCATATTGAAGAGTAATCATAATATGTTGGGTATTAAATTCCTCCGTTTCGAGTAACAATTATTACTATGCCCAATGTTAATTAGCTTTTTGGAACTTAATTGTAATTAACATTTCTGTTACATGAATGTTCAAGATCGGCCGAAAATAGGTACGTATTCGACGCCATGTTGAAATCACAAGTGAGTGAATGTGTATTTTATTTTGAACATTTGTTATGCAATGTCAATTTAGATAATTGCATTAAATGCAAAAATGATCACTTTACTTAGTAATATTACTTCACCTGCTGTAAAACTGAATGACACGAAGCCATTCACCGAAAAGCCCTAGACGGCCGAATACAGGTACGACAATGGTAATTCTAAGGGGACATAAGGTTACATGATTTAATTTAAAATGTCTCCTAGACGTCAGTATTTATAATATTGACACCCAGATATTTTGCAAGACATTTGATAAGCCCTTTATGCAGTATCCATTTAAAACTGATAAACAATCATTCTACATTCAAAACAAACCACTATATGCCGACTTCTTTGAATTATTGTACATGTATTGTTTTGTGTATGTATATTGAGGGATACATATGTGTACAACCAAAACAGACTACTGTAAAATAGTATTTGTTCGCAAGAATATCTATTTCGCTAAATTTAGGACAACCAGTCACTGTGTTAATTTAGGACATGATTAGCCTGGTGCCACTCGATTTTTCACTTTTTAACTTCTGGTAAAATGACATTATCAGATACTCAATACGGCCCAATTAATGGTCTCGGTGTTAAACTATATTTATTTGACTGACCAGGCAACATATATCGACGCCTGTTCCCAGTCTAGGACATGATGTGCGTGCGTGCGTGCGTTTGTTTATCGTCGTTACAGTAATAAACTAATACTATCTCATAATGACTTGTTGCCATTTGTAAGCACTTGTAAATCCCAGTATATGTCAGAAGACTAAACGTGTTGTCAGACTTAGTTCAGTTAAATGTCAGTTTATTGCCAGCTTGGCGACAGTTTGTTTCCAGAATGTTGTTTCCACGAGGGTGAATACAATCACAAAATGGGTAGCCTTTGTTAGTCAATTGGAATGCAACATAGGATACATTGTTGAAAAGTCATTTCAAAATTATTGTATACCGCGGTATGTGAAAACCACGGTATGTCAAGAACCTTATTGTCCACATGGTCTTCGTCTAATTTACATGTACCATTACTTTGTACATGTACTTTACTTTGATGCTTTGCATCAATGCATTTCTTGTATACAGTATGAATAACGCACTTTCAGTTGCTTCCTTAAAACAGGGACAAAGATATAAAATCAAAAGTTGCCTTAAAGCAGGGACAAAGATAGATACTCAAAAGCTTACTTAAAGCAGAAACAAAGATAGATAATCAAAAGCTTCCTTAAAACAGAAACAAAGATAGATAATCAAAAGCTTCCTTAAAACAGAAACAAAGATAGATAATCAAAAGCTTCCTTAAAACAGGAACAAAGATAGATAATCAAAAGCTTCCTTAAAACAGGAACAAAGATAGATAATCAAAAGCTTCCTTAAAACAGAAACAAAGATAGATAATCAAAGTTTCCTTAAAACAGGAACAAAGATAGATAATCAAAAGCTTCCTTAAAACAGAAACAAAGATAGATAATCAAAAGCTTCCTTAAAACAGAAACAAAGATAGATAATCAAAAGCTTCCTTAAAACAGGAACAAAGATAGATAATCAAAAGCTTACTTAAAACAGAAACAAAGATAGATAATCAAAAGCTTCCTTAAAACAGAAACAAAGATAGATAATCAAAAGCTTCCTTAAAACAGAAACAAAGATAGATAATCAAAAGCTTCCTTAAAACAGAAACAAAGATAGATAATCAAAGTTTCCTTAAAACAGGAATAAAGATATATAATCAAAAGCTTACTTAAAGCAGGAACCATGATATATTGGGATAATCAAACGATCCTGCTTAAAGTATATATTGGTTGATGTAGCATTTAATTCAAGTGAAATTGGAGCTTTATTTGACATACGACACGTACTCGTTGAACAGTTTCTATTTGACAGAAGACACGTACACGTTGAACAGTTTCTATTTGATAGACGACACGTACACGTTGAACAGTTTCTATTTGACAGACGACACGTACACGTTGAACAGTTTCTATTTGACAGACGACACGTACACGTTGAACAGTTTCTATTTGACAGAAGACACGTACACGTTGAACAGTTTCTATTTGACAGAAGACACGTACACGTTGAACAGTTTCTATTTGACAGAAGACACGTACACGTTGGAGAGTTTCTATTTGACAGAAGACACGTACACGTTGAACAGTTTCTATTTGACAGACGACACGTACACGTTGAACAGTTTCTATTTGACAGATGACACGTACACGTTGAACAGTTTCTATTTGACAGACGACACGTACACGTTGAACAGTTTCTATTTGACAGACGACACGTACACGTTGAACAGTTTCTATTTGACAGAAGACACGTACACGTTGAACAGTTTCTATTTGACAGACGACACGTACACGTTGGACAGTTTCTATTTGACAGACGACACGACACGTACACGTTGAACAGTTTCTATTTGACAGAAGACACGTACACGTTGGACAGTTTCTATTTGACAGAAGACACGTACACGTTGGACAGTTTCTATTTGACAGAAGACACGTACACGTTGAACAGTTTCTATTTGACAGAAGACACGTACACGTTGGACAGTTTCCAGTCAGTTTTGATTATTTTGCACATTATACACGACAACATTCAAATGTTAGCCATTACTATTTGTGTGGCAGACAATTTGTGTCTTGTCACGGAGGTCTGGAAATATAAAATTAGCGCCAGACAACATGCACCATTAGTTAAAACTTTATATATTTTGCAAGGATTGCAAAACAAGCCCTACCAACTTATATTAATCACTCTCGTTGGCGCGGATGAAAGCTTAATTGTTGTCATTCGTGTGGGAGGAAACCGGAGTACCTGGAGAAAACCCACCTATCCGATATGGCGACCACCGTACCATCTCACATACGTCCCGGACCGAGGATCGAACCGGGTTGCATTGGTGAGAAGCGAGCGTGCTAACCATTGCGCTTATCAGACAGCCGATGCTGTGGATAACATTTTTCACAGTCCTGTCTAATTTAATAGCGATATACATGTATATGTTTATGATTATATAAATCTATATTTCGCGAGAAAGAGATACATATGTTAAAGCGACATTACATCGCAAAAAGAAATAAAATGCACCATTTTCACGTATAAATGCATTGCTACTATAAAGTCTTCCGAATACATTCGAACATTAACATTGAATCAATAAACATTTTTTTTTTGTGATTTGAAAGTAGAATTTAATTTCATATAACGGCCATCCATTCCCCGTATTGACGTTTGTTTGTCATCGGAGTCAATACTAAACGCGAGATAATGTCGTTTAGAGATAATTTAATTAAGAATAGTCTATGAATGAGATAATTATAACGGTAAATCTGTAACATAAATCGTGTTATTATAATAGTTGTATTATATTATGTCATCAAACCGCGTATACGACGTTTGTTTATTAGTTGAAATGCTCAGTATTTGAGGCAAATATTTGGAAAACAATTATAAATACCATATAAAAGGAAAAGCCATTCTGTAGAAATTTGTGTTTTCACTGTCGCTTTAAACATGTCCCATGTGATGTACTGTTTTGTATGACTGGTCTCGATGTGGTGCTAAATGAACAGAATGCTCACTGATTCTATTGTATGCATATATAGTTCTACAATTTATGTTGTTACATTTGAAACTTAAATAAACTATGTTAAACTTTCTTCTACGTTTACACTAACTACGTTTATTTACTTGTACATCTATTGGCGGCACCCTTTGATGCTTTGCATCAATATATTTCTTGTATTACTAATATAAAATAGAATTATTTTCTGTAATGATGTTCAATGCTAGCGTACGATTCATCAGCTCTCGACACTCACGTATGTTGAAAAAGCGTTTGATGTGTTCGTGTCTATGGAGACAGAAAATAGGCACAGATAAAATGGAATATATTAGGCTGTATTCATGGGAGCAAAAAATCCAATTAGGTAGTATTGCATTCAAGAATGAATGGCATTTGTTTGGTGCGAATGTACGGAGGTTTTATATGAATGTTATCTATCAATATATTTTCTAAAACGGCCAGAACTGGAAGAGAGCAGAGCAAAACACACCACACTAGAACTTTAATTATCATTGAATTGAATATTTCAATCATGTCTCAACATTTGTATAACGTTTGTAAACTTTTATTATACGACATGATAACTGCAGCAGCAGCAGCAGCAGCAGCAGCAGCAGCAGCAGCAGCAGCAGCAGCAGCAGCAGCAGCAGCAGCAGCAGCAGCAGCAGCAGCAGCAGCAGCAGCAGCAGCAGCAGCAGCAGCAGACTAGCAGCAGTACTAGCAGCATCAGCAGTATCAGCAGCATCATCAGAAGCAGCACCAGCAGCATTAGCCGCAGCACCAGCATTAGCACCATCCGCAGCAGTATTAACAGCAGCATTAGCAGTATTAGCATCAGCATCAGCAGTACCAGCAGCATCAGCAGTATCAGCAGCAGCATTAGCACCATCAGCAGCAGTATTAGCAGCAGCAGCATCAGCAGTACCAGCAGCATCAGCAACATCAGTAGCAGCAGTACCAGCAGCATCAGCAGTACCAGCAGTACCACCAGCAGCAGCAGTACCAGCAGCATCAGCAGCAGTACCAGCAGCAGCAGTACCAGCAGCATCAGCAGCAGTACCAGCAGCAGCATCAGCAGCAGTACCAGCAGCAGCATCAGCAGCAGTACCAGCAGCATCAGCAGCAGTATTAGCAGCAGCATCAGCAGTACCAGCAACATCAGCAGCAGCAGTAGTACCAACAGCAGCAGTACCAGCATCATCATCATCATCAGTAGCAGCAGTACCAGCAGCAGCAGCAGTACCAGCAGCATCAGCAGCATCAGCAGCAGCAGTACCAGCAGCATCAGCAGTACCAGCAGCATCAGTACTAGCAGCAGCAGCAGTACCAGCAGCATCAGCAGTACCAGCAGCATCAGCAGCAGCAGTACCAGCAGCAGCAGCAGCAGTACCAGCAGCATCAGCAGCAGCAGTACCAGCAGCAGCAGTACCAGCAGCATCAGCACCATCAGCAGCAGCAGTACCAGCAGCAGCATCAGCAGTACCAGCAGCATCAGCAGCAGCAGTACCAGCAGCAGTACCAGCAGCATCAGCAGCAGCAGTACCAGCAGCAGCAGTACCAGCAGCATCAGCAGCACCAGCAGCAGCAGTACCACAAGCAGCATAAGCAGTACCAGCAGCATCAGCAGTACCAGCAGTATAAGCAGCAGCATTAGCACCATCAACAGCAATAGTAGCAGCATCAGCAGTACCAGCAGCATCAGCAGCAGCATAACCAGCATCATCAGCAGCAACAGCAGCAGCAGTACCAGCAGCATCAGTAGCAGCAGTACCAGCAACATCAGCAGCAGCATTAGCAGCAGCATCAGCAGTACAAGCAGCATCAGCAGCAGTATTAGCAGCATCAGCAGTATTAGCACTATCAGCAGCAGTATTAGCAGCATCATCAGCTGTACCAGCAACATCAGCAGCAGCATTAGCACCATCAGCAGCAGCATTAGCACCATCAGCAGCAGTATTAGCAGCAGCATCAGCAGTACCAACAACATCGGCAGCATTAGCACTATCAGCAGCAGCATCAGCAGTACCAGCAGCATCAGCAGCAGCAGTACCAGCAGCAGTACCAGCAGCATCAGCAGCAGCAGTACCAGCAGCATCAGCAGTACCAGCAGCATCAGTACCAGCAGCAGCATCATCAGCAGCAGCAGTACCAGCAGCATCAGCAGCACCAGCAGCAGCAGTACCAGCAGCATCAGCAGTACCAGCAGCATCAGCAGCACCAGCAGCAGCAGTACCACCAGCAGCATAAGCAGTACCAGCAGCATCAGCAGTACCAGCAGTATAAGCAGCAGCATTAGCACCATCAACAGCAATAGTAGCAGCATCAGCAGTACCAGCAGCATCAGCAGCAGCAGAACCAGCATCATCAGCAGCAGCAGTACCAGCAGCATCAGTAGCAGCAGTACCAGCAACATCAGCAGCAGCATTAGCAGCAGCATCAGCAGTACAAGCAGCATCAGCAGCAGTATTAGCAGCATCAGCGGTATTAGCACTATCAGCAGCAGTATTAGCAGCATCATCAGCAGTACCAGCAACATCAGCAGCAGCATTAGCACCATCAGCAGCAGCATTAGCACCATCAGCAGCAGTATTAGCAGCAGCATCAGCAGTACCAACAACATCGGCAGCATTAGCACTATCAGCAGCAGCATCAGCAGTACCAGCAGCATCAGCAGCAGTATTAGTAGCAGCAGCATCAGCAGCATCAGCAGCATCAGCAGTACCATCAGTATCAGCAGCAGCATTAGCACCATCAGCAGCAGTATTAGCAGCAGCATCAGCAGACCAGCAGCATCAGCAGCAGCATCAGCAGTATCAGCAGCAGCAACATCAGCATCAGCAGCAGTACCAGCAGCATCAGCAGCAGCAGCAGTACCAGCAGCATCAGAAGCAGCAGCAGCAACATCAGCAGCAGCAACAGCAACAACAACAACAGCAGCAGCAACAACGGTAAGTCGTGATAGCGCAGTGGTAGCGCATTCGCCTCAGTTGCGAAAGGCCCGGAATTCGCACCCAGCCGTTACGATTGTGCCCTTAGGCAACACATTTAAATTCCACATTGCATCTAGTTCTTCACTCCCTCGTGGCGACGGATTCTATCAGGAACGCGGTCTCGAGAACGATTAATCTAACATTGCAAATCCGTGTTTCGCAAGAGCTGAAATAAATGTGCATGAACTAAGCTAACAACAACTACAAAATAAGAAATCTAAAGCAAACGTTTCCCCAGATCCTAAACAAAAACCGGTGCCAATCGATGGAATCTAATATTTTAGTCAATGAGACAAGTACAGTTATTGGCTTACAGGAGACCTAATACACTTAGTGTAATTGTGTGTACATATCTTTAATACAATATATCGCTTCAGGATGTAACCGCTTTGAACAATGTCTTCTGTATTCAGCAACGTCGTTGTTCGCTATATACGGACACGTCAGGAACCTACGAAGTTTTCGATCAATTGTGATATTCATTTTGATCTAAACGTTTACAAGAATTGTCACTTCATTAAGGGGAGAGATAAGACATGCTCGGCGATCATCGTGTCTGCAACGTCTCTACCAGTCACAAATTACCGTAACAGAGATGCGGGTACACGGGCCGAATCATGTAGTGCGAAGGAAATGGGACACTCCGCGAACAAGAAACATGACAAAAAGAGGGTAGTAAATCTTGTAAATGTACGCAAGGTCCGGAGTTCCAGCCCCGCTGGAGCTGTTACGAGTGTGCCCTTATTCAAGGAATTTAAATTCCACGTTGTCTCTTCTCTCTCCCTCGTGGCGATGTATTCCATCAGGAATACGGTCTCGAGAGTGATTAATATAAGTTGTAAGAACTTGTTTCGCAATCGAGCTAAAATAAATTTGTATAAATTATGTCTTTCAGATGGGACTATGAGCAGAAGTTTTTCTGTAAGCTACTTTTAGCTTCCTACTTGATCCTTTGCATTATATATGACGGTGCATGTTATATGACGGTGCATGTTATATGTGGCTTATGCTTTGCAGTAAATATTGTTTAAACCAAACCGAGGTCTCATCACAGTATCAGTGCTATACCCCGGACATGAAACAAAACAATGGATGCTTCTACAGTTGGAGCATCATATGTACATACGGATCTGTAGTCCAGTGGTAACACGCTGGACTGGTAATCTAGGGATCGCGAGTTCGATCCCCCGTCTGACCCTAATAAAATTTAACAGTCTTTCAGATTGGACTTTAAACCGAGGTCTCGTGTCGGTGCTGTACACCGTGCACGTAAAAGAACCAGAGGAGATTCTGGAATGGGTCTCTGTCTGTATCATTGCACTATCCTCCAAAATTCTAAAATGACTAATCTCTTCAGGAGGCGTCGCTCGTATATGGGCAACCGGTAGCGAAGATAAATAAACGTAAAACACACACTCATCTGTATATTGCAATCTCCAAAAGCATACAATGATTAATATACTTCTCGAGGATTAATAATAATAATAAAGACTTTATTTAACGAGAGTACTCATTTAACAAAAGTTAATCTACCATGAGGCCCTCAACATATATACAATCAAATGCAATCAAAAGATAGCACTATAAGTGAGAACTGCACATTGGAATAATATAGTAATGTAAAAGCTGAAAAATAGAGAAACTATATTTAATATGTAATGGAATATGATGATATATGGAATTGGCTAGATTAGCCCATTGACACAGCTAGGAGGCGACAAATAAACGAACCAAATGAGAGAGAGAGAAACAGACGATGTAGTGATGGAAGTCGTGATGGTGCAGTGTGATAGAGCTTTCGCTTCAGGTGCGAAAGGCCCGGAGTTCGAGCCCGCTGGAGCCGTAACGAGTGTGCCCTTATGCAAGGCATTTCAATTCCACATGCATCTTCTCCCTCCCTCGTGGCGATGGATTCCATCAGGAATGAGGTCTCGAGAGTGATCAATATAAGTTGTAAGAACTTGTTTCGCAATAGATCTAAAATAAATGTGTATGAACTATAGTGAATACCTATAAATAATTGCTGTTCTACTATATATATCCCATGCACGCACCACAACTATATCTTGTTAAAGGATATTATTTTTTACTCTAACTGTTAAAGCTTTCACAGATGGCACTAGAAGCTGACAAACTAATACTATTGATCAACATTTCTTGGGCTGTATTATCGAATCAGAAATAATTTCAAGTTATCATCATTTCCAGGAAGTCTCCCAGGAATAATGTCTGTATCTCTTTTTGTTCTGGAACAGCTAGTTCAAACTTATTTTCTTTTAGTGTCTTTTTTTAGGGTTAATGCACAGACACTATAGTCCATAATTACTACGACGGGATGCCATTTTTAAATATGCGTGGATATGACCTAAACATTTTGTATGTATAGTGTCAAGCCAATGGTTCATCAAAATGGTCGTAAAAAACCCGAATTCACATGTCCAGACCCCAAGTGTCTGTGGTTTAATGTAGCACCGACAGCGTAGGTTATTCGACCCGCGGGTGCTGCCCATCCGTGCCTGATATACTGCTGAGAGGGGCACCGGGGGTCATCATCCCCTACTGATAGCTGGAGTCACCATATGACCTATATATATAGTCGTACATTTGATAAAATTATTACATTGACATAAGCGTCAATATATTTTTATTTTATTTTTTCAAATATTTTTGATAAACTGAAATTTTATTTTATTTTAAGCGTCAATGAAAATTAAAAATAGGTACAAATCATAACGGCGTATACACTTTCATATTAATACATTTGACTATAAAGTTAAATCTGTGTTAGTGGTAATAACTATTAAGCAGGCAACATGCATTATGCCACCAGTTGCCAGATTTCCCAAAACGTTGGTTTAATAGTTTAAACAATATTTATTTCTTTGAATAAACATAGTCAAGTATATATAGGATGTCCGATTAGCGCAGTGGTTAGCGCGCTCGCTTCTCACCAATGCAACCCGGGTTCGATCCTCGGACCGGGAAGTATGTGAGATGGTACGGTGGTCGTCAGATCGGACAGGTGGGGTTTCTCCGGGTACTCATATTCCTCCCACACGAATGACCACATTTACGCGTTCATCCGTGCCAATGAGAGTGATAATATAAGTTGCTGAAACTTGTTTCACAATCGTTGTAAAATAAATACAGTATAAATAATAATTATGTACATACATGTAGGGTTGAGGAGAAAGCAACCTGCTTGTATAGTTAACTCTTTCCTAGTGGTTACATATTGTTTTATTATACATTTGACATGTGCTAAGCAGCCACTCGCTGTGATTCCCTTAGCTGACAGTTTAAGACAGGTTTGACTGTACACTATATACACTACTAGAGGTACAAAGTCAAAGTGACACCAGTTTTGTTTGTGCTTTTTACGTTTATTTATCGTCGCTACCGGTTGCCCATATGAGCGACGCCTCCTGAAGAGATTAGTTATTTTAGATTTTGGAGGATAGTGCATGATACAGACAGAGACCCATTCCAGAGTCTCCTCTGGTTCTTTTACGTGCGCGATGTAAAGCACCGACACGAGACCTCGGTTTAACGTCCCATCTGAAAGACTGTTAATTTTATTAGGGTCAGACGGGGGATCGAACCTGCGATCCCTGGATTACCAGTCCAGCGTTTTACCACTGGACTACATATCCGTCTGTGACACCAGTTTTCGATCGGTTGCGTGAGGTAAACAGACAACAGATGAAATAGTGTTTACTAATCTCAATCTATAGTAAGTACAATGCCTTCATATAGGCCCGCACCGCAGTGTGGATAATTGAATCAATTTTGGAAGATAAAACATACATCAGACGCTATTATACTGTCTCTAGGCTGAATAATATATGACGAAGTCAGCGTCAAACATGGCAATTGTGGATTAATGCGTTGTATCAGGAGTGCCAAAGCTGTGTTTATGCGTGTGTCTATTATGCTAGTGTTTTGCTATGCTGACATCATTCTGTTGGCAGTTTGCCAAGTCACATAAATGCCCGGATGTAAACAGTAAGCTTACTGTAAATCCCCGGATGTAAACAGTAAGCTTACTGTAAATCCCGGATGTAAACAGTAAGCTTACTGTAAATTCCCGGATGTAAACGGTAAGCTTACTGTTAATCCGGGATGTAAATAGTAAGCTTACTGTAAATGCTCGGATGTAAACGGTAAGCTTACTGTAAATGCCGGATGTAAACAGTAAGCTTACTGTTAATCCGGGATGTAAACGGTAAGCTTACTGTAAATGCCCGGATGTAAACGGTAAGCTTACTGTAAATCCCGGATGTAAACAGTAAGCTTACTGTAACTCCCCGGATGTAAACGGTAAGCTTACTGTAAATGCCCGGATGTAAACAGTAAACCTTACTGTTAATCCGGGATGTAAATAGTAAGCTTACTGTAAATGCCCGGATGTAAATATTAAGCTTACTGTTAATCCGGGATGTAAACAGTAAGCTTACTGTTAATCCGGGATGTAAATAGTAAGCTTACTGTAAATCCCCGGATGTAAACGGTAAGCTTACTGTAAATCCCGGATGTAAACAGTAAGCTTACTGTAAATCCCCGGATGTAAACGGTAAGCTTACTGTAAATACCCGGATGTAAACAGTAAGCTTACTGTATATCCCGGATGTAAATAGTAAGCTTACTGTAAATGCCCGGATGTAAACAGTAAGCTTACTGTAAATCCCCGGATGTAAACAGTAAGCTTACTGTAAATGCCCGGATGTAAACATTAAGCTTACTGTAAATCCCCGGATGTAAACGGTAAGCTTACTGTAAATGCCCGGATGTAAACGGTAAGCTTACTGTAAATCCCCGATGTAAACAGTAAGCTTACTGTAAATGCCTGGATGTAAACAGTAAGCTTACTGTAAATCCCCGATGTAAACAGTAAGCTTACTGTAAATGCCCGGATGTAAATAGTAAGCTTACTGTAAATGCCCGGATGTAAACAGTAAGCTTAGTTTGCTAAATCCCGGATGTAAACAGTAAGCTTACTGTAAATCCCCGGATGTAAGCAGTAAGCTTACTGTAAATGCCCGGATGTAAACAGTAAGTTTACTGTAAATCCCCGGATGTAAACAATAATCTTACTGTAAATGCCCGGATGTAAACAGTAAATTTACTGTAAATGCCCGGATGTAAACAGTAAACTTACTGTAAATGCCCGGATGTAAACAGTAAGCTTACTGTAAATCCCCGGATGTAAACAGTAAGCTTACTGTGTTTGCTTTATTTCCTAGTAAACTGTGTCAATGTTTGCCATGATTTCATTTGTAATATATTTACTGTTTTTCAGTTTGATTTGAAAACTTCTTCACAGTGGATGTGGTATCAGAAGAAATGAAAGATTGGACATATAAATGAAGAGCCCATATGTTTGTCAATTTATTATACAACACTACTTGCATTGTCGCTACTGATACTGCGTGGGTACTGATGGATTTATGAAATAGGTTTTTATTTTCGAATCCTTCATCTTTCTATTTCTCATTTTCGCCCTTAAAATTACCGACCTATCTACATTAACATTACCGACCTATATACATTAACATTACCGACCTATATACATTAACATTACCGACCTATATACATTAACATTACTGACCTATATACATTAACATTGCCGACCTATATACATTAACATTACCGACCTATCTACATTAACATTACCGACCTATATACATTAACATTGCCGACCTATATACATTAACATTACCGACCTATATACATTAACATTACCGACATATCTACATTAACATTACCGACCTATATACATTAACATTACCAACCTATCTACATTAACATTACCGACCTATATACATTAACATAACCGACCTATCTACATTAACATTACCGACCTATCTACATTAACATTACCGACCTATATACATTAACATTACCGACCTATATACATTAACATTACCAACCTATCTACATTAACATTACCGACCTATATACATTAACATTACCGACCTATATACATTAACATTACCGACCTATCTACATTAACATTACCGACCTATCAAATTTCGAAATTTAGGTTTATTAGTTTCCAGTTAATCAATATCAACATAGATAAAGTATAATTGACAGTACTGAGACGATATTGCACATTTTGTTAAATAAAGTTTGATTATTGGGAAGGGCTGTTTTCTAGTGTTGGTTATAACTTGTGGCCCGACGACCCTTTTGCTATGTTACACACATGTATATATGTGCCTTATAATCTGTTAACTTATTTCACATCTGATTCATGCTCGTATGTAATATTGTATTGTCTAATGTATTACACATGCAATAAAATATGGTTAAATCAAACTGATACTGCGTTGCAGCTGTTGCTTTCGTGTCTATAACAACATATGTATGGGGTGAACAAAGTTATATCACCATAACACAAACCTGTGTTAGTGGCCACCTCTAGTAAGCAGCCAACCTGTATTAAGCAGCCAGTTTCCATATTCCAAATATGTTGATTTATTATACATTTGACATCTATTAAGCAGCCGCATGTGTTAAAAAGTCATTTCCTGCCGCTTCCTGTGATTCCCGTGGTTGGCTGCTTAAAACACAGGTTTCACTGTATATCATTTTTTTCATTCACAAAGCATCAATACAAAACTCTTTCAAAGTGAAGCATGTATGGTAATATGGTAATGAACACTTGACTTACAAGCAATCATGTCTGATAGAGACATACAACACGTATTCATCATTACAAAAACCCGTAACTGATTACATATTAATGTATAATCTACGACGTTCAAATGCTTTATAAAAAGTTTAAAAACATATAAGGATAATTTCCAAATCGCATTTTCATATTTCAAATTTCATTAACTCAACAAATAACTATACTGACACCATAAACAACTGTGCACTTTTAAATTGAGCGTTACTTTTTCGATCCAGATTTTTGACTTATCAATAATTATGGATTTTACTATGAGTGAAGAAAATAATCCTTCACACATTTTGTTAAATGAGTACTCTCGTTAAATAAAGTCTTTATTATTATTATTATTATTACATTGCACTGATGTACCCAGAATTTCGCACATTTTTTATACCAATTATGTTATGTTATATTTCGGGTTTTACGCCTGCATCAGCACCATTTTGTGCTATATCGCCCGGCGGGCAGTATACCTAACAACACCTTTCCGGGGCAGGCTCCAGCGGTTAACCAGTACTTGGGGTTGCACCAACGTCCTGTAAGAAACTGCCATCTTTTTCATATGAATGAGACACGGTCTGAGCGGGACTCGAACCCGTGACCACCAGTGATGATAGGTTACAGAGGTATACAAGTCAGCGACCTTAACCACTCGACCACGGAGGCGGATTCATTTTGATACCAAATGTGTCTATTTTTGTTTTTAAATTTTACTTCTAAGGCAAATGCACAAATTCCTTCTTGGTGTTAGTATATATTATACAAAATGTATTAGGTAAATCCATGCGTGATGTAACATGTTCCCATTGAACAGTCAATACTAAAATGATAGTCACCCTCTATCGTATTGCATATATTGCATTTCCTTTCATTATAAGGTGTATTTTGTATTTTGAGAATATACACAACTTTACATATTAACAGAATAGACATGGAGTTACTTATTCGACTTTATGGTAACAACATAAAGGTAACGTTTGTTTGTTTGTTTGTTTGTTTGTTCGGGTTTTACGCCTTCATCAGCACAATTTTGGGCCATATTGCCACAGGGCAGTTTATCTGAGAACACCTTTACTGGGCAGGCTCCAGCTGTTAACCAGTACTTGGTGCACCAACATCCGGAAGAAAACTTTCAACTTTTTTCATATAAACATTCACGGCCTGTAAATGTAACGTAACCTGCCACATATTATCATGTACAAGAAGTATGTTTATGCTTTCAAAATAAATCTAATGTTAGTTACAAACCTTATTGTTTCATTTACTATCATAGTAATGGCTACATATAGAGGCTTCTCGCGTGACGTCATTGCTAAAGCGTCGGCCATGTTGGAGTACATAAACACGCTCCACTACACAAATTCAATACACATGTTCTGCAAGATTTCTTTTGTAAACACGGACAATAGGCGCATTATTAATGGATAATGGTTTAACTTTTGTGGTGTATTCGGTTGTGCGAATCGGGGGGAAAGAGACAAGGTGTCATTTTATAGACTGCCTGCTGTAATTACTTCACAAGGCGAGAAAACAAATGAACTTTCCCAAAAAAGAAGAGAAACATGGCTGGCGCACATTAATAGAAGCATCAAGCCGAGTAACTTGCAGTACACGAGGGTGTGTTCTGAACATTTTGTTACAGGTAAATTATCATTTTTATAATTCGACAGCTTTATAAATATGTAACGTTCATCATATTTCCGAGTATCAGTGAATGATGTTTTACAAGTTCTACCACTTACATCCCCGCCAGGGGTTCGACATTAGAGGAAGAAAAACTGCAGATTTCCACACATTTTCTCAACAAACATTCAAAGCTATGTTGCAAACTTGCGTCCAGTTTGATTAAATAGCCAGCACTGTATTATTTTACAAGCTGAATAATTGTATGCCTAAGTCTGGGTGCCATAGTTTTTGATCAGTACATGTATATTTCTGATCTGTTGGAGTCGGACACTTCGCCTCAACTCAAGACATCTCGATCTCAAATTAAATACAATGAGGCAGGTTTTAGGTGATATATATTATAGGATAGTAACTCTGCATGTGTATGTTACATTAATGTCAAACTCATTGCGGGGACCTAGATATATTTTCATTTATAATCCATATTTTCCTAGGCAGGCTTAGCCGACCTAAGCAGTTAACCAGTACTAAGCAATGTGTGTGAGGTGCCTCGCTCAATGACACTACATACGTGGCCTGACTGAGTATCAAACCACGGACCATTTGATTCCAAATCGGACACTACCACTGGGCCATGGACGATAGTATGGTTACACTTGTAGCAAACTCATTATTTGGCCCATATATTTTCTGCACTAAAATAATACAAATTCAGTTCCTTATAATTGAGAGTGCAGTCACTTTGACACTTGTGATATTAATTTATATGAAGGAATTCTTATTTTTATTTCAGGGAAACCATCAACATTGTATGATGCTACAAATCCAGATTGGGCACCAACATTAAAATTGGGCCATGAGAAAGTTGATGGACAATCAACAGCTCAGGATGTGGACCGATATCACCGGACAGTCGACAGAGTTGAGAAGAGGAAACGGCAGCACGATGCTGCCCCGACTATACCCCAACTGCAAATGGATGAATCCACTGAGACAGATCGTGAAGTGTCGTCACAAACTGAATTACATTCTGGTGCAATCCGCGGTATGGAGAATGAACTTCCAACGTTTGTTGGTGGAAAATGCATGTATTAAAGAAAAGTTAATAAATTGTACACTTGATCGGGCATTTTTCAAGGATGATAATGAGAAAGTGCGTTATTACACTGGTCTTCCCAAATTTGACACCCTGGAAGCATTGTATGAATATCTGGAACCACATATTCCACAGTCGACTACATTGTAAAAGTACTAGCTTCTTGTAATGACAGTAATGAAGTTGAGACTCAACTTGTCGCATATGGATCTAGGAGTGAGATTTAGAATTACAAAATCTTCAGTCTCTAGATTATTTTTAAATATGCTGGATGTAATGTATACAAGACTTAGGCCAATGATTCTTTGGCCTGATCGCGAACAGCTGAGGGAAACCATGCCAATGTGTTTTCGAGTTCATTTTGGAACAGAGGTGGTAGTTATCATCGACTGCTTTGAGGTGTTTTTGGAGAGGCCATCCAATCTACAAGCACGTGCACTGACCTGGTCGTCGTATAAACATAATAATACTGTTAAATTCCTAATTGGAGTTACCCCACAAGGTACCATATCATTCATATCCGACGGCTGGGGTGGACGGACAAGTGACAAATATGTCACAGAAAAAGGGTGATTGGTTGTCTTCGGCAGAAATACACCATTCTCGAGGCAACATTGCCTATTGACTATGTTTTGTCCTCAAATGGAGGAGCATCCACCACATTGGATAAGATAGTCACAGTCTGTTGTGCTCTTGTTAACCTGTGCCCATCCGTTGTGCCATTCAATTGATTAACTCATCACAAGCTCCTAGATCCATATGCGACAAGTTGAGTCTCAACTTCATTACTGTCATTACAAGAAGCAAGCTAACATATTTTTAAACTACAAAATAATATTCCATGAGCATTAGTTTATAGATATTTAGTTTAGCTCAATTACGAAACATGTTCTTACATTATTTTATACATGTATCAGTCCTCATGGAATCCATCGCCATGCGTGAGAGAAGAGGAAATGTGGAATTTAAGTACACAAGCTTAACAGCTAGTCAGGCCTATCACACTCGAAGCAAATGCGCTATCGCGACTTCCGGGTAGAAACTGTTGCTCGTGGAATATTATTTGGAAATTTGCACAATCTTCAAGCATGTGATATGTACAATGTAGCACCATGAATTTGTTTAGCAATATCCATGTAGTGTATATATAAATTATATACATACATACATAATGAAGAATAAGATTATAATGCAATTGATACTGGTTTTATTTTGTGTCTATCATCATGCCCCAGTAAATGCCTACTACCAGCATATGAAACATGTAATTAGGCAATAACAAATATATGTATAGAATCTCCATGCGTCCCTGAAATAAAATTTACTAACATATTTTTTATTTATATAATAATGTATTTCAGAAAAATATTTCATTTTTTGTGTGTGTTTCAGTCGATAACCGGAAACGCATATATTTCAGTTCTTAGATAGTTCATGCTAGACAGTTAGTGTCATCGAGTCTTTACTGTATTGAACATGTGTTGCGGAGGCCAATTAAAGTGTCCCATATAAAACAAACATTAGATACTCTTATTTTCTTTCCACGTAACGCCTGTTCTATTTATTCCTGGATTTTACCCTTTTGTTCTGCTCAAGTTTACGACAGTCCGGGCAGAACCATTTGCCTTTCGGAACATTCTTAATTTTCAAACAAGACAAATGAAACCATTCAACTTTGCAGTTTTGATCATCGCATCCAATCATTTTATCTATATCCTCGGGCCCCCTACAATAGCAGTAAACATCTACCCCATCAGTAGCAGATGATGATTGAGCTGGCTGGTTAGTAGTATCCGACATGGCACCAGACATATAGCCAGTTTTCGTATAAAACTTTCCTACCAGTTCTGGCAGAATTGCTTTGTGGAAGAAAAGATCGGATTGATCAATGATTTCCTGCCACATTGTTTCATTTGGCACAACCCTCTCGACATGCAAGTCTTGTTCTGTCCACAAAACAAAATCTGCATACTCGACACCAGTAACATGTATCTGTGTTTGTATCTGGTACATGTAAGCATGGTCAGTTCTCAATGCTATTATGCCTGCATTATCTGTAATGCATGCACGTACTTTATTTGTACAATAGAATAGAACTGTTACGTGCACAGTAGGGGCATTTAATTTCGACTACACCAGCACCGCAACAGTCACATGTAACAAGTCCATCTGGAGATGCACCAATGTGGGGGTATGCTGGGTTCAGTACCAATCCTGATGCAGATAACTGGAAGTTATCATGTATGGCAGACATTTGCTCAATGTATACATGCCTGGCTGTAGCTTCATGTTTGCATCCCCATTCCACAGCATGATTACTGAATGTGGCTGAAGTACATGCAGGATAGCATATACTTCTGATAAGGGATTGCGATGGTTGATCAGGATTGGACTTGCAGACACTTTTCATTTTGGAAGCTGTCACTCGTCCGGCTCTAAACCTGAACCACATTTTATTGTCCGCCTGGGATTGAGTAGCTTGTTCCACTGCCACCGCTTGATCCTGTGTCAAGCGAAGCTCAATTTTCTGGCAATATTCTAGCAGCTCATTGAATTGAAGTTTCACACATTCAGGCTTATACAAATCTGTCAATATTGTTGGGTAATCTCCAGAGAGAAAAGTTGGTTTAAATAACTGACAATGAACTGGCACAATACTAACAATGGCTGCATTACAACTGTTTGAGCTCAACTTTTGAAAGAGTGTCGCAAGATCCTCAGTTGTCGGATCTGGTACTTGTTTCATTTTTCGCTTAGCAGGTGTCTGAACACTATCAGTAGTTATAAGCTCGTCAATCTGCTTTTTTTTTGTCTTCGCCGACGTGAAATCCATTTCAGCCACAGGTTTATAGACAACAGTTTTCATGGCTGTTGGTAGCTTCCAATAGGCTGCTTCCTGTGTAACAGTTTTTGAGTCACGAATTCTCACTTTTCTCAACGTAGAACAACATCGCACTAATGTGTGTACACGTTTCTCCCAAACCTGCCATACAATCGCAGTGACCGAAAAGTACCATTCCATTTTGTTCAGCAATTATCCACGGCTTCAGTGGTGTGTCTCTTGGCCTTTGGGAATGCAGCACCTGCAAGTAAAGTTTAGAAGACTAATTAAGAGTGTGATCGGGTTGGGGTATCGGAGCTGTAATCTCAAGCTGACATGGTCTACCATACTTGTAAGAACAGATTGCCTTTTATTCCTGCAGAGTACTTAAATTGAAATTTTGGATAAAATTCAACACATTTACAGACAACAAATTAATTGAAACATCCAGGCAGTCTGAATCAGCCAAGTACCCTATATTTCGTTACCGCCTCGATCATTAACGTTTTTTTGCATCTACTGTGAGCGATTTCCTATTCTGGCAGACAATAATGTGTTTACTACAGGTATGGATCAGTTCTGGTTAGATCTAATAAGGGCACACCAGGCAAGCAGCTCACACAAAGCTTGTGCCACTCAGTAATTTCATCAGGATACGTTCACAGACCAGGACTGTATACTAGAAAGTCACCCATATTGATATAACAAGCATATAATGAATGGTCCTGTTGTCCACTTTAAATCAGGGCTTGTCCATTTTAAATTGAGACCTGTCCATTTTCAGAGGGGACAAGCTCTGTGCCGATCTGTTAAAATATTTCCGTGAACACTGATATAATCGCTGATAATGTCCAACATGTTTCCATGACTGGAGGTGTGTAAATTCGGACACATTTGCTGCTACTGTTCTATGTGTGATGAACAATGAATATATGTACATACCCTTCCAATAACGACGTGTTTGTTGTTAATTTCAATCGCCGATACATCCCTCACCCACCCGCTAACGAACTGGTTGTATGCGTCTAGTCCTTTGTAACAACGTAGATCAGCCACTGTATATGTATGTATGTATATGTAACACGAGATAGTTTACAATGTCGGGATATGTAATTGCTGGCAACAGATCGGGGGCGTCACTTAACCGATTGCGTTGGATAGTGTATGGATCAATGTCACTAATACAGCTGATTTTCCGAAGATATCTTTCTCGTGCACTCAAATCTAAGCAATCAAAATACTTTGATTTCGCTATTTCCGCGTTGCAATTCGCCATATTGGAATTTGGGTATGTAATCCAAGATGGCGGCTCCTCGTTTTCGAGTTCGATTTATAGCCGCGTAGGAAGCCTCTATTGGATATATGCATAGTCACTGATTGGCGTTAAAGCGGTAACGTAGCATTCTGTAATTTACGTGACGGATACTCAGTACAACAACAACGCTCAGAAGCTAAGCATGTCTCATTGTAAAGCTTATGTTGTGTATTTTCAGAAAGTCACGACCTTCGAAAATCCACAGGGGGTGGGGATGTCTACAGGCAGCTCATTGTCTAATCAACATCTTCCTCGCATCCATACCGTGACGTGCTATCAAAATGAATGTCTCGAACTTGTCACCATTGAATTCTCTGAATATATGACAAAGAACCAATGATTTATAAAGCATAATTTTGAAAGCGAAACTACATCGGTGAAAATGCAAATTTCTACAGACTGTATTTTCCTATTATATGGTAAAATTGTTTTCCAAATATTTGCTTCAAACGCCGAGTATTTTCACTAATAAACAAAAATCATATACAACGTTTGTTGACATAACAAACTAATGTAAATAGGGTCAACATACATGCGTAATGAAATGTGTGCATCCTTAATAACACGATTTATGGTACAGAATTACCGTTATATCTCACATTTTTGTCTGTGATTATTTGTTTTTAGACTAATACAATTTAAAATAGCTATAAACGACAGTAGCACACGCATGGCATAGACTTCAATAATAAACAAATGTCAATTCAGGAGCGTAGCTGACCATTATACGAAATCCTACTTTCACTTTTGAGAGTTTGTATATACCACAACAAAATTGTTTATATATTATTATAGAAATTAGTGTTCGAATTATTTCGGAAGCATTTGTAGTAGCAATGCTATTTCAACGTAAAAGGGCATTTTCTGGGCTTATTGCAATGTAATGTCGCTTTAAAATCGATTAAAACATTTTCATATCAATTGTCGCTATTTGAAGGCCTGTCTGTAATTAATGTGCGCTTGTGTAAACAGTTACATGATAGATATACTGTGTTCACACTACCTGTATATACCGTGCGTTTCCCGGTAGCGACGATAAATAAACGAAAAACACACACACGCTTTGCAATTCTGGTGTCACTGAAAATCCTCATGGAGCTATGAACGAGCACTCGTATATGATTCTATATATATATCTTAGTGTGTACAAATTTATTTTAGCTCGATTGCGAAACAAGTTATTACAACTTATATTAATCACTCTCAAGACCTCATTCCTGATGGAATCCATCGACATGAAGAAGAGAAAAGAGGCAACGTGGAATTTAAATGCCTTGCCTAAGGCATAATATAGTTATTACAGCACACATCGCTACGGTCATGCTAAAATAATATAGTTATTACAGTACACATCGCTACGGTCATGCTAAAATAATATAGTTATTACAGTACACATCGCTACGGTCATGCTAAAATAATATAGTTATTACAGTACACATCGCTACGGTCATGCTAAAAAATATAGTTATTACAGTACACATCGCTACGGTCATGCTAAAATAATATAGTTATTACAGTACACATCGCTACGGTCATGCTAAAATAATATAGTTATTACAGTACACATCGCTACGGTCATGCTAAAATAATATAGTTATTACAGTACACATCGCTACGGTCATGCTAAAATAATATAGTTATTACAGTACACATCGCTACGGTCATGCTAAAATAATATAGTTATTACAGTACACATCGCTACGTCATGCTAAAATAATATAGTTATTACAGTACACATCGCTACGGTCATGCTAAAATAATATAGTTATTACAGTACACATCGCTACCGTCATGCTAAAATAATATAGTTATTACAGTACACATCGCTACGGTCATGCTAAAATAATATAGTTATTACAGTACACATCGCTACGGTCATGCTAAAATAATATAGTTATTACAGTACACATCGCTACGGTCATGCTAAAATAATATAGTTATTACAGTACACATCGCTACGGTCATGCTAAAATAATATAGTTATTACAGTACACATCGCTACGGTCATGCTAAAATAATATAGTTATTACAGTACACATCGCTACGGTCATGCTAAAATAATATAGTTATTACAGTACACATCGCTACGGTCATGCTAAAATAATATAGTTATTACAGTACACATCGCTACGGTCATGCTAAAATAATATAGTTATTACAGTACACATCGCTACGGTCATGCTAAAATAATATAGTTATTACAGTACACATTGCTACGGTCATGCTAAAATAATATAGTTATTACAGTACACATCGCTACGGTCATGCTAAAATAATATAGTTATTACAGTACACATCGCTACGGTCATGCTAAAATAATATAGTTATTACAGTACACATCGCTACGGTCATGCTAAAATAATATAGTTATTACAGTACACATCGCTACGGTCATGCTAAAATAATGTAGTTATTACAGTACACATCACTACGGTCATGCTAAAATAATGTAGTTATTACAGTACACATCACTACGGTCATGCTAAAATAATGTAGTTATTACAGTACACATCGCTACGGTCATGCTAAAATAATGTAGTTATTACAGTACACATCACTACGGTCATGCTAAAATAATGTAGTTATTACAGTACACATCACTACGGTCATGCTAAAATAATGTAGTTATTACAGTACACATGCCTACGGTCATGCTAAAATAATGTAGTTATTACAGTACACATCACTACGGTCATGCTAAAATAATGTAGTTATTACAGTACACATCACTACGGTCATGCTAAAATAATGTAGTTATTACAGTACACATCACTACGGTCATGCTAAAATAATGTAGTTATTACAGTACACATCGCTACGGTCATGCTAAAATAATATAGTTATTACAGTACACATCACTACGGTCATGCTAAAATAATATAGTTATTACAGTACACATCACTACGGTCATGCTAAAATAATGTAGTTATTACAGTACACATCACTACGGTCATGCTAAAATAATATAGTTATTACAGTACACATCGCTACGGTCATGCTAAAATAATATAGTTATTACAGTACACATCGCTACGGTCATGCTAAAATAATAGTTATTACAGTACACATCGCTACGGTCATGCTAAAATAATATAGTTATTACAGTACACATCGCTACGGTCATTAAAATAATATAGTTATTACAGTACACATCGCTACGGTCATGTAAAATAGTTATTACAGTACACATCGCTACGGTCATTAAAATAATATAGTTATTACAGTACACATCGCTACGGTCATTAAAATAATATAGTTATTACAGTACACATCGCTACGGTCATGCTAAAATAATATAGTTATTACAGTACACATCGCTACGGTCATTAAAATAATATAGTTATTACAGTACACATCGCTACGGTCATGCTAAAATAATATAGTTATTACAGTACACATCGCTACGGTCATGCTAAAATAATATAGTTATTACAGTACACATGCCTACGGTCATGCTAAAATAATATAGTTATTACAGTACACATCGCTACGGTCATGCTAAAATAATATAGTTATTACAGTACACATCGCTACGGTCATGCTAAAATAATATAGTTATTACAGTACACATCGCTACGATCATGCTAAAATAATATAGTTATTACAGTACACATCGCTACGGTCATGTTAAAATAATATAGTTATTACAGTACACATCGCTACGGTCATGCTAAAATAATATAGTTATTACAGTACACATCGCTACGGTCATGCTAAAATAATATAGTTATTACAGTACACATTGCTACGGTCATGCTAAAATAATATAGTTATTACAGTACACATCGCTACGGTCATGCTAAAATAATATAGTTATTACAGTACACATCGCTACGGTCATGCTAAAATAATATAGTTATTACAGTACACATGCCTACGGTCATGCTAAAATAATATAGTTATTACAGTACACATGCCTACGGTCATGCTAAAATAATATAGTTATTACAGTACACATCACTACGGTCATGCTAAAATAATATAGTTATTACAGTACACATCACTACGGTCATGCTAAAATAATATAGTTATTACAGTACACATTGCTACCGTCATGCTAAAATAATATAGTTATTACAGTACACATCACTACCGTCATGCTAAAATAATATAGTTATTACAGTACACATTGCTACCGTCATGCTAAAATAATATAGTTATTACAGTACACATCACTACCGTCATGCTAAAATAATATAGTTATTACAGTACACATTGCTACGGTCATGCTAAAATAATATAGTTATTACAGTACACATCGCTACGGTCATGCTAAAATAATATAGTTATTACAGTACACATCGCTACCGTCATGCTAAAATAATATAGTTATTACAGTACACATCGCTACGGTCATGCTAAAATAATATAGTTATTACAGTACACATCGCTACGGTCATGCTGAATAATATAGTTATTACAGTACACATCGCTACGGTCATGCTAAATAATATAGTTATTACAGTACACATCGCTACGGTCATGCTAAAATAATATAGTTATTACAGTACACATCGCTACCGTCATGTTAAAATAATATAGTTATTACAGTACACATCGCTACGGTCATGCTAAAATAATATAGTTATTACAGTACACATCGCTACGGTCATGCTAAAATAATATAGTTATTACAGTACACATCGCTACGGTCATGCTAAATAATATAGTTATTACAGTACACATCGCTACCGTCATGCTAAAATAATATAGTTATTACAGTACACATCGCTACGGTCATGCTGAATAATATAGTTATTACAGTACACATCGCTACGGTCATGCTGAATAATATAGTTATTACAGTACACATCGCTACGGTCATGCTGATTAATATAGTTATTACAGTACACATCGCTACGGTCATGCTGAATAATATAGTTATTACAGTACACATCGCTACGGTCATGCTGAATAATATAGTTATTACAGTACACATGCCTATGGTCATGTTAAAATAATATAGTTATTACAGTACACATCGCTACGGTCATGCTAAAATAATGTAGTTATTACAGTACACATCGCTACGGTCATGTTAAAATAATATAGTTATTACAGTACACATCGCTACGGTCATGTTAAAATAATATAGTTATTACAGTACACATCGCTACGGTCATGTTAAAATAATATAGTTATTACAGTACACATCGCTACGGTCATGCTAACATAATGTAGTTATTACAGTACACATCGCTACGGTCATGCTAAAATAATATAGTTATTACAGTACACATCGCTACGGTCATGCTAAAATAATGTAGTTATTACAGTACACATGCCTACTGTCATGCTAAAATAATATAGTTATTACAGTACACATGCCTACGGTCATGCTAAAATAATGTAGTTATTACAGTACACATCGCTACGGTCATGCTAACATAATATAGTTATTACAGTACACATCGCTACGGTCATGCTAACATAATATAGTTATTACAGTACACATCGCTACGGTCATGCTAACATAATATAGTTATTACAGTACACATCGCTACGGTCATGCTAACATAATATAGTTATTACAGTACACATGCCTACGGTCATGCTAAAATAATGTAGTTATTACAGTACACATCGCTACGGTCATGCTAAAATAATGTAGTTATTACAGTACACATCGCTACGGTCATCTTAAAATAATGTAGTTATTACAGTACACATCACTACGGTCATGCTAAAATAATATAGTTATTACAGTACACATCACTACGGTCATGCTAAAATAATGTAGTTATTACAGTACACATGCCTACGGTCATGCTAAAATAATATAGTTATTACAGTACACATGCCTACGGTCATGCTAAAATAATATAGTTATTACAGTACACATGCCTACGGTCATCTTAAAATAATATAGTTATTACAGTACACATCACTACGGTCATGCTAAAATAATATAGTTATTACAGTACACATGCCTACGGTCATGTTAAAATAATATAGTTATTACAGTACACATGCCTACGGTCATGCTAAAATAATATAGTTATTACAGTACACATCGCTAACGTCATGCTAAAATAATATAGTTATTACAGTACACATCGCTACGGTCATGCTAACATAATATAGTTATTACAGTACACATCGCTACGGTCATGCTAACATAATATAGTTATTACAGTGCACATCGCTACGGTCATGTTAAAATAATATAGTTATTACAGTACACATTGCTACGGTCATGCTAAAATAATATAGTTATTACAGTACACATCGCTACGGTCATGTTAAAATAATATAGTTATTACAGTACACATCGCTACGGTCATGTTAAAATAATATAGTTATTACAGTACACATTGTTACGGTCATGCTAAAATAATATAGTTATTACAGTACACATCGCTACGGTCATGTTAAAATAATATAGTTATTACAGTACACATCGCTGTGGTCATTTTGTTAAGGTTGTATATACGTAAATAGGCAGAAGTGCATTCGCGGTCGAATGTAGTCCCAATAACTAATATAGTTAATTTTTCTTTTTGGTATAAATGCATTTGCATGACAGGCAGTGTATAGTGTTTGTGTTTTTTGAGAAATTATGTGACTTGAGAAAACTTCAGACTTGTTGATGTGTAGAAAAGATGTGGTATAAGAATTCAGGCCATTGCAAACTGAAGGTTGGTATACTCTATTATTTAGCGGAGGAATACAGTGTTTAAACACAGTGACGTTATTCACAGGTGAGCACTGGCTATTTGAAACATAAAATTTGAAATATTCTTGGTTTGTTTTAGGCTGATTTGAATACCTCTTCACAGTGGATGTGGTATCAGAAGAAATGAAAGATTGGAAATTTAAATGAACAGACTGTATGTATTTAATAGGTAATTTATTTGTTGTTTTACAACCTTAACAGCAATCTGGTTGATATTAGGGGAGGGCACTCGCTAATGTTGGTAAAACCTGTTGCCCAACCCATTTGCTTCTAGATTTTATTCTTACAGTGTTCAACTATAAGCATAGCATTGCAGTTGTATCATTTTGCTTATATATTTATCATGTCTATATTTGTAATTGTATATAAACAAGCAATAAATATGATTAAACAAAACAAAACATAATAACGAAGCAACCACTGTGCGTAGATCACCTTTAGCAATACGGTCACATACGCTTGTGGTTTGGACAAATGTTTTCAGGTTCAAAACCACAAAGCTAAAAAACATAGCATTACAGTTGTATCATTTTGCTTATATATTTATCAAGTTTATATTTGTAATTGTATTGCATATAAACACGCAATAAATATGATTAAGCAAAACAAAACATAATAACGAAGCAACCACTGTGCGTAGATCACCGTTAGCAACGGTCACAGACGCTTGTGGTTTGGACACATGTTTTCGGATTCAAAACCACAAAACTAAAAAACATTTTTTTTTTTAGAATACTGTGATACACTATAGGCTTGACACTATAAATATTTGTAGGCCATTCCAAGCACGTTTTGAAATGACACCACATCACTATCAAGGCTATCTATCAGTATGACTGACATCAAAGACGGGGGACCCTCGCATAGAACACTGCAATCTCGTGTTTGTGAGCACTAACATACAACTTTAAATGAAATGATCAACTCGAGGATTGCTATGATCAATGCGTCTTCGCATTTCCTACTTTGTATAAACATCGCCTTTACTGGAATCATTTCTTACCTTTGTAGTGACGTTCCCTGCTGCGTAAGCAGATAAAAACAGTGATCTATCACGCTACTTCTCAGTTATATTCTTCTAATGAAGAGAAAATCCGCTGTATCAAATATTCAATATAAAGGACTTAACTTGTCGTGATAGGAGCGCATTTCATTCACACTGATCACATTGTTATGAAAGAGCGGCGGGGATATTCGCTATTCCATCATTTCTACTACATTACTACACCAAGTCAGATTTCAACTTATTCACCATTTCACCTTCCTGCACTTCGTGTTTGAAACGTGAAATAGCGAATGTCACCACCGGTTTATAATCACCATCATCAGCATCAGCATGAACACCAACATCAGCATCATCGGCATCATCACCACCATCATCACCATCATCATCACAATCACCATCACCACCATCACCATCATCATCATCATCATCATCATCATCATCATCATCATCATCATCATCATCATCATCATCATCACCACCACCACCACCACACCACCATCACCATCATCACCACCACCACCACCACCACCACCACAACCACCACAACCACCATCATCATCATCATCATCATCATCATCATCATCATCATCATCATCATCACCACAATAATAATCACAATAATACTTCGACATAACCGAAGTTTGACTTAACGAAATTCGATATAAACAGAGCCAGTTATATGTAAAATGATAGCGTCTGAAACGGGACTTTGATCCGACTTCGAGATAATCGGATAATGCGATATAATCGGCTTTGACATAGCGGATGTAGACTGTACGATAATAAACTATAATTATGACCTGCTCCCAAATTAAGTAAAATGACTTAAATTGACTGACTGATGAGACATGTTTAATATTACATGTATTTGGTAAAACATTCCAGATAGTAGTGCCAGAGTAGACAAATGACGTCCTTAATATTTCGCTTCTATTTCTGGGTTTATATAGATGTAAATTAGAAGATGATCTCAAAGAGCGGGTTTGGATACCTGTCCTGAACGTGAATGTGTTTCTGAGGTTAATCAGTGGCTTAGTCATTTAGACTTTTATATACACCAAGATAGCTTTCTAAAAATAACCTTTTCTGGCAATATCATCCAACCTAGTTCAAGGACCAGTTATGACGTCATCGATAGAGAATCATTACATGGGTGCATACTTATGGGTGGTACTGTAAAGGCGTATATTTTATATTTCGGGTTTTACGCCTGCATCAGTACATTTTGGGCTATATCGTCGGCGGGCAGTTTACCTAACAACACCTTTCCTGGGCAGGCTCCAGCGGTTAACCAGTACTTGGGTGCACCAACCTCCGTAAGAAACTGCCAACGTTTTCATATAGATGAGACACGGCCTGAGTGGGGTGGGGTGTAAAGGCGTATACACAGTGTTTGTTTATTATAGTGTGTCACCCCTATTTAAAGGGCCAGCCATTTCTGACTTATGAGACACCTCTTTTTTTATGAACATCAGTATTTCCCGAATCCTATTGCTTGTATGCCAGGCGCCATGCTGATAGGCAATCGGTAACCATTATTTAACTAGCTGGCGGCTCACCAACCGGCCATATCAGAACGGACCCATGACGAGATTCGAACCTTCGACCTCTCGCTCCGTAGGTAGGTATATGTCACACCTACGAATGTGTCACACGAGTGGCACATATTGATGTCCTCGTGTTGATATGTATCCATGCCTTTAGGGAAATAAAACAAAATTGTATTTGTAAAATGTACAAACAAATCGAAATTTTCTTGACCATTGGTTGATCGGTTCGTAAGAAGAAGATGTTTGAAATATCTCATAAAAGTATGACATGTTGACCATTGAACGGCCATTGTGGATGACGTAATTATCCGATTTCAATGAATATTGCACTGGGGCCATCGTCTCGTTAAAAATGTACAAACAAATCGAAATTGACCATTGGTTGATCGGTTCGTGATAAGAATATGTTTGAAAGATCTTATAAAAGTATGACATTTTGACACTCTTTGGATGACGTAATTATCCGATTTCAATGAATATTGCACTGGAGCTATCGCCTCGTCTATTCCTTTAATTCGATATATGACATGACCACATTTGCTTAAAAATAAAATATAACCCATATGTGACATCCCGGGCCACGTCAATATGTGACCCCGGGGTCGCAATTTGTACACATTTCAAAGAGCATTGTACATAGATCATTCCGGGTAGCGACGTTAAATAAGCTTAAATAAAAGACATATTCGAAGCATATATTTGTAATATGTCACTTCGCACTTCAAAATGCTGAACCTCAGAAATTCCGAGAAATGTAGTTATTGTTCAATTATACCAGAATTCAACATGTGCTTTTCATCTACATTGTTTGATTTTCTGGCAAATTCACCGTATTAAATATTGTTCACCTACATTGTTTGTTTTTCTGGCAAATTCACCATATTAAATAGTGTTCACCTACATTGTTTTATTTTCTAGCAAATTCGCCATATTAAATAGTGTTCACCTACATTGTTTTATTTTCTAGCAAATTCGCCATATTAAATAGTGTTCACCTACATTGTTTGCTTTTCTGGCAAATTCACCATATTAAATAGTGTTCATCTACATTGTTTGCTTTTCTGGCAAATTCACCGTATTAAATATTGTTCACCTACATTGTTTTTCTGGCAAATTCACCATATTAAACATTGTTCACCTACATTGTTTGCGTTTCTGGCAAATTCGCGATATTTAGACAGATTTCTGAATTATAAAATGTAGTAATTCTAAAACCATAATGCACATGGGTTTTATTTAATCTTATTGGCAAACATCCCCGGTGAATACAGAAGGAAGAAATGCCAATAATACAGTAATCAGTTGGTTCGACACGTTTGCAAATTAACTCAGAAAATAAAAGCAGAGATAACCGTCAACATGTCTGGATTGTCTCTCCATGACGTGCATTCAGTTGTAAATTACAATACAACCAGTTTCAAGATACCCACTATAAGTCACATCTGCACAGTGTTATATAGATATATTATCAGTAATGGTTTCATTCACCTTCCCTACACTACTAGCCAATTCCATATATCATCATATTCCATAACATATACTGTACAATATGCATACCATATTTTAAAGCGACATTACATCACAAAAAGCAAATAAAAGGCATTTTTCACGACGTATAAATGCATTGCTACTACAAATTCGTCCGAATACATTCGAACACTAACATTGAATCAATAAACAGTGTTTTTGTGATCGACACACTTTCAAAATTGAAAGTAGGATTTCATATAACGATTATCCACGCTCCTGAATTGACGTTTGTTTGTCAATGGAGACAATACTAAACACGCGATACTTTCAATTAGAAATAATTTAACTAAGATTAGTCTACAAATAAATATGCATAGGCACACATGTGAGATATAACGGTACATATGTACCATACATCATGTTATTCAGGATACAGGAGTTGTATTACGCATGAATGTCGACCCTATTTACATTATTTTGTTATGTCAACAAACCGCGTATACGACGCTTGCTTATTAGGTGAAATACTCAGTATTTGAGGCAAATATTTGGAAACAAATTATACCATATAATAGAAAACACATTCTGTAGAAATTTGCGTTTTCACTAATGTAGTGTCGCTTTAACAGTTATACATACACCTACGCATTTCTTTTTTATTTCTATATAGTCAGCATCCCGTTTATACATGCTATCTTTGGAAAACGGGTTTTATGCCAACAATATAGCCCTTCCCCTGACACACGTTGTGCGTTTTTAGTCGTTCGACATACGCACGTGTCTCAACCACAATGCATTGCAATGAGATAAGCGTTTGTGCTAAAATCGTCTGGTATTAATATAAGTACATGTCCATAGCTATTATGTCTAGTTTCTCTACTTTTCAGTTTGAACGTACCTATAGTATATAATTCCAATGTACAGTTTTCACTGATGGTCCTATCTTTTGATTGCATTTGATTTGTATATTTGTTGAGGGCCTTAGAGTAGATTAACTTTCGTTAAATGAGTTCTCCTGTATTATTATTATTAATACTCGTGCAGTGAGTGGTTACTAGGCATAACCCCTACACAGTGCACGTCGGGACCTAGGCACAGCTCACAGTAGCAAACTGGGTCAAGGACTCCGTAGTTGTTAACCTTTCTACTGGATCCGAGAGGCTTGAACCGCTCATCATCATCATCATCATCATCATCATCATCATCATCATCATCATCATCATCATCATCATCATCATCATCATCATCATCATCATCAGAGGCTAGAACCGTATCGACTCAGTACAAGTACAGATGCCAACCCACCACAGTACTGCGAGTAGGTTGTGGGGGCTGTGGATAGCTGGTCGATGTACTTGGATTTTACTGGATTCTATTGGTTATGATAGTTATTACAGTACACATCGCTACGGTCATGCTAAAATAATATAGTTATTACAGTACACATCACTACGGTCATGCTAAAATAATATAGTTATTACAGTACACATCGCTACGGTCATGCTAAAATAATATAGTTATTACAGTACACATGGCTACCGTCATGCTGAAATAATGTAGTTATTACAGTACACATCGCTACGGTCATGCTAAAATAATATAGTTATTACAGTACACATCGCTACGGTCATGCTAAAATAATATAGTTATTACAGTACACATCGCTACGGTCATGCTAAAATAATATAGTTATTACAGTACACATCGCTACGGTCATGCTAAAATAATATAGTTATTACAGTACACATCGCTACGGTCATGCTAAAATAATATAGTTATTACAGTACACATCGCTACGGTCATGCTAAAATAATATAGTTATTACAGTACACATCGCTACGGTCATGCTAAAATAATATAGTTATTACAGTACACATCGCTACCGTCATGCTAAAATAATATAGTTATTACAGTACACATCGCTACGGTCATGCTAAAATAATATAGTTATTACAGTACACATCGCTACGGTCATGCTAAAATAATATAGTTATTACAGTACACATCGCTACGGTCATGCTAAAATAATATAGTTATTACAGTACACATTGCTACGGTCATGCTAAATTAATATAGTTATTACAGTACACATTGCTACGGTCATGCTAAAATAATATAGTTATTACAGTACACATTGCTACGGTCATACTAAAATAATATAGTTATTACAGTACACATCGCTACGGTCATGCTAAAATAATATAGTTATTACAGTACACATCGCTACGGTCATGCTAAAATAATATAGTTATTACAGTACACATCGCTACGGTCATGCTAAAATAATATAGTTATTACAGTACACATCGCTACGGTCATGCTAAAATAATGTAGTTATTACAGTACACATCACTACGGTCATGCTAAAATAATGTAGTTATTACAGTACACATCACTACGGTCATGCTAAAATAATGTAGTTATTACAGTACACATCGCTACGGTCATGCTAAAATAATGTAGTTATTACAGTACACATCACTACGGTCATGCTAAAATAATGTAGTTATTACAGTACACATCACTACGGTCATGCTAAAATAATGTAGTTATTACAGTACACATCACTACGGTCATGCTAAAATAATGTAGTTATTACAGTACACATCACTACGGTCATGCTAAAATAATGTAGTTATTACAGTACACATGCCTACGGTCATGCTAAAATAATGTAGTTATTACAGTACACATCACTACGGTCATGCTAAAATAATGTAGTTATTACAGTACACATCACTACGGTCATGCTAAAATAATGTAGTTATTACAGTACACATCACTACGGTCATGCTAAAATAATGTAGTTATTACAGTACACATCACTACGGTCATGCTAAAATAATGTAGTTATTACAGTACACATCGCTACGGTCATGCTAAAATAATATAGTTATTACAGTACACATCACTACGGTCATGCTAAAATAATGTAGTTATTACAGTACACATCACTACGGTCATGCTAAAATAATGTAGTTATTACAGTACACATCACTACGGTCATGCTAAATTAATATAGTTATTACAGTACACATTGCTACGGTCATGCTAAAATAATGTAGTTATTACAGTACACATCACTACGGTCATGCTAAAATAATGTAGTTATTACAGTACACATCGCTACGGTCATGCTAAAATAATATAGTTATTACAGTACACATCGCTACGGTCATGCTAAAATAATATAGTTATTACAGTACACATCGCTACGGTCATGCTAAAATAATATAGTTATTACAGTACACATCGCTACGGTCATGCTAAAATAATATAGTTATTACAGTACACATCGCTACGGTCATGCTAAAATAATATAGTTATTACAGTACACATCGCTACGGTCATGCTAAAATAATATAGTTATTACAGTACACATCGCTACGGTCATGCTAAAATAATATAGTTATTACAGTACACATCGCTACGGTCATGCTAAAATAATATAGTTATTACAGTACACATCGCTACGGTCATGCTAAAATAATATAGTTATTACAGTACACATCGCTACGGTCATGCTAAAATAATATAGTTATTACAGTACACATCGCTACGATCATGCTAAACTAATATAGTTATTACAGTACACATCGCTACGGTCATGCTAAAATAATATAGTTATTACAGTACACATTGCTACGGTCAGGCTAAAATAATATAGTTATTACAGTACACATCGCTACGGTCATGTTAAAATAATATAGTTATTACAGTACACATCGCTACGGTCATGCTAAAATAATATAGTTATTACAGTACACATCGCTACGGTCATGTTAAAATAATATAGTTATTACAGTACACATGCCTACGGTCATGCTAAAATAATATAGTTATTACAGTACACATGCCTACGGTCATGCTAAAATAATATAGTTATTACAGTACACATCACTACGGTCATGCTAAAATAATATAGTTATTACAGTACACATCACTACGGTCATGCTAAAATAATATAGTTATTACAGTACACATTGCTACCGTCATGCTAAAATAATATAGTTATTACAGTACACATCACTACCGTCATGCTAAAATAATATAGTTATTACAGTACACATTGCTACCGTCATGCTAAAATAATATAGTTATTACAGTACACATCACAACCGTCATGCTAAAATAATATAGTTATTACAGTACACATTGCTACGGTCATGCTAAAATAATATAGTTATTACAGTACACATCGCTACGGTCATGCTAAAATAATATAGTTATTACAGTACACATCGCTACCGTCATGCTAAAATAATATAGTTATTACAGTACACATTGATACGGTCATGCTAAAATAATATAGTTATTACAGTACACATCGCTACGGTCATGCTGAATAATATAGTTATTACAGTACACATCGCTACGGTCATGCTGAATAATATAGTTATTACAGTACACATCGCTACGGTCATGCTAAAATAATATAGTTATTACAGTACACATCGCTACCGTCATGTTAAAATAATATAGTTATTACAGTACACATCGCTACCGTCATGCTAAAATAATATAGTTATTACAGTACACATTGCTACGGTCATGCTAAAATAATATAGTTATTACAGTACACATCGCTACGGTCATGCTGAATAATATAGTTATTACAGTACACATCGCTACCGTCATGCTAAAATAATATAGTTATTACAGTACACATCGCTACGGTCATGCTGAATAATATAGTTATTACAGTACACATCGCTACGGTCATGCTGAATAATATAGTTATTACAGTACACATCGCTACGGTCATGCTAAATAATATAGTTATTACAGTACACATCGCTACGGTCATGCTAAAATAATATAGTTATTACAGTACACATCGCTACGGTCATGCTAAAATAATATAGTTATTACAGTACACATCGCTACGGTCATGCTAAAATAATATAGTTATTACAGTACACATCGCTACGGTCATGTTAAAATAATATAGTTATTACAGTACACATCGCTACGGTCATGTTAAAATAATATAGTTATTACAGTACACATCGCTACGGTCATGTTAAAATAATATAGTTCATTTAGACAGATTTCTGAATTATAAAATGTAGTAATTCTAAAACCATAATGCACATGGGTTTTATTTAATCTTATTGGCAAACATCCCCGGTGAATACAGAAGGAAGAAATGCCAATAATACAGTAATCAGTTGGTTCGACACGTTTGCAAATTAACTCAGAAAATAAAAGCAGAGATAACCGTCAACATGTCTGGATTGTCTCTCCATGACGTGCATTCAGTTGTAAATTACAATACAACCAGTTTCAAGATACCCACTATAAGTCACATCTGCACAGTGTTATATAGATATATTATCAGTAATGGTTTCATTCACCTTCCCTACACTACTAGCCAATTCCATATATCATCATATTCCATAACATATACTGTACAATATGCATACCATATTTTAAAGCGACATTACATCACAAAAAGCAAATAAAAGGCATTTTTCACGACGTATAAATGCATTGCTACTACAAATTCGTCCGAATACATTCGAACACTAACATTGAATCAATAAACAGTGTTTTTGTGATCGACACACTTTCAAAATTGAAAGTAGGATTTCATATAACGATTATCCACGCTCCTGAATTGACGTTTGTTTGTCAATGGAGACAATACTAAACACGCGATACTTTCAATTAGAAATAATTTAACTAAGATTAGTCTACAAATAAATATGCATAGGCACACATGTGAGATATAACGGTACATATGTACCATACATCATGTTATTCAGGATACAGGAGTTGTATTACGCATGAATGTCGACCCTATTTACATTATTTTGTTATGTCAACAAACCGCGTATACGACGCTTGCTTATTAGGTGAAATACTCAGTATTTGAGGCAAATATTTGGAAACAAATTATACCATATAATAGAAAACACATTCTGTAGAAATTTGCGTTTTCACTAATGTAGTGTCGCTTTAACAGTTATACATACACCTACGCATTTCTTTTTTATTTCTATATAGTCAGCATCCCGTTTATACATGCTATCTTTGGAAAACGGGTTTTATGCCAACAATATAGCCCTTCCCCTGACACACGTTGTGCGTTTTTAGTCGTTCGACATACGCACGTGTCTCAACCACAATGCATTGCAATGAGATAAGCGTTTGTGCTAAAATCGTCTGGTATTAATATAAGTACATGTCCATAGCTATTATGTCTAGTTTCTCTACTTTTCAGTTTGAACGTACCTATAGTATATAATTCCAATGTACAGTTTTCACTGATGGTCCTATCTTTTGATTGCATTTGATTTGTATATTTGTTGAGGGCCTTAGAGTAGATTAACTTTCGTTAAATGAGTTCTCCTGTATTATTATTATTAATACTCGTGCAGTGAGTGGTTACTAGGCATAACCCCTACACAGTGCACGTCGGGACCTAGGCACAGCTCACAGTAGCAAACTGGGTCAAGGACTCCGTAGTTGTTAACCTTTCTACTGGATCCGAGAGGCTTGAACCGCTCATCATCATCATCATCATCATCATCATCATCATCATCATCATCATCATCATCATCATCATCATCATCATCATCATCATCATCATCAGAGGCTAGAACCGTATCGACTCAGTACAAGTACAGATGCCAACCCACCACAGTACTGCGAGTAGGTTGTGGGGGCTGTGGATAGCTGGTCGATGTACTTGGATTTTACTGGATTCTATTGGTGACGGAGCTATGCGGTTGCTACGTAGATGCGGTTCCGGATACGACGAACGCAGCAAACGAAGCAACAAGAAACACTTAGCTGCTGTGAGTTGAACAAATTGTGAAGGATGTAACCCTTGGGAAATAGTTACTCTTAATGCTAAGTCTCACGTGCTATTTCAAAGAAGATGTATGTTTATTTAAGCCGACACAACTGTAACAACAAACTGTGAAATTAGTGTTTCGTAAACTCTATCGCATTATATTAAGACATTAGACAATTGATGGACGGCATTTTTGCCAGGGACCGGTTGCTAATTTTCTTTATAAACGGTCCAAATCAATCGTCAAAACATGTTAGCCGGATAATTGTCACGGGATTGGGATTCTGGACCCAAATAATTAAGTACCATATAAATAATTCTGAACGTTTTGTTGTGTCAGCCTGAGGGTGAAAACATAATACGGCGACTTTATTTTTGAATGATGTGGGTGAACTTAGCAGTGAGCAGTGTACTGCCAGTGTACTGCTGCACTGCTGGCAGTGAGCAGTGTACTGCTGTACTGCTAGCAGTGAGTAGTGTAATCCAGCAGTGAGTTATGTATTCTAGTAGTGAATGATGTGTATATGCCAAATTTCGAAAAAAATAAAAAAATATATATATTTATTTTTTCCAGTACTTGCATTTTCTGGCGACTTTATTTTAGAATGATATTTTATTGGATTTTGTTGATGTGTGTGTTTTACGTTTATTTATCATCGCTACCGGTTGCCCATATGAGCGACACCTCATGAAGAGATTAGTCATTTTAGATTTTTGGAGGATAGTGCATGATACAGACAGAGACCCATTCCAGAGTTTCCTCTGGTTCTTTTACGTGCACGGTGTAAAGCACCGACACGAAAACTCGGTTTAACGTCCCATCTTATTAGGGTCAGACGGGGGATCGAACCTGCGATCCCTGGACTTTTGTTCATACAGTACCTTACAGTTATACATACAGTGAAGTACGTGGAACACAATTAGATATTAAATTAGGATAGGGCATACATTAGTATTGTAACTGTAAGTTATGACAACATTATGTATAGCCCTCCCACGGCGAATTTGATAAGTAGCACCAACAGCAAAAACAAAGGATTCCAACTAAAAAAAAATCAATATTAATTTCGGGATAAATTGGACGTTTTTCTTCTGCAAAGGGAGGTAATTAGATAAACCCATCAAGTGTCGCTAATTATATAAACAACAGTTATTTGAAAATAACGAACTGCCATTCCTATTATATCCCCTGTATAATACGTATTTATTCTCTGGATGCGTGGAATGGGTCGTGAGACGACGCGCTATATCCAGTAAGCTGTTCGTTGATTGATATTCTGTCTGCTATTACAGACTCAGCACGACTAGTACTAAGCCCAATAATTATACTGTCTCAACCTAAAAAAAACCAGCGGCTTATTAATATCACCCCAGGAAGATAAACCCGGCATGCATTAAGTGACATTAGATTGTCAAACAAAATAATGCTATAACACTTCTAAGAAACTACTGTTTTTTTTTGTAATTATAAAAAAAGTTTAAACTTTATTTATTTTACAACGATTGCGTAGCAAGGTCTAACAACTTATATTAATCACTCTGGTATGCGCGGATGAAAGCGTATATGTGGTTACGTGTGGGAGGAAACCGGAGTACCCGGAGAAAACCTACCTGTCCGAGCTGGCGACCACCGTACCATCTCACATACTTCCCGGTCTGAGGATCGAACCCGGGTTACATTGGTGAGAAGCGAGCGCTACATTGTAATTATACCTTTACATTTACGCTTTGGGATTCGAAGTCATCAACCTTAACCACTCGACGACGGTCCTTAACTTCATTATATATATAATATATATATGTAACGGTATAATTACAATGTGGCTGTCCGATTAGCGCAGTGGTTAGCGAGCTCGCTTCTCACCAATGCAACCCTGGTTTGATCCTGGGACGGGGAAGCATGTGAGATGGTACGGTGGTCGCCAGCTCGGACAGGTAGGTTTTCGCATAGAAAACGCACACCTACATACTTTGATTATAATAATATTATTACAGGAAAAGGAAATACGAAGGATTCCACCAAAGCACAAACTGAACAACTAAAAATATTCCAAAATGTTTAAAAGTATGTATTTATATGGTTATTGTTTTTCATGTAAAACACACTTATACGACGTGCGCGTTTTCTATGTCCTCTAGTAATAGACATTTACTTTGTGTCTATTATGATAAAATGTTAATCTTAAGGATACCATATATATAATTATGCATACGGTATTTTTTTTTGTTTTTACGTTTATTTATCGTCGCTACCGGTTGCCCATATGAGCGACGCCTCCTGAAGAGATTATTTATTTTAGATTTTGGAGGATAGTGCATGATACAGATACAGACCCATTCCAGAATCTCCTCTGGTTCTTTTACGTGCACGGTGTAACGCACCGACACGAGACCTCGGATTAATGTCCCATATGAAAGACTGTTAATTTTATTAGGGTCATACGGGGGATCGAACCTGCGATCCCTGGATTACTAGTCCAGCGTGTTACCACTGGACTACAGACCCGTCTGTAGCATACGGTATCAATAAGATAATATTATACAATATTTATACGTATGTGTATGGTACATGTACCTGTATATTGATCCTACTGTAAATGGCAGATTGACATTTTATCATAATAGACATTGAACTTGATGTTGCAGTGACATGCCGTCACGCTATGCTTCAAGGCAGTGACATTGAACTGGATGTTGCATGTGACATGCCGTCACGCTATGCTTCAAGGCAGTGACATTGCACTGAATAGTGCATGTGACATGCCGTCACGCTATGCTTCAAGGCAGTGACATTGAACTGTAAATGTCTCAGTATCTCGTATAACCGTGACTATGTTCAACTTTGATCTAATGACAAGTCCATTACTCGTGATTATCTGTGTATGAAGGACTTACTGTCATTTTAAAGAAAAATATCCATGACAACAACATAAAGTAATCAGATTTATACGCCGGTGAGACCATAGATATTATATGTATTGAAAAGTAAGCAGCTTAAAGGTTATCACATTTATAAACTATTTTTATTTCACTACGTAGTTTTCATTTATACTCGCCATCACAGAGACTCTGCCAGACGGAGGTCGTGATAGCACAGTGGATGCGCGTTCGTTTCAGGTGCGAAAGGTCCGGAGTTCGAACCCCGCTGGAGCCGTTACGATTGTGCCCTTAGGCAAGGCATTTAAATTCCACATTGCCTCTTCTCTTTCCTTCATGACGATGGATTTACATCAGGAATGAGGTCGCGAGAGTGATTCATATAAGTTGAAAGAACTTGCTTCGCAATCGAGCTAAAATAAATTTGTATAAACTACTCTGCCAGACAACGGATCTGTAGTCCAGTGTTTAACACGTTGGATCGCAGGTTCGATTCCCTCTCTGACCCTAATAAAATGAACAGTCTTTCAGATGGGGCTTTAAACCGAGGTATCGTGTCGGTGCTTTACACCGTGCACGTAAAAGAACCAGAGGAGACTCTGGAATGGGTCTCTCTCTGTATCATTGCCCTATCCTCCAAAAATCTAAAATGAACAATCTCTTCAGGAGGCGTCGCTCATATGGGCAACCGGTAGCGACGATAAATAAACGTAAAAACACACACACACGAATCTGCCATGTCCTGCACGTAAATTTATATAAAGCAGTATTATCTATGTAATACAACTACAGTCATACCTGTGTTAGCTGTCACCTCCATTAAGCAGCCAACCTGTATTAAGCAGCCAGTTTCCAGATTCCCATTCAGTTGTTTTATTATATATTTGACCTCTATTAAGCAGCCACCTGTGCTAAGCATCCACTTTCTCTGATTCCCTTGGCTGGCTGCTTAAGACAGGTTTGACTGTATATGCATGTTATTGTAGTGGTTGTCATCTGTCGAGGATATGTAGAATAAACGCTGACATTTTATAATATTTTTCCATTTGGGGGGAGGGGCGAAATTGCAAATATATGTTAGTTTATACATTATATTAGGTGTGATGTGTTTCTTTATATCCTGTACATGTTGTTTTAGATGTCCATGTATGCATTCCTTGCCGAAATAAATCTAATCTATACAAATGTATTTTAGTTCGATTGCGAAACAAGTTCATACAGCTTATATTAATGACTTTCGAGACTTCATTGGATCAATCCCCACGAAGGAGAGAGAAGAGCTAATGTGGAATTTAAATGTCTTTCATAAGCGCACAATCGTAACGGCTATAGCTGGGCGCGAACTCCAGGCCTTTCGCACAGGAAGCGAACGCGCTAGCACTGCGCTTGCGCCATCACGACTTCCACTAAATATATATGTTATACATTACAGGTCACCAGCCATCATTGTTCGACCACACTATTCTAGGATCAATATAATTGTCATTTCTCCATCAAATTGTGAGTTCATTGGGAACAAGATTTTGGACAGTTATTTCCCCCAATATGATGCTAAGCAGATTACTCGTGCATCATCGTGGGTCCATACATTCATACAGAATAACCCATTCCAATAAATTAAGTTAGACTGGACCTCGGAGAGTCTGGCCTGTCTCGCTTCAAGTTAATCCGTATTATAGTCCCTCTCCAAATTAGTTTAAACAATATTTTGTTTCAATACGTGTACAGATATTGTCATTTATAATATACACAGTATGAATGTAACTATGTATGTTTCATTAATGCCACGCCCTTTGCGGGGAAGGGACCTAGACATGTTTTCCTGGACAGGCTTAGCCGACCTAAGCAGTTATCCAGTACTAAGCAATGTGTGTGAAGTGCCCAGCTCAATGACACTACATACGTCGCCTGGGCGAGTATCGAATCTGGGATCGTTTGATTCCAAATCCGACGCTCTACCACTGGATCACGGACGCCACACTGGATCACGAGAAGAAAGTATAAAATACTTATGTAGATCCCTCTCCTTGACTGTCACAATTCTAAAAAAGGTGTGTCTTTTATTTTTTATAATTTATGTTCTTTCATAACATACAAACATGTTAGCATTATACAGGCCCGTAGCCACACTGAGGCACACCGAGGCAGCTTCCTCGGTTAAAATTTCCAAAGAAATAAAAACTTAAATTAATAAAATGCAAATAATATTCCTTTCCTGTATAAAATGTTGACTGCTAGAGAATGGTCAGTAAGTCTATACTCATTAAATCAGAAAACGCAGGAAATCGCTTCTATGCCCCTACACTTTTAAGGGGAGACATGCCCCCGGACCCTCCATAGATTGTCTCGGTTGAAATTTTCCTCTGGCTACGGTACTGATATAGATATCACTAAATTAATAGGTAGTATATATATTAACGTGCTTACATTTATTTCAAAATTTAATTATATGTAAGCAGTGTGTATGTTATAGAACTCTCATTTTATAATGTAGCCCTCCCTTGCATGATAGGTACATTTTAAGCAATATTTTGAATCCTGAAAAAGGCTAAAACCTTTCTGAGAAAAAAAGAGTAGATGAAAAACAACTTCTAATGATCACGTGTCCCAAATTTAGCACTGTGTTTGTTTTACGTTTATTTATCGTCGCTACCGGTTGCCCATATGAGCGACGCCTCCTGAAGAGATTAGTAATTTTAGATTTTAGGAGGATAGTGCAATGATGCAGAGACCCATGCCAGAGTCTCCTCTGTTTCTTTTACGTGCACGGTGTACAGCACCGACATGAGACCTCGGTTTAAAGTAGTTTAGCACTTTAATTACACGCCACTATTTGTAGTTGAGTAAGATGGTTTAGATTATCAAAGTAGATTCATTATTCAGTTATAGAGCTCCAACGTCGTACCACAATCAACGTCAAGTCGTACGTCAAGTCGTACCACAATCAGCGTCAAGTCGTACGTCAAGTCGTACCACAATCAACGTCAAGTCGTACGTCAAGTCGTACCACAATCAACGCCAAGTCGTACGTCAAGTCGTACAACAATCAGCGTCAAGTCGTACGTCAAGTCGTACCACAATCAACGTAGAGATCTGATTCTGAAAAATAAGTGAACACTAATATCAATGAATGAATATTCATTAATGTACCATTATTTTTTAAGTTTAAACTTGATTTATTTTACAACGATTGCGAAGCAAGTTCTAACAACTTATATTAATCACGCTCATTGGCGCGGATGAAAGCGTATATGTGGTCATTCGTGTGGGAAGAAACCGGAGTGCCCGGAGAAAACCCACCTGTTCGATCTGGCCACCACCATACCATCGCACATGCTTCCCGGTCCGAGGATCGAACCCGGGTTGCATTGGTGAGCGAGCGCGCTAACCACTGCGCTAATCGGACAGCCGTATCGTTATTTAGTTATAGAGCTCCAACGAGATCATATATCGACACGAGACATCATAGGTCAAATTTGAGGTCAAAAGTCATAGGGGTCGATTTCAAAAGTCACAAAAAGGTGAAGAAATGTTTTAGTGACTTTTTGAGTATCAAGAAAGTCAGCAATTCTTTTCTCTGCTCATCAGTTACATACATTGTTATTTTACTCAATGGCATCTTGTAGAAATCGGCAGAATATGTGTAATACTCGTATGTTCAAGAGATTATAATTATAATATTATACATGTACTCATAGCATTCACTGTGATTATTATGTAGCATCGATATCGGTAAACACACACTGACACAGAGAAATATTTAAAATATAACAGAAAACTTACGAATAATACTGTAGATATATAATTAAATGAAGTATGAAGGTTACCATATAACGAACACATAGAGTTTATTCATATAAATACATACATATTATATACATGCATACACATTATCAGTCTCAGTGATTACGCTACGGCTGATGAGGCACCTACATAACATGTAATCTATGTCCCTGGGCTGATCTGGATTATGTAGTTTGAATACTCATAACTATCAATTTTCTTTACAATCAATAATATACGTTTACTTAAATTGTCAGGGCCTCATTTTGACTAATTCTCAGCTCACAGAGTGATCGTGCATATTAACCGTTAGAAAATACCTACATACGCCAAATTATACTGAATGTACTGCTACATTGTTGATACAAGCCATTAATCACATGGAACAGGTAGTAAAGTATAAATCTTTACAATTGGACGAGGTCAAACTGCAGGCCTTTAACCCTCTAAAACAGGTCATAAAGTATGTAAAGTTTCTTTTTTTGATGAGTATATATAGGACACGCCGCAAATTGCAAGTACCGCTCTCATGGTCATGAGAATACAAACCTATGTATTAGCACTGACATCGGCATGTACACGGTTATGCCATCAGTTACTGCCCTCTCAATATTCAAAGAAGAATGTTTTTTCCGGACGAATGGTAATTCATGTGATAATAATTACTGCTATGTATTCGTATTATAGGTATTAAAAGTGTCCAATTGTTTTCAGGGTACTAGTTCCAAGCTTTCACTGGTGTGCGCATAGAAATACAGGCTTGAGCTGGAATCCAGAAATGGCCCGGTTAATCTATTTACGTAGATGAAATTCTGCACCAATATTTGGTTCCCATATGATTCGCGGATGTTCCAGCAGGGATGTGGTATATACTATTATGTTGGACAGGGTATCATGTTATTGTCCACATGTTTCCATTTAATTACTAAAGTATGCACTTTTATATACATTCACTCAATACACTATCCGAGTGTGTATTATGCAGAGTGAGTTTTCAATCGTCCTTCTATTACATATGTATATACATTCACGCAATACACTATCCGAGTGTGTATTATGCAGAGTGAGTTTTCAATCGTCCTTCTTGTTATTATTTGATTTCATTTGTTTTACTTTAATTTTGTCACCCTACTATTGACTGGTCATGTGACTTGATTTGCCTCGGATCGAAACACATGATAATTCGAGCGAATGAAAACGCGCTTGAGCACGCGAATCGTCATTTCCGTTTCATGGAACGCGGACAGCTGTAAACCTTGGTTTTGCACAGAAATATAAACGTCATCAAAAAGGAGAAAATGGCGCGCTTTGCGAGTGTTAGTGTTGCGAAATTAAAGCGTATTAGAACTTTGTTGGGTAATAAAATAGCTAATTCAACGCCATTCGGAGAACAGTCAAAACTAATGCCCCTCGATTATGTGGACGACCCGGAGAATTATTGTCCTCAGCCGCAGTATACTAACTGTTCTGGCAATTATATAATTAGATTGTAGTAGTAAATCATGTGACATGTGTTAATGAGTCCAGACATAATTTAGTTTATGCAACTGTCAAATTATTAGGATTAATATGAAGTTAAATTGGTTTCTATGGTGATTATTTTGGCTTAAATGCTCATCATTCAGTATATATTCTGGTGCAATATCCTCACAAATACAAATTGGACGACTTAATTAGAATGTGAATGAATCCAATAAGACGACACTCTCGAATACACTGATAAACCCGTGCAATCACGAACTATATTAAACTGAGAACTATTAATAAACACAGTAATCACTCTAAATTAATAATATGCATTTTTGTTGTCCTACTAACGGATTCTCTGTGCAACAACGTATGGCTAAAAACCGGTTCTATGCGCAACAACGTATGGCTAAAAACCGGTTCTTTGCGCAACAACGTATGGCTAAAAACCGGTTCTCTGCGCAACAACGTATGGCTAAAACTTGGTCTCTGCGCAACAACGTATGGCTAAAATCCGGTTCTCTGCGCAACAACGTATGGCTAAAACCCGGTTCTCTGCACAACAACGTATAGCTAAAACCCGGTTCCCTGCGCAACAACGTATGGCTAAAACCCGGTTCTCTGCACAACAACGTATGGCTAAAAAATCTGTTCTCTGCGCAATAACGTATGGCTAAAACCCGGTTCTCTGTGCAACAAGGTATGGCTAAAACCCGGTTCCCTGCGCAACAACGTATGGCTAAAACCCGGTTCTCTGCGCAATAACGTATGGCTAAAATACCGGTTCTCTGCGCAACAATGTATGGCTAAAATACCGGTTCCATGCGCAACAATGTATGGCTAAAATACCGGTTCTCTGCGCAATAACGTATGGCTAAAAACCGGTTCTCTGCGCAATAACGTATGCCTAAAACCGGTTCCATGCGCAACAACGTATGCCTAAAACCGGTTCTCTGCGCAATAACGTATGCCTAAAACCGGTTCTCTGCGCAACAACGTATGCCTAAAAACCGGTTCTCTGCGCAATAACGTATGGCTAAAACCCGGTTCTCTGTGCAACAAGGTATGGCTAAAACCCGGTTCCCTGCGCAACAACGTATGGCTAAAACCCGGTTCTCTGCGCAATAACGTATGGCTAAAATCCGGTTCTCTGCGCAACAAGGTATGGCTAAAAGCCGGTTCTCTGCGTAACAACGTTGGCTAAAAACCGGTTCTCTGTGCAACAAGGTATGGCTAAAAGCCGGTTCTCTGCGCAACAACGTATGGCTAAAAACCGGTTCTCTGTGCAACACGGTATGGCTAAAACCCGGTACCCTGCGCAATAACGTATGGCTAAAAACCGGTTCTCTGCGCAACAATGTATGGTTAAAAACCGGTTCCATGCGCAATAACGTATGGCTAAAAACCGGTTCTCTGCGCAACAAGGTATGGCTAAAAACCGGTTCCCTGCGCAACAACGTATGCCTAAATACCGGTTCTCTGCGCAACAAGGTATGGCTAAAAACCGGTTCTCTGCTCTCTAAGAAAAGCTTGGCTTAAAGACATTGTATTTAGATTACGGACACGTCTGACAGGTGTACGTACAGCAATGCATGGGTTTTACTGTTATATTACCTGTCAATACTAGTAACAAATTGAAGCCCAGGTAGTGTTATCGATAATCAATTAATTGTTAAGATCAATATGGTATATATAAACCCCCATAAAGTTATGTTATAAAATTAATATGTCGCGGTCTCAACACAACACTGCAAATAGTATAGCCAGTTAGAACAGTTCATCATATAGGAATGCAATCATAAGTAGTATATATAGATAATATTAGGTTACTATCTTATAAATTTTAATTTATTAGGCGAGTCGGAGAAAAAATACAAGGCGAGGCTCTGCCGAGCCTTGTATTTTTTCGGAGACGAGCCTAATAAATTAAAATTTATAAGATAGTAACCTAATATTCTATTTATCCTACATTCTGAGTGTGCACCCGACACAAAAACAAACAAACTAGCCATGACAGCTTACAAACTCGCTACGCACTTGGTAATATGTTGTGCATTGATATTTCTATTTATATATAAATGATAAATGACATTTCTCTGACAACAGTAGTTTCCAGAGGGGTCTCATCGAGTGCAGTTAATTCATCCCAAACAACCTGAAAGTTTGCCTGTACACGACTTTCTTCTTGGGACATTTTCCAAACTCAGCAGACAACACAATGTGACCACAGACGCTTTGTTTATTTACAAACCGTAATCTGGGTCATAAAAGCTTTATTAGTCACTGACTAATAAAGCAAAAATTATTAGGCAGGCCGTTTTTGTACGTTATTTCACATGAAGGTAGGATAAATACTGTTCCTTTCATCCGCATAATAAATAAGGTTCGATCCCCCGTCTGACCGTAATAAAATGAAGTCTTTCACATGGGACTTTAAACCGAGGCCTCGTGTCGGTGCTTTACACCGTGCATGTTGAAAAGAACCAGAGGAGACTCTGGGAGTGTGTTTCGGTCTGTATCATTGCACTATCCTCCAACAATCTAAAGTGACTACATCTCTTCAGGAGGCGGCGCTCATATGGGCAACCGGTAGCGACGATAAATAAACGTAAAACACACATACACATACAACTTGGCGATTCGTTGTTTCTTGTGAGAACATGAGGTTAAAACTCAAACATCGCACGTTGTTATACAAATGAATGTTGCCACAAATGTGTGCGATTCATTTATAATTCAGTTTTATCGTATCAATATTACTGGGAAATGCGCTTTACTGTTACGGTGCGCATTTTCTGCATTAATTTTGTATGTATCGTCTGTATTGCGCACAAGGCAAGCATTCACCCAATACATCTACATGTAGTTATTATATACATGCAGTAGCTTCTATTATATTCTGGATTAAGAATTGTTTATACAAATTTAATATTATACAGTCTACATCCGTTATGTCAATGTCAGTTATGTCGATATCACCGGTTATCTCTAAGTCGGATCAAAGTCCCGTTTCAGACACCATTATTTTATAGTTTATACAAATTTATTTTAGCTCGATTGCGAAACAAGTTATTTCAACTTATATAAATCACTCTCGAGACCTCATTCCTGATGGAATCCATCGCCACGAGGGGGAGAGAAGAGGCAACGTGGGATTTAAATGCCTTGCCTAAGGGCACAATCGTAACGGCTCCAGTGGGGCTCGAACTCCGGACCGTTCGCACCTGAAGCGAACGCGCATCCACTTATTTTATATATAACTGGCTCCGTATATAGAGAATTTTGTTACGGCAAACATCGGTTATGTCGAAGTATTTTTCGACATAGCGGATGTAGATTGTATATTATACACCAATATTAGTTTTATCGCGCTCGAGACATTCCTGGTGGAATTCCTCGCACTGAGGGAGATAGAGGGAGATAGACGAGCAACGTGGAACTTAAATGTCGTGCATAATAGACCCGTCAGACAGTGACCATCCGCGACCGTACGGCGTCCAGAAAGTGCACAGGGTCGCCGGAAAACGTGAAAACATTGCGAGAAAAAGTCCCAAGACATTACAAATTCAAAAAGACGCAGCGCTCGTATCTCGACCTGTGCGAAAATACCGCGTTCTCACGGCTGTCCATCAAACAAGAAGCATAAAACATATCGATATCTGGCCGTAACACGTAACACGACAATTAATAGTATTAAACACATATTAAAACAACACAATTGTAATTGTTTAAAATTGAATTTTAAAATAAAGTTTATTTACATAATCAATAGCCTTAAAATTAAAAAAGTTACACATATTTTGAAGTCTATGTATGCGTTTATTTCTTCCATTGGAAAAACCCAACTATAATCCATATGCACATTTATTATGTCATCATTTACATAGATATTTAGTTTAAACATATTTTTTTAAAAGTTTATTTAACGTCGCTACCGGTTTCCCATTTGAGTATACACAGAATACACGGTTAACCAGTACTTGGTGCAACAACCTCCGTAAGAAACTGCCAACTTTTTCATATAAATGAGACACGGTCTGAGCGGGGCTCGAACCCGTGACCATCAGTGATGATAGGTTACAGTGGTATACAAGTCAACGACCTTAACGACTCGACCACGGAGGCAGTCTTGAACATATTTTATTCAGTTAATTCAATATATATACAGTATACAATAAACAGGATATTTGAAATGGATTGGAAAACAAGGTGAGAGCTTAATGTGTATATTCCTTTCCATGATAGATAGAGATATATAGATATATTTTAATCCACCATATGATGAGATACATGTACATAATAAACACAGTCAATTCACAACAAAATGAACATATGAGAGGGAACATTTTTACTTACTTTACTTTTTACACATATATGCACTATAATATATTATATGAGTATATTTATACATTTACGCATAATATACACAGATATACAAATACATACCTACATACATATACACGCACGCGCACGCGCACGCGCACGCACACGCACACGCACACGCACACGCACACACACACACACACACACACACACACACACACACACACACACACACACACACACACACACACACACACACACACACACACACACACACACACACACGAGCCCCGAGTGGTCCTGGGTGTCTGCAGGAGTACTTGTGATTAGTGGGGCAATTTGTAACATGTGTTTTGTCATCATGTGTGCGCTTATTGGTGGTGAACTGGATTGAAAGAAATGGAAAATTAGTAAATGGGATGAAATGAAATGTGTTGCTGTGACACACGCAGTATACAGGAAGGGTGGACCTGGAATACTCACCTGGTAGTCGGGTCATGCAGGAAAGGAAGGATGGACCTGGAATACTCACCCGGTAGTCGAATCATGCAGGAAAGGAAGGGTGGAACTGAAATACCCACCCAGTAGTCCTGGAATACCCACCCGGTAGTCCTGGAATACCCACCCGATAGTCCTGGAATACCCACCCGATAGTCCTGGAATACCCACCCGGTAGTCCTGGAATACCCACCCGATAGTCCTGGAATACCCACCCGGTAGTCCTGGAATATCCACGCGGTAGTCCTGGAATACCCACCCGGTAGTCCTGGAATACCCACCCGATAGTCCTGGAATACCCACCCATCCTGGAAAAGGTAGCCTGGAATACCCACCCGTAGTCCTGGAATACCCACCCGGTAGTCCTGGAATACCACCGGTAGTCCTGGAATACCCACCCGGTAGTCCTGGAGTACCCACCCGGTAGTCCTGGAATACCCACCCGGTAGTCCTGGAATACACCCCCGGTAGTCCTGGAATACCCACCCGGCAGTCCTGGAATACCCACCCGGTAGTCCTGGAATACCCACCCGGTAGTCCTGGAGTACCCACCCGGTAGTCCTGGAGTACCCACCCGGTAGTCGAATCATGCAGGAAAGGAAGGGTGGACTTGGAATACCCATCCAGTAGTCCTGGAATACTCACCCGGTAGTCGGATCATGCAGGAAAGGAAGGATGGACCTGGAATACTCACCCGGTAGTCGGGTAATGCAGGAAAGGAAGGGTGGACCTGGAATACTCACCCGGTAGTCGGATCATGCAGGAAAGGAAGGATGGACCTGGAATACTCACCCAGTAGTCCTGGAGTACCCACCCGGTAGTCGAATCATGCAGGAAAGGAAGGATGGACCTGGAATACCCACCCGGTAGTCGAATCACGCAGGAAAGGAAGGATGGACCTGGAATACCCACCAGGTAGTTGAATCACGCAGGAAAGGACGGATGGACCTGGAATACCCACCCAGTAGTCCTGGAGTACCCACCCGGTAGTCGAATCATGCAGGAAAGGAAGGGTGGACTTGGAATACCCACCCAGTAGTCCTGGAGTACCCACCCGGTAGTCGAATCATGCAGGAAAGGAAGGATGGACCTGGAATACCCACCCGGTAGTCGAATCATGCAGGAAAGTAAGGGTGGATCTGGAATACCCACCCAGTAGTCCTGGAGTACCCACCCGGTAGTCGAATCATGTAGGAAAGAAAGGATGGACCTGGAATACCCACCCGGTAGTCCTGGAATACCCACCCGTGTAGTCCTGGAGTACCCACCCGGTAGTCCTGGAATACCCACCCGGTAGTCCTGGAGTACCCACCCGGTAGTCCTGGAATACCCACCCTGTAGTCCTGGAATACCCACCCGGTAGTCCTGAAGTACCCACCCGGTAGTCCTGGAATACCCACCCGGTAGTCCTGGTATACCCACCCGGTAGTCCTGGAGTACACACCCGGTAGTCCTGGAGTACCCAGCCGGTAGTCGAATCATGCAGGAAAGGAAGGGTGGACCTGGAATAGCCACCCAGTAGTCCTGGAATACTCACCCGGTAGTCGGATCATGCAGGAAAGGAAGGGTGGACCTGGAATACTCACCTGGTAGTCGGGTCATGCAGGAAAGGAAGGGTGGACCTGGAATACTCACCCGGTAGTCGGATCATGCAGGAAAGGAAGGATGGACCTGGAATAATCACCCAGTAGTCCTGGAGTACCCACCCGGTAGTCGAATCATGCAGGAAAGGAAGGGTGGACCTGGAATACCCACCCAGTAGTCCTGGAATACTCACCCGGTAGTCGGATCATGCAGGAAAGGAAGAGTGGACCTGGAATACTCACCTGGTAGTCGGGTCATGCAGGAAAGGAAGGGTGGACATGGAATACTCACCCGGTAGTCGGATCATGCAGGAAAGGAAGGATGGACCTGGAATAATCACCCAGTAGTCCTGAAGTACCCACCCGGTAGTCGAATCATGCAGGAAAGGACGGATGGACCTGGCATTACCCACGCGGTAGTCGAATCACGCAGGAAAGGAAGGTGGACCTGGAATACCCACCCAGTAGTCCTGGAGTACCCACCCGGTAGTCGAATCATGCAGGAAAGGAAGGATGGACCTGGAATACCCACGCGGTAGTTGAATCACTCAGGAAAGGAAGGATGGACCTGGAATACCCACCCGGTAGTCGAATCATGCAGGAAAGGAAGGGTGGACCTGGAATACCCACCCAGTAGTCCTGGAGTACCCACCCGGTAGTCGAATCATGCAGGAAAGGAAGGGTGGACTTGGAATACCCACCCAGTAGTCCTGGAATACCCACCCGGTAGTCGAATCATGCAGGAAAGGAAGGATGGACCTGGAATACCCACCCGGTAGTCGAATCATGCAGGAAAGTAAGGGTGGACCTGGAATACCCACCCAGTAGTCCTGGAGTACCCACCCGGTAGTCGAATCATGCAGGAAAGGAAGGATGGACCTGGAATACCCACCCGGTAGTCCTGGAATACCCACCCGGTAGTCCTGGAGTACATACCCGGTAGTCCTGGAATACCCACCCGGTAGTCCTGGAATACCCACCCGGTAGTCCTGGAGTACCCACCCGGTAGTCCTGGAATACCCACCCGGTAGTCCTGGAATACCCACCCGGTAGTCCTGGAGTACACACCCGGTAGTCCTGGAGTACCCACCCGGTAGTCGAATCATGCAGGAAAGGAAGGGTGGACCTGGAATACCCACCCAGTAGTCCTGGAATACTCACCCGGTAGTCGGATCATGCAGGAAAGGAAGGGTGGACCTGGAATACTCACCTGGTAGTCGGGTCATGCAGGAAAGGAAGGGTGGACCTGGAATACTCACCCGGTAGTCGGATCATGCAGGAAAGGAAGGATGGACCTGGAATAATCACCCAGTAGTCCTGGAGTACCCACCCGGTAGTCGAATCATGCAGGAAAGGAAGGGTGGACCTGGAATACCCACCCAGTAGTCCTGGAATACTCACCCGGTAGTCGGATCATGCAGGAAAGGAAGAGTGGACCTGGAATACTCACCTGGTAGTCGGGTCATGCAGGAAAGGAAGGGTGGACCTGGAATACTCACCCGGTAGTCGGATCATGCAGGAAAGGAAGGATGGACCTGGAATAATCACCCAGTAGTCCTGGAGTACCCACCCGGTAGTCGAATCATGCAGGAAAGGACGGATGGACCTGGCATTACCCACCCGGTAGTCGAATCACGCAGGAAAGGAAGGTGGACCTGGAATACCCACCCAGTAGTCCTGGAGTACCCACCCGGTAGTCGAATCATGCAGGAAAGGAAGGATGGACCTGGAATACCCACCCGGTAGTTGAATCACTCAGGAAAGGAAGGATGGACCTGGAATACCCACCCAGTAGTTCTGCAGTACCCACCCGGTAGTCGAATCATGCAGGAAAGTAAGGGTGGACCTGGAATACCCACCCAGTAGTCCTGGAGTACCCACCCGGTAGTCGAATCATGCAGGAAAGGAAGGATGGACCTGGAATACTCACCTGGTAGTCGGGTCATGCAGGAAAGGAAGGGTGGACCTGGAATACTCACCCGGTAGTCGGATCATGCAGGAAAGGAAGGATGGACCTGGAATAATCACCCAGTAGTCCTGGAGTACCCACCCGGTAGTTGAATCATGCAGGAAAGGAAGGATGGACCTGGCATTACCCACCCGGTAGTCGAATCACGCAGGAAAGGAAGGTGGACCTGGAATACCCACCCAGTAGTCCTGGAGTACCCACCCGGTTGTCGAATCATGCAGGAAAGGAAGGATGAACCTGGAATACCCACCCGGTAGTTGAATCACGCAGGAAAGGAAGGATGGACCTGGAATACCCACCCAGTAGTCGAATCATGCAGGAAAGGAAGGGTGGACCTGGAATACCCACCCAGTAGTCCTGGAGTACCCACCCGGTAGTCGAATCATGCAGGAAAGGAAGAATGGACCTGGAATACCCACCCGGTAGTCGAATCACGCAGTAAAGGAAGGATCGACCTGGAATACTCACCCGGTAGTCGAATCATGCAGGAAAGTAACAGTGGACCTGGAATACCCACCTAGTAGTCCTGGAGTACCCACCCGGTAGTCGAATCATGCAGGAAAGGAAGGGTGGACCTGGAATACCCACCCAGTAGTCCTGGAGTACCCCCGGTAGTCGAATCATGCAGGAAAGGAAGGATGGACCTGGCATTACCCACCCGGTAGTCGAATCACGCACGAAAGGAAGGGTGGACCTGGAATACCCACCCAGTAGTCCTGGAGTACCCACCCGGTAGTCGAATCATGCAGGAAAGGAAGGATGGACCTGGAATACCCACCCGGTAGTCGAATCACGCAGGAAAGGAAGGATGGACCTGGAATACTCACCCGGTAGTCGAATCATGCAGGAAAGGAAGGGTGGACCTGGAATACCCACCCAGTAGTCCTGGAGTACCCACCCGGTAGTCGAATCATGCAGGAAAGGAAGGGTGGACCTGGAATACCCACCCAGTAGTCCTGAAATACTCACCCGGTAGTCGGATCATGCAGGAAAGGAAGGGTGGACCTGGAATACTCACCTGGTAGTCGGGTCATGCAGGACAGGAAGGGTGGACCTGGCATTACCCCCCGGTAGTCGAATCACGCAGGAAAGGAAGGTGGACCTGGAATACCCACCCAGTAGTCCTGGAGTACCCACCCGGTAGTCGAATCATGCAGGAAAGGAAGGATGGACATGGAATACCCACCCAGTAGTCGAATCATGCAGGAAAGGAAGGATGTACCTGGAATACCCACCCAGTAGTCCTGGAGTACCCACCCAGTAGTCGAATCATGCATGAAAGGAAGAATGGACCTGGAATACCCACCCAGTAGTCGAATCACGCAGGAAAGGAAGGATCGACCTGGAATACTCACCCGGTAGTCGAATCATGCAGGAAAGTAAGGGTGGACGTGGAATACCCACCCAGTCGTCCTGGAGTACCCACCCGGTAGTCGAGTCATGCAGGAAAGGAAGGGTGGACCTGGAATACCCACCCAGTAGTCCTGGAGTACCCACCCGGTAGTCGAATCATGCAGGAAAGGAAGGGTGGACCTGGAATACCCACCCAGTAGTCCTGGAATACTCACCCGGTAGTCAGATCATGCAGGAAAGGAAGGATGGACCTGGAATACTCACCTGGTAGTCGTGTCATGCAGGAAAGGAAGGGTGGACCTGGAATACTCACCTGGTAGTCGAATCACGCAGGAAAGGAAGGGTGGACCTGGAATACCCACCCAGTAGTCCTGGAGTAGCCACCCGGTAGTCGAATCATGCAGGAAAGGAAGGATGGACCTGGAATACCCACCCGGTAGTCGAATCACGCAGGAAAGGAAGGATGGACCTGGAATACTCACCCGGTAGTCGAATCATGCAGGAAAGGAAGGGTGGACCTGGAATACCCACCCAGTAGTCCTGGAGTACCCACCCGGTAGTCGAATCATGCAGGAAAGGAAGGATGGACCTGGAATACCCACCCGGTAGTCGAATCACGCAGGAAAGGAAGGATGGACCTGGAATACCCACCCGGTAGTTGAATCACGCAGGAAAGGAAGGAATGACCTGGAACACCCACCCGGCAGTCGAATCACACAGGAAAGGAAGGATGGACCTGGAATACCCACACGGTAGTCGAATCATGCAGGAAAAGGAAGGGTGGACCGGGAATACCCACCCAGTAGTCCTGGAGTACCCACCCGGTAGTCGAATCATGTAGAAAAGGAAAGATGGACCTGGAATACCCACCCGGTAGTCGAATCATGACTCAAACCTCTTTGTAGCTGCAATGCAAGCCTGGATAGTTAGAAAGATGGATTTGTTGTTTTTGAATGGCAAGCCATCATCGCCATACAGAGAAGTGTTTGTGGTCAGTGCGCAAGAGATATTCATATCCATAACTCTAATATTTGTAATGAAAAATAATTAACGCTCAATATCAAAGTGCACATTTTATTTAATGGTGTCAGTATATAAATACATGTAACACCCGTATATACTATATATATTACGTATGCATAAGCTGTATATTGCCCCCACTGTACCTCCATGACTATCAGATTGTATACTTTCATTTGTCATTAGTATACCATGTTCCGGTGAAGCATTGTGGACGGTTGCATTATGAGATTCTATACTTTCATTTTTCTCTATTTTACCGAGTTCCGGTGAAGCATCATGGACTGTTTGAATTATCAGACTCTATGCTTTCATTTGTCTCCATTGTACCGTGTTCCAGGGAAGCATTGTGGACGGTTGCATTATCAGATTCTATACTTTCATGTGTCACTGTTTTACCGTGTTCCGGTGGAGCATTGCATGACGGTTGCATTATAAATGGCATAATATACGACTAGTACATACTTTCGTACATGCTGTTCTCATTCATTGCTAAAATACATGATTACACTGGGGATGCAAATATATGATGCTTAATGTGTCTGTGATAATGTACGCTATATGCGTGGCGTGTGCACTATTCATGTAGAGATAGCCCTAAGGACGGTTATATGGCCCTAGGGACGGTTATTTGTTTTCTTAACCCATGTTCATTTCGTGTAATCTTTATTCCCGTAGTTCTGAAAAATAAATGCGAAGATGCACGATTCTAATAAGTAACTGTTTTCCAGGGGCATAGCTTATAATGGCAGCCAATTGTTGAAGTAAGTAACTTGGAATATATATGTTTTGACAATTTAGGACTACCTATACCTCTGCACTTATACTTGTACACCGTAATGCAGACAGACGGACATACGGGAAGGGCAGGACAAGACAAGACAGGACATATATATATGAGCCCGAAACTATTCTAAAATGATGTTTGCTACTTTATTTTCGCGGAAAATATCAGTTTTATATATACATACTTGTGTCGGAACAAACGGAAACACATAGGACAGTTCGATCGAACGTGTATGCATTCTACACTAATAGTCCGTTGACAGAAGTTAGAAAGTCAGTATGAATCCCTTTCAAATAATTGATATACACACACGATTCAGGGATCGCAGGTTCACCCCTCCCATTCCAATTTGGTTTTGAACCCGAAATCACTTGTCCAGACAAGCGTCTTTGGCGATATGACCAATAGCGAGGAGTGTGGCCCTTAACATTGACCCTTTCGAAAGAGAAACACCATCACAGGAGTTGGCACCCTGACCAGAGAGAAGATGTCTACTACTTATGTCTGCAGAAGCTTCGTAGAAACGGAATCATCTTAGATAAACCCGTCACACACATGTCTCGGCGGAGGCGGCTATAAACACAACTTCATCATTCGTTCTTATTTGGTGTTCATGTTTCTTCACAGATCGCTTGAAGCATATAGCAATTGACGGCAATCTGATTGACGTACGTAATACCAGCTGTCTGTCCTTAATTAGCGTCTCAGCATTCCTTTGTTTGAATTGGCAATGTTATTGACTCTCCTAGCTCTGTCAACGAACGTTAAGTGTGGAATGCACTTTCGTTCTGCACTACGATACTTTGATATCTCTTTAAGTTTACAGACAATTCCGAGGGAAATGGCTCGTAAAGCTAGCTTAAGGAGTCATAATGATTAATTAATTGAATATACGACTGTTCTTAGCAAATCTGTTTAATACGCTGGATAGTTCGTAGACTATGGATTGAAAAAGTTGTTATTATTTTCCAAGAGTGATGAAAGTGAACCGAAACGTATGTTACACAAAGAAGTGCAAAGTCGCACAAACAGCTTAGGTCATATGGCGACTCTCCAGGTATTATGTGTGGAGGAATACCCCGGGTACCCCTACGAGCAGTATTTCAGGCACAGACGGACAACCGCGTAAAATCACCAACACCCTCTCTCCGCAAGCCAGCTGGGTAGTATCCTCACTTGAAATAAGTCCACACACCGAGTGGGATTAGAAGCTACAGTGGTCAGAGGCAAATGAGTAGATGTCAACGACCTTAGCATCTCGGCAACATAGGCCCCCACAATGTAAACACGCAATAAAGAGTGATTAATCACATATGTCATACACGTATAATGAACAGGAAATAGGCTACACAAACACTGGATACAACTATCAAACAACAGCAATCCGATATAACTAACATTCGCCACGCTGCTAAATGTCCTAGCAATCTGAGATAGCTAACCTCCGCCACGCTGCTAAATGTCCGAGCAATCTGAGATAGCTAACCTCCGCCATGCTGCTAAATGTCCTAGCAATCTGAGATAGCTAACCTCCGCCACGCTGCTAAATGTCCTAGCAATCCGAAATAGCTAATCCCCGCCACGCTGCTAAATGTCCGAGCAATCTGAAAAAGCTAACCTCCGCCACGCTGCTAAATGTCCTAGCAATCTGAAAAAGCTAACCTCCGCCACGCTGCTAAATGTCCTAGCAATCTGAAATAGCTAACTTCCGCCACGCTGCTAATTGTCCTAGCAATCTGAAATAGCTAACCTCCGCCACGCTGCTAAATGTCCTAGCAATCCGAAATAGCTAATCCCCGCCACGCTGCTAAATGTCCGAGCAATCTGAAAAAGCTAACCTCCGCCACGCTGCTAAATGTCCTAGCAATCTGAAATAGCTAACTTCCGCCACGCTGCTAATTGTCCTAGCAATCTGAAATAGCTAACCTCCGCCACGCTGCTAAATGTCCGAGCAATCCGAAATAGCCAACACCCGCAAAGCTGCTAAATGTCCGAGCAATCCGAGATAGCCAACACCCGCCAAGCTGCTATGTGTCCGAGCAATCCGAGATAGCCAACACCCGCCAAGCTGCTATGTGTCCGAGCAATCCGAGATAGCCAACACCCGCCAAGCTGCTATGTGTCCGAGCAATCCGAGATAGCCAACACCCGCCAAGCTGCTATGTGTCCGAGCAATCCGAGATAGCCAACACCCGCCAAGCTGCTATGTGTCCGAGCAATCCGAGATAGCCAACACCCGCCAAGCTGCTATGTGTCCGAGCAATCCGAGATAGCCAACACCCGCCAAGCTGCTATGTGTCCGAGCAATCCGAGATAGCCAACACCCGCCAAGCTGCTATGTGTCCGAGCAATCCGAGATAGCCAACACCCGCCAAGCTGCTAAATGTCCGAGCAATCCGAAATAGCTAATCTCCACCACGCTGCTAAATGTCCGAGCAATCCGAAATAGCCAACACCCGCCAAGCTGCTAAATGTCCGAGAAATCCGAAATAACCAACACCCGCCAAGCTGCTAAATGTCCGAGCAATCCGAAATAACCAACACCCGCCAAGCTGCTAAATGTCCGAGCAATCCGAAATAACCAACACCCGCCAAGCTGCTATGTGTCCATGTTTACCCTATCTAACAATGGTGAAGAATCCCTCCACAAAATGGTGGATCCGAATCACCTCCAAAAGCTAATATGTTCGTCCGTCACCCGAGGCCCACCCTTCCACCAACGTTCATGGAACATATTTGGTAAAACTGCGTAATTCTGATAACAGATGAACAAACCAATCAATAAACGGACACACAAACAATATCTCCTTGGCGGAGGTAACAAAGTATTAATGAAGATATATAGAGGATATTTGTGTTTATTAGTGTAAGATAGCATTTTTATTTCATCGAGTGATCACCGACATTTATATTTTCACGAGTGGAGTTATACGTACTCTAATAAACACAATTCTTCGTTATCTTTTATGATTTCCAATGGTTTTGGTTAATATAATAGTTGTTATCAAATTGAATTTATTTTAACAGCCCCTGTCGGGGGCCTCATTTCCCTACATTCCACAACCGCACAACCACTTATGTGTCCGTAATAAGTACTACGTCCGGTATTATTTTCAAGTTAGTTTCTGTTTGCTGTCAAAATTAAAAACTAGAGAAATTCATTAGAATATATTACTTAATAATTAACTGTTCGTGATAAGTTAAAATACAAAAGTACATCTAACCGGGCAGTAATACGAAACGCAACCAGTGGCAGGGAAAACGCCACCTTTAATTTTTGAAAACAGTGGTAGAAAGTGAAATAAAACTCAACCATTCATTGGAAAGCATGAAATAAAATGACGGGTTTGAAAACAATATAATATTAAAAAAATAACTTCTTGAATACGGGTAATAGGGTATTTAGTTTAAACATATTTTATTGCTTTCAAATAACATACATATACACAGACTGCACAATAATTGTTCAACAAATGAAATGTAACGAATATTGTACGAGTGAAACTGTTATAATTTAGAAGCAAATGGGTTGGGTCACAAGTTTTACCAACATTAGTGACGACCCTCCCCTTATAGCAAGAGGATGAGCAGACTTTTTCTATGATTCTTTAGAAATAGCGTGCATAGTTATTGGAATATAAGAATCAAATGATTTATTAATATCAATGTAAAAAATGTAAAGAAAAATAGGAGACAAATAATATATATCTATTTTTCAACAAAAATGTTGTAGTTTTATATACATGAATTGTTGCTCACATTTCCACGCCCTCATCCTAACTAAAATATATCATAGTGCGCCCCATTGCTCCTGGAAAAAGACAGCTATTAGATAGTTTAACTACACATCCTTTAGTTAACTGCAAATTCGTGGAAGTCGTGATAGCGCTGTGGATGCGCGTTCGCTTCAGGTGCGAAATGTCCGGAGTTCGAGCCCCGCTGGGGTCGTTACGATTGTGCCCTTAGGCAAGGCATTTAATTACCACGTTGCCTCTTCTCTCTCCCTCATGGCGATGGATTCCATCAGGAATGAGGTCTCGAGAGTGATTAATATAAGTTATAAGAACTTATTTCGCAATCGAGCTAAATTAAATTTGTACAAACTAACTGCAAACCGTTTAGTTTGTTTGATATAATTGTTTACATGTGTAAAGCTAGTTTTGTATAGGGGTATGTCATTCTTGTGCAATCAGTAACATAACACAATATGTAAGTTATCAGAGCGTGTCCGTCAAATAATTCTCTTCTTACAGACTAGAAACAGTGTGGGCTTAAGCCCAACATAGTTCAGTATTGTATGACACGTCCATGCAATCCATGCTGTAATACTAGAACTGGTTTCCGTATATGTTTTGGGCTATATTTTAATAATGTAAACATTTAAAAAGATATATGTGCTTTGCAAACATTGAATGTAAACAGTTCGATTGAACATAAAGTTTTAATTCTGGATACTCTAATAATCAATTATCCCCACTTATAGCATACTGTAAAGTTGACGCATGTCTGATAACAATATTGTGTGTTTTACGTTTATTTATCGTCGCTACCGGTTGCCCATATGAGCGACGCCTCCTGAAGAGATTAGTCATTTTAGATGTTGGAGGATAGTGCAATCATACAGACAGAGACCCATTCCAGAGTCTCCTCTGATTCTTTTACGTGCACGATGTAAAGCACCTACACGAGACCTCGGTTTAACGTCCCATCTGAAACACTGTTAATTTTATTAGGGTCAGACGGGGGATCAAACCTGTGATCACTGGATTACCAGTCCAGCATGTCTGATAACAATACTTATATACATTATATCTATTTATCATTTTTCACTGTAGTTTCTAGTATTTTGATTGGATAGTGATGCAGTAACTGTGCGTGATAGTTCCGGGCTAGGCAGGGCATACAACTCTTACAATACATACCTTACAGCCGGGTCTGTAGTCCAGTGGTAACATGCTGGACTGGTACTCCAGGGATCGCAGGTTCGATCCCCCATCTGACCCTAATAAAATAAACATTTTTCAGACGGGACGTTAAACCGAGGGCTCGTGTCAATGCTTTACACCGTGCACGTAAAAGAACCATTGTATACTCTGCAATGGGTCTCTCTCTCTGTATCATTGTACTATCCTCCAAAATCTAAAATGACTAATCTCTTCAGGAGGCGTCGCTCATATGGGCAACCGGTAGCGACGATAAATAAACGTAAAACACACACACACTTTCGCGTGCCTCGCGATTATATACTGTCGAATAAATATATTTAAACCAAAAACTGCGCATACGGTTGAACTATGCGCAATGCATCTGTACAAGACGCTTGAACAAGTATGTAGCAATTCCTTATAAACGTGTCTGTTTGAATCGTACATGTCTTTATTGTCAGTTATACTCATACTGTATGCACGCTTATGCTTTCCTATAGAATTTCTTATAACAACCAAATCTGATTATTGGCGATACATATGTCCATGCATATGCAAGTTATTATTCAAAGTATAAATGATTGCTTCTTTAGCGAAACAATAGGCTTATTGGTTTATTTTCTTATTTATTTCAGGTCAATGGGTATTTGCAATCGACTTGATGAAGGCTGTGTATGACTCTGTATTGGATCTGAGAACACCAATCCGATATACGCAGTGAATTGGAACATTTGGCTATATACCGCGTTTCCATAATATAACGTTTCTATACTCGAGAGAAGACGATATTTTCTAATACTGGAGATATAGTACTTATCCTGTGACAACCAACGTTACCGATTCAAAATATCGTATATTGTGGATATAATATGTACTATATATTAGTACATATATATGTGATGCATAATATTTAAAATATAGAGCATATAGTCGCAACAACTGATGTAAAAAATATTACAAATTTGGAAAGTAAGTGGGAAGAATTCCAGGAAATTTATCGAATTCAAATATCTTAAACCAAATTACAACTTTAATGTTGAATGTGTTGATAAATGACCTTAACACTTCGTCGAGTAAGAAGTATGTTGAAAACAAAAACAAATTGGAACTTTATAAATAATAGCAATACGTGATTCGTTCCTGACCCAGCAAACGTGAGATACTATTTATAATTGCTGATTTAATGCAGTAGCTATTGATTTGATTGGACGTTTATTTTGTGACAGGCGATTAATTATCTTCAAGTTTGAGCAAGAGGTTTCAAATTGCATGTCAAGCGCAAGCTAATTACGAAAGACATTTCTATCGATGCACTTGTAGATTCATTGTCTCCTATTTCGTTCCCTGCACAAGTAAATAGTATATGAACTACACAACATTAGTTTCTGATTGATGCTTTATCAATTATTCACAAACAAACATTTGAAATCAATATGTGAAACTATGTGACGGTATTGATAAATAATGTTTGTTTCTTTGCACACCGTCGGAGTTAACAGTAACGAAACAAAGGTAACTACACATTTGCATTCTGAACATAGTAACGACAGCTTTCTAGCAGAAACTAATGTGTGCGTTGAAAGGCTGGGGAATTAGTTAGCAATGTCAGTGATTCCCAAAGGATTTATGCTAAGCATGGTGATATTAGATAGGAAAACAAAATGATAAATGAAGTATGTATGTAACCATTGTTGATTGACGGATATGTATATAAGATTGGAAATATAGGATTATTAAAGGATAACGTTTGGTACAATAGGAACGCACGGAAACACAATAACGAGTTCAGTAGACTTGTCATGTTTATGAAAGGATTACATATCCACCGATTCTTAGCATTATCGAACATGAGTAATGTGTGGTGAATATAGAGTACTCAACGTTTCAATAGACTGACATGAAGCTATGGCACGAGGATTGAACATCGGCACTGAAACCAGGAATACGTTTAAAGACTGATACGAAGATTGTATGTTAGAGAAGAAACCAGGACTGTTTACGAAACTGAAAAAAAGAATTAAGTTACACAGTTGAAACGAGGGTAGAAACCTACATTGTAACCAGGAATACGTTTAAAGACTAATACGAAGATTGTATGTTAGAGAAGAAACCAGAACTGTTTACGAAACTGAAAAAAAAAGAATTAAGTTGAAACGAGGATAGAAACCGACATTGTAACCAGGAATACGCTTAAAACATAAACGAGGTGTTAATGTCAGAGTAGAAAGAAGGATTGCGTATACAACCGGAAACGGAATACGTATCAAAATTGAAACGAGGATTAAAATGGCGGCCGGTGACCTGGCAAGCAATACAGGCTCAGACATACGTTTCCACGACGAAATATCTCCGGGATCGTTGTCTCAAGTAGAGATATACCACCAGCTCATGCACGACAATAAACAACTGATATACGAAATAAAAATTGGAATAGTGTCTGTGATCGGAAGCATTATAATACTAGTGTGTCTATTTTATATATTTATGCAATGTAGAAAAGGATCATCAAGTTTATATAACAGTTACCAGAGAAATAGACGACCACTTGAAAGATCAAAAACGCTGGACAGTCATGACTCGATGGAGAACTTACTGAAGACACATATAATGATAGGGACCAAACACGACATGGAATATTTCGTGTAGTTATTATTTACTGTTACTGTTATCCACATGTACTTAGGAATGATCATTTTATGCAATATTATTTCAAAGGAAACGAATTTATGTCAGGTGAAATGCATTGTGGATACTTTACACGTTGCAGTACTGCTCAATACAAGACGTGCTGAAGACAGCAATGAGAGACATTGGCCAGTTGCCGATGGATAATCTTTAAAGAGGGTAGGTCCTCTTAATTGGTTTCCACTGTTTTTATCGATACACCACATGCTATCAATGTTCATCCGTTTTCTCATCTTATTATTATTAAATTAATAAATCATTAAATCTCGACCGATATCCTACTGCATATCCAATTGGTATTTTACTGTAATAAATTAATATCAATTAATTAACATAATTTTGATAACATCACATTTATCATCGCGCACCATCTGGCTAGGGAATAATTGTAAAAATAAAAGGATTCCAACTAACAGGGCAATATACATTTCGGAATAAATCGGTCTTTATCTACAAAGGGAGGTAATAGGAAACACTAATTATGTTGCAATTGAATGTTGAAGTGCATTTTATGTGTATTGATTAGTGCGTCTTAACTCACACGGATTTCATACACAGACTACTGTATTCGTAAATATAAATGCTGCTCTCATGATACCAATCATCTCTCCTACACGAAATAGAGGCATTTATTATTATGAATGTTATAGAATGTTGTGAAGAACTATTCCCATGTTGCAACAGTAGATGATTTTAACTTTCCAATAATTACTTTAAACAATATGTATTCAAGAATAAGACATAGCATAGGAAAGAGGTAACCATACAAGCATAGTGCTTTCTCCTCAATCCTACATGTATGTACATAGGAAAGAGGTAACCATACAAGCAGATTGCTTTCTCCTCAATCCTTCCTACATGTATGTACATAGGAAAGAGGTAACCATACAAGCAGGTTGCTTTCTCCTCAATCCTACATGTATGTACATAGGAAAGAGGTAACCATACACGCAGATTGCTCTCGCCTCAATCCTACATGTATGTACATAGGAAAGAGGTAACCATACAAGCAGGTTGCTTTCTCCTCAATCCTACATGTATGTACATAGGAAAGGGGTAACCATACAAGCAGGTTGCTTTCTCCTCTATCCTACATGTATGTACATAGGAAAGAGGTAACCATACACGCAGGTTGCTTTCTCCTCAATCCTACATGTATGTACATAGGAAAGGGGTAACCATACAAGCAGGTTGCTTTCTCCTCAATCCTACATGTACGTACATAGGAAAGGGGTAACCATACAAGCAGGTTGCTTTCACCTCAATCCTACATGTATGTACATAGGAAAGAGGTAACCATACAAGCAAGTTGCTTTCGCCTCAATCCTACATGTATGTACATAGGATAGGAAAGAGGTAACCATACAAGCAGGTTGCTTTCTCCTCAATCCTACATGTATGTACATAGGAAAGAGGTAACCATACAAGCTGGTTGCTTTCTCCTCAATCCTACATGTATGTACATAGGAAAGAGGTAACCATACATGCACTTTGCTTTCTCCTCAATCCTACATGTATGTACATAGGAAAGAGGTAACCATACAAGCAGTTTGCTTTCTCCTCAATCCTACATGTATGTACATAGGAAAGAGGTAACCATACAAGCAGGTTGCTTTCTCCTCAATCCTACATGTATGTACATAGGAAAGAGGTAACCATACAAGCAAGTTGCTTTCTCCTCAATCCTACATGTATGTATATACTATTTATAATTGGCTATGTTTATTCAAAGAAATAAATATTGTTTAAACTAATAAGACATAACAACACAGGAACATAATAGTTAGGATTTGGAAATATGTTACCTAGTAATGTGTTTAGATCCCTCTCCAATACAAAACGAAGAGGAAATAGCATTCATTAGAAGTGAACACAATACTGGTAATAAGTTCTTAGAAAGTGCAGACGACTCATTAGTACAGTACACGAACATGTAGAACAGCCAATATAGTACAGATACATCAATGAAGCTTCCACATAGAATATCGTATCACATTTAGAATTCCATGCAACGTTTGGCAATAGTGACATGCAACGTTTGGCAAGAGTGACATGCAACGTTTGGCAAGAGTGACATGCAACGTTTGGCAAGAGTGACATGCAACGTTTGGCAAGAGTGACATGCAACGTTTGGCAAGAGTGTCATGCAACGTTTGGCAAGAGTGACATGCAGCGTTTGGCAAGAGTGTCATGCAACGTTTGGCAAGAGTGACATGCAACGTTTGGCAAGAGTGACATGCAACGTTTGGCAAGAGTGACATGCAACGTTTGGCAAGAGTGTCATGCAACGTTTGGCAAGAGTGACATGCAACGTTTGGCAAGAGTGACATGCAACGTTTGACAAGAGTGTCATGCAACGTTTGGCAAGAGTGACATGCAACGTTTGGCAAGAGTGACATGCAACGTTTGGCAAGAGTGACATGCAACGTTTGGCAAGAGTGACATACAACGTTTGGCGTTTGACTACTTATGCTTACATAAAGATTGCTGTAAATGATAAACCCTTTAGCACCTGACAAGAGAGACTCTAATGCTATTGGATAGTCAAATAACAGACAACGATGAGTGCAAAATGAAACATATAGTTTATACACATTTATTTTAGCTCGATTGCGAAACAAGTTCGTTCAACTTATATTAATCACTCTCGAGACCTCATTTCTGATGGAATCCATCGCCACGAGGGAGAGAGAAGAGGCAATGTGGAATTTAAATGCCTTGCATAAGGGCACAATCGTAACGGCTCCAGCGGGGCTCGAACTCCGGACATTTCGCACCTGAAGCGAACGGGCATCCACTGCGCTATCACGACTTCCTATGAAACATATAGATACTGCAGAAGTTCCGTAGCATATTTGCAGAGAGACACTCCCAATTATTTAACCATAAATTATTTTATTGCAAATCAATAGTACACATGTCATACACATAAAGGTACAATACATAGCATGAACATACAAATGGTTTGGGCCACACGTTTTAACAACATTAGACAACGGCCCGCACCAGCATCCCAATTACTAGTACATACAATGCAGAATGTATGGCCAATACAATTTCGCACCACAACTGCTATGTTAAAAAAAATGCCAATGTCAACAAATCCTTTACCATTCCTTTATGGCCAACATTTCGAAGAAAAGAGGACAATCATAATCAAACAAGGGTGAACAAGGCAAATATAAAAGTTAGGACTAATAATGAAAACGTGTGCACATATAGTCTACATTCGTTATGTCAAAGTCGGTTATGTCGAATTCTCCGGTTATCTTCAGACACTATTATTTTACATATAACTGGATCTGTTTATATCGAATTTCGTTAAGTCAAACTTCGGTTGTCAAAGAAATTTGTTCGGTTCGACGGAATTCGACATAATGGATGTAGACTGTACATGAATATCAAAATATAGTTCCTATCACTATGCACAATTGTAGTTTGACCTCACAGAGATAGTCATAACGAGTCTTGTAACACAGATACAAAGACAATACAGTTTAATTAAAAACTATTTGAATGACAGTGCGTACAATAAGACTTGTAAACTATCTTAATGGGGAAAAGTTTGATTAAACGACTAACGTCGCAGTATAGACGAGTAGGACGGATATAAGACGACAACCATGTAGTGATAGATTAAACTACTCGTGGATTACTAACGTCGCAGTATAGACGAGTCAGGACGGATATAAGACGACAACCATGTAGTGATAGATTAAACTACTCGTGGATTACTAACGTCGCAGTATAGACGAATCAGGACGGGTATAAGACGACAACCATGTAGTGATAGATTAAACTACTCGTGGATTACTAACGTCGCAGTGTAGACGAGTAGGACGGATATAAGACGACAGCCATATAGTGATAGATTAAACTACTCGTGGATTACTAACATCGCAGTATAGACGAGTCAGGACGGATATAAGACGACAACCATGTAGTGATAGATTAAACTACTCGTGGATTACTAACGTCGCAGTATAGACGAGTCAGGACGGGTATAAGACGACAACCATGCAGTGATAGATTAAACTACTCGTGGATTACTAACGTCGCAGTATAGACGAGTAGGACGGATATAAGACGACAACCATGTAGTGATAGATTAAACTACTCGTGGATTACTAACGTCGCAGTATAGACGAGTAGGACGGATATAAGACGACAACCATGTAGTGATAGATTAAAACTCGTGGATTACTAACGTCGCAGTATAGACGAGTCAGGACGGGTATAAGACGACAACCATGTAGTGATAGATTAAACTACTCGTGGATTACTAACGTCGCATTATAGACGAGTCAGGACGGATATAAGACGACAACCATGTAGTGATAGATTAAACTACTCGTGGATTACTAACGTCGCAGTATAGACGAGTCAGGACGGGTATAAGACGACAACCATATAGTGATAGATTAAACTACTCGTGGATTACTAACGTCGCAGTATAGACGAGTCAGGACGGGTATAAGACGACAACCATGTAGTGATAGATTAAACTACTCGTGGATTACTAACGTCGCAGTATATACGAGTAGGACGGATATAAGACGACAGCCATATAGTGATAGATTAAACTACTCGTGGATTACTAACGTCGCATTATAGACGAGTCAGGACGGATATAAGACGACAACCATGTAGTGATATATTAAATTACTCGTGGATTACTAACGTCGCAGTATAGACGAGTCAGGACGGATATAAGACGACAGCCATATAGTGATAGATTAAACTACTCGTGGATTACTAACGTCGCAGTATAGACGAATCAGGACGGGTATAAGACGACAACCATGTAGTGATAGATTAAACTACTCGTGGATTACTAACGTCGCAGTATAGACGAGTAGGACGGATATAAGACGACAGCCATATAGTGATAGATTAAACTACTCGTGGATTACTAACGTCGCAGTATAGACGAGTAGGACGGATATAAGACGACAGCCATATAGTGATAGATTAAACTACTCGTGGATTACTAACGTCGCAGTATAGACGAGTCAGGACGGATATAAGACGACAGCCATATAGTGATAGATTAAACTACTCGTGGATTACTAACGTCGCAGTATAGACTAGTAGGACGGATATAAGACGACAGCCATATAGTGATAGATTAAATTACTCGTGGATTACTAACGTCGCAGTATAGACGACGTAGGACGGATATAAGACGACAGCCATATAGTGATAGATTAAACTACTCGTGGATTACTAACGTCGCAGTGTAGACGAGTAGGACGGATATAAGACGACAGCCATATAGTGATAGATTAAACTACTCGTGGATTACTAACGTCGCAGTATAGACGAGTCAGGACGGATATAAGACGACAGCCATATAGTGATAGATTAAACTACTCGTGGATTACTAACGTCGCAGTATAGACGAGTAGGACGGATATAAGACGACAGCCATATAGTGATAGATTAAACTACTCGTGGATTACTAACGTCGCAGTATAGACGAGTCAGGACGGATATAAGAATTTTAAAATCTCTGAATGGGAAGCCATGTTACATTTGTAGTGGTATATTATGCTACTCTGGGACAACATACATCGTAGTATATACAAATCATTTACGGATAAGATTACACTCTCTGGATGGGGAAACAATATAGTCAACTACTAACCTCGATGCATACACAAACGAGGATGCACACTGTCCAGCTGTATATATTCACAAAATAGACAGTGTTCATACTATGCATATTATGGAAGAGGTTGATAGAATACGTGGTTGACAGAGTCTAAGCTTGTGTTTGAAGATGGTTCGAGAACCGGAGAAGAAGCGAATAAGTGCAACAATACATCAGGTTAGGACAGTACTTATCAGACCCACTGTATTTAATTTTCAAACATAATTTTGAGAGTAAGCAAATGCCAATGAACTGTGAACTGTTTGAATCATTAAACTTTAAACTCTATTTATTTGACAACAATTGCGAAGCAAGTTCTAACAACTTATATTAATCACGCTCGTTGGCGCAGATTAGAGGGTAAATGTGGTCATTCGTGTGGGAGGAAACCGGAGTACCCGGAGAAAAACCCACCTGTCCGATATCTAGAGATCACCGTACCATCTCACATACTTCCTCGTCATATTTAAGTGATCATTACTGTCATATTCATGTGAAGAAAATGAAATTACAGTGTCTGCGAGTGTCACGTGTTATACGACAGGAATTTTAATGAAACATATTAAAATTAATTTCATTGCTATTATGAATCACGGAGCGAGTCGAACGAAAACAAAATGACTAACCTATTCAATCTAAGAATATATATATATACTCACAACAAAAAGAAACGGCGCTGTAGTCCAGTGGTAACACGCTGAAATTGTAATCCAGGGATCGCAGGTTCGATCCCCCGTCTGAACCTAATAAAATTAACAGTCTTTCAGATGGGACTTTAAACCGAGGTCTCATGTCGATGCTGTACACCGTGCACGTAAAAGAACCAGAGGAGACTCTGGAATGGGTCTCTGTCTGTATCATTGCACTATCCTCCAAATATCTAAAATGACTAATCTCTTCAGTAGGCGTCGCTCATATGGGCAACCGGTAGCGACGATAAATAAACGTAAAACATACACAGAAACGGTGCACTTGCCTGAGAGGTAACATTTATAACCTTTTAGAAAAAAAATATACGCAAATTTGGTATCAAAATGTACGACATATTGTGTAAATTAGTGTAATGTGTGAAGGATTATTTTCTTCACTCACAATAGTGAAATCAATAATTCTAAAATTGGTAACGACAAAGTAACGCTCAATATTAAATGCACAAAACTGGCAAAACATGAGTAATACTTGTGTTGTAAGAAATATAATTATATGATATAAATATAATACTAATAAATAGAATGTGATATACGGCAAATAATGAAATGCCAATATAAAATGCATACAGAAATACACGGAGCCGTAAACACAACTGTGCATAATCCAATGCAAACAGGGACACACGTGGACTACGATACGCACACATTTAAATAGGATCAGTAGTCCAGTGGTAACACGCTGGACTGGTAATCCAGGGATCGCAGGTTCGATCCCCCGTCTGACCATAATAAAATTAACAGTCTTTCAGATGGGACGTTAAACCGAGGTCTCGCGTCGGTGCTTTACACCGTGCACGTAAAAGAACCAGAGGAGACTCTGGAATGGGTCTCTGTCTGTATCATTGCACTATCCTCCAAAATCTAAAATTACTAATCTCTTCAGGAGGCGTCGCTCATATGGGCAACCGGTAGCGACGATAAATAAACGTAAAACACACATTAATATTGTCCAATTCTGCTTTGGAATAATTAGAATATATGTATAATTACGACTTAGTGGGGGCTCCGTGGTGGAGTGGTTAATGTCGTTGACTTCAATTCACATGCCCCTAACCACTGTATGTTTGAATCCCATCATATGAGGAAACTATCCAGCTGGCTTGCGGTCGGTCGGTGGTTCTACCCCGAGAGTCCGTTTGTGCATGTAATATTGCTCCGAGGGGCACCCGGTGTCTTTTCCCACCAATAATAGTTTGCTTGGTATATGTATGTCATTCGTTTATGTTGGTCAGGTTAGGGTCTAGTAGTAGAATTTATGATTCGTTATAATGATCGTGTTTATAAGAGTTGGACGTAATAATTGAACTCTGGTGAACGCCCGAGAATGCGTCTGGTTCATCGAGTATTGTTGTATTATTATATCTTTATTACCTCCACTGACGGGAGAGCTACACAAAAGCACATACAAGTGCAAAACATATAGACATTGAAATGACAAACATAAATGACATATATTGTAGTATATACATAAATGAAATAATTGCATATTTATCATCAAGAACTATTCAGAGCTATTACATGTGTACGTATATTTCACAAGACGTTCTCCAATGCATCTTTGATAACCAGCAAAAATAAACCTTGACGAAACGAAATACAATAATTATTTAAGGAATCATGTACGAACAATTGTAATATGTATTGTGAAAACAATAGTACAGATTGCATGTGAATTAGGTGTATGAAATACAATATATCAACGTTATTATGTACTTAATTACATAATGTTATTATATGCATTCCAGATACAGTCATTAGCAGAAACTCAGTTCTAAAGTAGCATTGAACACTGGCTAATATTATTCTCTCATTTGCATAATCAGAAACACCGTGTTGAATGGATTCATATAAGGATCAGCTTGTATAACCAACACTACGAGCGTGTTCGTATCCCTATGTCCTATGTGTTACCAAAACTAGTCCGTAAACATGTCTTTCGGGGGCCTTATTGGCCGAGTGGTTTACGTCGTTGACCTTGATTAACATGAATCTTATCGCTGTAGATTGGAATCCCACTCGGGCACAGTGTCGACTCTTTCGTTTGAAGAAGCTATAGAACTAGCGTTCGGAAGGTGGGTAGTTCTACCCGGGTGCCCGTTGGTGTCTGCAACACTGATAAGAGGGTCATTAGGTTTCTTCCTCACCAATAATAGCTGGAGAGTCGACAAATGACCTAAGCTGTTGAAGCAATAATTGATACAACCGGTTTATAGAGAGCCTCGCCTGGTATATATTTGATCCAACTGGCCTAATAACTTATTTATACGACAGTAACCTAATATTCTATTTTATCCTGTCCTTTCCGATGAAACAGAATTTTTAGAAAGGAAGGATTACCGATTAGTCATGCCCTGAAGTTTATATAATATCATCGGTAAACAGTTGACGTCATACACGCAACATTATGACGTCACGAAAGGTTTATTAGGCACTGACTAATTTAGAGTAAAGTTTATTAGGCAGGCCGATTTTAACCATTATTGCGCATGCAGGTAGGACAAACTAGTATATTAGTTATGGACTCTTTATGGAACCGTCTCATGGTTACCGTAATGTAAAACCAGGCCCGTACCCACACTGACGAACACCGAGGAAGCTGCCTCGGCTAAAATGTCCAACACCAACAAAAATGAAAATTTAAATAGATAAAAGATGAAAGGTCAGTACATAATTCGTCTAAATTCATTAAATCAGAAAAGGCAGGGACTCGCTTCTATACCCTAACCATTTTAAGGGGGGGGGGGCATGCTCCTGGACACCCCTAGATTGCTTCGGTTGAAATTTTGCCTATGGCTACGGTACTGAAAATGTATGCTCTTCGATTTGGTTTTGGATTGCATGGGACATCTGATCAGAATAATGTGTGTGGTGGCGGCAAGCTATCTCTTGCTTCTCAATTGGTGTAATTTACACAGCATGAATAATTTGATCTAAAACAAATCCATCCTTGGTTTTCTAGACGCCATTATATAAAATAACGTGACCTATTCATAATTTATGATCCGCTTAATTATCGGACATAACGTAATCTGGAGTAGAAATGATGCAAACCCCAGGACAGTTACATCTTTTATTAGGACGGGAACCAGCGTATTCAGCCTGGTTCCACAAACAGAAGTATCAAAGTGCGCGGAGAAGCAAACCAATTACAGAAGATATGGGAGTGAAATTAAAATCGCATCAAGGTCAGAATTTAGTGAAAGCAGTTCCTGGAGCATAGTGACATACTGCCAGCAAGTAATCAACTGACAATTGTATTCCTCTGTTGGGTTGTAAGTTTATTTTGGGATTTAGATTCACACCACGGCATTTATTATACAAATTTAATCTAGCTGGATTGCGAACTTTTACAACTTTAGATTAATCACTGTCGAGATCTCATTCCTGATGAAAGCCATCGGCATGAGGTAGAGAGAGGAGGCAATCTGGATTTTAAGTGACTTGTCTAACTGTGCATTTTTATATTGAGCGTTACCTGTTACGCTACAACGTTTAGGATGTGCACCCGCGGTATCCCTCAAATAGCCAATTTTTTTTTTACGTTTATTTATCGCCGCTACCGGTTACCCATATGAGCGACGCCTCCTAAAGAGATTAGTCATTTTAGATTTTTGGAGGATAGTGCAATGATACAGAAAGAGACCCATTACAGAGTCTCCTCTGGTTCTTTTACGTGCACGGTGTAAAGCACCGACACGAGACCTCTGTTTAACGTCCCATCTGAAAGACTGTTAATTTTATTGTGTTCAGACGGGGGATCGACCCTGCGATCCCTGGATTACCAGTCCAGCTTGTTACCACCTGACTACAGATCCGTATGACGTAAGCTGTTGGTGAGATTATAAACCCTAAAACAAATTTGCAAAACTAATGTGGTCGCGCCATTATTTTTGTGGCGAGTGTTGTTCAAATTTCAAATACAAACATTGAAGACATTAAAAACTTATTTCAGTCAAATTTGACTGAACTGAAAAATCAACATACATGTTTATACCATCTTGAAGAAGAATACTAGAAGACGTGACATAGAAAACGCACACTTCGGATAAGTGTGTTTTTACATGAAAAACAATACATAGATAAATACATAGTTTTAAACATTTTGGAATATTTTTAGTTGTTCAGTTTGTGTTTTGTAATAAAGATGTGATATATCTTTGATGGAATCCTTCGTATTTCGTTTTCATGTAATTATAATCATTTATTTTATGCTAATTGATGAAATACAGTGTTCTATCAGTGAGATATAATCCATATCACTCACTGCATATCACTCACTGTATTTTGCCGGACTACTTTTTTAGTATCTCCCTTCCCACTACACTATTCTTGCACGATTACTCTCCCTTTAAATGCTTAGACAACGTGTTATTTAATTTTCACCGTTTCCCTGGCTTCAATGACACTATTTACCTGTATTATTGTTTTTGTTATGAAACAAATCAAAAGCGAAATACAACTGACAATGTCTCGAATTTTGTCACTGCAAATGGTAACAATAAATCCAATACATATTTGCATGTATTTTTCCTCGATTCAACTTTAAATTCAACATGGCGGCATATGTGTGTATCGACTCACGACGTATAGTCTTCAATGTATTAATCCGCGCAAAAACACGGCGGCCAGCTATATTAATTTCTTCATTTTGTGTTTGTTTTTCACCAATTAGCATAAAATAAAAATAAAATGTGTTTGTTTTGAGTGAATATGGAATATATCTCACCTCGAAGTGAGAACATTTTCATATTTCAAATATTTATATAAAATATGAAAATGTTCTCACTTTTCAGTGAGATATATTCCATATTCACTCAAAACAAACAAATATCCTCTATATAATGTAGATGTGCGTTTTCTATGTCCTCTAGTATACAAGCTAATAACTTATTCCGTTACATTAGATTACATTTGTAATCTGGGGTTGTTTTTTTAAATAAATGGAAGTCGTGATAGCGGCGCAGTTGTAGTTCATTCGCTTCAGTTGTGAAAGGCCCGGCGTTCGAGCCCCGCTAGAGCCATTACGAGTGTGCCATTCGGCATGACATTTAAATTCCTCATTGCCTCTTCTCTATCACTCGTGGCGATGGATTCCATCAGGAATGAGGTCTCGACTAGTTTCGCAATCGAGCTTGAAATAAATTTGTATAAACTGAATAACTACGTCATATTTATTGGTTAATTGAAATTCGTATCTTGGTATGCTTTGTATTACCTATGATCACATTTCTGGAAATATTCGCTTGTTCCCAGCTTGTTCCCAGCTGAATTAGAGTTTTATGTTAAGAATAATATCAGGAACGTCGTTACGTTTGTGGTAAAATACATCTTTATGTTCTACAATAATCTAACCTATGAAATATTAAATGCCCAAATACTTCCCTAGGTTAATTGCGGATCAATACTGTAGAGCCATTGTACATTCTTTGTTCTTTTCATTCTAAGCATTCTTTGAATGATTTCAAATAGTCAAGTGTGTGTTTTACGTTTATTTATCGTCGCTACCGGTTGCCCATATGAGCGACGCTTCATGAACAGATTAGTGTTTTTAGAGGATAGTGCGATGATACAGACAGAGACACATTCCAGAGTCTCCTATGGTTCTTTTACTTACACGGTGTACAGCACCGACACGAGGCATCGGTTTAAAGTCCCATCTGAAAGACTGTTACTTTTATTAGAGTCAGACGGGGATTCGACGCATCATATTTAAACGCATGTTAGAGGTTTGCAGGACTGGATCAAGGCTAACAAATCATTAAAATCATCCCTAATGCATACAACTGGCCATACATTGACGACTATGCAATGTTTTCCCTTCTTAAAACTTCCAATTTTATGGGTAGTTCAATGGATGAAAGCGAAGAAGGTTACAAAGAAGTGAGAAAGCACATATGTCATACATATAAACGAATGTTAGACGGCACTTAAAGAATTGAACTTAATTCAAATCATCTCCAAGGCACACACCAGTGCATACATTGACGAATAATGCAACGGTTTCCCTTCTTAAAGAGAGTTTCACTTTGGAAAGCTTCCAAACCTAAGTGTAATTTATTGCATTAAAGAGAAGAATTAAATAGGTCACAGAGAAGCGAGACAGTAAATCTGATGTTTCAATTATATACGCTGTTGTTTATTCCATCCGGATTTTCCCACCAACATTTTCCATCTAATATCCGATCTTATCCGAGGCTGCTGATGATGATGGATTGATGTGATACCTCGCTGACATGCATACTCTTTTGTGAAAATCAGATATAGTGGTTGTATATTATTGTCGTCGTTGATATTAACACGTTTGTTCTTGGTGATTTTCCAATCAACAGCTGTTAGCTTTTGACCAACTATATCTCAATCAGTATTGTTATAAGGCAATATCCGCGTTTTGATGTGTTTGGAAACTGTGTTTACACAGAACAGAACAGAATATACGTTTATTCATGACGCATACATGCGTTCATAGTCATACTATAAATTATACATACACTTATATACGAATACTAGTAAACAAGTGATTAATAAAGCTATCGTATTGCTACTGTATTCTAATTTGACATGGAGAATGAACATTTAGTGTGTGTTTTACGTTTATTTATCGTCGCTACCGGTTGCCCATTTGAGCGACGCTAAGAGATTAGTCATTTTAGATTGTTGGAGGATAGTGCAATGATACAGACAGAGACCCATTCCACATTCTCCTCTTGTTCTTTTACGTGCACGGTGTAAAGCACCGACACGAGACCTCAGCTTAAAGTCCCATCTGAAAAAACTGTTAATTGTATTAGGGTCAGACGAGGGATCGAACCTGCGATCATTGTATTACAAGTCCAGCGTGTTAAAAATTGGACTACATATCCGTTATTTATTGGGTGTTTTGGTGTAATTAAGTAGACAACGCATTCAGTATGGAATGCCTATACCAAAAAGCATTCTTAAGAAAAGATGTCAAGCTTAATAACACAAACCACCCGTAGTGGAGTGGTGAAGGCCGGCGATTTCAAATCACGGATGTATAATGGTGGAATCACACAGGGGTATCGAATTCTAAACCCCAAATCACGGATGTATAATGGTGGAATCACACAGGGGTATCGAATTCTTTGTGGAAACTCTCCAAATCACGGATGTATAATGGTGGAATCACACAGGGGTATCGAATTCTTTGTGGAAACTCTCCAAATCACGGATGTATAATGGTGGAATCACACAGGGGTATCGAATTCTTTGTGGAAACTCTCCAAATCACGGATGTATAATGGTGGAATCACACAGGGGTATCGAATTCTTTCAGGTGAGGAAACTCTCCAAACTGACTTGCGGACGGTTGGTGGTTCTACCCGCGTATCCTTCCGTGTCTGGAATACTGCTTAGAGAGGCACCCGCGGGGCATTCATTCACCAATAACAGCTGGCGATTCATCATATGACAGCTGTCGGTGCGACTTTTAACCCAAAAACAACACAAACAAAAACTAAATGGTTTGTAAAATTTTAAAAAAATCGTAGACATCACAGAGACAATGAATATGACACAGTATATAGCAAGTAATGTTCTCCAACACCAAATGGGACTGACGAATACCCAATAGACGCACAAATAATGTCAATAATAGATGAAGAATGTTCGGTGAAGCTCGTTAGGTCTGCTATGCACTGCTTAATACATTCTACAGGCACACATATTCAATATCCCGGCAGGAATTGTCCATATGTGTATCTAGACTGCAAGCGCACGACATAAATATCACTGTAATTACGGTGTCAATTGCATGATCGATTCCAGCGTCAATGCACGGCTGGTAATTGGTACATGGAATTGGCGGGCGGAAAATATAGGCCAAACAATGTATTTGTACATGGGTCTCATTCTATCAAGATGTCCACAATGTTGATAAGCGTCTAGATCAGATAGTCGGATAAGAACAGTGTCTTTGACTTCTGCATGGTTATTTTCATCAAAACCATTCATTTTTAACTTCTTGTTTCTTTGTTTGTATTAGTTTATACACATTTATTTTTTAGCTCGATTGCGAAACAAGTTATTTCAACTTATATTAATCACTCTCGAGACCTCATTCCTGATGGAATCCATCGCCACGAGGGAGAGAGAAGAGGCAATGTGGAATTTAAATGCCATGCCTAAGGGCACAATCGTAACGGCCGGCTCCAGCGGGGCTCGAACTCCGGACATTTCGCATCTGAAGCGAACGCGAACGCGAACTGCGCTATCACGACTTCCACCGACTTTGTTTGTATTGGGAGTTTAAATTCGCACCGACAGCTTAGGTTATTGTGCGAGTCTCCAGCTATTATTGGTCGAGGAAGACCCAGTGTGCCCGTCCAAGCAGTATTGCAGGCAGGGGTGTGCACCCGGGAAGAATCACCGACCTACCGCAAGCCCGCTGGATAGCTTCGTCACATGTTGGAAACGGGGCTGTCATATATTCCTATTGAGCACGAATATTCACAAGACAACTACTTATAATTCGTACAAAATCACAGTAAGTCACTGCAAAATATTGTAAATTATTGGGTTAATAATAATTAATCAAATATCAGTTAATAATTCTTAGAATATACTGATTAGCGCAGTGGTTAGCACGCTTACCAATGTACCCGGGTTCGATCCTCAGACCGGGAACTATGTGAGATGGTACGGTGATCGCCAGATAGGACATGTGGGTTTTCTCCGGGTTTTCCGGTTTCCTCATACACAACTGACCACATATATTAGTCATATATATATGTGTGTTCTAAAGTTGAACGTTTGGGTTTACAGTGCGCATACGCTAGTTATTAAGATACATTTCTCGATCATTGTAAAATAAATATAGTTTATCTTTTTTTTTTAAGAATACATCGTAGTAAAACCGGTTATGTTTAATATGTTGGAAGGCTGTCTAAAGCATCCATGCCACTATATCTATATATATAAATGTTATAGAGTGGGCCTAAGGCCGTGTGGTTACGGTCGTTCACTATATCTATATCTATAAATGTTATAGAGTGGGCCTAAGGCCGTGGCCGAGTGGTTACGGTCGTTCACTATATATATATAAATGTTATGGAGTGGGCCTAAGGCCGTGGCCGAGTGGTTACGGTCGTTCACTATATATATATATATAAATGTTATGGAGTGGGCCTAAGGCCGTGGCCGAGTGGTTACGGTCGTTCACTATATATATATAAATGTTATGGAGTGGGCCTAAGGCCGTGGCCGAGTGGTTACGGTCGTTCACTATATATATATATGAATGTTATGGAGTGGCCTAAGGCCGTGTCGAGTGGTTACGATCGTTCACTATATCTATATATATAAATGTTATAGAGTGGGCCTAAGGCCGTGGCCGAGTGGTTACGATCGTTCACTATATCTATATATATAAAGTTATAGAGTGGGCCTAAGGCCGTGGCCGAGTGGTTACGATCGTTCACTATATCTATTATATAAATGTTATGGAGTGGGCCTAAGGCCGTGGCCGAGTGGTTACGATCGTTCACTATATCTATATATATAAATGTTATGGAGTGGGCCTAAGGCCGTGTGGTTACGATCGTTCACTATATCTATATATATAATGTTATGGAGTGGGCCTAAGGCGTGGCGAGTGGTTACGATCGTTCACTATATTATAATATAAATGTTTGGAGGTGCCTAAGGCCGTGTGGTACGATCGTTCACATATATAAATATAAATGTTATGGAGTGGGCCTAAGGCCGTGGCCGAGTGGTTACGATCGTTCACTATATCTATATATATAAATGTTATAGAGTGGGCCTAAGGCCGTGGCCGAGTGGTTACGATCGTTCACTATATCTATATATATAAATGTTATAGAGTGGGCCTAAGGCCGTGGCCGAGTGGTTGCGATCGTTCACTCTATCTATATATATATAAATGTTATGGAGTGGGCCTAAGGCCGTGTGGTTACGGTCGTTCACTATATCTATATATATAAATGTTATGGAGTGGGCCTAAGGCCGTGGCCGAGTGGTTGCGGTCGTTCACTTAAAATCACTTGCCCATCACCGCTCTATATACCAATCCACCGGAAGGTTGGTTGTTCTATCCGAGTGTCCGTCCGCCCGTGGCCTTTCTCCACCATTAACAGCTGGAGAGTCACGATATGACCGAATATGTCGAAGAACCTACCAAACTACCAAACCACCAGAGATTAAAATAGATTTCCGATTTACCATAAAGCGTTATAGAGGCATGTTTACGTTTCAAGAACCTACCAAACTACCAAACCACCAGAGATTAAAATAGATTTCCGATTTACAATATAGCGTTATAGAGGCATGTTTACGTTTGAAGAACCTACCAAACTACCAAACAACCAGAGATTAAAATAGATTTCCGATTTACAATATAGCGTTATAGAAGCATGTTTACGTTTCAATACATCATGACGCATGATTGGAAAAAGCAGCTATAAAAATGAATATCCAATTCCATGCTTGGTTATCTAAGTTCATTAAATGCGGACGTTCATGGTTACGTTTCCTTTTATGGTTTTCCAATGAATGATAGAGTTTTCTCAGTGAAAGAAAACTCCATCTTACACCGCTTTGAAACAGTGAAAGATGGCAGTTTCCCTGCCACCGGTTGCGTTTCGTATTCCTGCGCGGTTATATGTACTTTAGTATGTTAGCTATTTTCTGACTATCATGAACAGTTAATTATTAAGTAATATATTCTAATGAATTTGTTTTGTCTGTAGTTTTAGTTTTTGACAGTAAACAGAAACTAACTTGAAACTTATACATGAACTATTTCTTACTTCTTACTACGGACGTTCACACTAACATAAGTTGTTGTGCGGTTGGGTCACGTAGTTCAATGAGGCCCCAGACAGGGCAGTTAATATGAATACAATTTGAAAACAAAGATTATATTAGCTAAAGTCATTGGAAATCATAAAAGAAAAAGAAGATTTGTGTTTATTAGTGTAACGTCACTCGTGGAAATACATATTTCGGTGTTCACTCGATGAAATAAAAAATCCTATCTTACACTAATAAACGCACATTTCTTATATGTCCTATCTCGCATAGAATCTCTTCTCTACGTGATTACCATGACATCATCTATTGCCACATTTGTAGTCATATAAACAGAAACATAGAAACAATATAACCCATATAAATGTCCAGTAATCTCTACTGAGGTTGGAGAGGAATGACTGTTCATCGATTGATTATGATAATTAAATGGCTGTCATATATATGGTAATACAATTGCATAGATCTAGCTATGCGGGGTAGTTGTCAACAAACAAAAATATGTATATTTAGATTCTTTGTCATATGAAAACATAATTTTAAAAACCCATCATTCTCTTTAAAGGCAGTGTCATGTTCAATCTGACTGGCGCACTTTTCGAACATGTGGCTATCATACAATTGTATCCGTTGCAAAATAAGTATTACTAACGTTTTTAACACCTTTTATGTACTAGAACATTGTTGAAAAAGATGCAATCTTTTTTTGGGGCTAGAACATTATTTTTTTTTTTTTGGTGAAACAATAACGTTTCGTTTATCTATGTATTTTTCACATAGTTTTATATTTAAAAAAAACACAACACTAACAATATGAATTTTGGCATGAGCTAAAATTATATATGTATAGTTTTGGAATTTATATCATTACCTGGTTTGTATGGTATTTAAGTGAAACACAAATAAAGTATTTTGCCATGTAGGAAGATATTATTTTGAATTCTCCCTTGGATGTATTATAAATGTTATTAGTCGTACGTCTGCAAGATACAATCTTAGTTTGATTAGGTTAGTCAGTTTTACGTTCGTATCTCATCGTCTCCGTATCTCCGTAGCTAATCATAATAGCATTTATATTAATGGTAATTAATTAGTGCATTTTTATACGTGAATAAAATGTATTTCATTTGCTTTTTGCGATGTAATGTCGCTTTAAGCTCATGGCGTGCTAATACCACTTTAAATTGAATACCATATTTACAAACCCTTCGAACATCTAGACCACATGAATTTCTATTATAAATTAAGATCGCTGAATTTGATACACGAAACTCACAAAGTTCAATATTTCTTCGAATAAATTGCTACTATCCAGACAGAACGATGATTTACTTTCTGTGTTAAGATTGTGATGAACAGATATTTTCCGTGAAAAGTAAATTGATTCTAAATTGCATGGTTACAATTTCTGAATTCTGATAGATAAATAACCATGATTTGGGAGATAAAGCTGTTCTTCTATTTCAGGAAGCACATGCTCAATATGTGTATTTGTTGATTGAGCAGAGTGTTTGCTTTTGAGATATTTTTTTTAGGGATGGTAACAAATATTCGAATAATCGCTCGAACGAACGAATGTCCGAATACTATTCCAGTATTCGAATATTCGCTCGAATGTCCGAATACTATTCCAGTATTCGAATATTCGCTCGAACGTCCGAATGTCCGAATACTATTCCAGTATTCGAATATTTGCTCGAACGTCCGAATGTCCGAATACTATTCCAGTATTCGAATAATCGCTCGAACGTCCGAATGTCCGAATACTATTCCAGTATTCGAATATTCGCTCGAACGTCCGAATGTCCGAATACTATTCCAGTATTCGAATATTCGGAAAAAAATACTTTATGTATTATATTGTCCTCAAAAATGCCACCCGCTCAGTCACACGTTTGGAAATGCTTGACTCGCTCTGAGAATAAGCAAACTGCTAGGTGTAATCTATGCAAATTGGATTTAACATATTCGGGCACAAAATCAATCTGAATAATCGTTTGAAGAAGATAACGTTTACGCGTACGACGGAAATTAGGTTAGTTTGGCAATTTTTATAAGAGTTTGAGTGAATATTCGAATACCTTCCCGACCGAATAAATATTATTCGAAAAGTATAATTGCTATTCGTTGCCATCCCCAATTTTGTTCAAGCTAGAGATAAAGGTTGTTGCATGCACTCAACAAAATTCCAAACAGACGGATCTGTAGTCCAGTGGTAACACGTTGGACTGGTAATCAAGGGATCGCAGGTTCGATCCCCCGTCTGACCCTAATACAATTAACAGTCTTTCAGATGGGACTTTAAACCGCGGTCTCGTGTCGGTGCTGTACACTGTGCACGTAAAAGAACCAGAGGAGACTCTGGAATGGGTCTCTGTCATTGCACTATCCTCCAAAAATAAAAAAATGACTATTCTCTTCAGGAGGCGTCGCTCATATGGGCAACCGGTAGCGACGATAAATAAACGTAAAACACACACTACAAAATTCCTAACTGGTCACCTGGTACAGTAGTTCGATCCCAACTAACAAAGCATATATATTAATATTCATATAATCTTTTATATCATACATTATCATACATTTTATTGCAGGTGTTTTATGCAATGAATTGGTATAAATTTGCTGGAATTAAATGGCAATACTAAAGTATTTATATTTTAAGATTATTAGTTGACTCCCAATAATATAAAACATCAAGCGATCGATTATGAATTTTGCTACATATAGATCTAAGCACAATTAGTACTCAAGCTGCGTCTGCTCCTGGTCACATGGTATATTTTAGGGTCGGCCAATCGGTCTGCAAATCGGTCGTCAAATCTTTAGACTTTTATTTTGGGAAATGATGATTGAGCTTATTTACCCTCGCCGCCGGCGAACCATATGGACGAGCGCTATTTTGGGAAAATGCTTGGGGTATCGGTTATATCTCAATAATTACAACTTCTTGCATTATCGCGATTCTGATTGGCTGATTCGGCCCATGTGATCACCGTTCATAACGCAATCAATTGCAAACGTATTATATTCTCTCATTAATATTCATAGCGGACTACTTTTTGTATTGCGTTTTTTATTTTTTATTTTTTTATACTTTATTTATTTTACAACAATTGCGAAGCAAGTTTGAACAACTTATATTAATCACTCACAACTTGCTTTGTAATCATGTGTAAACTACTAGTTGTAAGTATAAGAATTGAACGTTATTTTCTCTCCTTTCCATCGTTGTATGAATATCAGTTCGCAGATAAATGTATTTAAAGTCGCCACCGCATAAATAAATTTGGGCGACTAAAGAAATGTCGGTTTATAAACAGCTGCGATTTTTATGCAAATTAGGTGTACAAAACTGACATTTCATACCATGATGAAATGCAGAAAAAGAACAATTCAATTGTTAACACACATTCAGACCGTGTCTCGTTATATGAAATCGTTGGCAGTTTCTTACGGCGGTTGGTGCACCAAGTACTGGCTAGCCCGGGAAAGATGTTGCTATGTAAACTGCCCGTCGCTCAAATGGGCAACCGATAGCGACGTTAAATAAACTCAAATAAAAAAAAAATTCACACTAATATAGGTTTATTTTATGCTTATTTTTTATTAAACTATATTTATTTTACAACGATTGCGAAGCAAGTTTTAACAACTTATATTAATCACTCTCGTTGGCGCGGATGAAAGCGTATATGTGGTCATTCATGTGGGAGAAAACCGGAGTATCCGGATAAAACCCACATGTCCGATCTGGTGACCACAGCAGCAGCGTGTCGATATTTTATGCTTTCCATTGAGGCATAGACATTTAGTTCACTGGTAAATGTATATATTTCTTTGGAAAGCTAAACTGAATACAATGCATTGAATGTACGTACATTCTACATCCGTTATGTCAAAGTAGGTTATATCGAATTATCCGGTTATCTCGAAGTCGGATTAAAGTCCCGTTTCAGACACTATAATTTTACATATAACTGGCTCTGTTTATATCGAATTTCGTTAAGTCAAACTTCGGTTATGTCGAAGTATTTTTGTTCGGTCCGACGGAATTCGACATAACGGATGTAGAATGTACGTACATTCAATGCATGAATAACGCCTGTCTATACGCTGTCCCTTCTCACACGCTCGACCTGTTTAACAAACAAAAAGGAACTTGCTATGGTGAGCTGGTAAATAGAACATGTCAGACTGACAATTCTAGGTAGAATTTCTTAGTCGGAGAATGCTTGGTCACGATTCCGATTATTGACTACACGCTACGGATCAACAGAACAACGTGACAGTTATGTTTCATGTCGAATAAGCCGTAAATGCATCTGCGATTTATGTATATTTCTTTTCTGTATTTTAAATACTCCATGTTGTAAACATCCGCCACGCTGCATACATTGTATATAAACAATAAAAATGTAAGCAATTGCATTAATAATTCACAGAACTTAGAAATATTCCCTTTAAAATTGTGTTTAAATATTTGTAAAATAAAAGAACATTAAAAAATAACAAATTAATTATGTTTCTTCTTTTTGGTATATTAAAATATAGATTGATTTAAAGTTTTTAAACACAAAAATAACTGTATATTTGTTTTATAATCTCCCTTATTTTCGCCCTTGACTCGAGACCCGCCCTTCCACACAAATTCATGCAAATCCGTCGTTAGCTATTTGGAGTGTGTTTTGTGCTTATTTATCGTCGCTACCGGTTGCCCATATGAGCGATGCCTCCTGAAGAGATTAGTCATTTTAGATTTTTGGAGGATAGTGCAATGATACAGACTGATACCCATTCCAGAGTCTCCTCTGGTTCTTTTACGTGCACAGTGTACAGCACCGCCACGAGACCTTGGTTTAATTTTATTAGGGTCAGACGGGGGATCGAACCTGCGATCCCTGGATTAATGTTAATTAGCTGTTTGGTTAATCCTGCGAACAGATATACTAACAAAGGGAGACAAACACAAACTCTCCTTGGCGGAGGTAAAAACCGAGATAATGAAATACACGGACGTTTATCCATTGCAACTGAAATGTGAATATGTATTTCAACCACGTTCACATAATTCCATCAACGTTTCTGTCTACAATATTGGAAATCCAATAAATATACAAATGCATGTGAGTTTTCTTAACCATAAATTGTGAACGGGACAATCTATCACACAGTATAAGTTATTCGAACACAGCGCATCATTCAGCATAGCTTACCCTAGCATGGCTATTTATTCAGCAAAATTATCTTACTCTAGTATGGCGCACACTCGGCATATCTTATTCTAGAAAACTAAACCTTATTAATTTATTTTACAACGATTGCGAAGCAAGTTCTAACAACTTATATTAATCACTCTCGCTGGCGTGGATGAAAGCGTATTATAGCATAACGAATCATTCAGCATAACTTATTTTAGCAAAGCGCATCATTCACCATAACTTATTTTACCATGGCGCATCATTCAGCATAACGTATTCTACCATGGCGCATCATTCAGCATATACCCCCAGCGTTACACTCTGTTACAAAATATAAAAAAACTTGTGTGAAGTGTTGCGCCTACAGACTATATATATTTGTATATTTAAAATGTGTGTTTAATCATAAATTGAATTGTTATAATATAATACATGTATACAATAAGCACAAGAGACATATATGCCTATAATAAGAGCAAACACAAATGGGTTTGCCGCCACAAGTTCTGAACAACATTAGCGTAAGTTGCCCTTTCCCATGGGAATATGTTGAGCGCAGTGTAATACGGACGAACATGTTTGCTTTTGGCATGCATATAGGACATTTAATAAGAATATTATTTAGCTAATAGAAATGTTTAATATCCGAATATGTTTAATAGTATTATTGCATATATAACTGAGAATGTTCTTTTTTGATATACACCGGACCATCACGATTATAAAATAGTTTATACATTGGTGAACCCTTGGTCATATTTTGCATTCTGTTAAAATAAGTCTACAATTAAGGTACGTGAATAATATCAGTTAACTATTGTATCATTTGCGAATGAATCAAAAAATGAACACACATTTTTAGAAATGAAATTAATTACAAATAATCCGGTGATTACATTTGTATAAACATGTACATACTTTTTATATTATTAACACGCTTAGTCAATTTCACACAAGAACGACACGTTTAACACAAATACACTCGTTAATGGCATCAGTTGCGACGCGCGTATAAATTAAATGTTCAGTAGGGTCAATATACATACAGACGGATATGTAGTCCAGTGGTAATCCAGGGATAGCAGGTTCGATCCCCCGTCTGACCCTAATAAAATTAACAGTCTTTCAGACTTTAAACTTTATCGTCGCTACCTGTTGTCCATATGAGCGACACCTCTTGAAGAGATTAGTCATTTTAGATTATTGGAGGATAATACATGGAGGATGATACAGACAGAGACCCATTCCAGAGTCTCCTCTGGTTCTTTTACGTGCACGGTACCTCGGTTTAAAGTCCCATCTGAAAGACTGTTAATTGTATTAGGGTCAGACGGAGGATCGAAGCTGTGATCCCTGGATTACCGGTACAACATGTTTATTCCTGTACTACAGATCCGTCTGTGCATGATTGTACTATGTGCCCATTAGTATATACACCTTACCCAGAATCATACCCAGGCGATATGCATTGACCGTACTGTATATTGACCGTACTGTGTATTGACCGTACTGTGCATTGACCGTACTGTATATTGACCGTACTGTGCATTGACCGTACTGTACATTGACCATACTGTGCATTGGCCGTACTGTATATTGACCGTACTGTGCATTGACCGTACTGTATATTGACCGTACTGTGCATTGACCGTACTGTACATTGACCATACTGTGCATTGACCGTACTGTATATTGACCGTACTGTGCATTGACCGTACTGTATATTGACCGTACTGTGCATTGACCGTACTGTACATTGACCATACTGTGCATTGGCCGTACTGTATATTGACCGTACTGTGCATTGACCGTACTGTATATTGACCGTACTGTGCATTGACCGTACTGTACATTGACCATACTGTGCATTGGCCGTACTGTATATTGACCGTACTGTGTATTGACTATACTGTACATAAGAATTACGCGTGGTTTCTAGTATCATACGCTTACAAGTAACAGCTATATGCCGTTTAAACCTGTTATAGTTTCGTTGTTTATTTTGATGTATATACTTTTTATGTGGTGTATGTATTATAATTATAATTTATTGTTTTGTTGACTTGAGGTATTAAGGTTTGATGTTTGTTGAAGTGGTAGATAAAATAACAGCACACATTTTTAGAAAACATCACTTATATTTATTGATTATATTGAAAGTTAATAAACTTATTATTGGATCTTTGCGTTGATTGTTTCTCTTTGTGTTCAATATTTACACGAACACATCGGATATAGGGATAGAACCAGTCAAGTTAGCTCCGATTAGCGCAGCGGTTAGTGCGCTAATGCAACCCGAGTTCGAACTTCGGTCAGGGCAGTATGTGAGATGGTACAGACCGATTGTCACTGACTGAAGCTTGCATACCATATGTTTGTTTAAGCACACTTATTTAGCTCGATTGCGAAACAAGTGTTTACAACGTTATATTAATCACTCTCGAGACCTCATTCCACCATCACCACGAGGGAGAGAGAAGAGGCAATGTGGAATTTAAATGCCTTGCATAAGGACATACTCGTAACGGCTGCAGCTGGGCTCGAACTCCGGGGCATTTCGCACATGAAGCGAACGCACTACCACTGCGCTATCACGGCTTCCACTAGGTTACTTGTGCATTACACGAATCAAAACCCACACGCTGCAGTATAACACCAGTATGTGAGATAGTACGGTAGTCGCCAAATCGGACAGGTGGGTTTTCTCCGGGTACTCCGGTTTCCTCCCACACGAATGACCACATTTACGCTTTCATCCGCGCCAACGAGAGTGATTAAATATAAGTTGCAAAAACTTGCTTCGCAATCATTGTAAAATAAATAAAGTTTAAAAAAACACCAGTATAACTGTATCTGGACGTATATATCAATGCCCCTGGGTGATTAAATATAAGTTGTTAAAACTTGCTTCGCAATCATTGTAAAATAAATAAAGTTTAACAAACACCAGTATAACTGTATTTGGACGTATATATCAATGCCCCTGGGTGATTAAATATAAGTTGTTAAAACTTGCTTCGCAATCATTGTAAAATAAATAAAGTTTAACAAACACCAGTATAACTGTATTTGGACGTATATATCAATGCCCCTGGGTGATTAAATATAAGTTGTTAAAACTTGCTTCGCAATCATTGTAAAATAAATAAAGTTTAACAAACACCAGTATAACTGTATTTGGACGTATATATCAATGCCCCTGGGTGATTAAATATAAGTTGTTAAAACTTGCTTCGCAATCATTGTAAAATAAATAAAGTTTAAAAAAACACCAGTATAACTGTATCTGGACGTATATATCAATGCCCCTGACTGATTAAATATAAGTTGTTAAAACTTGCTTCGCAATCATTGTAAAATAAATCAAGTTTAACAAACACCAGTATAACTGTATCTGGACGTATATATCAATGCCCCTGGGTGATTAAATATAAGTTGTTAAAACTTGCTTCGCAATCATTGTAAAATAAATCAAGTTTAAAAAAACATCAGTATAACTGTATCTGGACGTATATATCAATGCCCCTGGGTGATTAAATATAAGTTGTTAAAACTTGCTTCGCAATCATTGTAAAATAAATCAAGTTTAACAAACATCAGTATAACTGTATCTGGACGTATATATCAATGCCCCTGACTGATTAAATATAAGTTGTTAAAACTTGCTTCGCAATCATTGTAAAATAAATCAAGTTTAACAAACACCAGTATAACTGTATCTGGACGTATATATCAATGCCCCTGGGTGATTAAATATAAGTTGTTAAAACTTGCTTCGCAATCATTGTAAAATAAATCAAGTTTAAAAAAACATCAGTATAACTGTATCTGGACGTATATATCAATGCCCCTGGGTGATTAAATATAAGTTGTTAAAACTTGCTTCGCAATCATTGTAAAATAAATCAAGTTTAACAAACATCAGTATAACTGTATCTGGACGTATATATCAATGCCCCTGACTGATTAAATATAAGTTGTTAAAACTTGCTTCGCAATCATTATAAAATAAATCAAGTTTAAAAAAACATCAGTATAACTGTATCTGGACGTATATATCAATGCCCCTGACTGATTAAATATAAGTTGTTAAAACTTGCTTCGCAATCATTGTAAAATAAATCAAGTTTAAAAATCATCAGTATAACTGTATCTGGACGTATATATCAATGCCCCTGACTGATTAAATATAAGTTGTTAAAACTTGCTTCGCAATCATTGTAAAATAAATCAAGTTTAACAAACACCAGTATAACTGTATCTGGACGTATATATCAATGCCCCTGACTGATTAAATATAAGTTGTTAAAACTTGCTTCGCAATCATTGTAAAATAAATCAAGTTTAACAAACATCAGTATAACTGTATCTGGACGTATATATCAATGCCCCTGACTGATTAAATATAAGTTGTTAAAACTTGCTTCGCAATCATTGTAAAATAAATCAAGTTTAACAAACATCAGTATAACTGTATCTGGACGTATATATCAATGCCCCTGGGTGATTAAATATAAGTTGTTAAAACTTGCTTCGCAATCATTGTAAAATAAATAAAGTTTAACAAACATCAGTATAACTGTATCTGGACGTATATATCAATGCCCCTGGGTGATTAAATATAAGTTGTTAAAACTTGCTTCGCAATCATTGTAAAATAAATAAAGTTTAACAAACACCAGTATAACTGTATCTGGACGTATATATCAATGCCCCTGACTGATTAAATATAAGTTGTTAAAACTTGCTTCGCAATCATTGTAAAATAAATAAAGTTTAACAAACATCAGTATAACTGTATCTGGACGTATATATCAATGCCCCTGGGTGATTAAATATAAGTTGTTAAAACTTGCTTCGCAATCATTGTAAAATAAATAAAGTTTAACAAACATCAGTATAACTGTATTTGGACGTATATATCAATGCCCCTGACTGATTAAATATAAGTTGTTAAAACTTGCTTCGCAATCATTGTAAAATAAATAAAGTTTAACAAACATCAGTATAACTGTATTTGGACGTATATATCAATGCCCCCGAGTCAGCACAAAACAATCGTCAGCGGTTCCAGAACTATCCGTACACTCACGGAGGTGTACCGAGAATTAATCTCGACATGATTAACAATGCTGAGAGAGCGACCATTAACCTCAAGGCGCAACCGGTCATCCTCAAGCATCGGAAATTAGTCTGCTGCTACGCACACAACTGTTGACAATTCCGGCTATCAATTCGCTAGTGTAAGATAATGTTACCGAACGGGTTGCCTTTAATCAAATCTTTCGGGGTAATATAAGACGATATTTTAAAATTGCTTTTGGTGCCACGCTGGTGCTTCTTCTTCCCGATTAAACATAATCGCAAAATGACCAAACTCAGTTAATTCTGTGTGTTTTACGTTTATTTATCGTCGCCACCGGTTGCCCATATGAGCGACGCCTCCTGAAGAGATTAGTCATTTTAGATTGTTGGAGGATAGTGCAATGATACAGAGAGACCTATTCCAAAGTCTCCTCTGGTCCTTTTTTGCGTGCACGGTGTAAAGCACCGACACGAGACCTCGGTTTAACGTCCCATCTGAAAGACTTGTTAATTTTATTAGGGTCAGACGGGGGATCGAACCTGCGATCCCTGGATTACCAGTCCAACGTGTTACCACTGGACTACAGATCCGTCTGTTCAGTTAATTCCTTCATTACAGCCACTTATAGCTTTGTAGCACGTTTTTTATTGGTTCAATCAAGACGTTTGACGTAATGAGAAAGATTCGCCTAGAATTGGATGTTATAAAACTTGTCTCCTATCTCAAATTCAGTTCCAATCTTGCTGATTGGCTTCGCCGAAAACATATCGCAAACTCAACTAATCTTGAGATTTGAGAAAAAGATTTTATAACCTCTGACCATGGGTCGGTTTTAAAAGCAGTTGTGGAAGTCGTGATAGCGCGTTCGCTTCATGTGCGAAATGCCTGGAGTTCCGCCCCGCTGGAGCCGTTACGATTGTGCCTTTAGGCAAGGCATTTAAATTACATATTTCCTCTTCTCTCTCCCTCGTGGCGATGGATTCCATCAGTAATGAGGTCTCGAGAGTGATTAATATAAGTTGTAGGAACTTGTTTCGCAATCGAGCAAAATTTAATTTGGACGACATGTTCTATTCAAACTACGTATATTAGTGTGGGTTTAAAGTCCCATTAACCGTTTATGTCATATTGCGACTACATCTCTGTTATTGGCGAAGATAGATCCAGGGAGCCTCTCCTCGGAGCAGTATTTAGGAAACGAACGACAACCATTGCAGAACGGATCTGTAGTCCACAGGTAACACGCTGGACTGGTAATCCATGAATCGCAGGATCGATCCCCCGTCTGACCCTAATAAAATTAACAGTCTTTCAGATGGGACGTTAAACCGAGGTCTTCGTGTCGGTGCTTTACACCGTGCACGTAAAAGAACCAGAGGAGATTCTTGAATGGGTCTCTGTCTGTATCATTGCACTATCCTCCAAAATCTAAAATGACTAATATCTTCAGGAGGCGTCGCTCATATGGGTAACCGGTAGCGACGATAAATAAACGTAAAACTTGTAGACACGAGATATAATTGCGATATTATGCAACAGAGGTGTATATATAATATAATGTAATATATGACGCCCGTGTTCCGTATGATTTCGGATTTGGACTCGAACGGTCCGGGGTTCGGTAGACGGTAAGGCCGCCTATGTAGGGTCATTACCACTACCATTGCACACACTTCCACTGATGTAAGCTCATCAGCTATAAAACGTCAGAAACTGCCATTAATGCATATTAGTCAGATGTCAACCCATCGGAAAATGCCTTTACTGTCGACTCACCAATAATATGACGTCAGTAACTGTACTAGTGTAGAATAATCAGCTCTAAGACGCCAGAAACTGAAATTACACTGGCCTCAACAGTAATATGAGGTCAGAAACAAGCGTTAGTGTGGACTCAACAGCTGAAAACATGACGTCAGAAACAACCGTTACTGAGGACTCAACAGCTGAAAACAAGACGTCAGATACAACCGTTACTGTGGACTCAACAGCTGAAAACAAGACGTCAGATACAACCGTTACTGTAGACTCAACAGCTGACAACAAGACGTCAGAAACAACCGTTACTGTGTACTCAACAGCTGAAAACAAGACGTCAGATACAACCGTTACTGTGGACTCAACAGCTGAAAACAAGACGTCAGAAACAACCGTTACTGTGTACTCAACAGCTGAAAACAAGACGTCAGAAACAACCGTTACTGTGGACTCAACAGCTGAAAACAAGACGTCAGAAACAACCGTTACTGTGGACTCAACAGCTGAAAACAAGACGTCAGAAACAACCGTTACTGTGGACTCAACAGCTGAAAACAAGACGTCAGAAACAACCGTTACTGTGGACTCAACAGCTGAAAACAAGACGTCAGAAACAACCGTTACTGTGGACTCAACAGCTGAAAACAAGACGTCAGAAACAACCGTTACTGTGGACTCAACAGCTGAAAACAAGACGTCAGAAACAACCGTTACTGTGGACTCAACAGCTGAAAACAAGACGTCAGAAACAACCGTTACTGTGGACTCAACAGCTGAAAACAAGACGTCAGAAACAACCGTTACTGTGGACTCAACAGCTGAAAACAAGACGTCAGAAACAACCGTTACTGTGGACTCAACAGCTGAAAACAAGACGTCAGAAACAACCGGTTACTGTGGACTCAACAGCTGACAAGACGTGTTACTGTGGACTCAACATGAAAACAAGACGTCAGAAACAGCCGTTACTGTGGACTCAACAGTGAAAACAAGACGTCAGAAAAACCGTTACTGTGACTCAACAGTTAAAACAAGACGCAGAAACAGCCGTTACTGAGGACTCAACAGTAGAAAACAAGACGTCAGAAACAAACGTTACTGTGGACTCAACAGCTGTCATAAACAACCGTTACTGTGACCAACAGCTGAAACAAGACGCAGAACAACCGTTACGTCAGAAACAGACCAACATTACTGAGGACTCAACAGCTGAAAACAAGACGTCAGAAACAACCGTTACTGTGGACTCAACAGCTGAAAACAAGACGTCAGAAACAACCGTATTACTGTGGACTCAACAGCTGAAAACATGACGTCAGAAACAACCGTTACTGTGGACTCAACAGCTGATAGCGAGCCGTCAGAAACAACCTTTACTGTGGACCCAACAGCTGAAAGCGAGACGTCAGAAACAACCATTACTGAGGACTCAACAGCTGAAATCAAGACGTCAGAAACAACCGTTACTGTGGACTCAACAGCTGAAAACAAGACGTCAGAAACAACCGTATTACTGTGGACTCAACAGCTGAAAACATGACGTCAGAAACAACCGTTACTGAGGACTCAACAGTTGAAAACAAGACGTCAGAAACAACCGTTACTGTGGACTCAACAGCTGAAAACAAGACGTCAGAAACAACCGTATTACTGTGGACTCAACAGCTGAAAACAAGACGTCAGAAACAACCGTTACAGTGGACTCAACAGCTGAAAGCGAGACGTCAGAAACAACCGTTACTGTAGACTCAACAGCTGAAAACAAGACGTCAGAAACAACCGTTACTGTGGACTCAACAGCTGAAAACAAGACGTCAGAAACAACCGTATTACTGTGGACTCAACAGCTGAAAACAAGACCTCAGAAACAACCGTTACTGATGACTCAACAGCTGAAAACATGACGTCAGAAACAACCGTTACTGTGGACACAACAGCTGAAAACAAGACGACATAAACAACCGTTACTGTGGACTCAACAGTTGAAAACAAGACGTCAGAAACAACCGTTACTGATGACTCAACAGCTGAAAACAAGACGCCGGAAACAACCGTTACTGTGGACTCAACAGCTGAAACCAAGACGCCAGAAACAACCGTTACTGTGGACTCAACAGCTGACAACAAGACGTCAGAAAAGGCCGTTACTGTGGACTCAACAGTTGAAAACAAGACGTCAGAAACAGCCGTTACTGAGGACTCAACAGTAGAAAACAAGACGTCAGAAACAAACGTTACTGTGGACTCAACAGCTGACAACAAGACGTCAGAAAAGGCCGTTACTGTGGACCCAACAGTTGAAAACAAGACGTCAGAAACAGCCGTTACTGTGGACTCAACAGTAGAAAACAAGACGTCATAAACAACCGTTACTGTGTACTCAACAGTTGACAACAAGACGTCAGAAGCAACCGTTACTGTGGACACAACAGCTGACAACAAGACGTCAGAAACAACCGTTACTGAGGACTCAACAGCTGAAAACAAGACGTCAGATACAACCGTTACTGTGGACTCAACAGCTGAACACAAGACGTCAGAAACAACCGTTACTGTGGACTCAACAGCTGAAAACAAGACGTCAGAAACAACCGTTACTGTGGACTCAACAGCTGAAATCAAGACGTCAGAAACAACCGTATTACTGTGACCTCAACAGTTGAAAACAAGACGCCAGAAACAACCGTTACTGATAACTCAACAGCTGAAAACATGACGTCAGAAACAACCGTTACTGTGGACTCAACAGCTGATAGCGAGCCGTCAGAAACAACCTTTACTGTGGACCCAACAGCTGAAAGCGAGACGTCAGAAACAACCATTACTGAGGACTCATCAGCTGAAATCAAGACGTCAGAAACAACCGTATTACTGTGGACTCAACAGCTGAAAACATGACGTCAGAAACAACCGTTACTGAGGACTCAACAGTTGAAAACAAGACGTCAGAAACAACCGTTACTGTGGACTCAACAGCTGACAACAAGACGTCAGAAACATCCGTTACTGTGGACTCAACAGCTGAAAACAAGACGTCAGAAACAACCGTTACAGTGGACTCAACAGCTGAAAGCGAGACGTCAGAAACAACCGTTACTGTAGACTCAACAGCTGAAAACAAGACGTCAGAAACAACCGTTACTGTGGACTCAACAGCTGAAAACAAGACGTCAGAAACAACCGTATTACTGTGGACTCAACAGCTGAAAACAAGACCTCAGAAACAACCGTTACTGATGACTCAACAGCTGAAAACATGACGTCAGAAACAACCGTTACTGTGGACTCAACAGTTGAAAACAAGACGTCAGAAACAACCGTTACTGTGGACACAACAGCTGAAAACAAGACGTCATAAACAACCGTTACTGTGGACTCAACAGTTGAAAACAAGACGTCAGAAACAACCGTTACTGATGACTCAACAGCTGAAAACAAGACGCCGGAAACAACCGTTACTGTGGACTCAACAGCTGAAAACAAGACGCCAGAAACAACCGTTACTGTGGACTCAACAGCTGAAAACAAGACGCCAGAAACAACCGTTACTGTGGACACAACAGCTGAAAACAAGATGTCAGAAACAACCATTACTGAGGACTCAACAGTAGAAAACAAGACGTCAGAAACAAACGTTACTGTGGACTCAACAGCTGACAACAAAACGTCAGAAAAGGCCGTTACTGTGGACTCAACAGTTGAAAACAAGACGTCAGAAACAGCCGTTACTGAGGACTCAACAGTAGAAAACAAGACGTCAGAAACAAACGTTACTGTGGACTCAACAGCTGACAACAAGACGTCAGAAAAGGCCGTTACTGTGGACTCAACAGTTGAAAACAAGACGTCAGAAACAGCCGTTACTGTGGACTCAACAGTAGAAAACAAGACGTCAGAAAAGGCCGTTACTGTGGACTCAACAGTTGAAAACAAGACGTCAGAAACAGCCGTTACTGAGGACTCAACAGTAGAAAACAAGACGTCAGAAACAAACGTTACTGTGGACTCAACAGCTGACAACAAGACGTCAGAAAAGGCCGTTACTGTGGACTCAACAGTTGAAAACAAGACGTCAGAAACAGCCGTTACTGTGGACTCAACAGTAGAAAACAAGACGTCAGAAACAACCGTTACTGTGACTCAACAGCTGAAAACAAGACGTCAGAAACAACCGTTACTGTGGACTCAACAGCTGAAAACAAGACGTCAGAAACAACCGTTACTGTGGACTCAACAGCTGTCAGAAACAACCGTTACTGTGGACTCAACAGCTGAAACAAGACGTCAGAAACAACCGTTACGTCAGAAACAACCATTACTGAGGACTCAACAGCTGAAATCAAGACGTCAGAAACAACCGTTACTGTGGACTCAACAGCTGAAAACAAGACGTCAGAAACAACCGTATTACTGTGGACTCAACAGCTGAAAACATGACGTCAGAAACAACCGTTACTGTGGACTCAACAGCTGATAGCGAGCCGTCAGAAACAACCTTTACTGTGGACCCAACAGCTGAAAGCGAGACGTCAGAAACAACCATTACTGAGGACTCAACAGCTGAAATCAAGACGTCAGAAACAACCGTTACTGTGGACTCAACAGCTGAAATCAAGACGTCAGAAACAACCGTTACTGTGGACTCAACAGCTGAAAACAAGACGTCAGAAACAACCGTATTACTGTGGACTCAACAGCTGAAAACAAGACGTCAGAAACAACCGTTACGGATGACTCAACAGCTGAAAACATGACGTCAGAAACAACCGTTACTGTGGACTCAACAGTTGAAAACTAGACGTCAGAAATAACCGTTACTGTGGACTCAACAGCTGAAATCAAGACGCCAGAAACAACCGTTACTGTGGACTCAACAGCTGAAAACAAGACGTCAGAAACAACCGTTACTGATGACTCAACAGCTGAAAACATGACGTCAGAAACAACCGTTACTGTAGACTCAACAGCTGAAAACAAGACGTCAGAAACAACCGTTACTGATGACTCAACAGCTGAAAACATGACGTCAGAAACAACCGTTACTGTGGACTCAACAGCTGAAAACAAGATGTCAGAAACAACCATTACTGAGGACTCAACAGTAGAAAACAAGACGTCAGAAACAACCGTTACTGTGGACTCAACAGCTGAAAATAAGACATCATAAACAGCCGTTACTGTGGACTCATCAGTCTTAAGACGTCAAACACTGTCGGACTCATCAGGGATACATGTACGAGGGTAGAAAACGTCACTAAAGTTTAGACGTCAAAAGCTGTTAGATAGATATTTCTCATCACATTACTGATAAGAGGTCAGCACAACGGCCATTAATGTGGGCTCAAAAGTGTTAAACGGGCAAACGTTGTTATTACAGGGGAATTGACAGTGATAATAGACCAAAAGCCTCTTTAAGATGGAGAGTTCTCATTAATAATAACAGAGCATAAACAACAATTAATGTGGATTCAAAGGTGCTTAGATGCTATAAGGAATCAATAGTGGTATGTGGCCATAAATGTCTATTAGTTAGGGTTCATCATTGATTATGTCAGCACATGCTATTAATATGGTCAACAGTGTATACAGGTCAGAAACCGCTATTAATATGGACTTAACAGTGTATAAAGGTCAGAAACCGCTATTAATATGGACTCCACAATGGATAATGGTCAGAAACCGCTATTAATATGGACTTAACAGTGTATAATGGTCAGAAACCGCTATTAATATGGTCAACAGTGTATACAGGTCAGAAACCGCTATTAATATGGACTTAACAGTGTATAAAGGTCAGAAACCGCTATTAATATGGACTCCACAATGGATAATGGTCAGAAACCGCTATTAATATGGACTTAACAGTGTATAATGGTCAGAAACCGCTATTAATATGGACTTAACAGTGCATATAGGTCAGAAACCGCTATTAATATGGACGCAACAGTGGATATAGGTCAGAAACCGCTATTAATATGGACTCAACAGTGGATAAAGGTCAGAAACCGCTATTAATATGGATTCAATAGTGGATAAAGGTCAGAAACAGCTATTAATACGGACGTAACAGTGTATATAGGTCAGAAACCGCTATTAATATGGACTTAACAGTTGATAACGGTCATAAACCGCTATTAATATGGACTCAACAGTGTATATAGGTAGGAAACTGCCATATTAACTGTATTTCAGAAGAGATTTTCAAACCGATGCTTCGTGTCGGTGTTTTACGCTGTGAACATAAAAGAACCAGAGGAGACTCTGGAATGGGTCTATGTCTGTATCATTGCACTATCCACCAAAATCTAAAATGACTAATCTCTTCAGGACGCGTCGCTCATGTGGTCTTGAACCCGTGACCATCAGTGATGATAGGTTACAGTGGTATCACTGTCATCGATCTTAGCCACTCCACAGGTAGCGCCAATCATCGCAAAAACATTAAGGAGTCAATATTGATGAGACGTCAAGAGATGACATAATTGTAATACCCGGCACAGGGTAGCTTCTAAATCATAGTGGTATTTGGTAATATGTAATTCTTGGGCTTAACGTCGCACCAACAGCTTAGTTCAAAAAGTAAGTCACCAGTTATTATTGGTGTAGGAAGACATCGGGTACCCGTCTCGTATTTCATGCACGGAAGGGTACTCGGGTAGAACCATCAACCGTCCGCAGGCCAATTGGATAGCTCCCTAGCATGAAATAATTCGACAACCGTCAGTGGGATTCGAACATACAACGGTGAGGCAGTAACCTTCATAATGTATAATGATAAATCTCGTCAGGAGACATCGCTGATATGGGCAACCGGTAGCGACGATAAATAAACACAACAACACACTACAATGACATTTAAACCGGGCTTAGGAAACATCGAGACACAATAGATCATCTTTCTACTCTTGACAAATATTGTAAGATTCGAGTGTCGACAGCCATTACGTCAGTCTATAGACGTCTCTTACGTCGACTTCCGCAAAGCATATGACCGAATACCGCATGACAACCTATAGCACAGGTTATCTACTTCCGGAGTCCGTGGTAGGATGTTAAGTCTCTAAGCAATCTCTTTACGAATGTGCGTTGTGCTATGAAAGTAAACCATCATGTGACGTCATGGTTTGACGTCGATAGTGGCTTAAAGCGGAGTTGTCTGCTATCAACAACTCTGTTTAAAACATGTATATCAATGAGTTAAGACGAAGAAGAAGACTGCTTTATTAAGACTTAAACTTTAAGTTAAGCAACTCTCTGGAACACAGTGGTGTTGGTATTAATATTGATGGCCAATGGGTCTCATCTGTCCTAATAATTGACTCCGAGACGGATCTACAAGTATTGTTAAATGTATTATCTGACTGGTGTAAGATTAGCAATATGTCTGTAAACTGTGACAAAACTAAGGCCATGCATTTTAGAAATTCCTCATTACCGAGAACTAACATCGAATTCCAGTGAAATAATACAGAATTAGAGTGGGTGGAAAAATATAAATATTTAAGTATTGTGTTTACCGAACATTTGGATTACAACGTAACTGTAAAATATGTGGAACAATCAGCTACGTGAACATTAGGTCTATTAATGTCCAGGTATAGGAAAATAGGTGGAATGCCCCATACAGTTTACTCAAAACTATGTGACAAGTATGGTGTGGCCCACTATAAGTTATGTGGCATCTATATGGGCTACTAAGGAATATTCTACAATCAACGCGGTACAAAATAGAGCGTGCCGTTCCTTCATGGGGGGTCGGACGATATATCCGCAACGCAGCGGTGAATGGTGATATGGTGTGTTTTACGTTTATTTATCGTCGCTACCGGTTGCCCATATGAGCGACGCCTCCTGAAGAGATTAGTTATTTTTAGGGATGGCAACGAATGGTGATTGTGATATTCGAATATTCGAATGATCTTCCGAACGAATATTCGAATATTCGCAAATTTCTCCAACTTTCGATTTCCACTTTACTCTTGCATCGCTGACAGGTAACACCGTTCTATTGAAAGTGGTGGCATGTTAGAATTATGTAAACATGAAGTCTACTGCCGGCGTTTTAAATATGCGGCTTGTGTTGATTGATAAACAACTCCGCTTGTTGACTTGGTGGGTTTGTGAAAATAAAATTTCGCTCTCTGAATGGGGATAAGTTTGAAGAAATAAACTAATTTAAATTACAACAAAAATCTAAAATAACTTATTTTAGATTTTTGGAGGATAGTGCATGCATGATACAGACATAGACCAATTCCAGAATCTCCTCTGGTTCTTTTACGTGCACGGTGTAAAGCACCGACACGAGACCTCGGTTTAACGTCCCATCTGAAAGACTGTTAATTTTATTAGGGTCAGACGGGAGATCGAACCTGCGATCCCGGGATTACCAGTCCAGCGTGTTGCCACTGGACTACAGATCCGTCTGTTGGTGATATGGACTGGAACCCAGCGCCTATATAGCAGTGGAAGCCGGTGCTAATAATTTATTCAGACTTAACAACATGGACCATGACAGGCTTAACAATAAAGCTGGTGCTATAGAATAGATCAAACTCTATTGAATAATCTGAACATTACATTATGTATTAATGACTATTATACCAAATCGAGACAGGGTGTGATCAGGAAATCACTAGAGCATAGACTGAATGAAGTACATAGGGTGCGGTGCAATGGCTAGAGACTGTTAACGCAACTCTGGGGTCAAACGGTGGAAACAAACTTAGAAAGTATAATCTTTTCAAGCGTGAATACATTACGGAACAGTTTAATCATATTTTATTGCTATATACATAATAAATTCAAAGACATATATAATAAGAGCAAAAGCAAATGGGTTGGGCCACAAGTTCCGAACAACATTAGGCCCTTCCCATGAGAGTATGTTGAACTTAGTGCAATACTGGCGAATATGTAACTTATGACATGCATATTTGAAGTATAATGAGATATTATTTATCAAGTCGAAAGGCAATTGAAACAGTGTTTGAATGATAAAAATAAAAACAAAACTCAACTTTTACTAACGCTGTTGCTAGGTTCCGTTCCCCAGGTGAGAGATCCCCATGGTGCGCTCGATCGGAAGTAATATCATAGCGAATGTTGTGTTGCTAACGTGATCACAAATTAGAAACGCTTTGATTGTTTAATATACTTTTGAACTGCTGCAAATATAATTATATTTTCGTTCACATTTAGTGTTTCGCGGCCATGTAAAAGCAGGTTGACACTAAGGGGATGAAACGCTCTAGTTTCATTGAATAGAGTAATTCTTTGAACAGTAAATTTATTACATTGAAAGAACAAATGTTCTGAGTCTTCGATTTGGGAGTCAGTCACAGTGTGGATTTACTCGTATGTAATTATTGAACAGGTCATTGTTTAGATTGCTGCACTTGTTTCGTAGTCGGGCATGAAGTACAGAGAGTGATCGTTCGCCATATAAAAAGTGTTTAGTTACGATGGGTGCTTTGAACATTTCTCTTAGTCTCGATTTAAATATATTTAGTGATTCGGCATTTCGGATACTTGCGTCAAGTGAATTCCATAGAGCTGTTGAGGATGGTATGAACGAGTTATTATAGACTTATATTCTGAACATTACATTATGTATTAATGACTATTATACCAAATCGAGACAGGGTGTAATCAGTAAATCACTAGAGCATAGACTGAATGAAGTACATAGGGTGCGGTGTAATGGCTAGAGACTGTTAACGCAACTCTGGCGTCAAACGGTGGAAACAAACTTAGAAAGTATAATCTTTTCAAGCGTGAATACATTACGGAACACTATGTAAACACCATTATTTCTAGACAACATAGAAGCGCATTAACAAAGTTTATGTGCGGTGTTACGTCACTGAAAATAGAAACGTGTAGATATCAGTCATTGGAGGTAAATGAGCGTACATGTTTTAACTGTTTAACAGAAATTGAGGATGACATCCATGTTTTACTACACTGTCCATTATATGCCAATATCAGAGACGATCTGTATATTGAAATAGGTGGTGTAAATCCAGACTGTCCATTATATGCCAATATCAGAGACGATCTGTATATTGAAATAGGTGGTGTAAATCCAGACTGTCCATTATATGATAATTGTACAAAGAATACTTATATTTGATCCAATGTTAACACCGTCCGCCTTTGTGGTCGAGTGGTTAAGGTCGCTGACTTGTATATCACTGCATTGTAACCTATCATCACTGATGGTCACGGGTTCGAGCCCCGCTCAGACCGTATTTCATTTATATGAAAAAGTTGGCAGTTTCTTACGGAGGTTGGTGCACCCAAGTACTGGTTAACCGCTGGAGCCGCATATCACCTGTTAGGTAAACTTCCCTCCAGCGATATAGCCCAAAATGATGCTGATGCAGGCGTAAAACCCGAAATATAATAATAATAATACCAATGTTAATACAATAAAATAATTTTTATAGTGCCAAAGCGTGCAATGATATTTTACGTTCAAGAAGAAACTTCTGCATAGATAATGAAATAATGACACGTGTTTATAATTATGTTGTAATTAGTTTAATTGTTTTTATGTATTATCACCATTATGTCAATCTTGATGTCGACTTTTGACAAAATAAATGAATGCGATATAGATTAATAGCTACTGTCTTAAATCTGTATTTAATTAATGTGATATAGCTACGGTTTTATAACTCTGTTTAATTAATGTGATATAGCTACGGTTTTATAACTCTGTTTAATTAATGTGATATAGCTACGGTTTTATAACTCTGTTTAATTCATGTGATATAGCTACGGTTTTATAACTCTATTTAATTAATGTGATATAGCTACGGTTTTAAGTCCGTATTTAAGCTTCTTCCTTTGTAGTATTCATCAAGTTTAGGTATTTAAATTATTACTCAAGATATTGTCCTAAAGTGTCAACTTTATTTACCTATAGTCATTAATGAGTTGCTTTATATATTTTATTTGATAATACTTGTATAATATTATGTCTAGTGTGTATAATATTTTTGCTGTATCATTTACTGTACAACGACTTTAATTGTCCGTCCGCCCGTCCGTCTGTCTTGTCTATAAATGTAATGCTCTATTTGATGCCAACAAAAACTCTTTATACATGACATTTTACTCGACTTTGGATTGGATATAATTGACTGACATTACTTTGTCAGTGCTCCCCCGATGCTTCTTAAAGAAAAGCAGATGTTTCCCCTAGAGATATCTTATCTTTGTCAAGCACTAAACCACTTAAGCCATGAGTGCCAGCGCATACAGTACTATCCCAAGAGAGAATGACAATTACTCTAAGCAATTAGTTACGAAAACATTACAGCACGTTATGTCAACTGTCTCATATCAGATGGATTGTGGGTCTTAAGCATTTCGTAATTAAAACAAAGCAGTCAGCCAGTACGTACCTACGTGTATACATGTGGTGCTGGTATTAATGATGCTGTTACAATTTATGTGTGTGTGTGTGTTTTCCGTGTATTTATCGTCGCTACCGGTTGCCCATATGAGCGACGCCTCCTGATGTTAGATGTTTGGAGGATAGAGCTATGGTACAGACAGAGACCCATTCCATAGTATCCTCTGGTTATTTTACGTGCACTGTGTAAAGCACCGACATGAGACCTCGGTTTAAGGCCTCATCTGAAAGACTGTTAATTGTATTAGTGTCAGAAGGGAGATCGAACCTGCGACGATGTCATGCTGACGATAATGTTTGTATTTCTAATGTTGACGATACCGTTTGTATTTCTAACAATATCTCAGCAGTAGTAGTGTGTGGCGTCCGTGGTCCAGTGGTAGAGCGTCGGATTTGGAATCGAACGGTCCCGGGTTCGATACTCGGCCAGGCCACGTATGTAGTGTCAGTGAGCAAGGCACTTCACATACATTGCTTAGTACTGGTTAACCACTTAGGCCGGCTAAGCCTGCCCAGGAAAACATGTCTAGGCCTCCGCAAGGGGTTTGACATTAATGGAACTTACATACATAGTATCTATACCATCTGATTCTCAAGTTAACTGATATGATGTTGCTACTAAAGCTACTGATACCACACTGTGTGATTCTCAAGTTAACTGATATGATGTTGCTACTAAAGCTACTGATACAACACTGTCTAATTTTCAAGTTAACTGATATGATGTTGCTACTAAGGCTACCGATACCACACTGTCAGATTCTCAAGTTAACTGATATGATGTTGCTACTAAGGCTACTGATACCACAATATCTGGTTCTCAAGTTAATTGATATGATGTTGCTACTAAAGCTACTGATACCACACTCTCTGGTTCTCAAGTTAACTGATATGATGTTGCTACTAAAGCTACTGATACCATACTGTCTGGTTCTCAAGTTAACTGATATGATGTTGCTACTAAAGCTACTGATACCATACTGTCTGATTCTCAAGTTAACTGATATGATGTTGCTACTAAGGCTACTGATACCATACTGTCTGATTCTCAAGTTAACTGATATGATGTTGCTACTAAGGCTACTGATACCATACTGTCTGATTCTCAAATTAACTGATATGGTGTTGTTACTAAGGCTACTGATACCACCCTGTCTGATTATCATGCTGACATATATGACATTCAACCTGATATGTTGTCTAGTACTCGTGTTGAAGACAATGTTTGTATACTAGAGGACATAGAAAACGCACACCTACATTATATGATTATCATTACATAAAATGAAACAAGAAGGATTCGATCAAAGATATATCACATCTTTATTACAAAGCACAAACTGAACAACTAAATATATTCCAAAATGTTTAAAACTATGTATTTATATAGTAATTGCTTTTCATGTAAAAACACACTTACCCGAAGTGTTCGTTTTCTATGTCCTCTAGACTAAGTATATTTCTTGATCATGTTGTTGATAATGTTTGTATTTCAAACAATACCACACCAGTAATACATATACCATCATAATCTTATAAGAAACAAATCAATCCACTTACGTCGTGTTATGCTGGACAAGTGGCGTATGACCAATCTAAAGATGAAATATGGCTTAAACAAAAATGTTTTCAAGTTGTTCACCTCCCCCCCCCCCACTATTTATAACCCACATTGGATGAATTTAAATTTTATGTTGTCACAAAATGCTACTATATATTGTTTTTGTCTAGGTGAGACATATCTTGACAATACGTTCATTGAGTTTCATATTGAAAACTATACGATGGTTCTTAAAGAGGGAGAGAGAGAGAGTAACTCATGGCGGCTTGCTTATTTATGTCAAAAATCATTTTAATTGCATTCGTAGACCTGACCTTGAATCTGATTATATAGAACCAATATGGCTCGAATTTAAATATCAACACTCAAAACACGTTTTAGTCTGTTACACATACAGACCCCCATCTACAAAAGTGGATAACCCATTTCTCTGATAATTTAGACAAATCCTATAGTGAGCTTAAAGATTTAGACACATCCTATAGTGAGCTTAACGATTTAGACAAATCCTATAGTGAGCTTAACGATTTAGACAAATCCTATAGTGAACATAAAGATTTAGACAAATCCTATAGTGAACTTAAAGATTTAGACAGATCCTATAGTGAACTTAAAGAAAATGTAATAATCACTTAAAAGATGACCCGATTTGTGAGTGTGAACGTGGCATCGAAGATGCCGAACATTATTTTTTCAAATGTCCTCTATTTTTAAATCAAAGGATAGCACTATTCAGATATACACGTCAATATCATCCACTTAGTGTAAGAACTCTACTTAAAGGTAAAGAAGAACTCTCAGATGAACAGAACCTAAGTATTTTTAATTCAGTTCAAAAGTTTATACATGATACTGCGAGGTTTTCAAATTAGCGTAATAATAGTATTTCTATTTCTTATTATGCGTGGGGGGTTTCGAGATCGCGGACCGGGGCGAGCATCACACGAGCACATTCACGTGAATACTTCTGCTGGCATTTTTTCTTTAAAATAACATATCTTTTTCTTAACTGTACTTTTGTAGCCATACTATATTTCTGTAAATGAATTGTATTGGGGAGGGCCGTTTTATAATGTGTATAGCACTTGTGGCCCAAACCTTTTGCTGTATATATTTGGCAATAAATTATGTTTAAACAAAAAAAAACTTAAAGAAAGTATTGTTCTAGGCGATATCGACTTTGACCTGCTTACATCTACTCACAATTGATCGACGTAGCGATCACTTATGGAATCCAAAAACTCAATTAGTTACACATTAGTTTGTCTTTAATAAATAACTGTTGTGATCCGAATGATACACTTGCTTTATTTATTGAATTATTTACTACAACTTTGCATAAACATGCACACGAAAACATGTGTGTCAAAACAAGTTGGTTTAATTCGGAAACATTGTATGCTATTAAACTAAGAATATATCACCATAAAAACGTGATTCGTGCAACTATAGCGACAAAATGCCAATCAACCAATCTGTACTTCTAAAAGTAATTTCCATAACGATCAAATTAATTCCAATACACATTATCCAAAACAACTCTGGACTAGCCTTCGTGAACTATCTTGTCTAAATCATACCAACTCACGTACATTTCACATAAATGATGACAATGGTAAGCCAATAAACGATCCACTGGTAACAGCTAATGTTTTCATATTATATCTAATGTGAACAATTTTGCAATGAGCATATGGTACTAAATGAGAATAATAGATCTACTTCCCATTATAAGAATAAAATGAGAGAAATTACTGAGTTTTCGATTACTTCCCTTGACAGGTAAAGTCCGATTTATTCCGAAATAATGTATTGGTCCTTTTAGTTGAAAACCTTTTATTGGTGTTCCCTAACCATATGTTGCGGTATGATAAATGTGATTTTATCAAAAGCATGTTAATTAATTTATAATAAATTTCTACAGTAAAGTATCCATTGGATATGCTGTAGGATATTTGTCGAGATTTGGTAACTTAATAATTATAAGATAAGATAATTAATGAAAACAGATAGCATGTGGTGCAAAGGAAACAACGATAAAAACAGAGGAAGCCAATTAAGAGGACCAATCTACTTTCATGAGTATGCAGGGGCTGTAACTAACTAATGTCTCTTATTCTTGAAGATTTTGCTGATTCTAAGTTAACTAATGTTGTGACGTTCTCGATACCCATGATTTCAACTGATTATGTTGAAAAACAACTTAAATCCCTCGATATTACTCAATCAACTGGCAGTGACGATATCAATGTAAAGTATCTGAAAATATCTGCATCCATTAGAGCTCCATATCTCACTACTATATTCAATCGTAGCATACAATCAACCATTTCCCCTAATGTCTTTAAACTTGCTAACATTATTCCAGTATATAAAAAGGTGATAAATCGAATAAAGCCAAGTATCGGCTTATTACAATATTACCCATAATCACATTAATTCTTGAAAGGCATGTTAGTTATCATCTTAAAATGTTTCTCGAGAATAATAAATTGTTTTACAATAGGCAATCTGGATTCCGAGAAAATCAGTCGTGTCAAACGGCTTTAATCAGAATTATAGTTGATTGGATTTCTGCAATTGATAATAATGAAACTGAATACTTTATTTCTTGACCTATCTAAGGCCTTTGACCTAGTTGATCACCAAATCCTTTTGAAAAATCTCTATGTTATGGATGCATCCACTGCCAACTGTAAAACTAACTCATGTTTCTGGAGTACAGTCGAGTCCTGGAACTGTTGTCTCTGGAGTTCCCCAGGGCTCAGTATTTGGACCATTGTTATTCTTACTTTATATAAATGACCTTCCTTTGGTACTCAACAATTGTATATCCGATATATTTGCCGATGATACCACTATCTCAACACTGCTGACCTTGAACAATTTGACCATTGGTGCAATGAAAATCACATGACAATAAATGCATCTAAATCTAAAGTAATGTATGCAACAACTAAGTCTACACACCGACATTTTACTAAAAGCTTTCCAGATATTCTCTTTCATGATGTTAATATTATTGCCAGTTCTGCTGAACCACTACTAGGTGCCACAATCGATAACACTGTATCATGGGACAAACATATAATCAACGTTATTTAAAAGTGCAATACATATCTGTACCTTTTTTGGGTTATTTATCCACCCCGAATCGTAAACTATTTTATAACGCCTATGTACTCCATCACTTTGACTGTGTGATATGGGGCAACTGTACATCATCTCTTAAAGATAAACTGGTACTATTTCAAAATAAAGCTGCACGAATTATTTTAAATGTAGAATTCTTAACACCCTCTTCCATAATGTTTGCAGAGCTTAAGCGGATGACATTTCCTGAACAAGTTATTTATCAAACGACTATTCAAATGTATAAATCCATATGTGGAAATGCTCCTGAATACATTAAAACATCATTTATATTTACATCGGAAGTTCATTCCCGTTGTCTTAGATCCTCTTCTTCATTACAACTATTTACGCCTAAACCCAAGTTTGAAATATTCCGTAATCGTTTTGTTTATTCAGGTTCTTCCATTTGGAATTCACTACCTTATTATATTCAAATTCCAACTCATTCGATATATAAGATGGAATAAGCCAACAGAAACATAGAAATCGGGTGTATATATATATACATAATAGATGAGCTTCCACGTATTGCTGAATACTGTACTTAACATGTAGTGTTTCTTAAATAATATTTAAAAATGAGTTACTTTAATTAACATGTTTTCTATGTCAGTGTATGTATGTTGGGGGCCTTATTTGTATTAGCCATGTGTTATGTAAGCTCCCTCGTAAAATAAAGTATTTAATATTCTTTTAGAGAGTATTCAGGGGCAGTAACTGACCGATGTCTCCCATTAGGTTATAAGGGTTACCATGGTTATATTAGTTATATAACAGACGGATATGTAGTCCAGTGGTAACACGCTGGACTGGTAATCCAGGGATCGCAGGTTCGATCCCCCGTCTGACCCTAATAAAATTAACAGTCTTTCAGATGGGACGTTAAACCGAGGTCTCGTGTCGGTGCTTTACACCGTCACGTAAAAGAACCAGAGGAGATTCTGGAATGGGTCTCTGTCTGTATCATGCACTATCCTCCAAAAATCTAAAATGACTAATCTCTTCAGGAGGCGTCGCTCATATGGGCAACCGGTAGCGACGATAAATAAACGTAAACACACACTATTACTTATATGGATTGTATGATGGTTATTGTCAGGAAAGTAGATCAATAGTCAATATATGATAACCGTTCTTAGCTACTCTTCAAATAGAGAGTAGCAAAAGTCGATAGCGTTTACTTCCGGTATACAAACGTTTACTTTCTTAAAATGGATAGCATGCCAAAATCTAGGAAGAAAAACATTCATGTCTGTTCCATATTTTCGGGGAAAGCTGGTTGAGCTTCCGATAAATAAGTGTACGCTGGCTCGGACACGTACGCCGGATGGATGACGGTCGCATTCCAAAATATATGTTGTATGGTGAACTGGCCGCAGGGCACAGATACAAAGGTCGACCGCAACTTCGCTTCAAGGATGTCTGCAAACGAGATGTGAAAGCGCTGGGGATGGACACCACCAACTGGGAATCCCTCGCAGCAAACAGCTGTCAACGGGCTTAAAGAGGGGGGGGAACTCGCTCTGCAAGCAGCCTCTGACGACACACGCAGGAAGAGGAAAGCCAAACAGTGGGTGCCGCCACCAACTGCATCGCCTTCCAGTGACTCTGTCTTCACCGCCACTGCAGGTCACGCATCGGGCTGTACAGCCACAGCAGACGGTGCTCATCTTTAGACTCAACGGGCGCAAATTCCATAGTCTGACAAGACTGTCGGACGCCGAATACGAAAACGTGTATGTAATATGTTTTGTGAAACTTGTTGGGGAACTATTATGGTAAGAACTGCTGTGCGTGCGCGCGTGCGTGCGTGCGTGCGTGCGTGCGTGCGTGCGTGCGTGCGTTTGATGTATACATGCATAGAGCATATTAAATAATATAACAACATGAGGCTTAAATATGTCGCAATGCTTAAATATGTCACAATGTTTAAATATGTCACAATGTTTAAATAATTATGTCACAATGTTTGAATATGTCACAATGTTTAAATATGTCACAATGCTTAAATATGTCACAATGTTTAAATATGTCGCATTGCTTAAATATGTCACAATGTTTAAATATGTCACAATGCTTAAATATGTCGCAATGTTTAAATATGTCACAATGTTTAAATAATTATGTCACAATGTTTAAATATGTCACAATGTTTAAATATGTCGCAATGTTTAAATATGTCGCACTGCTTAAATATGTCGCAATGTTTAAATAAATATGTCACAATGTTTAAATATGTCGCAATGCTTAAATATGTCACAATGTTTAAATAAATATGTCACAATGTTTAAATATGGCGCAATGCTTAAATATGTCGCAATGCTTAAATATGTCGCAATGCTTAAATATGTCACAATGTTTAAATATGTCGCAATGCTTAAATATGTCACAATGCTTAAATATGGCGCAATGTTTAAATATGTCGGAATGTTTAAATATGGCGCAATGTTTAAATATGTCGCTATGCTAATATATGTCGCAATGCTTAAATATGTCGCAATGCTTAAATATGCCGTAATGCTTAAATATGTCGCAATGCTTAAATATGTCGCAATGCTTAAATATCGCTAAATATGTCGCAATGTTTAAATATGTCACAATGTTCAAATATGTCACAATGCTTAAATATGTCGCAATGCTTAAATATGTCGCAATGCTTAAATATGTCACAATGTTTAAATATGTCGCAATGCTTAAATATGTCGCAATGCTTAAATATGGTGCAATGCTTAAATATGTCGCAATGTTTAAATATGTCACAATGTTTAAATATGTCACAATGTTTAAATATGTCGCAATGTTTAAATATGTCGCAATGCTTAAATATGTCGCAATGCTTAAATATGTCACAATGTTTAAATATGTCACAATGTTCAAATATGTCACAATGCTTAAATATGTCGCAATGCTTAAATATGCCGTAATGCTTAAATATGTCACAATGTTTAAATATGTCGCAATGTTTAAATATGTCGCTATGCTAATATATGTCGCAATGCTTAAATATGTCGCAATGCTTAAATATGTCGTAATGCTTAAATATGTCGCAATGCTTAAATATGTCGCAATGTTTACATATCGCTAAATATGTCGCAATGTTTAAATATGTCGCAATGCTTAAATATGTCGCAATGCTAAAATATGTCGCAATGCTTAAATATGTCGATATGCTTAAATATGTCGCAATGCTTAAATATGTCGCAATGCTTAAATATGTCGCTTAAATATGTCGTAATGCTTAAATATGTCGCAATGCTTAAATATGTCGCAATGTTTAAATATGTCTCAATGCTTAAATATGTCGCAATGCTTAAAATATGTCGCAATGTTTAAATATGTCACAATGCTTAAATATGTCGCAATGTTTAAATATGTCGCAATGCTTAAATATGTCGCAATGCTTAAATATGTCACAATGTTTAAATATGTCACAATGCTTAAATATGTCGCAATGCTTAAATATGTCACAATGCTTAAATATGTCTCAATGTTTAAATATGTCGCAATGCTTAAATATGTCACAATGCTTAAATATGTCACAATGCTTAAATATGTCGCAATGCTTAAAATATGTCGCAATGCTTAAAATATGTCGCAATGCTTAAATATGTCGCAATGCTTAAATATGTCGCAATGCTTAAATATGTCTCAATGCTTAAATATGTCGCAATGCTTAAAATATGTCGCAATGTTTAAATATGTCACAATGCTTAAATATGTCACAATGCTTAAATATGTCGCAATGCTTAAAATATGTCGCAATGCTTAAATATGTCGCAATGCTTAAATATGTCGCAATGTTTAAATATGTCACAATGCTTAAATATGTCGTAATGCTTAAATATGTCGCAAATATGTCGCAATGCTTAAATATGTCGCAATGCTTAAATATGTCACAATGTTTAAATATGTCACAATGCTTAAATATGTCGCAATGCTTAAATATGTCGCAATGCTTAAATATGTCTCAATGCTTAAATATGTCACAATGCTTAAATATGTCGCAATGCTTAAATAGTTGATACAAATTTATTTTAGCTCGATTGCGAAACAAGTTCTTACAACTTATATAAATCACTCTCGAGACCTCATTCCTGATGGAATCCATCGCCACGAGGGAGAGAGAAGAGGCAATGTGGAATTTAAATGCCTTGCCTAAGGGCACAATCGTAACGGCTCCAGTGGGGCTCGAACTCCGGACCTTTCGCACCTGAAGTGAACGCGCATCCACAATGCTTAAATATGTCGCAATGTTTAAATATGTCGCAATGATTAAATATGTATCATAAATCAATGTAAGATTGCCAGGAGGCAGCCAATTACGCACTTATTTCCTTTTCATTTGGAATTTTCGTATGTTTTTCTAAGAAAATAACATTTCTATTAGCTTGTTAGAAGGTCATTGACGATAACTAAATTTTCACAGTAATCAGTTGCTACGGCTATATTTGCGATGTTAATATGAACATGTACATTAGCGAGACTCTGTCGAACAGGAGTATCTCCAGAACGTTTTGAGTACAGTCAAACTTACTCGAAGGACAACGTCTATTAAGAGACCACTTAGATTAAGAGACCACTTAGATTAAGAGACCACTTAGATTACTTAGATTAAGAGATCACTTAGATTAAGAGACCACTTAGATTACTTAGATTAAGAGATCACTTAGATTAAGAGACCACTTAGATTACTTAGATTAAGAGACCACTTAGATTAAGAAACCACTTAGATTACATAGATTAAGAGACCACTTAGATTACTTAGATTAAGATACCACTTAGATTAAGAGACCACTTAGATTACTTAGATTAAGAGACCACTTAGATTAAGAGACCACTTAGATCACTTAGATTAAGAGACCACTTAGATTAAGAGACCACTTAGATTACTTAGATTAAGAGACCACTTAGATTACTTAGATTAAGAGATCACTTAGATTAAGAGACCACTTATATAAAGAGACCACTTAGCTTACTTAGATTAAGAGACCACTTATATTAAGAGACCACTTAGATTACTTAGATTAAGATACCACTTAGATTAAGAGACCACTTAGCTTACTTAGATTAAGAGACCACTTAGATTAAGAGACCACTTAGATTACTTAGATTAAGAGACCACTTAGATTACTTAGATTAAGAGACCACTTAGATTACTTAGATTAAGAAACCACTTAGATTAAGAGACCACTTAGATTAAGAGACCACTTAGATTACTTAGATTAAGAGACCACTTAGATTAAGTTACCACTTAGAGTAAGATACCACTTAGATTACTTAGATTAAGAGACCACTTAGATTACTTAGATTAAGAGATCACTTAGATTAAGAGACCACTTAGATTAAGAGACCACTTAGATTACTTAGATTAAGAGATCACTTAGATTAAGAGACCACTTATATTAAGAGACCACTTAGCTTACTTAGATTAAGAGACCACTTATATTAAGAGACCACTTAGATTACTTAGATTAAGATACCACTTAGATTAAGAGACCACTTAGCTTACTTAGATTAAGAGACCACTTAGATTAAGAGACCACTTAGATTACTTAGATTAAGAGACCACTTAGATTACTTAGATTAAGAGACCACTTAGATTACTTAGATTAAGAAACCACTTAGATTAAGAGACCACTTAGATTAAGAGACCACTTAGATTACTTAGATTAAGAGACCACTTAGATTAAGATACCACTTAGAGTAAGATACCACTTAGATTACTTAGATTAGAGACCACTTAGATTACTTAGATTAAGATACCACTTAGATTAAGAGACCACTTAGATTACTTAGATTAACAGACCACTTAGATTAAGATACCACTTAGATTAAGAGACCACTTAGATTACTTAGATTAAGAGACCACTTAGATTAAGAGACCACTTAGATTAAGAGACCACTTAGATTAAGAGACCACTTAGATTACTTAGATTAAGAGACCACTTAGATTACTTAGATTAAGAGACCACTTAGATTAAGAGACCACTTAGATTACTTAGATTAAGAGACCACTTAGATTACTTAGATTAAGAGACCACTTAGATTAAGAGACCACTTAGATTAAGAGACCACTTAGATTAAGAGACCACTTAGATCACTTAGATTAAGAGACCACTTAGATTAAGAGACCACTTAGATTACTTAGATTAAGAGACCACTTAGATTACTTAGATTAAGAGACCACTTAGATTACTTAGATTAAGAGACCACTTAGATTAAGAGACCACTTAGATTAAGAGACCACTTATATTAAAAGACCACTTAGCTTACTTAGATTAAGAGACCACTTATATTAAGAGACCACTTAGATTGATTAGATTAAGAGACCACTTATATTAAGAGACCACTTATCTTACTTAGATTAAGATACCACTTAGATTACTTAGATTAAGATACCACTTAGATTAAGAGACCACTTAGCTTACTTAGATTAAGAGACCACTTATATTAAGAGACCACTTAGCTTACTTAGATTAAGAGACCACTTATATTAAGAGACCACTTAGATTACTTAGATTAAGAGACCACTTAGATTAAGAGACCACATTTTCAGTTCCAATTTGTGTTGTTAAAGATCAAATTAGTTTGTATTTGGACACCATTCCTGCTTAGAGACCGCTTTTGGTCATTCTGTTTGGTGGTCTCTTAATACAAGTTTAACTGTACTGCTAATAATATGTATTCAACAGTGGTCCGGATAAATACATGTACAGTCAAACATCCTTGAAGGACCACATCCATCAAAAGACCACTTGCGTTAAGAGACCACTTTTTAAATTCCCATTTTTGTTTATTATGGAATAAATTAACCTATATTAAGAGAACAGGTTATAAAACTTTTTCCAATCTCAAAACTCAGTCGCAATCGTCCGATTGGTTCAGCTGACAGTAACAATCAGAATCAACCAATCAAATCACTTGAGCTTGAGATCTGAGAACAGTTTTATAACCTCGGTGCCAGTCCTGCTTAGCGTGTTTGACCTTCCCGATTGGGGTGGGGGTCGAACCTGAGATCCCCGGATTCGTAGTCCAGCCTGTTAACCACTGGACCACCGACCTGTCTGTTTGCACAACTTAGCTGTCATTTTGTTTGTTTTGTACTAATGCGCGGCGGGTCGAGAGAGAATCGAACGTATTAGAAACGCGTATAAATAAATGAATGTTGTACGAATGGGAACTGGGAGTATGTATGTATGTTCCTTTAATGTCAAACCCCTCACGGGGACTTAGACAATGGAGAGTACAGCTACCGGTCGATAATGTGTTAATACTTACCTGCTGATTGATTTGAGGTGAATCTCTTACTCTACCTTAGATGTAGTGCAACAATTAATCAATTATTTGATGACTGTTCATCTACATAGTAATTCTCCAACAATCCGAGACCCTGCAGTATTTCAATAACAGCCTCAGACCATGACATACATTTGAGTGAAAAATGCACGTGACTGACGGTTTAGTTCAGACGGACGGGTCTGTAGTCCAGTGGTAACACACTGGACTGGTAATCCAGGGGTCGTAGGTTCGACCCCCCGTCTGACCCTAATACAATTAACAGTCTCTCAGATGGGACGTTAAACCGAGGTCTCGTGTCGGTGCTTTACACCGTGCACGTAATAGAACAAAAGGAGACTCTGGAATGGGTATCTCTCTGTATAATTGCACTATCCTCCAAACATCTAAAATGACTAATCTCTTCAGGAAGCGTCGCTCATATGGGCAACCGGTAGCGACGATAAATAAACGTAAAACACTAACACCTGCGCATTATTGCATAGGTAAACACACATTACAGTCAATGCTACTTGGACATGTGGATAAATAATGGCGAGGCAACGTTGAAAAGGCGAGAAAACGCAATCAAGTTGATGAATATTTTATAGTTGTCATCACCTTTCCTCTCCTAAGTGAAGTGCTGTACAGTGCCAGTGGTATCTAATCTGTCAGTGTCAGATTTCGTTAAAAGATATATACTTCAATCAGCGCTTGCGTAGATGCAAACCATGATTTAATTTGCAAAAAAGCAGGAAGCCGCCTATCTAAAGATGTTGCTGTATTGCAACAAAGCGTCAGTGTTTCATCGATATGTTTTTGTTAATGAAATGTAGTGTTTGGGAAATGACTGGTACGTGTATCACTTTGTGTATGTGTAGATGGTACTTCCGGACCAACATAGGCAAGGACGCACAACCAGAAGCACACGTAGGCGAGCGTACTAAACACGTTTAATGTTTTATAGACTATGGTGGTTATTTTGTGTGCGTTAGTAATATTATTTGAATAGCACCAATAATATATATGGTCAGCACAGGAGTCACTATGTACTACCTGCATCTCATATTCGGTCTTATCTGAACCACATACAAAACGCAAACTCTTTTGCAATGTGCAAGACTTGCGATTCACTGTAATGACTCTTTTGCAATGGGCAAGACTTGCGATTCACTGTAATGACTCTTTTGCAATGGGCAAGACTTGCGATTCACTGTAATGACTCTTTTGCAATGGGCAAGACTTGCGATTCACTGTAATGACTCTTTTGCAATGGGCAAGACTTGCGATTCACTGTAATGACTCGTTTTCAATGGGCAATACTTGCGATTCACTGTAATGACTCTTTTGCAATGGGCAAGACTTGCGATTCACTGTAATGACTCTTTTGCAATGGACAATACTTGCGATTCACTGTAATGACTCTTTTGCAATGGGCAAGACTTGCGATTCACTGTAATGACTCGTTTTCAATGGGCAATACTTGCGATTCACTGTAATGACTCTTTTGCAATGGGCAAGACTTGCGATTCACTGTAATGACTCTTTTGCAATGGGCAAGACTTGCGATTCACTGTAATGACTCTTTTGCAATGGGCAAGACTTGCGATTCAATGTAATGACGAGGTTAATTACAAGTACAAAACACATGTTTTCAAATCTCATTGACTGCACAACGTACATATAGGCGAATACATGAAACATAGCCTCGGCGCAGACCGAGATACACGGGACCAGGGTAAAAACCAGAGGTAAAAAATCATTAATGATAATGTAAAAAACCTCTGGAAAACTGTATCCAATGTACCTCAGGGTTGATTAATATATTTTACTAACAATGGAAAACTGTATCCATAGTACTTCAGGGAAATTTCTTATATTTTACTAACAACATATCTTTGATTGTTTGTAAATTAAAATATTTTTCAAACGATAACATATTCCTACTCGGTTTTACGATATACTCATAAACTAATAACGAATCTGAATTCAATATGATTTCAACATTTAAATCAATATGGAAACCCGTTCACAGATCCCATTCCCGAAACAATTCGAATTTGAATAGCGAAATTGCTTGCGAAACGATCTAAGCCTAACGTAGAACTGACGATCAATCGAACAAGATGACATGCGTGTGTGTTTTACGTTAATTTATTGTCGCTACCGGTTACCCATATGAGCGACGCCTCCTGAAGAGATTAGTCTTTATAAGTTGTTAAAGCTTGTTTCGCAGTCGATGTAAAATAAAGAAAGTTTATATTCAATGGTTATTTAAAGCGACACTACATCAGTGAAAACACAACTTTCTACAGAATGTATTTTCTATTATATGGTATATCCCCCCCCCCAAATATTTGCCTCAAATGCTGAGTATTTCAACTATTAAACAAACGTCGTATACGCGGTTTGTTGACATAGCAAAATAATGTAAACATCCATGCTTAATACAACTAGTGCATCCTGAATAACACGATGTATGGTACATGCGTGTCTATAAGTCAGGAGCATGGATGACCGTTATATGATATCATACTTTCAATCCACAAAAAAACACTGTTTATTGATTCAAAATTAGTGTTCGAATGTATTCGGAAGAATTTGAAGTAGCAATGCATTTATATGTGAAAAAAATGCATTTTATTTGCTTTTTTGCGTTGTAATGTCGCTTTAATCATATTTTATTTTGCTTGTTTCGCAGTCGATGTAAAATTTAAAAAAGTTTATATTCAATGGTTTATTTAAGCATATGTTATGTTGCTCTATTATACTAAGGACCACATACATTATACGCTTTCATCCGATACCAACGTTAGTGATTAATATAAGTTGTTAAAGCTTGTTTCGCAGTCGATGTAAAATAAAGAAAGTTTACATTCAAGGGTTTGTCATATTTTATTTTGCTCTATGACACATACTCTACATACAATATATGCAAAGAAAGCAAAAATGGGTGGAGCCGCATGTTTATACAACTTTATAGACGGCTCTTCCCAAAATATATTCAATGTTAAAGGGGGTATAACTTTTCGAATTACTGAAAAGTGGGTGGGGCATTGTTTAATTATGTTTTTTGATTCAAACAACATTTGGACAATTATTGTCTTCATAATATACACAGTATTACGTAATGATTGAAATACTGGTCACTATGTTCTTAAAACAATACAAACAATACAAACACAAACTAATTATGTTATATGTTATATTTCGGGTTTTACGCCTGCATCAGCACCATTTTGGGCTATATCGCCGGCGGGCAGTTTACCTAACAACACCTTTCCTGGGCAGGCTCCAGCGGTTAACCAGTACTTGGGTGCACCAACCTCCGTAAGAAACTGCCAACTTTTTCATATAAATGAGACACGGTCTGAGCGGGGCTCGAACCCGTGAGCATCAGTGATGATAGGTTACAGTGGTATACAAGTCAGCGACCTTAACCACTCGACCACGGAGGCAGAAAAACAAACAAAATAAATAAAAATCATCAAAACAAACAAACACAACACAAACAAAACAACAAAATAAATACTGATATTGGGCACCTGCATGTGATATCTATAACGCACAAGCGAGCACGTGAAAGTCGTGATAGCGCTGGGTAGCGCGTTCGTTCAAGTGCGAAAGGTCTGGAATTCGAACCCCGATGGAGCCGTTAGGATTGTGGACTTAGGCAAGGTATTTAAATTACACGTTGTCTCTTCTCTCTCTCTCTCTCTCTCTCTCTCTCTCTCTCTCTCTCTCTCTCGTGGCGATATATTACATCAGGAATGAGGTCTCGAGCTTGATTAATATAAGTTGTAAGAACTTGTTTCGCAATCGAGCTACAATAAATGTGTATAAAGGGTTAATGGTTTAGTTGAGTACAATCGGAATGCTCAGTGCAGACAAGGAATAACATAAAACCGGATTGCTCAGTGCAGACAAGGAATAACATAAAATCGGATTGCTCAGTGCAGACAAGGAATAACATAAAACCGGATTGCTCAGTGATGCAGACAAGGAATAACATAAAACCGGATTGCTCAGTGCAGACAAGGAATAACATAAATCCGGATTGCTCAGTGCTGCATATAAGGAATAACATAAACTTGGATTATTCAGTGCAGACAAGGAATAACATAAAACCGGATTGCTCAGTGATGCAGACAAGGAATAACATAAAACCAGATTGCTCAGTGCAGACAAGGAATAACATAAAACCGGATTGCTCAGTGATGCAGACAAGGAATAACATAAAACCGGATTGCTCAGTGATGCAGACAAGGAATAACATAAAATCGGATTGCTCAGTGATGCAGACAAGGAAAAACATAAAACCGGATTGCTCAGTGCTGCAGACAAGGAATAACATAAAACCGGATTGCTCAATGCTGCAGACAAGGAATAACATAAAACCGGATTGCTCAGTGCTGCAGACAAGGAATAACATAACACCGGATTGCTCAGTGCTGCAGACAAGGAATAATATAAAACCGGATTGCTCAGTGCTGCAGACAAGGAATAACATAAAACCGGATTGCTCAGTGCTGCAGACATGGAATAACATAAAACCGGATTGCTCAGTGCAGACAAGGAATAACATAAAACCGGATTGCTCAGTGCACACAAGGAATAACATAAAACCGGATTGCTCAGTGCTGCAGACAAGGAATAACATAAAACCGGATTGCTCAGTGCAGACAAGGAATAACATAAAACCGGATTGCTCAGTGCTGCAGACAAGGAATAACATAAAACCGGATTGCTCAGTGCTGCAGAAAAGGAATAACATAAAACCGGATTGCTCAGTGCAGACAAGGAATAACATAAAACCGGATTGCTCAGTGCAGACAAGGAATAACATATAACCGGATTGCTCAGTGCAGACAAGGAATAACATAAACTCGGATTGCTCACTGCAGACAAGGAATAACATAAAATCGGATTGCTCAGTGCACACAAGGAATAACATAAAATTGGATTGCTCAGTGCAGACAAGGAATAACATAAAACCGGATTGCTCAGTGCTGCAGACAAGGAATAACATAAAACCGGATTACTCAGTGCAGACAAGGAATAACATAAAACCGGATTGCTCAGTGCTGCAGACAAGGAATAACATAAAATCGGATTGCTCAGTGCAGACAAGGAATAACATAACATCGGATTGCTCAGTGCAGACAAGGAATAACATAAAATCGGATTGCTCAGTGCAGACAAGGAATAACATAAACTCGGATTGCTCAGTGCAGAAAAGGAATAACATAAAACCGGATTGCTCAGTGCATATAAGGAATAACATAAACTCGGATTGCTCAGTGCTGCAGACAAGGAATAACATAACATTGGATTGCTCAGTGCAGACAAGGAATAACATAAAACCGGATTGCTCAGTGCAGACAAGGAATAACATAAAACCGGAATGCTCAGTGCAGACAAGGAATAACATAAAACCGGATTGCTCAGTGCAGACAAGGAATAACATAAAACCGGATTGTTCAGTGCAGACAAGGAATAACATAAAATAACCTTGGACACTGCTGATCAATTTCCTCCGACTATTCACGAGGGATGCTATATAAACGATAATCATCAACCAGGAAATAACTGACCCTATAGCAATATAAGTTTATCGGTTAATAAACACTGATGCCCCCGAGGAATGTTTAGCTTATAGTTCATGTTGAAAAGTTTGCAAAATGAGACTCTTTGCCACATGCGCTTTAAGGCGTTTCTCCGTACCATATGCGTATATATATTTGTATATTACACTGAGACGTTTCTCCGTACCATATGCGTATATATATTTGTATATTACACGGAGACGTTTCTCCGTAGCATATGCGTACAATAAGTCATATATATCTATATATTACGTTGCCTCATGAGCGTTGAGACGTTTCTCCGTAGCACATGCTACACATACATTTATATATTACGTTTCACACATGAGCTTTGAGACGTTTCTCCGTAGCACATGCGTACATATATATATATCTGTATATAACGTTGCCACATGAGCGTCGAGACGTTTCTCTGTAGCAGATGCGTACATATCATATATATCTGTATATAACGTTGCCACATGAGCGTCGAGACGTTTCTCCGTAGCACATGCGTACATATATATATATATATCTGTATATAACGTTGCCACATGAGCGTCGAGACGTTTCTCCGTAGCACATGCGTACATATATATATGTATATAACGTTGCCACATGAGCGTCGAGACGTTTATCCGTAGCAAATGCGTACATATATATCTGTATATAATGTTGCCACATGAGCGTCGAGACGTTTCTCCGTAGCAAATGCGTACATATATATATGTATATAACGTTGCCACATGAGCGTCGAGACGTTTCTCCGTAGCAAATGCGTACATATATATATGTATATAACGTTGCCACATGAGCGTCGAGACGTTTCTCC
>CM026394.1:17357966-17465083 GCA_014843695.1 Archivesica marissinica | reverse complement strand
ACTGTAAAGTAGTAGGCTATATATATATATAAATGTAAAGTAGTAGGCTATATATATATATAACTGTAAAGTAGTAGGCTATATATATATAACTGTAAAGTAGTAGGCTATATATATAGGAAATGTAAAGTAGTAGGCTATATATATAGGAAATGTAAAGTAGTAGGCTATATATATATATATATAGTATATGTAAAGTAGTTTGCTATATATATAGTAAATGTAAAGTAGTTTGCTATATATATATATAACTGTAAAGTAGTAGGCTATATATATATAACTGTAAAGTAGTAGGCTATATATATATATAACTGTAAATTAGTAGGCTATATATATAGGAAATGTAAAGTAGTAGGCTATATATATAGGAAATGTAAAGTAGTAGGCTATATATATAGGAAATGTAAAGTAGTAGGCTATTATATAGGAAATGTAAAGTAGTAGGCTATATATATATATATATGTAAAGTAGTAGGCTATATATATATATAACTGTAAAGTAGTAGGCTATATATATATAACTGTAAAGTAGTAGGATATATATATATAACTGTAAAGTAGTAGGCTATATATATATATAACTGTAAAGTAGTAGGCTATATATATATAACTGTAAAGTAGTAGGCTATATATATATATAACTGTAAAGTAGTAGGCTATATATATATATAACTGTAAAGTAGTAGGCTATATATATATATAAATGTAAAGTAGTATGCTATATATATATATATAAATGTAAAGTAGTTTGCTATATATATAGGAAATGTAAAGTAGTAGGCTATATATATAGGAAATGTAAAGTAGTAGGCTATATATATAGTATATGTAAAGTAGTTTGCTATATATATAGTATATGTAAAGTAGTTTGCTATATATATATAACTGTAAAGTAGTAGGCTATATATATATAACTGTAAAGTAGTAGGCTATATATATAGGACATGTAAAGTAGTAGGCTATATATATAGGAAATGTAAAGTAGTAGGCTATATATATATATATATATAGTATATGTAAAGTAGTTTGCTATATATATAGTAAATGTAAAGTAGTTTGCTATATATATAGTAAATGTAAAGTAGTTTGCTATATATATAGTAAATGTAAAGTAGTAGGCTATATATATAGGAAATGTAAAGTAGTAGGCTATATATATAGTATATGTAAAGTAGTTTGCTATATATATAGTAAATGTAAAGTAGTTTGCTATATATATAGTAAATGTAAAGTAGTTTGCTATATATATAGTAAATGTAAAGTAGTAGGCTATATATATAGGAAATGTAAAGTAGTAGGCTATATATATAGTATATGTAAAGTAGTTTGCTATATATATAGTAAATGTAAAGTAGTTTGCTATATATATATATAACTGTAAAGTAGTAGGCTATATATAGGAAATGTAAAGTAGTAGGCTATATAATAGTAAATGTAAAGTAGTTTGTTTTTTTTTTTTTATATATATATATATATATAACTGTAAAGTAGTAGGCTATATATATATATATATATAACTGTAAAGTAGTAGGCTATATATATAGTATATGTAAAGTAGTAGGCTATATATATAGTAAATGTAAAGTAGTTTGCTATATATATAGTAAATGTAAAGTAGTTTGCTATATATATATATATATATATATATATATATAACTGTAAAGTAGTAGGCTATATATATAGTAAATGTAAAGTAGTAGGCTATATATATATAAATGTATAGTAGTAGGCTATATATATATAAATATATAGTAGTAGGCTATATATATATAACTGTAAAGTAGTAGGCTATATATATATAAATGTATAGTAGTAGGCTATATATATATAACTGTAAAGTAGTAGGCTATATATATATATAAATGTAAAGTAGTAGGCTATATATATAAATGTAAAGTAGTAGGCTATATATATATATAACTGTAAAGTAGTAGGCTATATATATATAAATGTATAGTAGTAGGCTATATATATATATAAATGTATAGTAGTAGGCTATATATATATAAATGTATAGTAGTAGGCTATATATATATAAATGTATAGTAGTAGGCTATATATATATAAATGTATAGTAGTAGGCTATATATATATAACTGTAAAGTAGTAGGCTATATATATATAAATGTATAGTAGTATACTTCCAATACAGTACTATCTATAGATGAGACATATATTTACCTGCACTGTACTTCCAATACAGTACTATCTATGGATGAGACAGATATTTACCTACAATGTACTTCCAATACAGTACTATCTATAGATGAGACATATATTTACATGCACTGTACTTCCAATACATTACTATCTATAGATGAGACAGATATTTACCTACAATGTACTTCCAATACAGTACTATCTATAGATTAGACATATATTTACCTGCACTGTACTTCCAATACAGTACTATCTATAGATTAGACATATATTTCCTACAATGTACTTCCAATACAGTACTATCTATAGATGAGACATATATTTACCTGCACTGTACTTCCAATACATTACTATCTATAGATGAGACAGATATTTACCTACAATGTACTTCCAATACAGTACTATCTATAGATTAGACATATATTTACCTGCACTGTACTTCCAATACAGTACTATCTATAGATTAGACATATATTTACCTACAATGTACTTCCAATACAGTACTATCTATAGATGAGATATATATTTACCTGCACTGTACTTCCAATACAGTACTATCTATAGATGAGACATATATTTACCTGCACTGTACTTCCAATACAGTACTATCTATAGATTAGACATATATTTACCTGCACTGTACTTCCAATACAGTACTATCTATAGATGAGACAGATATTTACCTACAATGTACTTCCAATACAGTACTATCTATAGATGAGACAGATATTTACCTACAATGTACTTCCAATACAGTACTATCTATAGATGAGACAGATATTTACCTACAATGTACTTCCAATACAGTACTATCTATAGATTAGACATATATTTACCTGCACTGTACTTCCAATACAGTACTATCTATAGATTAGACATATATTTACCTACAATGTACTTCCAATACAGTACTATCTATAGATTAGACATATATTTACCTGCACTGTACTTCCAATACAGTACTATCTATAGATTATACATATATTTACCTGCACTGTACTTCCAATACAGTACTATCTATAGATTAGACATATATTTACCTACAATGTACTTCCAATACAGTACTATCTATAGATTAGACATATATTTACCTGCACTGTACTTCCAATACAGTACTATCTATAGATTAGACATATATTTACCTACAATGTACTTCCAATACAGTACTATCTATAGATGAGACAGATATTTACCTACAATGTACTTCCAATACAGTACTATCTATAGATGAGACAGATATTTACCTGCACTGTACTTCCAATACAGTACTATCTATAGATTAGACATATATTTACCTACAATGTACTTCCAATACAGTACTATCTATAGATGAGACATATATTTACCTACAATGTACTTCCAATACAGTACTATCTATAGATGAGACAGATATTTACCTGCACTGTACTTCCAATACAGTACTATCTATAGATGAGACATATATTTACCTACAATGTACTTCCAATACAGTACTATCTATAGATTAGACATATATTTACCTACAATGTACTTCCAATACAGTACTATCTATAGATTAGACATATATTTACCTGCACTGTACTTCCAATACAGTACTATCTGTATCATAGACAGATATTTACCTACAATGTACTTCCAATACAGTACTATCTATATATTAGACATATATTTACCTGCACTGTACTTCCAATACAGTACTATCTATAGATGAGACAGATATTTACCTGCACTGTACTTCCAATACAGTACTATCTGTATCATAGACAGATATTTACCTACACTGTACTTCCAATACACTACTATCTATAGATGAGACATATATTTATCTGCACTGTACTTCCAATACAGTACTATCTGTATCATAGACAGATATTTACCTACACTGTACTTCCAATACAGTATTATCTATAGATGAGACAGATATTTACCTACACTGTACTTCCAATACAGTACTATCTATAGATGAGACATATATTTACCTACAATGTACTTCCAATACAGTACTATCTATAGATGAGACATATATTTACATGCTCTGTACTTCCAATACAGTACTATCTATAGATGAGACATATATTTACCTGCACTGTACTTCCAATACAGTACTATCTATAGATGAGACATATATTTACCTGCACTGTACTTCCAATACAGTACTATCTATAGATGAGACATATATTTACCTACACTGTACTTCCAATACAGTACTATCTATAGATGAGACATATATTTACCTACAATGTACTTCCAATACATTACTATCTATAGATGAGACAGATATTTACCTACAATGTACTTCCAATACAGTACTATCTGTATCATAGACATATATTTACCTACACTGTACTTCCAATACACTACTATCTGTATCATAGACAGATATTTACCTACAATGTACTTCCAATACACTACTATCTGTATCATAGACAGATATTTACCTACAATGTACTTCCAATACACTACTATCTGTATCATAGACAGATATTTACCTACACTGTACTTCCAATACAGTACTATCTATAGATGAGACATATATTTACCTACAATGTACTTCCAATACAGTACTATCTATAGATGAGACAGATATTTACCTACAATGTACTTCCAATACAGTACTATCTATAGATGAGACAGATATTTACCTGAAATGTACTTCCAATACAGTACTATCTGTAGATGAGACAGATATTTACCTGTATAGGAGACATATATTTACCTGCAATGTACAATCATAGGGGCATTGTCTTTCTGGTCTGTGGTTCGAACCTTGTTCCAGAAGTGCACGACTGAAGAGGCATATTCTGGCACGTGTCGATCTGGCCATGACTCATAGTGGAACTGCTGAACTTCACGGCTCTCTTTCCCTTCCTGCATATATTCTAAATGGAGTTACTTTGGAGAGACATAATGCCCAGGTATACAGTATTACTCAAAGAGCCAATAACCCTAACCATATGCTGATGTATTAATCTAATATTAAGAATGTGACATTTTCATGAACCTACGAATAACATACCACATATATGACATACTAGTGTTACATACCACATATATGACATACTAGTGTTACATACCACATATATGACATACTAGTGTTACATACCACATATATGATATACTAGTGTTACATACCACATATATGAATACTAGTGTTACATACCACATATATGACATACTAGTGTTACATACCACATATATGATATACTAGTGTTACATACCACATATATGACATACTAGTGTTACATACCACATATATGACATACTAGTGTTACATACCACATATATGATATACTAGTGTTACATACCACATATATGACACACTAGTGTTACATACCACATATATGACATAATAGTGTTACATACCATAGATATGACAAACTAGAGTGATACATACCATAGATATGACAAACTACAGTGCTACATACCATAGATATGACAAACTACAGTGCTACATACCATAGATATGACAAACTACAGTGCTACATACCATTGATATGACAAACTACAGTGCTACATACCATAGATATGACAAACTACAGTGCTACATACCATCGATATGACAAACTACAGTGCTACATACCATTGATATGACAAACTACAGTGCTACATACCATAGATATGACAAACTACAGTGCTACATACCATTGATATGACAAACTACAGTGCTACATACCATAGATATGACAAACTACAGTGCTACATACCATAGATATGACAAACTACAGTGCTACATACCATTGATATGACAAACTACAGTGCTACATACCATAGATATGACAAACTACAGTGCTACATACCATCGATATGACAAACTACAGTGCTACATACCATAGATATGACAAACTACAGTGCTACATACCATCGATATGACAAACGTCCTAATGGTAAAGTCTGCGTATGTATCAGAGTCTCTATATTCCACTTTGACATTCCCGTACTGCTTTGTTCCATCATCTGGCCAGTACTGGCAACATTTCACCTGTCAAATACATAAATAACACGTGGCATTACTTCTCTATATAAATATATAAATAACATGTGGCATTACGTCTCTATATATAAATAACATGAGGCATTACTTCTCTATATATAAATAACATGTGGCATTACTTCTCTATACATAAATAACATGTGGCATTACGTCTCTATATATAAATAACATGAGGCATTACTTCTCTATATATAAATAACATGTGGCATTACTTCTCTATATAAATATATAAATAACATGTGGCATTACTTCTATATATATAAATAACATGTGGCATTACTTCTATATATATAAATAACATGAGGCATTACTTCTCTATATATAAATAACATGTGGCATTACTTCTATATATATAAATAACATGTGGCATTACTTCTATATATATAAATAACATGTGGCATTACTTCTCTATATATAAATAACATGTGGCATTACTTCTATATATATAAATAACATGAGGCATTACTTCTCTATATATAAATAACATGAGGCATTACTTCTCTATATATAAATAACATGTGGCATTACTTCTCTATATATAAATAACATGAGGCATTACTTCTCTATATATAAATAACATGTGGCATTACTTCTATATATATAAATAACATGAGGCATTACTTCTCTATATATAAATAACATGTGGCATTACTTCTATATATATAAATAACATGTGGCATTACTTCTCTATATATAAATAACATGTGGCATTACTTCTCTAACTAAGTCTGAGTCAACAGTTCGATCCTAGTAATATTATGTGGTAAATCCAAATATGTTGGTTACTTAGCCGCCGGTAAATGTATTTCAGACATTCTCTAGGATAGGAATGCAATTGGTGTGTCATCTGTATCTTGCACTTCACTCCAAACATGAAAAGAATGATTAACATACTTCTGGATGTGTCACACTGAAGTTAGAGGCATCACCCTGAAGATGATTGATATGGTGGAGGTAGAGAGACAGTAACCTGGTGGAGGTAGAGAGACAGTAATCTGGTGGAGGTAGAGAGACAGTAACCTGGTGGAGGTAGAGGGACAGTAACCTGGTGGAGGTAGAGAGACAGTAACCTGGTGGAGGTAGAGGACAGTAACCTGGTGGAGGTAGAGGGACAGTAACCTGGTGGAGGTAGAGAGACAGTAACTGGTGGAGGTAGAGGGACAGTAACCTGGTGGAGGTAGAGGGACAGTAACCTGGTGGAGGTAGAGAGACAGTAACCTGGTGGAGGTAGAGAGACAGTAACCTGGGGAGGTAGAGAGACAGTAACCTGGTGGAGGTAGAGAGGCAGTAACCTGGTGGAGGTAGAGAGACAGTAGCCTGGTGGTGTAGAGAGACAGTAACCTGGTGGAGGTAGAGAGACAGTAACCTGGTGGAGGTAGAGAGAAGTAACCTGGTGGAGGTAAAAAGTAACCTGGTGGAGGTAGAGAGACAGTAACCTGGTGGAGGTAGAAGAGAGCAGTACCTGGTGGAGGTAGAGAAGTAACCTGGTGGAGGTAGAGAGACAGTACCTGGTGGAGGTAGAGAGAAGTACCTGGTGGAGGTAGAGAGTGGAGGTAGAGATACAGTAACCTGGTGGAGGTAGAGAGACAGTAACCTGGTGGAGGTAGAGAGACAGTAACCTGGTGGAGGTAGAGAGACAGTAACCTGGTGGAGTTAGAGATACAGTAACCTGGTGGAGTTAGAGAGACAGTAACCTGGTGGTGTTAGAGAGACAGTAACCTGGTGGAGGTAGAGAGACAGTAACCTGGTGGAGGGAGAGAGACAGTAACCTGGTGGAGATAGAGAGACAGTAACCTGGTCGAGGTAGAGGGACAGTAACCTGGTGGAGGTAGAGGGACAGTAACCTGGTGGAGGTAGAGATACAGTAACCTGATGGAGAGAGAGAGACAGTAGCCTGGTGGAGTTAGAGAGACAGTAACCTTATGGAGGTAGAGATACAGTAACCTGATGGAGGGAAAGAGACAGTAGCCTGGTGGAGTTAGATAGACAGTAACCTGATGGAGGTAGAGATACAGTAACCTGTTGGAGGGAGAGAGAGAGTAGACTGGTGGAGTTAGAGAGAGAGTAACCTGGTGGAGGGAGAGAGACAGTAATCTGGTGGATGTAGAGAGACAGTCACCTGGTGGATGTAGAGAGACAGTAACCTGGTGGATGTAGAGAGACAGTAACCTGGTGTAGGTAGGAGGCAGTAACATGGTGTAGGTAGAGAGGCAGTAACCTGGTGGAGGTAGAGAGAGAGTAACCTGGTGGAGGTAGAGAGACAGTAACACTGTGTAGTTAGAGAGACAGTAACCTGGTGTAGGTAGATAGACAGTAACCTGGTGGAGGGAGAGAGACTGTAACCTGGTGGAGGTAGAGATATAGTAACCTGGTTGAGGTAGAGAGGCAGTAACATGGTGGAGGTAGAGAGACAGTAACCTGGTGGAGGTAGAGAGACAGTAACCTGGTATAGGTAGAGAGAGAGTAACCTGGTGGAGTTAGAGATACAGTAACCTGGTGTAGGTAGAGAGACAGTAACCTGGTGGAGTTAGAGAGGCAGTAACCTGGTGGAGTTAGAGAGACTGTAACCTGGTGGAGGTAGAGAGACAGTAACCTGGTGGAGGTAGAGATACAGTAACCTGGTGGAGGTAGAGAGACAGTAACCTGGTGGAGGTAGAGAGACAGTAGCCTGGTGGAGGTAGAGAGGCAGTAACCTGGTGGAGGTAGAGAGTCAGTAGCCTGGTGGAGGTAGAGAGACAGTAACCTGGTGGAGGTATATATATAGTAACCTGGTGGAGGTAGAGAGACAGTAACCTGGTGGAGGTAGAGATACAGTAACCTGGTGGAGGTAGAGAGACAGTAACCTGGTGGAGGTAGAGAGACAGTAACCTGGTGGAGGTAGAGAGACAGTAACCTGGTGGAGGTAGAGAGACAGTAACCTGGTGGAGGTAGAGAGACAGTAGCCTGGTGGAGGTAGAGAGACAGTAACCTGGTGGAGGTAGAGAGACAGTAACCTTGTGGAGATAGAGAGACAGTAACCTGGTCGAGGTAGAGGGACAGTAACCTGGTGGAGGTAGAGGGACAGTAACCTGGTGGAGGTAGAGATACAGTAACCTGATGGAGGTAGAGATACAGTAACCTGATGGAGGGAGAGAGACAGTAGCCTGGTGGAGTTAGAGAGACAGTAACCTGGTGGAGGTAGAGATACAGTAACCAGATGGAGGGAGAGAGACAGTAGCCTGGTGGAGTTAGAGAGACAGTAACCTTATGGAGGTAGAGATACAGTAACCTGATGGAGGGAAAGAGACAGTAGCCTGGTGGAGTTAGAGAGACAGTAACCTGATGGAGGTAGAGATACAGTAACCTGATGGAGGGAGAGAGAGTAGCCTGGTGGAGTTAGAGAGAGAGTAACCTGGTGGAGGGAGAGAGATAGTAATCTGGTGGATGTAGAGAGACAGTCACCTGGTGGATGTAGAGAGACAGTAACCTGGTGGATGTAGAGAGACAGTAACCTGGTGTAGGTAGAGAGGCAGTAACCTGGTGTAGGTAGAGAGGCAGTAACCTGGTGGAGGTAGAGAGACAGTAACCTGGTGGAGGTAGAGAGACAGTAACCCTGTGTAGTTAGAGAGACAGTAACCTGTTGTAGGTAGAGAGATAGTAACCTGGTGGAGGGAGAGAGACTGTAACCTGGTGGAGGTAGAGATATAGTAACCTGGTTGAGGTAGAGAGGCAGTAACCTGGTGGAGGTAGAGAGACAGTAACCTGGTGGAGGTAGAGAGACAGTAACCTGGTATAGGTAGAGAGAGAGTAACCTGGTGGAGTTAGAGATACAGTAACCTGGTGTAGGTAGAGAGACAGTAACCTGGTGGAGTTAGAGAGGCAGTAACCTGGTGGAGTTAGAGAGACTGTAACCTGGTGGAGGTAGAGAGACAGTAACCTGGTGGAGTTAGAGATACAGTAACCTGGTGTAGGTAGAGAGACAGCAACCTGGTGGAGTTAGAGAGACAGTAACCTGGTGGAGGTAGAGAGACTGTAACCTGGTGGAGGTAGAGAGAGAGTAACCTGGTGGAGGTAGAGAGACAGTAACCTGGTGGAGGTAGAGAGACAGTAACCTGGTGGAGGGAGAGAGACAGTAACCTGGTGGAGGGAGAGAGACAGTAACCTGGTGGATGTAGAAGAGAGGCAGTAACCTGGTGGAGTTAGAGAGACAGTAACCTGGTGTAGGTAGAGAGACAGTAACCTGGTGGAGGTAGAGAGACAGTAACCTGGTGGAGTTAGAGAGACAGTAACCTGGTGGAGTTAGAGAGACAGTAACCTGGTGGAGCTGGACAGACAGTACTCTGGTGGAGGTAGAGAGACAGTAACCTGGTGGAGTTAGAGAGACAGTAACCTGGTGGAGTTAGAGAGACAGTAACCTGGTGGTGTTAGAGAGACAGTAACCTGGTGGAGGTAGAGAGACAGTAACCTGGTGGAGGGAGAGAGACAGTAACCTGGTGGAGATAGAGAGACAGTAACCTGGTCGAGGTAGAGGGACAGTAACCTGGTGGAGGTAGAGGGACAGTAACCTGGTGGAGGTAGAGATACAGTAACCTGATGGAGAGAGAGACAGTAGCCTGGTGGAGTTAGAGAGACAGTAACCTTATGGAGGTAGAGATACAGTAACCTGATGGAGGGAAAGAGACAGTAGCCTGGTGGAGTTAGATAGACAGTAACCTGATGGAGGTAGAGATACAGTAACCTGATGGAGGGAGAGAGAGAGTAGCCTGGTGGAGTTAGAGAGAGAGTAACCTGGTGGAGGGAGAGAGACAGTAATCTGGTGTAGGTAGGAGGCAGTAACATGGTGTAGGTAGAGAGGCAGTAACCTGGTGGAGGTAGAGAGAGAGTAACCTGGTGGAGGTAGAGAGACAGTAACACTGTGTAGTTAGAGAGACAGTAACCTGGTGGAGGTAGAGAGACAGTAACACTGCGTAGTTAGAGAGACAGTAACCTGGTGTAGGTAGATAGACAGTAACCTGGTGGAGGGAGAGAGACTGTAACCTGGTGGAGGTAGAGATATAGTAACCTGGTTGAGGTAGAGAGGCAGTAACATGGTGGAGGTAGAGAGACAGTAACCTGGTGGAGGTAGAGAGACAGTAACCTGGTATAGGTAGAGAGAGAGTAACCTGGTGGAGTTAGAGATACAGTAACCTGGTGTAGGTAGAGAGACAGTAACCTGGTGGAGTTAGAGAGGCAGTAACCTGGTGGAGTTAGAGAGACTGTAACCTGGTGGAGGTAGAGAGACAGTAACCTGGTGGAGTTAGAGATACAGTAACCTGGTGTAGGTAGAGAGACAGTAACCTGGTGGAGTTAGAGAGACAGTAACCTTGTGGAGGTAGAGAGACTGTAATCTGGTGGAGGTAGAGAGAGTAACCTGGTGGAGGTAGAGAGACAGTAACATGGTGGAGGTAGAGAGACAGTAACCTGGTGGAGGGAGAGAGATAGTAACCTGGTGGAGGGAGATAGACAGTAACCTGGTGGATGTAGAAGAGAGGCAGTAACCTGGTGGAGTTAGAGAGACAGTAACCTGGTGTAGGTAGAGAGACAGTAACCTGGTGGAGTTAGAGAGACAGTAACCTGGTGGAGTTAGAGAGACAATAACCTGGTGGAGTTAGAGAGACAGTAACCTGGTGGAGCTGGACAGACAGTAATCTGGTGGAGGTAGAGAGACAGTAACCTGGTGGAGTTAGAGAGACAGTAACCTGGTGGAGTTAGAGAGACAGTAACCTGGTGGTGTTAGAGAGACAGTAACCTGGTGGAGGTAGAGAGACAGTAACCTGGTGGAGGGAGAGAGACAGTAACCTGGTGGAGTTAGAGAGAAAGTAACCTGGTGGAGGTAGAGAGGCAGTAACCTGGTGGAGTTAGAGAGACTGTAACCTGGTGGAGGTAGAGAGACAGTAACCTGGTGGAGTTAGAGATACAGTAACCTGGTGTAGGTAGAGAGACAGTAACCTGGTGGAGGTAGAGAGACTGTAACCTGGTGGAGGTAGAGAGAGTAACCTGGTGGAGGTAGAGAGACAGTAACCTGGTGGAGGTAGAGAGACAGTAACCTGGTGGAGGGAGAGAGACAGTAACCTGGTGGAGGGAGAGAGAGAGTAACCTGGTGGATGTAGAAGAGAGGCAGTAACCTGGTGGAGTTAGAGAGACAGTAACCTGGTGTAGGTAGAGAGACAGTAACCTGGTGGAGTTAGAGAGACAGTAACCTGGTGGAGTTAGAGAGACAGTAACCTGGTGGAGTTAGAGAGACAGTAACCTGGTGGAGTGAAGACAGTAACTGGTGGAGGTAGAGAGACAGTAACCTGGTGGAGTTAGAGAGACAGTAACCTGGTGTAGGTAGAGAGACAGTAACCTGGTGGAGTTAGAGAGACAGTAACCTGGTGGAGTTAGAGAGACAGTAACCTGGTGGAGTTAGAGAGACAGTAACCTGGTGGAGGTAGACAGACAGTAACCTGGTGGAGGTAGAGAGACAGTAACCTGGTGGAGTTAGAGAGACAGTAACCTGGTGGAGGTAGAGAGACAGTAACCTGGTGGAGTTAGAGAGACAGTAACCTGGTGGAGTTAGAGAGACAGTAACCTGGTGGAGTTAGAGAGACAGTAACCTGGTGGAGTTAGAGAGACAGTAACCTGGTGGAGGTAGAGAGACAGTAACCTGGTGGAGTTAGAGAGACAGTAACCTGGTGTAGGTAGAGAGACAGTAACCTGGTGGAGTTAGAGAGACAGTAACCTGGTGGAGTTAGAGAGACAGTAACCTGGTGGAGTTAGAGAGACTGTAACCTGGTGGAGGTAGAGAGAGAGTAACCTGGTGGAGGTAGAGAGACAGTAACCTGGTGGAGGTAGAGAGACAGTAACCTGGTGGAGGGAGAGAGACAGTAACCTGGTGGAGGGAGAGAGACAGTAACCTGGTGGATGTAGAAGAGAGGCAGTAACCTGGTGGAGTTAGAGAGACAGTAACCTGGTGTAGGTAGAGAGACAGTAACCTGGTGGAGTTAGAGAGACAGTAACCTGGTGGAGTTAGAGAGACAGTAACCTGGTGGAGTTAGAGAGACAGTAACCTGGTGGAGCTGGACAGACAGTAATCTGGTGGAGGTAGAGAGACAGTAACCTGGTGGAGTTAGAGAGACAGTAACCTGGTGGAGTTAGAGAGACAGTAACCTGGTGGTGTTAGAGAGACAGTAACCTGGTGGAGGTAGAGAGACAGTAACCTGGTGGAGGGAGAGAGACAGTAACCTGGTGGAGTTAGAGAGAAAGTAACCTGGTGGAGGTAGAGAGGCAGTAACCTGGTGGAGTTAGAGAGACTGTAACCTGGTGGAGGTAGAGAGACAGTAACCTGGTGGAGTTAGAGATACAGTAACCTGGTGTAGGTAGAGAGACAGTAACCTGGTGGAGGTAGAGAGACTGTAACCTGGTGGAGGTAGAGAGAGAGTAACCTGGTGGAGGTAGAGAGACAGTAACCTGGTGGAGGTAGAGAGACAGTAACCTGGTGGAGGGAGAGAGACAGTAACCTGGTGCAGGGAGAGAGACAGTAACCTGGTGGATGTAGAAGAGAGGCAGTAACCTGGTGGAGTTAGAGAGACAGTAACCTGGTGTAGGTAGAGAGACAGTAACCTGGTGGAGTTAGAGAGACAGTAACCTGGTGGAGTTAGAGAGACAGTAACCTGGTGGAGTTAGAGAGACAGTAACCTGGTGGAGCTGGAGAGACAGTAATCTGGTGGAGGTAGAGAGACAGTAACCTGGTGGAGTTAGAGAGACAGTAACCTGGTGGAGTTAGAGAGACAGTAAACTGGTGGTGTTAGAGAGACAGTAACCTGGTGGAGGTAGAGAGACAGTAACCTGGTGGAGGGAGAGAGACAGTAACCTCATGGAGTTAGAGAGACAGTAACCTGGTGGAGGTAGAGAGACAGTATCCTGTTTGAGTTAGAGAGACAGTAACCTGGTGGAGTTAGAGAGACAGTAACCTGGTGGAGGTAGAGAGACAGTAACCTGGTGGAGGGAGAGAGACAGTAACCTGGTGGAGTTAGAGAGACAGTAACCTGGTGGAGTTAGAGAGACAGTAACCTGGTGGAGTTAGAGAGACAGTAACCTGGTGGAGTTAGAGAGAGTAACCTGGTGGATGTAGAGAGACAGTAACCTGCTGGAGTTAGAGAGACAGTAACCTGGTGGAGTTAGAGAGACAGTAACCTGGTATAGGTAGAGAGACAGTAACCTGGTGTAGGTAGACAGACAGTAACCTGGTGGAGATAGAGAGACAGTAACCTGGTGGAGTTAGAGAGACAGTAACCTGGTGGAGGTAGAGAGACAGTAACCTGGTGGAGTTAGAGAGACAGTAACCTGGTGGAGTTAGAGAGACAGTAACATGGTGGATGTAGAGACAGTAACCTGGTGGAGTTAGAGAGACAGTAACCTGGTGGAGTTAGAGAGACAGTAACCTGGTATAGGTAGAGAGACAGTAACCTGGTGTAGGTAGACAGACAGTAACCTGGTGGAGATAGAGAGACAGTAACCTGGTGGAGTTAGAGAGACAGTAACCTGGTGGAGGTAGAGAGACAGTAACCTGGTGGAGTTAGAGAGACAGTAACCTGGTGGAGTTAGAGAGACAGTAACATGGTGGATGTAGAGACAGTAACCTGGTGGAGTTAGAGAGACAGTAACCTGGTATAGGTAGAGAGACAGTAACCTGGTGGAGGTAGAGAGACAGTAACCTGGTATAGGTAGAGAGACAGTAACCTGGTGTAGGTAGACAGACAGTAATCTGGTATAGGTAGAGAAACAGTAACATGGTGTAGGTAGAGAGACAGTAACTTGGTATAGGTAGAGAGACAGTAACCTGGTGGAGGTAGAGAGACAGTAACCTGGTATAGGTAGAGAGACAGTAACCTGGTATAGGTAGAGAGACAGTAACCTAGTATAGGTAGAGAGACAGTAACCTGGTATAGGTTGAGAGGCAGTAACCTGGTGGAGGTAGAGAGACAGTAACCTGGTGGATGTAGAGACAGTAACCTGGTGGAGTTAGAGAGACAGTAACCTGGTATAGGTAGAGAGACAGTAACCTGGTGGAGGTAGAGAGACAGTAACCTGGTATAGGTAGAGAGACAGTAACCTGGTATAGGTAGAGAGACAGTAACCTGGTGGAGGTAGAGAGACAGTAACCTGGTATAGATAGAGAGACAGTAACCTGGTGTAGGTAGACAGAGAGTAACCTGGTGGAGTTAGAGAGACAGTAACCTGGTGGAGTTAGAGAGACAGTAACCTGGTGGAGGTAGAGAGACAGTAACCTGGTGGAGTTAGAGAGACAGTAACCTGGTGGAGTTAGAGAGACAGTAACCTGGTGGAGGTAGAGAGACAGTAACCTGGTGGAGTTAGAGAGACAGTAACCTGGTGGAGTTAGAGAGACAGTAACCTGGTGGAGTTAGAGAGACAGTAAACTGGTGGTGTTAGAGAGACAGTAACCTGGTGGAGGTAGAGAGACAGTAACCTGGTGGAGGGAGAGAGACAGTAACCTCGTGGAGTTAGAGAGACAGTAACCTGGTGGAGGTAGAGAGACAGTATCCTGGTTGAGTTAGAGAGACAGTAACCTGGTGGAGTTAGAGAGACAGTAACCTGGTGGAGGTAGAGAGACAGTAACCTGGTGGAGGGAGAGAGACAGTAACCTGGTGGAGTTAGAGAGACAGTAACCTGGTGGAGTTAGAGAGACAGTAACCTGGTGGAGTTAGAGAGAGTAACCTGGTGGATGTAGAGAGACAGTAACCTGGTGGAGTTAGAGAGACAGTAACCTGGTGGAGTTAGAGAGACAGTAACCTGGTATAGGTAGAGAGACAGTAACCTGGTGTAGGTAGACAGACAGTAACCTGGTGGAGTTAGAGAGACAGTAACCTGGTGGAGTTAGAGAGACAGTAACCTGGTGGATGTAGAGACAGTAACCTGGTGGAGTTAGAGAGACAGTAACCTGGTATAGGTAGAGAGACAGTAACCTGGTGGAGGTAGAGAGACAGTAACCTGGTATAGGTAGAGAGACAGTAACCTGGTGGAGGTAGAGAGACAGTAACCTGGTGTAGGTAGAGAGACAGTAACCTGGTGTAGGTTGAGAGGCAGTAACCTGGTGGAGGTAGAGAGACAGTAACCTGGTGGATGTAGAGACAGTAACCTGGTGGAGTTAGAGAGACAGTAACCTGGTATAGGTAGAGAGACAGTAACCTGGTGTAGGTAGAGAGACAGTAACCTGGTATAGGTAGAGAGACAGTAACCTGGTGGAGGTAGAGAGACAGTAACCTGGTATAGGTAGAGAGACAGTAACCTGGTATAGGTAGAGAGACAGTAACCTGGTATAGGTAGAGAGACAGTAACCTGGTATAGGTTGAGAGGCAGTAACCTGGTGGAGGTAGAGAGACAGTAACCTGGTGGATGTAGAGACAGTAACCTGGTGGAGTTAGAGAGACAGTAACCTGGTATAGGTAGAGAGACAGTAACCTGGTGGAGGTAGAGAGACAGTAACCTGGTATAGGTAGAGAGACAGTAACCTGGTGGAGTTAGAGAGACAGTAACCTGGTATAGGTAGAGAGACAGTAACCTGGTGGAGTTAGAGAGACAGTAACCTGGTGGAGGTAGAGAGACAGTAACCTGGTGGAGTTAGAGAGACAGTAACCTGGTGGAGGTAGAGATACAGTAACCTGGTGGAGGTAGAGAGGCAGTAACCTGGTGGAGGTAGAGAGACAGTAACCTGGTGGAGTTAGAGAGACAGTAACCTGGTGGAGGTAGAGAGGCAGTAACCTGGTATAGGTAGAGAGACAGTAACCCGGTGGAGTTAGAGAGACAGTAAACTGGTGTAGGTAGAGAGACAGTAACCTGGTAGAGGGAGAGAGACAGTAACCTGGTGGAGTTAGAGAGACAGTAACCTGGTGGAGTTAGAGAGACAGTAACCTGGTGGAGTTAGAGAGAGTAACCTGGTGGATGTAGAGAGACAGTAACCTGGTGGAGTTAGAGAGACAGTAACCTGGTGGAGTTAGAGAGACAGTAACCTGGTATAGGTAGAGAGACAGTAACCTGGTGTAGGTAGACAGACAGTAACCTGGTGGAGTTAGAGAGACAGTAACCTGGTGGAGTTAGAGAGACAGTAACCTGGTGGAGGTAGAGAGACAGTAACCTGGTGGAGTTAGAGAGACAGTAACCTGGTGGAGTTAGAGAGACAGTAACATGGTGGATGTAGAGACAGTAACCTGGTGGAGTTAGAGAGACAGTAACCTGGTATAGGTAGAGAGACAGTAACCTGGTGGAGGTAGAGAGACAGTAACCTGGTATAGGTAGAGAGACAGTAACCTGGTGTAGGTAGAGAGACAGTAACCTGGTGGAGGTAGAGAGACAGTAACCTGGTATAGGTAGAGAGACAGTAACCTGGTATAGGTAGAGAGACAGTAACCTAGTATAGGTAGAGAGACAGTAACCTGGTATAGGTTGAGAGGCAGTAACCTGGTGGAGGTAGAGAGACAGTAACCTGGTGGATGTAGAGACAGTAACCTGGTGGAGTTAGAGAGACAGTAACCTGGTATAGGTAGAGAGACAGTAACCTGGTGGAGGTAGAGAGACAGTAACCTGGTATAGGTAGAGAGACAGTAACCTGGTATAGGTAGAGAGACAGTAACCTGGTGGAGGTAGAGAGACAGTAACCTGGTATAGATAGAGAGACAGTAACCTGGTGTAGGTAGACAGAGAGTAACCTGGTGGAGTTAGAGAGACAGTAACCTGGTGGAGTTAGAGAGACAGTAACCTGGTGGAGGTAGAGAGACAGTAACCTGGTGGAGTTAGAGAGACAGTAACCTGGTGGAGTTAGAGAGACAGTAACCTGGTGGAGGTAGAGAGACAGTAACCTGGTGGAGTTAGAGAGACAGTAACCTGGTGGAGTTAGAGAGACAGTAACCTGGTGGAGTTAGAGAGACAGTAAACTGGTGGTGTTAGAGAGACAGTAACCTGGTGGAGGTAGAGAGACAGTAACCTGGTGGAGGGAGAGAGACAGTAACCTCGTGGAGTTAGAGAGACAGTAACCTGGTGGAGGTAGAGAGACAGTATCCTGGTTGAGTTAGAGAGACAGTAACCTGGTGGAGTTAGAGAGACAGTAACCTGGTGGAGGTAGAGAGACAGTAACCTGGTGGAGGGAGAGAGACAGTAACCTGGTGGAGTTAGAGAGACAGTAACCTGGTGGAGTTAGAGAGACAGTAACCTGGTGGAGTTAGAGAGAGTAACCTGGTGGATGTAGAGAGACAGTAACCTGGTGGAGTTAGAGAGACAGTAACCTGGTGGAGTTAGAGAGACAGTAACCTGGTATAGGTAGAGAGACAGTAACCTGGTGTAGGTAGACAGACAGTAACCTGGTGGAGTTAGAGAGACAGTAACCTGGTGGAGTTAGAGAGACAGTAACATGGTGGATGTAGAGACAGTAACCTGGTGGAGTTAGAGAGACAGTAACCTGGTATAGGTAGAGAGACAGTAACCTGGTGGAGGTAGAGAGACAGTAACCTGGTATAGGTAGAGAGACAGTAACCTGGTGTAGGTAGACAGAAAGTAATCTGGTATAGGTAGAGAAACAGTAACCTGGTGTAGGTAGAGAGACAGTAACCTGGTATAGGTAGAGAGACAGTAACCTGGTGGAGGTAGAGAGACAGTAACCTGGTATAGGTAGAGAGACAGTAACCTGGTATAGGTAGAGAGACAGTAACCTGGTATAGGTAGAGAGACAGTAACTGGTATAGGTTGAGAGGCAGTAACCTGGTGGAGGTAGAGAGACAGTAACCTGGTGGATGTAGAGACAGTAACCTGGTGGAGTTAGAGAGACAGTAACCTGGTATAGGTAGAGAGACAGTAACCTGGTGGAGGTAGAGAGACAGTAACCTGGTATAGGTAGAGAGACAGTAACCTGGTGGAGTTAGAGAGACAGTAACCTGGTATAGGTAGAGAGACAGTAACCTGGTGGAGTTAGAGAGACAGTAACCTGGTGGAGTTAGAGAGACAGTAACCTGGTGGAGGTAGAGAGACAGTAACCTGGTGGAGTTAGAGAGACAGTAACCTGGTGGAGGTAGAGATACAGTAACCTGGTGGAGGTAGAGAGGCAGTAACCTGGTGGAGGTAGAGAGACAGTAACCTGGTGGAGTTAGAGAGACAGTAACCTGGTGGAGGTAGAGAGGCAGTAACCTGGTATAGGTAGAGAGACAGTAACCCGGTGGAGTTAGAGAGACAGTAAACTGGTGTAGGTAGAGAGGCAGTAACCTGTTGGAGTTAGAGAGACAGTAACCTGGTGTAGGTTGAGGGACAGTAACCTGGTGTAGGTAGAGGGACAGTAACCTGGTGTAGGTAGAGGGACAGTAACAACCAAGTAGCAAAGTAACACTACCTTGTTGTGCTCCACTAATCTAGTGAGGATGACGAGCTTCAAGCATTTCTCCTGCCAGACCATCCGCCAGAAGTCACATACAAACTCTTCTGTGGGACCTGGAATAGACACGGAGTAAGCTGATACAATAATAATCTATGCTGTGGGACCTGGAATAGACACGGAGTAAGCTGATACAATAATAATCTATGCATGGTAATAAGTGAGTTGTTCCTTTAATGACAACATTCTATGATACATAATACAATAACAAAAATAGGAATAATAAATAATAAATAATAATAAGAAGAAGAACAATACTAATAAAACATAATTAAAAAAATAATTAAAATATTAATGAGAACATTCATAATTGGTTGCATTGAGTCATTATACTTCCGTACTGTTGTTTTATAAAACTTTAGATAATAATATTAACAGTAATAATAAAATATATTGTTTTAATGCATACATTTATTCAAATCATGGAATCAATCCCTCGTAAAGTAATATAAGGCATATAGACAGTACAATAGTAACACGTGGCATTAACCCCTCGTATAGTACTATAAGGCATATAGACAGTACAATAGTAACACGTGGCATTAACCCCTCGTATAGTACTATAAGGCATATAGACAGTACACTAGTAACACGTGGCATTAACCCCTCGTATAGTACTATAAGGCATATAGACAGTACAATAGTAACACATGACATTAACCCCTCGTATAGTACTATAAGGCATATAGACAGTACAATAGTAACACATGACATTAACCCCTCGTATAGTACTATAAGGCATATAGACAGTACAATAGTAACACGTGGCATTAACCCCTCGTATAGTACTATAAGGTATATAGACAGTACAATAGTAACACGTGACATTAACCCCTTGTATAGTACTATAAGGCATATAGACAGTACAATAGTAACACGTGGCATTAACCCCTTGTATAGTACTATAAGGCATATAGACAGTACTACAGTAACACTTGGCATTAACCACTCGTATAGTGCTATAAGGCATATAGACAGTACAATAGTAACACGTGACATTAACCCCTCGTATAGTACTACAGTAACACTTGGCATTAACCACTCGTATAGTGCTATAAGGCATATAGACAGTACAATAGTAACATGTGGCATTAACCCCTCGTAAAGTACAATAGTAACACGTGGCATTAACCCATCGTATAGTACAATAGTAACACGTGACATTAACCCCTCGTATAGTACAATAGTAACACGTGACATTAACCCCTCGTAAAGTACAATAGTAACACGTGACATTAACCCCTCGTATAGTACAATAGTAACACGTGGCATTAACCCCTCGTATAGTACTATAAGGCATATAGACAGTACAATAGTAAAACGTGGCATTAACCCCTCGTATAGTACTATAAGGCATATAGACAGTACAATAGTAACATGTGGCATTAACCCCTCGTATAGTACTATAAGGCATATAGACAGTACAATAGTAACACGTGGCATTAACCCCTCGTATAGTACTATAAGGCATATAGACAGTACAATAGTAACACGTGGCATTAACCCCTCGTATAGTACTATAAGGCATATAGACAGTACAATAGTAACACGTGACATTAACCCCTCGTATAGTACTATAAGGCATATAGACAGTACAATAGTAACACATGACATTAACCCCTCGTATAGTACTATAAGGCATATAGACAGTACAATAGTAACACATGACATTAACCCCTTGTATAGTACTATAAGGCATATAGACAGTACAATAGTAACACGTGGCATTAACCCCTCGTATAGTACTATAAGGCATATAGACAGTACAATAGTAACACGTGGCATTAACCCCTCGTATAGTACTATAAGGCATATAGACAGTACAATAGTAACACGTGGCATTAACCCCTCGTAAAGTACAATAGTAACACGTGACATTAACCTCTCGTAAAGTACAATAGTAACACGTGACATTAACCCCTAGTAAAGTACAATAGTAACACGTGACATTAACCCCTCGTAAAGTACAATAGTAACACGTGACATTAAGCCCTCGTAAAGTACAATAGTAACACGTGACATTAACCACTCGTAAAGTACAATAGTAACACGTGACATTAACTCCTCGTAAAGTACAATAGTAACACGTGACATTAACCCCTCGTAAAGTACAATAGTAACACGTGACATTAACCCCTCGTAAAGTACAATAGTAACACTTGACATTAACCCCTCGTAAAGTACAATAGTAACACGTGACATTAACCCCTCGTAAAGTACAATAGTAACACGTGACATTAACCCCTCGTAAAGTACAATAGTAACACGTGACATTAACCCCTCGTAAAGTACAATAGTAACACGTGACATTAACCCCTCGTATAGTACTATAAGGCATATAGACAGTACAATAGTAACACGTTGCATTAACCCCTCGTATAGTACTATAAGGCATATAGACAGTACAATAGTAACACGTGGCATTAACCCCTCGTAAAGTACAATAGTAACACGTGACATTAACCTCTCGTAAAGTACAATAGTAACACGTGACATTAACCCCTAGTAAAGTACAATAGTAACACGTGACATTAACCCCTCGTAAAGTACAATAGTAACACGTGACATTAAGCCCTCGTAAAGTACAATAGTAACACGTGACATTAACCACTCGTAAAGTACAATAGTAACACGTGACATTAACTCCTCGTAAAGTACAATAGTAACACGTGACATTAACCCCTCGTAAAGTACAATAGTAACACGTGACATTAACCCCTCGTAAAGTACAATAGTAACACTTGACATTAACCCCTCGTAAAGTACAATAGTAACACGTGACATTAACCCCTCGTAAAGTACAATAGAAACACGTGACATTAACCCCTCGTATAGTACTATAAGGCATATAGACAGTACAATATTAACACGTGGCATTAACCCCTCGTATAGTACTATAAGGCATATAGACAGTACAATAGTAACACGTGGCATTAACCCCTTGTATAGTACTATAAGGTATATAGACAGTACAATAGTAACACGTGGCATTAACCCCTCGTATAGTACTATAAGGCATATAGACAGTACAATAGTAACACATGCCATCAATCCCTCGTAAAGTACTATAAGGTATATAGACAGTACAATAGTAACACGTGGCATTAACCCCTCGTATAGTACTATAAGGCATATAGACAGTACAATAGTAACATGTGACATTAACCCCTCGTATAGTACTATAAGGCATATAGACAGTACAATAGTAACACGTGGCATTAACCCCTCGTATAGTACTATAAGGCATATAGACAGTACAATAGTAACATGTGACATTAACCCCTCGTATAGTACTATAAGGCATATAGACAGTACAATAGTAACACGTGACATTAACCCCTCGTATAGTACTATAAGGCATATAGACAGTACAATAGTAACACGTGGCATTAACCCCTCGTAAAGTACTATAAGGCATATAGACAGTACAATAGTAACACGTGACATTAACCCCTCGTAAAGTACAATAGTAACACGTGGCATTAACCCCTCGTATAGTACTATAAGGCATATAGACAGTCCAATAGTAACATGTGGCATATGTGTGGTTGGTTGTATGCTTACCTTGAGTGGCTATGTACATGTGTGGTTGGTTGTATGCTTACCTTGAGTGTCTATGTACATGTGTGGTTGGTTGTATGCTTACATTGAGTGGCTATGTACATGTGTGGATGATTGTATGCTTACATAGAGTGGCTATGTACATGTGTGTATTGTATGCTTACATAGAGTGGCTATGTACATGTGTGTATTGTATGCTTACATTGAGTGGCTATGTACATGTGTGGATGGTTGTATGCTTACCTTGAGTGGCTATGTACATGTGTGTATTGTATGCTTACATTGAGTGGCTATGTACATGTGTGTATTGTATGCTTACATTGAGTGGCTATGTACATGTGTGTATTGTATGCTTACATTGAGTGGCTATGTACATGTGTGTTTTGTATGCTTACATAGAGTGGCTATGTACATGTGTGTATTGTATGCTTACATAGAGTGGCTATGTACATGTGTGTATTGTATGCTTACATTGAGTGGCTATGTACATGTGTGTTGGTTGTATGCTTACCTTGAGTGGCTATGTACATGTGTGGTTGTTGTATGCTTACATAGAGTGGCTATGTACATGTGTGGTTGGTTGTATGCTTACATTGAGTGGCTATGTACATGTGTGGTTGGTTGTATGCTTACATTGAGTGGCTATGTACATGTGTGGTTGGTTGTATGCTTACATTGAGTGGCTATGTACATGTGTGGTTGGTTGTATGCTTACATTGAGTGGCTATGTACATGTGTGTTTTGTATGCTTACATTGAGTGGCTATGTACATGTGTGGATGTTGTATGCTTACATTGAGTGGCTATGTACATGTGTGTTGGTTGTATGCTTACCTTGAGTGGCTATGTACATGTGTGTATTGTATGCTTACATTGAGTGGCTATGTACATGTGTGTTTTGTATGCTTACATTGAGTGGCTATGTACATGTGTGGTTTTGTATGCTTACATTGAGTGGCTATGTACATGTGTGTATTGTATGCTTACATAGAGTGGCTATGTACATGTGTGTATTGTATGCTTACATTGAGTGGCTATGTACATGTGTGTATTGTATGCTTACATTGAGTGGCTATGTACATGTGTGGATGGTTGTATGCTTACATTGAGTGGCTATGTACATGTGTGGATGGTTGTATGCTTACATTGAGTGGCTATGTACATGTGTGGATGGTTGTATGCTTACATTGAGTGGCTATGTACATGTGTGGTTGGTTGTATGCTTACATTGAGTGGCTATGTACATGTGTGTATTGTATGCTTACATTGAGTGGCTATGTACATGTGTGTTGTTGTATGCTTACATTGAGTGGCTATGTACATGTGTGTTGGTTGTATGCTTACATTGAGTGGCTATGTACATGTGTGGTTGGTTGTATGCTTACATTGAGTGGCTATGTACATGTGTGGTTGGTTGTATGCTTACATTGAGTGGCTATGTACATGTGTGTATTGTATGCTTACATTGAGTGGCTATGTACATGTGTGTATTGTATGCTTACATTGAGTGGCTATGTACATGTGTGTATTGTATGCTTACATTGAGTGGCTATGTACATGTGTGGTTGGTTGTATGCTTACATTGAGTGGCTATGTACATGTGTGTTTGGTTTATGCTTACATAGAGTGGCTATGTACATGTGTGTATGGTATGCTTACATAGAGTGGCTATGTACATGTGTGTATTGTATGCTTACATAGAGTGGCTATGTACATGTGTGTATTGTATGCTTACATTGAGTGGCTATGTACATGTTTGTATTGTATGCTTACATAGAGTGGCTATGTACATGTGTGTATTGTATGCTTACATAGAGTGGCTATGTACATGTGTGTATTGTATGCTTACATTGAGTGGCTATGTACATGTGTGTATTGTATGCTTACATTGAGTGGCTATGTACATGTGTGTATTGTATGCTTACATTGAGTGGCTATGTACATGTGTGGTTGGTTGTATGCTTACATAGAGTGGCTATGTACATGTTTGTATTGTATGCTTACATTGAGTGGCTATGTACATGTTTGTATTGTATGCTTACATTGAGTGGCTATGTACATGTGTGGATGGTTGTATGCTTACATTGAGTGGCTATGTACATGTGTGGTTGGTTGTATGCTTGCATAGAGTGGCTATGTACATGTGTGTATTGTATGCTTACCTTGAGTGGCTATGTACATGTGTGGTTGGTTGTATGCTTACATCGAATGACTATGTACATGTGTGGTTGGTTGTATGCTTACATTGAGTGGCTATGTACATGTGTGGTTGGTTGTATGCTTACATTGAGTGTCTATGTACATGTGTGGTTGGTTGTATGCTTACCTTGAGTGGATATGTACATGTGTGGATGGTTGTATGCTTACATTGAATGGCTATGTTCATGTGTGGATGGTTGTATGCTTGCATAGAGTGGCTATGTACATGTGTGGTTGGTTGTATGCTTACATTGAGTGGCTATGTACATGTGTGGTTGGTTGTATGCTTACATTGAGTGGCTATGTACATGTGTGGTTGGTTGTATGCTTACCTTGAGTGGCTATGTACATGTGTGGATGGTTGTATGCTTACCTTGAGTGGCTATGTACATGTTTGGATGGTTGTATGCTTACCTTGAGTGGCTATGTACATGTGTGGTTGGTTGTATGCTTACCTTGAGTGGCTATGTACATGTGTGGTTGGTTGTATGCTTACCTTGAGTGGCTATGTACATGTGTGGTTGGTTGTATGCTTACATTGAGTGGCTATGTACATGTTTGTATTGTATGCTTACATTGAGTGTCTATGTACATGTGTGGTTGGTTGTATGCTTACATTGAGTGGCTATGTACATGTGTGTATTGTATGCTTACATTGAGTGGCTATGTACCTGTGTGGATGGTTGTATGCTTACATTGAGTGGCTATGTACATGTGTGGTTGGAAGTATGCTTACCTTGAGTGGCTATGTACATGTGTGGTTGGTTGCATGCTTACCTTGAGTGGCTATGTACATGTGTGGTTGGTTGTATGCTTACATAGAGTGGCTATGTACATGTGTGGATGATTGTATGCTTACATAGAGTGGCTATGTACATGTGTGTATTGTATGCTTACCTTGAGTGGCTATGTACATGTGTGTATTGTATGCTTACCTTGAGTGGCTATGTAGATGTGTGGATGGTTGTATGCTTACATTGAATGGATATGTACATGTGTGGTTGGTTGTATGCTTACCTTGAGTGGCTATGTACATGTGTGGATGGTTGTATGCTTGCATAGAGTGGCTATGTACATGTGTGGATGGTTGTATGCTTACATTGAGTGGCTATTTACATGTGTGATTGGTTGTATGCTTACCTTGAGTGGCTATATACATTTGTGGATGTTTGTATGCTTACCTTGAGTGGCTATGTACATGTGTGGTTGGTTGCATGCTTACCTTGAGTGGCTATGTACATGTGTGTATTGTATGCTTACATAGAGTGGCTATGTACATGTGTGGTTGGTTGTATGCTTACCTTGAGTGTCTATGTACATGTGTGGTTGGTTGTATGCTTACCTTGAGTGGCTATGTACATGTGTGTATTGTATGCTTACCTTGAGTGGCTATGTACATGTGTGGTTGGTTGTATGCTTACATAGAGTGGCTATGTACATGTGTGTATTGTATGCTTACATTGAGTGGCTATGTACATGTGTGTATTGTATGCTTACATAGAGTGGCTATGTACATGTGTGTATTGTATGCTTACATTGAGTGGCTATGTACATGTGTGGTTGGTTGTATGCTTACCTTGAGTGGCTATGTACATGTGTGTATTGTATGCTTACATAGAGTGGCTATGTACATGTGTGTATTGTATGCTTACATTGAGTGGCTATGTACATGTGTGGTTGGTTGTATGCTTACCTTGAGTGGCTATGTACATGTGTGTATTGTATGCTTACATAGAGTGGCTATGTACATGTGTGTATTGTATGCTTACATTGAGTGGCTATGTACATGTGTGTTTTGTATGCTTACCTTGAGTGGCTATGTACATGTGTGTATTGTATGCTTACCTTGAGTGGCTATGTACATGTGTGTATTGTATGCTTACATTGAGTGGCTATGTACATGTGTGTATTGTATGCTTACCTTGAGTGGCTATGTACATGTGTGTATTGTATGCTTACATTGAGTGGCTATGTACATGTGTGGTTGGTTGTATGCTTACATTGAGTGGCTATGTACATGTGTGTATTGTATGCTTACCTTGAGTGGCTATGTACATGTGTGTATTGTATGCTTACATTGAGTGGCTATGTACATGTGTGTATTGTATGCTTACATTGAGTGGCTATGTACATGTGTGTATTGTATGCTTACCTTGAGTGGCTATGTACATGTGTGGATGGTTGTATGCTTACATTGAGTGGCTATGTACATGTGTGGATGGTTGTATGCTTACATTGAGTGGCTATGTACATGTGTGGATGGTTGTATGCTTACATAGAGTGGCTATGTACATGTGTGTATTGTATGCTTACAGAGTGGCTATGTACATGTGTGTATTGTATGCTTACATTGAGTGGCTATGTACATGTGTGTATTGTATGCTTACATTGAGTGGCTATGTACATGTGTGTATTGTATGCTTACATAGAGTGGCTATGTACATGTGTGTATTGTATGCTTACATTGAGTGGCTATGTACATGTGTGTATTGTATGCTTACATTGAGTGGCTATGTACATGTGTGTATTGTATGCTTACATTGAGTGGCTATGTACATGTGTGTATTGTATGCTTACATTGAGTGGCTATGTACATGTGTGGATGGTTGTATGCTTACATTGAGTGGCTATGTACATGTGTGGATGTTGTATGCTTACCTTGAGTGGCTATGTACATGTGTGTATTGTATGCTTACATTGAGTGGCTATGTACATGTGTGGTTGGTTGTATGCTTACATTGAGTGGCTATGTACATGTGTGGTTGGTTGTATGCTTACATTGAGTGGCTATGTACATGTGTGGATGGTTGTATGCTTACATTGAGTGGCTATGTACATGTGTGGTTGGTTGTATGCTTACATAGAGTGGCTATGTACATGTGTGTATTGTATGCTTACATTGAGTGGCTATGTACATGTGTGGTTGGTTGTATGCTTACCTTGAGTGGCTATGTACATGTGTGTATTGTATGCTTACATTGAGTGGCTATGTACATGTGTGGTTGGTTGTATGCTTACATTGAGTGGCTATGTACATGTGTGTATTGTATGCTTACCTTGAGTGGCTATGTACATGTGTGGTTGGTTGTATGCTTACCTTGAGTGGATATGTATATGTGTGGTTGGTTGTATGCTTACCTTGAGTGGCTATGTACATATGTGGTTGGTTGTATGCTTACCTTGAGTGGCTATGTACATGTGTGGTTGGTTGTATGCTTACCTTGAGTGGCTATGTACATGTGTGGTTGGTTGTATGCTTACCTTGAGTGGCTATGTACATGTGTGGATGGTTGTATGCTTACCTTGAGTGGCTATGTACATGCGTGGACGATTGTATCCCTGAAATATAACAAGATGGTAAAAATTACTGGGTTGGCATGTGTAGCTTCAACATTTCGCACGAACTCATCAACAACAAAATATTAATACATACTAGTCAGATTAATTTGTTTGAAGAATAGTAACAGAAATACAGATATATGACACAGATATATGACAGATATACAACACAGATATACGACATAGATATATGACATAGATATATGACAGCTATATGACATAGATATATGACACAGATATATGACATAGATATACGACATAGATATACGACACAGATATATGACATAGATATATGACATAGATATATGACATAGATATATGACATAGATATATGACACAGATATATGACATAGATATATGACATAGATATATGACATAGATATATGACATAGATATACGACACAGATATATGACATAGATATACGACATAGATATATGACATAGATATACGACACAGATATACGACATATATATACGACACAGATATATGACACTGATATATGACATAGATATACGACATATATACGACATATATACGACATAGATATACGACATAGATATACGACACAGATATACGACATAGATATACGACATAGATATATGACACAGATATATGACATAGATATACGACATATATACGACATATATACGACATAGATATACGACATAGATATACGACACAGATATACGACATAGATATACGACATAGATATACGACACAGATATACGACATAGATATACGACATAGATATATGACATAGATATATGACACAGATATACGACACAGATATACGACATAGATATATGACATAGATATATGACACAGATATACGACACAGATATATGACATAGATATATGACACAGATATATGACACAGATATACGACATAGATATACGACACAGATGTACGACATAGATATACGACACAGATTATGACATAGATATATGACACAGATATACGACACAGATATACGACATAGATATATGACACAGATATATGACATAGATATATGACATAGATATACGACACAGATATACGACATAGATATATGACACAGATATACGACACAGATATATGACACAGATATACGACATAGATATATGACACAGATATACGACACAGATATACGACACAGATATACGACACAGATATACGACATAGATATACGACACAACATAGATATACGACACAGATATACGACATAGATATACGACACGACATAGATATACGACACAGATATACGACATAGATATATGACACAGATATACGACACAGATATACGACACAGATATACGACATAGATATACGACACAGATATACGACATAGATATACGACACAGATATACGACACAGATATACGACACAGATATACGACACAGATATACGACACAGATATACGACATAGATATATGACACAGATATACGACACAGATATACGACATAGATATATGACACAGATATACGACACAGATATACGACATAGATATATGACACAGATATACGACATAGATATACGACATAGATATACGACATAGATATACGACATATATATGATACAGATATATGACAGATATATGACACTGATATATGACATAGATATACGACATATATACGACATAGATATACGACATAGATATATGACATAGATATATGACATATATATGACAGATATATGACAGATATATGACAGATATACAACACAGATATACGACATAGATATACGACATAGATATATGACAGATATACAACATAGATATACGACACAGATATATGACATAGATATACGACACAGATATACGACACAGATATACGACATAGATATACGACACAGATATACGACACAGATATATGACACAGATATACGACACAGATATACGACATAGATATACGACATAGATATATGACACAGATATACGACACAGATATACGACATAGATATATGACACAGATATACGACACAGATTTACGACACAGATATACGACACAGATATATGACACAGATATACGACATAGATATACGACACAGATATATGACACAGATATACGACACAGATATATGACACAGATATACGACATAGATATATGACATAGCTATACGACATAGATATATGACACAGATATACGACACAGATATACGACATATATATACGACACAGATATACGACACAGATATACGACACGACATAGATATACGACATAGATATACGACATATATATGATACAGATATATGACAGATATATGACACTGATATATGACATAGATATAACATATATACGACATAGATATACGACATAGATATATGACATAGATATATGACATATATATGACAGATATATGACAGATATATGACAGATATACGACACAGATATACGACATAGATATACGACATAGATATATGACAGATATACAACATAGATATACGACACAGATATATGACATAGATATACGACACAGATATACGACACAGATATACGACATAGATATACGACACAGATATACGACACAGATATATGACACAGATATACGACACAGATATACGACATAGATATACGACATAGATATACGACACAGATATACGACATAGATATACGACATAGATATACGACACAGATATACGACACAGATATACGACATAGATATATGACAGATATATGACACAGATATATGACATAGATATACGACATATATACGACATAGATATACGACATAGATATATGACATAGATATATGACAGATATACGACACAGATATACGACATAGATATATGACAGATATACGACACAGATATATGACATAGATATATGACATAGATATACGACACAGATATACGACATAGATATATGACATAGATATATGACAGATATACGACACAGATATACGACATATATATATGATACAGATATACGACATAGATATATGACAGATATATGACAGATATATGACAGATATATGACAGATATATGACAGATATATGACACAGATATACGACATAGATATACGACATAGATATACGACAGATATACGACAGATATACGACACAGATATATGACATAGATATACGACATAGATATACGACATAGATATATGACACAGATATACGACATAGATATACGACAGATATACGACAGATATACGACATAGATATACGACATAGATATACGACATAGATATACGACAGATATACGACAGATATATGACAGATATATGACAGATATATGACAGATATACGACACAGATATATGACACAGATATACGACATATATATATGATACAGATATACGACATAGATATATGACAGATATATGACAGATATATGACAGATATATGACAGATATATGACAGATATACGACACAGATATATGACATAGATATACGACACAGATATACGACATAGATATATGACACAGATATACGACACAGATATATGACACAGATATACGACATAGATATATGACACAGATATACGACACAGATATTCGACACAGATATACGACACAGATATACGACATAGATATACGACACAACATAGATATACGACACAGATATACGACATAGATATACGACACGACATAGATATACGACACAGATATACGACATAGATATATGACACAGATATACGACACAGATATACGACACAGATATACGACATAGATATACGACACAGATATACGACATAGATATACGACACAGATATACGACACAGATATACGACACAGATATACGACACAGATATACGACATAGATATATGACACAGATATACGACACAGATATACGACATAGATATATGACACAGATATACGACACAGATATACGACATAGATATATGACACAGATATACGACATAGATATATGACACAGATATACGACACAGATATACGACATAGATATATGACACAGATATACGACACAGATATACGACATAGATATATGACACAGATATACGACACAGATTTACGACACAGATATACGACACAGATATATGACACAGATATACGACATAGATATACGACACAGATATATGACACAGATATACGACACAGATATATGACACAGATATACGACATAGATATATGACATAGCTATACGACATAGATATATGACACAGATATACGACACAGATATACGACATATATATACGACACAGATATACGACACAGATATACGACACGACATAGATATACGACATAGATATACGACATATATATGATACAGATATATGACAGATATATGACACTGATATATGACATAGATATACGACATATATACGACATAGATATACGACATAGATATATGACATAGATATATGACATATATATGACAGATATATGACAGATATATGACAGATATACAACACAGATATACGACATAGATATACGACATAGATATATGACAGATATACAACATAGATATACGACACAGATATATGACATAGATATACGACACAGATATACGACACAGATATACGACATAGATATACGACACAGATATACGACACAGATATATGACACAGATATACGACACAGATATACGACATAGATATACGACATAGATATACGACACAGATATACGACATAGATATACGACATAGATATACGACACAGATATACGACACAGATATACGACATAGATATATGACAGATATATGACACAGATATATGACATAGATATACGACATATATACGACATAGATATACGACATAGATATATGACATAGATATATGACAGATATACGACACAGATATACGACATAGATATATGACAGATATACGACACAGATATATGACATAGATATATGACATAGATATACGACACAGATATACGACATAGATATATGACATAGATATATGACAGATATACGACACAGATATACGACATATATATATGATACAGATATACGACATAGATATATCAGATATATGACAGATATATGACAGATATATGACAGATATATGACAGATATATGACACAGATATACGACATAGATATACGACATAGATATACGACAGATATACGACAGATATACGACACAGATATATGACATAGATATACGACATAGATATACGACATAGATATATGACACAGATATACGACATAGATATACGACAGATATACGACAGATATACGACATAGATATACGACATAGATATACGACATAGATATACGACAGATATACGACAGATATACGACACAGATATATGACATAGATATACGACATAGATATACGACATAGATATACGACATAGATATGCGACATAGATATACGACAGATATACGACATAGATATATGAAAGTTATACGTGGGTCAAACACGTGACCATCAGAGATGATAGGTTACAGTGGTATACAAGTCAGCGACCTTAACCACTCGACCACAGAGGCGGTCACTATATCACTACATTAGTCATTTATTTATAGGAAACAAATAAACGTGTTGTTCTGTACATTTCACACTAACCTGTCAGAATGAAATACGACCCAGTTTTAAATAAATTGTTTTATGTATTGCAAGTTAAATTCTACTATTAAATTCTACTATTAAATTCTACTATTAAATGCTACTATTAAATGCTACTATTAAATGCTACTATTAAATGCTACTTACGCTTATAAAACAAGCATTAATATAATCATGTTCATTATCTCCCTGCAACACATCCAGCTTCACCCGTGTATGGTCATCTGGAAGCATAGACAGTTTGTAAATGTTCATGAAATCTGTGTTCACCAATGATATCAACCAACACTCATGAATGCCAGTATGAAACATGTAGCTTAATGCCAGTATGAAACATGTAGCTTAATGCCAGTACGAAACATGTAGCCTAATGCCAGTATGAAACGTGTAGCTTAATGCCAGTATGAAACATGTAGCTTAATGCCAGTATGAAACGTGTAGCTTAATGCCAGTATGAAACGTGTAGCATAATGCCAGTACGAAACGTGTAGCTTAATGCCAGTATGAAACATGTAGCTTAATGCCAGTATGAAACGTGTGGCATAATGCTAGTATGAAACATGTGGCATAATGCCAGTATGAAACATGTGGCATAATGCCAGTATGAAACGTGTAGCATAATGCCAGTATGAAACGTGTAGCATAATGCCAGTATGAAACATGTGGCATAATGCCAGTATGAAACGTGTGGATATAATGTGTCTTGAGAGACGAGTATTCTGATTATACGTGATGTATGCATTGTTCAATATGTATTATATTGGGAAATAAAATATGTTTAAACTAAACGTGTAGCATAATTCCAGTATGAAACGTGTAGAATAATGCCAGTATGAAACGTGTGGCATAATGCCAGTACGAAACGTGTAGCATAATGCTAGTATGAAACATGTAGCATAATGCCAATATGAAACGTGTGGATATAATGTGTCTTGAGAGACGAGGCAATGTGGATATATTGTGTAGACGAGGCAATGTGGATATATTGTGTAGACGAGGCAATGTGGATATATTGTGTAGACGAGGCAATGTGGATATATTGTGTAGACGAGGCAATGTGGATATATTGTGTCTTGAGAGATGAAGCAATGTGGATATAATGTGTCTTGAGAGACGAGGCAATGTGGATATATTGTGTAGACGAGGCAATGTGGATATATTGTGTCTTGAGAGACGAGGCAATGCGGATATAATGTGTCTTGAGAGACGAGGCAATGTGGATATATTGTGTCTTGAGAGATGAAGCAATGCGGATATATTGTGTCTTGAGAGACGAGGCAATGTGGATATATTGTGTAGACGAGGCAATGTGGATATATTGTGTCTTGAGAGACGAGGCAATGTGGATATATTGTGTCTTGAGAGACGAGGCAATGTGGATATATTGTGTCTTGATAGACGAGGCAATGTGGATATATTGTGTCTTGAGAGACGAGGCAATGTGGATATATTGTGTAGACGAGGAAATGTGGATATATTGTGTCTTGAGAGACGAGGCAATGTGGATATATTGTGTCTTGAGAGACGAGGCAATGTGGATATATTGTGTCTTGAGAGACGAGGCAATGTGGATATATTGTGTCTTGCCTAAGGACACCGCCATGATGGTTGTGGTGAGGCTTGAACTCCACGGTTACTGGGGCAGACACAATATCCACTACATCACTCCCGCAATATCTACACATTTATTGTATAACTTAAGATAAACCGTTTTGCTCTATATTCCAACTGGGTTTTGTAAATAAATATACATATTATCATCCATATGTTCGCATTATTTGATATGAAATGGACAGTGCTAGGTGGTGGTTTTACGTTTATTTATCGTCGCTACTGGTTACCCATATGAGCGACGCCTCCTGAAGAGATTAGTCATTTTAGATTCTTGGAGGATAGTGAAATGATACAGGCAGAGACCAATTCCAGAATCTCCCCTGGATTACCAGTCCAGCATGCTACCACTGGACTACAAATCTGTCTGTGATAGTGCTAGACGAGAAAATGAACTTATAAACGCGGAGAACCATATGGACGGTTACAAATACAAGGTTCGATGGACACAGAAGAATGTTATGGTTAGTAATTATGATTCAATTAATTTATTATTAATGTGTACATGTACAGATGTTCGCTATATAAATTGAAAGTTCATCTTTAAGTTAATTGGTTTAACTTGCATCTGATTCACTTACAAGCAAATATTTCTTTATATCTGTTCTTGCGTAGATTCTGGGCCTTCTTCGCCGACTCACATGGATGTGTCAATCCCACCGGTAAGTCCTTAAAACATGCAGCAAAACTGTTTAATGTACCATAATTTATTCAAAATCAGTCGGACAGAAATGTGCAAACAAGCCTCAATATCATGGTTACCATAGCAGCGGTATATTGGAGAGAACTTATATATTGCAACTATTATACATGTGTAAATAGTATGTATAATATGTATATAATTATGACTATGTACTATATGTATACGTCTAAATGAATAAATGAAAAAAAAAAATGTAATACATTCGCATAGTATTTTTTAAATCTTTATTTATTTTACAACGATTGCGAAGCAAGTTTTAACAACTTATATTAATCACTCTCGTTGGCTCGGGTGAGAGCGTATATGTGGTCATTCATGTGGGAGGAAACCGGAGTTCCCAGACAAAATCCACCTGTCCGATCTGGCAACCATCGTACCATCTTACATACTTCCCGGTCCGAGGATCGAACCCGGGTTGCATTAGTGAGAGGCATAGTATGAAGCAATCGATGGAGTGGATATTTTATACAAATTAATTTTAGCATGATTGCGAAACAAGTTCTTACGACTTATATTAATCACTCTCAAGACCTCATTACTGATGGAATCCATTGCCAAGAGGGAGAGAGAAGAGGCAAAGTGGAATTTAAATGCCTTGCCTAAGGGCACAATTGTAATGGCTACAGCTGGGTGCACACTCCGGGCCATAGCCGTTATGAGTGTGCCCTTAGGCAAGGCATTTAAATTCCACTTTGTCTCTTCTCTCTCGACAATGGCATTCATCAGGAATGAGGTCTCGGGAGTGATTGATATACGTTTTAAGAATTGCTTAGCAATCCAGGTAAAATAAAACTATCAACACCATCGATTACGTTGTAATAAAGCTACCTACACCAGGGGGGGGGGGGGGGTGAGGGGGGGGGGTGAAACATACCGTTATTCACTTTAGTCAAATTTATTGACATAACTAAACCATGCAAGACAAACAAACTGCGAACACAGGACACCTGGTAATTACTTTTTAACAAAGATATCAACAGTTTTCTATCAAACATATAACTACAACCTTTGATTAATCTCAAGTCATAATTATGTTTGTTTTACGTTTATTTATTGTCGCTCCCGGTTGCCCATATGAGCGACGCCGCCTGAAGATATTAGTCATTTTAGATTTTGGAGGATAGTGCAATGATACAGACAGAGACCCATTCCAGAATCTCCTCTGGTTCTTTTACGTGCACGGTGTAAAGCACTGACACGAGACCTCGGTTTAACGTCCCATCTGAAAGACTGTTATTTTTATTAGGGTCAGACGGGGGATCAAACCTGCGATCCCTGGATTACCAGTCCAGCGTGTTACCACTGGGCTACAGATCAGTCATAATTATTCGTTTTTTCTTCATCTTAAGCGACAAAATATGTAAGCTTCACAAACACTTGCCAATAATGTCAATGTAAACAATGATTATTTTCACACTTATTCAGTGTTTTCAGCCACTTTTCTACTGAGAATATTTGATCCCCCGTCTGACCCTAATAAAATTAACAGTCTTTCAGATGGAACATTAAACCGAGGTCTTGTGTCGGTGCTTTACACCGTGCACGTAAAAGAACCAGAGGAGATTCTTGAATGGGTCTCTGTCTGTATCATTGCACTATCCTCCAAAACTCTAAAATGACTAATCTCTTCAGGAGGCGTCGCTCATATGGGCAACCGGTAGCGACGATAAATAAACGTAAAAACACCACTTATCATTTTGCTATTTGATTGTTGGACGTTGTTCCAAGTCTTCGTGTACTCGAATACTCGTATGCATCCTTAGGCAATACACATTTACAATGCATTGGTTTAAACAGTATTTATTCCAATAAATTTACATGTATAACACAAAAGATGTTACAAATTACATAAATTGTGAATGGTTTGGATTGGAAAACAAGTTTTCAGAAAACTTATATTAATTCCTCTCCAAATACAATGCAAGTATTAATGAGATTAAGAAAAGTTAATTAACAATTTATACTACATATATACTCATTTGTGCAACATAGCAACATGTTGGACCACAAGTCATAGCCTGCATTACAAAACATTACCAAACAAATGTATAGTAATATACCTTAAACTGTTCAATAATTTCTGGTCTCGAGGATTTTTTGCACTGTACAAAGTCCCAGAACTCCTCCAGCGCAATTGTTCCTCTCAGCTTGGCCTCGGACAACTTGTAATTACTGACATTGGAAGTAGTACGCTTCACATCTGTGGGCTCTGTCATATATAAGAACAGCAATAAAACCATATCGCTTTTTATATATTTCTATTAGTGTGGTAGAAACGAACTTGATATTTGGAAAATACAGTCCTTAGCATTTTGAAAACATTGCAACAGCACAATTATCTATATACTACAATACATCAACAAATATCTATATACTATAATACATCTACAATTATATATATACTATAATACATCTACAATTATCTATATACTATAATACATCTACAATTATCTATATACTATAATACATCTACAATTATATATATACTATAATACATCTACAATTATCTATATATTATAATACATCTACAATTATCTATATATTATAATACATCTACAATTATCTATATATTATAATACATCTACAATTATCTATATTCTATAATACATCTACAATTATCTATAAATAACAATAGAAGTTAGATTGTATTTGAAATAAATTTTAATTTACCAGATTCTAAACCAATGTTATTTTCATACACTCTCGATACAACGGAATTTCTTGGTGCTTTTTCGCTGTACTTGTCCCTCTTTCGTCGCTTGAAACGATCCCAAGGCAGACTACCCCTTCAAAACATATTATTTTCGAAATCAATGATACACAATTGCAATATTTGGCAACACCACTAGAGCGTGAAATTGTACCCAACATATACATGTATATATAAATACTGATGTCTCCATATATATAAATACTGATGTCTCCATGTATATATAAATACTGATGTCTCCATGTATATATAAATACTGATGTCTCCATATATATAAATACTGATGTCTCCATATATATATAAATACTGATGTCTCCATATATATATAAATACTGATGTCTCCATATATATATATATACTGATGTCTCCATATATATATAAATACTGATGTCTCCATATATATAAATACTGATGTCTCCATATATATATATATACTGATGTCTCCATATATATATAAATACTGATGTCTCCATATATATATAAATACTGATGTCTCCATATATATATAAATACTGATGTCTCCATATATATAAATACTGATGTCTCCATATATATATAAATACTGATGTCTCCATATATATATAAATACTGATGTCTCCATATATATATAAATACTGATGTCTCCATATATATATAAATACTGATGTCTCCATATATATAAATACTGATGTCTCCATATATATATAAATACTGATGTCTCCATATATATATAAATACTGATGTCTCCATATATATATAAATACTGATGTCTCCATATATATATAAATACTGATGTCTCCATATATATAAATACTGATGTCTCCATATATATATAAATACTGATGTCTCCATATATATATAAATACTGATGTCTCCATATATATATAAATACTGATGTCTCCATATATATATAAATACTGATGTCTCCATATATATAAATACTGATGTCTCCATATATATATAAATACTGATGTCTCCATATATATATAAATACTGATGTCTCCATATATATAAATACTGATGTCTCCATATATATATAAATACTGATGTCTCCATATATATATAAATACTGATGTCTCCATATATATATAAATACTGATGTCTCCATATAGATATATAAATACTGATGTCTCCATATATATATAAATACTGATGTCTCCATATATATATAAATACTGATGTCTCCATATATAAACCAATATCCATTGGGTTCTGGATATACCTATAAGACCGGCTACAGGCAATACAGAGTTCTTACCGTTTGTATATCCAGTACCCGATGGATATACCTATAAGACCGGCTACAGGCAATACAGGGTTCTTACCGTTTGTATATCCAGTACCCGATGGATATACCTATAAGACCGGCTACAGGCAATACAGGGTTCTTACCGTTTGTATATCCAGTACCCGATGGATATACCTATAAGACCGGCTACAGACAATACAGAGTTCTTACCGTTTGTATATCCAGTACCCGATGGATATACCTATAAGACCGGCTACAGGCAATACAGAGTTCTTACCGTTTGTATATCCAGTACCCGATGGATATACATATAAGTCCGGCTACAGACAGAAGACAACCTAACACAAGTACCACGATACTGACTGCCGATAAACGAGGGTCTGCAAAGAGAAAACATGTAAATAACTATACCCCAAATGCCATAGAAATAATGGTCGGTTTTTCTAGACTGCTAATATACATCGAAGTAGTCTCTCAATGTTACTGATAGAGGAAACTCCTTTCTTGCTGCACATGTCGGGCCCCAGTTTAACCTACTATGCACATGTCGGGCCCAAGTTTAATCTACTATGCACATGTCGGGCCCCAAGTTTAATCTACTATGCACATGTCATGCCCCATATTAACCTACTATGCACATGTCATACCTCAGTTTAACCTACCATGCACATGTCATGCCTCAGTTTAACCTACCATGCACATGTCATGCCTCAGTCTAACCTACTATGCACATGTCATGCTTCAGTTTAACCTACTATGCACATGTCATGCCTCAGTTTAACCTATTATGCACATGTCATGCCTCAGTTTAACCTACCATGCACATGTCATACCTCAGTTTAACCTACTATGCACATGTCATGCCTCAGTTTAACCTACTATGCACATGTCGGGCCCCAGTTTAACCTACTATGCACATGTCGGGGCCCAGTTTAACCTACTATGCACATGTCGGGCCCCAGTTTAACCTACTATGCACATGTCGGGCCCAAGGTTAATCTACTGTGCACATGCCGGGCCCCAGATTAACCTACTGTGCACATGCCGGGCCCCAGTTTGACCTACTGTGCACATGCTGGGCGCCAGTTTAGCATACTGTGCACATGCCGGGCCCCAGATTAACCTACTGTGCACATGCCGGGCCCCAGTTTAATCTACTGTGCACATGCCGGGCGCCAGTTTAGCATACTGTGCCATTAAAACTTATTTTGTACCTATGCTACTTACAAATTAGTATTGTGGTAGAGGTGTCAGTTTTGAAGGGTGAATTAGTATTGTGGTAGAGTTGTCAGTTTTGAAGGGTGAATTAGTATTGTGGTAGAGTTGTCAGTTTTGAAGGGTGAATTAGTATTGTGGTAGAGGTGTCAGTTTTGAAGGGTGAATTAGTATTGTGGTAGAGTTGTCAGTTTTGAAGGGTGAATTAGTATTGTGGTAGAGTTGTCAGTTTTGAAGGGTGAATTAGTATTGTGGTATAGTTGTCAGTTTTGAAGGGTGAATTAGTATTGTGGTAGAGTTGTCAGTTTTGAAGGGTGAATTAGTATTGTGGTAGAGGTATCAGTTTTGAAGGGTGAATTAGTATTGTGGTAGAGTTGTCAGTTTTGAAGGGTGAATTAGTATTGTGGTAGAGTTGTCAGTTTTGAAGGGTGAATTAGTATTGTGGTAGAGTTGTCAGTTTTGAAGGGTGAATTAGTATTGTGGTAGAGTTATCAGTTTTGAAGGGTGAATTAGTATTGTTGTAGAGTTGTCAGTTGTGAAGAGTGAATTAGTATTGTGGTAGAGTTGTCAGTTTTGAAGGGTGAATTAGTATTGTGGTAGAGTTGTCAGTTTTGAAGGGTGAATTAGTATTGTGGTAGAGTTGTCAGTTTTGAAGGGTGAATTAGTATTGTGGTAGAGTTGTCAGTTTTGAAGGGTGAATTAGTATTGTGGTAGAGATGTCAGTTTTGAAGGGTGAATTAGTATTGTGGTAGAGTTATCAGTTTTGAAGGGTGAATTAGTATTGTTGTAGAGTTGTCAGTTTTGAAGGGTGAATTAGTATTGTGGTAGAGTTGTCAGTTTTGAAGGGTGAATTAGTATTGTGGTAGAGTTGTCAGTTTTGAAGGGTGAATTAGTATTGTGGTAGAGTTGTCAGTTTTGAAGGGTGAATTAGTATTGTGGTAGAGTTGTCAGTTTTGAAGGGTGAATTAGTATTGTGGTAGAGTTGTCAGTTTTGAAGGGTGAATTAGTATTGTGGTAGAGTTGTATGATTTGCTAGATGATGTCGCTGTAGCGGTATATGATTGAAGCTTTCTTAGGTCTATATAATTAATGGGGATAAGTTGATTACCTTTCTGTAGACAATGTGGTCCCAGGTACCCGCGTTTACATCCATCTGAACACTGACCAGTAGACTTGTTGCATTGTGCCCGGTCCTTACACATGCCGCATATAGACTGACAATCATGCCCGTACGTACCGTGGGAGCAATCTAAAGTAGAAACGATTGAGAACCTGTATCACTTCAGGTAATATATTAGAAATGTATGGCTTTAGTGGTAATGGTCCTTTATTGTCAATTGATATTTACTGGACGACAAGGATTACCAGAACATATATTACTTCGGGGTTATTGACATTATTAACTGCAAACTCAATTATTACTAGAGGGTGGAGACATTGGATTATTACTAGAGGGTGGAGACATTGGATTATTACTAGAGGGTGGATACATTGAATTATTACTACAGGGTGGATACATTGAATTATTACTACAGGGTGGAGGCATCGAATTATTACTACAGGGTGGAGGCATTGAATTATTACTAGAGGGTGGAGACATTGGATTATTACTAGAGGGTGGAGACATTGGATTATTACTAGAGGGTGGAGGCATTGGATTATTACTAGAGGGTGGAGGTATCGAATTATTACTAGAGGGTGGATACATCGAATTATTACTAGAGGGTGGAGACATCGAATTATTACTACAGGGTGGACAAGGTTTATATATATTTACTCAAGGTTGATATATATATATACTCAAGGTTCATATATATATTTAAGTTTTATATATATATTTAAAGTTTATATATATATTTAAGGTTTATATATATATACTCAAGGTTTATATATATTTACTCAAGGTTTATATATATTCACTCAAGGTTTATATATATAGTTACTCAATGTTTATATATATTTACTCAAGGTTTATATATATTTATTCAAGGTTTATATATATTTACTCAAGGTTTATATATAGTCACTCAAGGTTTATATATATATATTTATTCAAGGTTTATATATATTTACTCAAGGTTTATATATATTTACTCAAGGTTTATATATATTTACTCAAGGTTTATATATATTTATTCAAGGTTTATATATATTTACTCAAGGTTTATATATAGTCACTCAAGGTTTATATATATTTACTCAAGGTTTTATATATATATTTACTCAAGGTTTATATATATTTACTCAAGGTTTATATATATTTACTCAAGGTTTATATATATTTACTCAAGGTTTATATATAGTCACTCAAGGTTTATATATATTTACTCAAGGTTTATATATAGTCACTCAAGGTTTATATATATTTACTCAAGGTTTATATATATTTACTCAAGGTTTATATATATTTACTCAAGGTTTATATATATTTACTCAAGGTTTATATATATTTACTCAAGGTTTATATATATTTACTTGATTGCAGTTGTTCTAAAATCAAACATAAAGTCACGTGTTTGCCAAATTTATGCAAAATACTCCAATGTGTATTATACGGTTTTATACCTGACTGACAGAATGGAGATTGATATCCCGGTTTAAGACATCCGGACAGACATGCGCCACTGGTTTTGTTGCACACGTTACCACCTATACATACGTCATCCGTGCACTTCTGGCTACAGTTGTAACCATACAAACCGTTATGACATTCTACAATAGAACCCTCATAAATAATCATCGTATAAATTTTCCATCAATAAAAGTTGCTATTGTGCCTAACTCTCACAATAAATGTTGCTATTGTGCCTAACTCTCACAATTAATGTTGCTATTGTGCCTAACTCTCACAATAAATGTTGCTATTGTGCCTAACTCTCAAATAAATGTTGCTAGTGTGCCTAACTCTCACAATAAAAGGTGCTATTGTGCCTAACTCTCACAATAAACATTGCTATTGTGCCTAACTCTCACAATAAACATTGCTATTGTGCCTAACTCTCACAATAAACATTGCTATTGTGCCTAACTCTCACAATAAACATTGCTATTGTGCCTAACACTCACAATAAACATTGCTATTGTGCCTAACACTCACAATAAACATTGCTATTGTGCCTAACTCTCACAATAAACATTGCTATTGTGCCTAACTCTCACAATAAACATTGCTATTGTGCCTAACACTCACAATAAACATTGCTATTGTGCCTAACACTCACAATAAACATTGCTATTGTGCCTAACTCTCACAATAAACATTGCTATTGTGGCTCTCACAATAAACATTGCTATTGTGTTAGTCCAAAAGTAAATATGCCAAGATGCAAAGGGTGAGATAAAATGAATATAGTACCTTCAAGAGTTGCAGATAAGGAAATCCCACATGCAGGCTTAAGATGCATGCAAAGAACGAGGCTAAGTTGAATGCTTTGCATGCATATTCAGCTAGAGGGTGGGATTTCCTTAACTGTAATTCTATGGCGGTGGTAGATTTATTTTCTCACCCCTCTTATGGCTTTGAAGGCATTGAAGGTTCTTATGGCTTTGAAGGCGTTGAAGGTTATTATGGCTTTGAAGGTTATTATGGCTTTGAAGGTTATTATGGCTTTGAAGGTTATTATGACTTTGAAGGTTCTTAGAAGGTTATTATGGCTTTGAAGGTTATTATGGCTTTGAAGGTTCTTATGGCTTTGAAGGTTCTTATGCTTTGAAGGTTATTATGGTTTTGAAGGTTATTATGGCTTTGAAGGTTCTTATGGCTTTGAAGGTTATTATGGCTTTGAAGGTTATTATGGCTTTGAAGGTTATTATGGCTTTGAAGGTTATTATGGCTTTGAAGGTTCTTATGGCTTTAGGTTCTTATGGCTTTGAAGGTTCTTATGGCTTTGGAGGTTCTTATGGCTTTGAATCACTAATTGTGTGTTTTTCGTTTATTTATCGTTGCTACCGGTTGCCCATATGAGCGACGCCTTCTGAAGAGATTAGTGATTTTATATTTTTGGAAGATAGTGCAGTGATACAGACAGAGACCCATTCCAGAGTCTCCTCTGGTTCTTTTACGTGCACGAGACCTTGGTTTAAAGTCCCATCTGAAAGACTGTTAATTTTATTAGGGCCAGACGGGGGATCGAACCTGCGATCCCTGGATTACCAGTCCAGCGTGTTACCACTGGACAACAGATCCGTAAGCACTAATAGGAATTATTAAAAAAAGCACTAATAAGTAATTATTCCAGCATATATACACGCATAGCATATGAATTTATTATAAAGTGATTAGATCATTGGAATGTGACAATTTACTCACATTGATGTCGATTGTCATTTGAAAGTAAACACAATGTAACAGTTTAATTTCTTTTATGCTAAACCTTTACATCCAACATAGGTAAATATTCAAATAATCTATTACTTTAACCATCATACAACACGGAAACTATGACTTTAACCATCATACTACAAGGAAACTATGACTTTAACCATCATACTACAAGGAAACTATGACTTTAACCATCATACTACACGGAAACTATGACTTTAACCATCATACTACACGGAAACTATGACTTTAACCATCATACTACACGGAAACTATGACTTTAACCATCATACTACAAGGAAACTATGACTTTAACCATCATACTACAAGGAAACTATGACTTTAACCATCATACTACACGGAAACTATGACTTTAACCATCATACTACAAGGAAACTATGACTTTAACCATCATACTACAAGGAAACTATGACTTTAACCATCATACTACAAGGAAACTATGACTTTAACCATCATACTACAAGGAAACTATGACTTTAACCATCATACTACAAGGAAACTATGACTTTAACCATCATACTACAAGGAAACTATGACTTTAACCATCATACTACAAGGAAACTATGACTTTAACCATCATACTACAAGGAAACTATGACTTTAACCATCATACTACACGGAAACTATGACTTTAACCATCATACTACACGGAAACTATGACTTTAACCATCATACTACACGGAAACTATGACTTTAACCATCATACTACAAGGAAACTATGACTTTAACCATCATACTACAAGGAAACTATGACTTTAACCATCATACTACAAGGAAACTATGACTTTAACCATCATATTACAAGGAAACTATGACTTTAACCATCATACTACAAGGAAACTATGACTTTAACCACCATACTACAAGGAAACTATGACTTTAACCATCATACTACACGGAAACTATGACTTTAACCATCATACTACACGGAAACTATGACTTTAACCATCATACTACAAGGAAACTATGACTTTAACCATCATACTACAAGGAAACTATGACTTTAACCATCATACTACAAGGAAACTATGACTTTAACCATCATACTACAAGGAAACTATGACTTTAACCATCATACTACACGGAAACTATGACTTTAACCATCATACTACACGGAAACTATGACTTTAACCATCATACTACAAGGAAACTATGACTTTAACCATCATACTACAAGGAAACTATGACTTTAACCATCATACTACAAGGAAACTATGACTTTAACCATCATACTACAAGGAAACTATGACTTTAACCATCATACTACACGGAAACTAATCAATAACAAGGTGAGAACTAATAATATCGCTTTTACTGTAATTAATAATTAACAGAAGAAAATACAATTATAGATGTCCGCCTCCGTGGTCGAGTGGTTAAGGTCGCTGACTTGTATACCACTGTAACCTATCATCACTGATGGTCACGTGTTCGAGTCCCTCTCATGCCGTGTCTCATTTATATGAAAACATTGGCAGTTTCTTACGGAGGTTGGTGCACCCAAGTACTGGTTAACCGCTGGAGTCTGCCCAGGACAGGTGTTGTTAAGTAAACTGCCCGTTGGCGATATAGCCCGAAATGGTGCTGATGCAGGCGTAAAACCCGAAATATAACACAACATATAACAATTATAGATGTATACCTATTGTGCACATTGGTTGTATCTTTGTGACTTGCACCCCATCGTCGCATCCATCTTCACACACGCCCGTTACTGGATTACACGTGTTATTGTTCCGACATTTCCCGCACCATCGGATACAATCTTGGCCGTATGATCCGTGAGGACAATCTATGAAATATACAAACCAAATCATCTGGACATAAGTAGATTATTTAATCTTGGTGCAGCATACAACGATAATAAATCTTTATAAATAGGAAACATTTTCTGCTTATTATTTTGGCTACTGATGAAATGAACTGGTGTAAGAGTTTATCTCTGTACTTCCTGTAGTTTGTCTCTGTACTTCTGGTAGTTTGTCTCTGTACTTCTGGTAGTTTGTTTCTGTACTTCTGGTAGTTTATCCCTGTATTTCTGGTAGTTTATCCCTGTACTTCTGGTAGTTTGTCTCTGTACGTCCGGTAGTTTATCTCTGTACTTCCGGTAGTTTATCTCTGTACGTCCGGTAGTTTGTCTCAGTACTTCCGGTAGTGTGTCCCTGTACTTCTGGTAGTGTGTCCCTGTACTACTGGTAGTTTGTCTCAGTACTTCCGGTAGTTTATCTCTGTACTTCTGGTAGTTTGTCCCTGTATTTCTGGTAGTTTGTCCCTGTATTTCTGGTAGTTTATCCCTATGCTGCTGGTAGTTTGTCCCTGTACTTCTGGTAGTGTACCTTACCTCTTTCATTTCTGTATGTCTCTCGTTAAAGTACAGCAATAAACTAAATAAATCCAAACTTGTTAGTTGTAGAAACGTTATACATGTAAAAATATACATTTATTATTATTAATTAACAAGATCCTGTGCCTTGCAATTATTGGACATAGTGGAAAAGTGGACAGAATGGATTGATGAGTGAAATAGTTTTGACGGTTTAACTAGATTTCCATAAAGCTTTCGACACAGTTTCTCAGTTACTTATAAAACTTGAAGCTTACGGTATTGAAGGTCAAATCTTGGATTGGATGAAATCATTTCTAAGTAACAGGAGATAAAGAGTAATGACAGTTAAGGCCAAATTATTGAATTTTTAATAAATTCAGGGGCAATAACTCTGGTTTAACTATTGGAAAATGGGTTATATATACACACACACAATATATATAATATATATTATATATATATATATATATATAAATGTCGACAGTGATACCTTCTAGACACGTAGGCGGGAGTTTTCCAATGATGCATCCACTCAGACAGCTGCCATCTACAGGCTCACATACATCATCATGTTTGCAAGATCCACACGTCTCGCTACATGTGTATCCAAACATACCAGGCTGGCATTCTGAAAGGCACACAAGACTTTACATTGTACATATATTGAAACAAAAGCATAACACCAACCATGTATAGATGTAATAGTATATGACAGGGGCGTAGCGTGACTGTAAATATGTGTAATCCAAGATCTAGGAGGCTAGTTCACAGTCATGCCACCCCTGAACATGGTATTGCAGCCACAGGGATTCGGCACGTTTGGGGGTACTAGTATATATATTTAAGTACAGGGATTCTACTCTGTGGGATGTCAGATTTCGCATCGATCAGTAAAATGGCCCTATCTGAAACAATTTTGTACAAATCTGTCCAAATATAACGCCTATCCCGAGTCTTTATATTGTTCTTCAAATAAAACACAACTTTAAGCTGCGTGCATGTATACTTTGCAAACAATTGCCACAGACATTGGTAGGCCATAGTAGGTCACATTTCCATACTAGGACACAGGTTCTGTCAGCAACAAAAACATATCTTCGACGGGAGAGTTTTAACAGTGAATAACATTATCAATAAAATGTGTTTCCACTAACGTGTAGGTTTATTCGGCAAAAATGTACGTCAAAAAGAGATTTCGTAGAATTTTTCAATTTGTTTTGAAAAGTTCTCAAGCGGCGCAGTTCACGTTGAAACAAGCGTTCTGATTGGATTATGATTATTCTTCATAAAACAAACAAACATCTAGTTACATTCTAATAATCCAATCAATACAGCCTATTTAAGAATCAGTCATAGTGTGCTATTGGGTGTCTATTTAAGAACCAATCATATCGTGCTATTGGGTGTCTATTTAAGAACCAATCATAGTGTGCTATTGGGTGTCTATTTAAGAACCAATCATAGTGTGCTATTGAGTGTCTATTTAAGAACCAGTCATAGCGTGCTATTGGGTGTCTATTTGAGATCCAGTCATATCGTGCTATTGGGTGTCTATTTAAGATCCAGTCATAGCGTGCTATTGGGTGTCTATTTAAGATCCAGTCATATCGTGCTATTGGGTGTCTATTTAAGATCCAGTCATATCGTGCTATTGGATGTCTATTTAAGATCCAGTCATAGCGTGCTATTGGGTGTCTATTTAAGATCCAGTCATATCGTGCTATTGGGTGTCTATTTAAGACCCAGTCATATCGTGCTATTGGGTGTCTATTTAAGAACCAGTCATAGCGTGCTATTGGGTGTCTATTTAAGAACCAGTCATATCGTGCTATTGGGTGTCTATTTAAGAACCAGTCATATCGTGCTATTGGGTGTCTATTTAAGAACCAGTCATAGCGTGCTATTGGGTGTCTATTTAAGAACCAGTCATATCGTGCTATTGGGTGTCTATTTAAGATCCAGTCATAGCGTGCTATTGGGTGTCTATTTAAGATCCAGTCATATCGTGCTATTGGGTGTCTATTTAAGAACCAGTCATAGCGTGCTATTGGGTGTCTATTTAAGAACCAGTCATAGCGTGCTATTGGGTGTCTATTTAAGATCCAGTCATATCGTGCTATTGGGTGTCTATTTAAGAACCAGTCATAGCGTGCTATTGGGTGTCTATTTAAGAACCAGTCATAGCGTGCTATTGGGTGTCTATTTAAGAACCAGTCATAGCGTGCTATTGGGTGTCTATTTGAGACCCAGTCATAGCGTGCTATTGGGTGTCTATTTAAGAACCAGTCATATATCATGTTATTGGGTGTCTATTTAAGACAGCAATTTCTTTCATTGAAAAAAACAACAACTGTGTCTATTTAAGATCCAGTCATATCGTGCTATTGGGTGTCTATTTAAGAACCAGTCATAGCGTGCTATTGGGTGTCTATTTAAGAACCAGTCATAGCGTGCTATTGGGTGTCTATTTAAGAACCAGTCATAGCGTGCTATTGGGTGTCTATTTGAGACCCAGTCATAGCGTGCTATTGGGTGTCTATTTAAGAACCAGTCATATATCATGTTATTGGGTGTCTATTTAAGACAGCAATTTCTTTCATTGAAAAAAACAACAACAATAATTCATAGGAAAGAATACAAGAATATGAATTACGCCCTATGCCACTGAACAAGCACTGAACATTGTTACCTATAGTGCAGTTTGTCGTGTAATATCCAGCAGCACATCCATCTGTACACACTCCTGACATGGTGTTACACGGTTTTCCGTGCAGGCAGAATCCACACCGTTGAAGACAATCCTCGCCGTAGGTATTATTATGACATTCTGTGTGAGAAACAATTTCAATTAGAAAGGTTTACGTTCAGCCTTAAAACAAAGTGTATTTAGTAGTGTTTGAAGCATTAATGCATGTTGTGTGCTATGGTACGTAATACCACAGGAACTTGAAATGTTATCCATAAGCCACCAAAGGTCTCGTACCTCTATCCTAATATATATATATTAAAACAGATGGGGGTGTCATAGGATAGAGGTACCAGACCTTTGGTGGCTTATGGATAAAATTTCAAGTTCCTGTGGTAATACCATGTACAACTATCAGATAGAAGAATTGTAACACTGAATGCAACTCACAACAAGCACAAGAAAACCGACTATTCACTAAGGTTATGGTGTATGTACAGCTGCCATGCCGTATTCTTCACTAAGGTTATGGTGTATGTACAGCTGTCATGCGGTATACTTCACTAAGGTTATGGTGTATGTACAGCTGCCATGTCGTATGTTTCACTATGGTCATGGTGTATGTACAGCTGCCATGTCGTATACTTCACTATGGTTATGGTGTATGTACAGCTGTCATGTCGTATACTTCACTATGGTTATGGTGTATGTACAGCTGTCATGTCATATACTTCACTATGGTTATGGTGTATGTACAGCTGCCATGTCGAATACTTCACTATGGTTATGGTGTATGTACAGCTGTCATGTCGTATACTTCACTAAGGTTATGGTGTATGTACAGCTGCCATGCCGTATGTTTCACTAAGGTTATGGTGTATGTACAGCTGCCATGCCGTATGTTTCACTATGGCTATGGTGTATGTACAGCTGTCATGTCGTAAACTTCACTAAGGTTATGGTGTATGTACAGCTGCCATGCCGTATACTTCACTAAGGTTATGGTGTATGTACAGGTGCCATGCGGTATGTTTCACTAAGGTTATGGTGTATGTACAGCTGCCATGCCGTATACTTCACTATGGTTATGGTGTATGTATAGCTGTCATGCCGTATACTTCACTATGGTTATGGTGTATGTACAGCTGCCATGCCGTATACTTCACTATGGTTATGGTGTATGTACAGCTGTCATGCCGTATACTTCACTATGGTTATGGTGTATGTACAGATGCCATGCCGTATACTTCACTAAGGTTATGGTGTCTGTACAGCTGCCATGTCGTATACATCACTAAGGTTATGGTGTCTGTACAGCTGCCATGCCGTATACTTCACTATGGTTATGGTGTATGCACAGCTGCCATGCCATATACTTCACTATGGTTATGGTGTATGTACAGCTGCCATGCCGTATACTTCACTATGGTTATGGTGTATGTACAGCTGCCATGCCGTATACTTCACAATGGTTATGGTGTATGTACAGCTGCCATGCCGTATTCTTAACTATGGTTATGGTGTATGTACAGCTGCCATGCCGTATACTTCACTAAGGTTATGGTGTATGTACAGCTGTCATGTCGTATACTTCACTAAGGTTATGGTATATGTACAGCTGCCATGCCGTATACTTCAATAAGGTTATGGTGTATGTACAGCTGTCATGTCGTATACTTCACTAAGGTTATGGTATATGTACAGCTGCCATGCCGTATACTTCACTATGGTTATGGTGTATGTACAGCTGCCATGCCCATGTCGTACACTTCACTAAGGTTATGGTGTATGTACAGCTGCCATGCCGTATACTTCACTATGGTTATGGTGTATGTACAGCTGTCATGCCGTATACTTCACTATGGTTATGGTGTATGTACAGCTGCCATGCCGTATACTTCACCATGGTTATGGTGTATGTACAGCTGTCATGTCGTATACTTCACTAAGTTTATGGTGTATGTACAGCTGCCATGCCGTATACTTCACTAAGGTTATGGTGTATGTACAGCTGTCATGTCGTATACTTCACTAAGGTTATGGAGTATGTACAGCTGCCATGCCGTATACTTCACTATGGTTATGGTGTATGTATAGCTGTCATGCCGTATACTTCACTATGGTTATGGTGTATGTACAGCTGCCATGCCGTATACTTCACTATGGTTATGGTGTATGTACAGCTGTCATGTCGTATACTTCACTAAGGTTATGGTGTATGTACAGCTGTCATGTCGTATACTTCACTAAGGTTATGGTGTATGTACAGCTGCCATGCCGTATACTTCACTAAGGTTATGGTGTATGTACAACTGTCATGTCGTATGTTTCACTATGGTTATGGTGTATGTACAGCTGCCATGTCGTATACTTCACTAAGGTTATGGTGTATGTACAGCTGCCATGTCGTATACTTCACTAAGGTTATGGTGTATGTACAGCTGCCATGCCGTATACTTCACTAAGGTTATGGTCTATGTACAGCTGCCATGCCGTATACTTCACTAAGGTTATGGTGTATGTACAGCTGCCATGTCGTATGTTTCACTATGGTTATGGTGTATGTACAGCTGCCATACTGTATACTTCACTATGGTTATGGTGTATGTACAGCTGCCATGTCGTATGCTTCACTAAGGTTATTGTGTATATACAGCTGCCATGTCGTATACTTCACTAAGGTTATGATGTATGTACAGCTGCCATGCCATATGTTTCACTATGGTTATGGTGTATGTACAGATGCCATGCCGTATACTTCACTATGGTTATGGTGTATGTACAGCTGCCATGTCGTATGTTTCACTATGGTTATGGTGTATGCACAGCTGCCATGCCGTATACTTCACTAAGGTTATGCTGTATGTACAGCTGCCATGCCATATGTTTCACTATGGTTATGGTGTATGTACAGCTGCCATGCCGTATACTTCACTATGGTTATGGTGTATGTACAGCTGCCATGTCATATGTTTCACTATGGTTATGGTGTATGTACAGCTGCCATGCCGTATACTACACTAAGGTTATGGTGTATGTACAGCTGTCATGCCGTATACTTCACTATGGTTATGGTGTATGTACAGCTGCCATGCCGTATACTTCACTATGGTTATGGTGTATGTACAGCTGTCATGTCGTATACTTCACTAAGGTTATGGTGTATGTACAGCTGCCATGCCGTATACTTCACTAAGGTTATGGTGTATGTACAGCTGTCATGTCGTATGTTTCACTATGGTTATGGTGTATGTACAGCTGCCATGTCGTATACTTCACTAAGGTTATGGTGTATGTACAGCTGCCATGTCGTATACTTCACTAAGGTTATGGTGTATGTACAGCTGCCATGCCGTATACTTCACTAAGGTTATGGTGTATGTACAGCTGCCATGCCGTATACTTCACTAAGGTTATGGTGTATGTACAGCTGCCATGTCGTATGTTTCACTATGGTTATGGTGTATGTACAGCTGCCATACCGTATACTTCACTGTGGTTATGGTGTATGTACAGCTGCCATGTCGTATGCTTCACTAAGGTTATGGTGTATGTACAGCTGCCATGTCGTATGCTTCACTAAGGTTATGGTGTATGTACAGCTGCCATGTCGTATACTTCACTAAGGTTATGATGTATGTACAGCTGCCATGCCATATGTTTCACTATGGTTATGGTGTATGTACAGATGCCATGCCGTATACTTCACTATGGTTATGGTGTATGTACAGCTGCCATGTCGTATGTTTCACTATGGTTATGGTGTATGTACAGCTGCCATGCCGTATACTTCACTAAGGTTATGGTGTATGTACAGCTGCCATGTCGTATACTTCACTAAGGTTATGATGTATGTACAGCTGCCATGCCATATGTTTCACTATGGTTATGGTGTATGTACAGCTGCCATGCCGTATAATTCACTATGGTTATGGTGTATGTACAGCTGCCATGTCATATGTTTCATTATGGTTATGGTGTATGTAATGTACAGCTGCCATTCCGTATACGTCACTAAGGTTATGGTGTATGTACAGCTGCCATGTCGTATACTTCACTAAGGTTATGATGTATGTACAGCTGCCATGCCATATGTTTCACTATGGTTATGGTGTATATACAGCTGCCATGCCGTATACTTCACTATGGTTATGGTGTATGTACAGCTGCCATGTCGTATACTTCACTAAGGTTATGGTGTATGTACAGCTGACATGTCGTATGCTTCACTAAGGTTATGATGTATGTACAGCTGCCATGCCGTATACTTCACTAAGGTTATGTTGTATGTACAGCTGCCATGTCGTATGCTTCACTAAGGATATGGTGTATGTACAGCTGCCATGCCATATGTTTCACTAAGGTTATGGTGTATGTACAGCTGCCATGTCGTAGTCTTCACTAAGGTTATGGTGTATGCACAGCTGCCATGCCGTATGTTTCACTAAGGTTATGGTGTGTACAGCTGCCATGCGGTATGTTTCACTAAGGTTATGGTGTATGTACAGTTGCCATGTCGTATACTTCACTAAGTTTATGGTGTATGTACAGCTGCCATGCCGTGTGTTTCACTAAGGTTATGGTGTATGTACAGCTGCCATGCGGTATGTTTCACTAAGGTTATGGTGTTTGTACTGATGTCATGCCGTATGTTTCACTAAGGTTATGGTGTATGTACAGCTGCCATGCGGTATGTTTCACTAAGGTTATGGTGTATGTACAGCTGCCATGCGGTATGTTTCACTAAGGTTATGGTGTATGTACAGCTGCCATGCCGAATGTTTCACTAAGGTTATGGTGTATGTACAGCTGCCATGCCGAATATTTCACTAAGGTTATGGTGTATGTACAGCTGCCATGCGGTATGTTTCACTAAGGTTATGGTGTATGTACAGTTGCCATGTGGTATGTTTCACTAAGTTTATGGTGTATGTACTGCTGTCATGCCGTGTGTTTCACTAAGGTTATGGTGTATGTACAGCTGCCATGCGGTATGTTTCACTAAGGTTATGGTGTATGTACAGCTGTCATGCGGTATGTTTCACTAAGGTTATGGTGTATGTACAGCTGCCATGCGGTATATTTCACTAAGGTTATGGTGTATGTACAGCTGCCATGCCGTATGTTTCACTAAGGTTATGGTGTATGTACAGCTGCCATGTCGTATGTTTCACTATGGTTATGGTGTATGTACAGCTGCCATGCCGTATGCTTCACTATGGTTATGGTGTATGTACAGCTGCCATGCCGTATGTTTCACTAAGGTTATGGTGTATGTACAGCTGTCATGTCGTATGTTTCACTATGGTTATGGTGTATGTACAGCTGCCATGCGGTATGTGTGTCACTAAGGTTATGGTGTATGTACAGCTGCCATGCCGTATGCTTCACTATGGTTATGGTGTATGTACAGCTGCCATGCCGTATGTTTCACTAAGGTTATGGTGTATGTACAGCTGTCATGTCGTATACTTCACTATGGTTATGGTGTATGTACAGCTGCCATGCCGTATACTTCACTAAGGTTATGGTGTATGTACAGCTGTCATGTCGTATACTTCATTAAGGTTATGGTGTATGTACAGCTGTCATGTCGTATGTTTCACTATGGTTATGGTGTATGTACAGCTGCCATGTCGTATACTTCACTAAGGTTATGGTGTATGTACAGCTGCCATGTCGTATACTTCACTAAGTTTATGGTGTATGTACAGCTGCGATGCCGTATACTTCACTAAGGTTATGGTGTATGTACAGCTGCCATGCCGTATACTTCACTAAGGTTATGGTGTATGTACAGCTGCCATGTCGTATACTTCACTAAGGTTATGATGTATGTACAGCTGCCATGCCATATGTTTCACTATGGTTATGGTGTATGTACAGCTGCCATGCCGTATACCTCACTATGGTTATGGTGTATGCACAGCTGCCATGTCGTATGTTTCACTATGGTTATGGTGTATGTACAGCTGCCATGCCATATACTTCACTAAGGTTATGGTGTATGTACAGCTGCCATGTCGTATACTTCACTAAGGTTATGATGTATGTACAGCTATCATGCCATATGTTTCACTATGGTTATGGTGTATGTACAGCTGCCATGCCGTATACTTCACTATGGTTATGGTGTATGTACAGCTGCCATGTCATATGTGTCACTATGGTTATGGTGTATGTACAGCTGCCATGCCGTATACTTCACTAAGGTTATGGTGTATGTACAGCTGCCATGCCGTATGCTTCACTAAGGTTATGGTGTATGTACAGCTGCCATGCGGTATGTTTCACTAAGGTTATGGTGTATGTACAGCTGCCATGCCGTATGCTTCACTAAGGTTATGGTGTATGTACAGCTGCCATGTCGTATGCTTCACTAAGGTTATTGTGTATGTACAGCTGCCATGCCATATGTTTCACTAAGGTTATGGTGTATGTACAGCTGCCATGTCGTATTCTTCACTAAGGTTATGGTGTATGTACAGCTGCCATGCCGTATGTTTCACTAAGGTTATGGTGTATGTACAGCTGCCATGCGGTATGTTTCACTAAGGTTATGGTGTATGTACAGCTGCCATGCCGTATACTTCACTAAGGTTATGGTGTATGTACAGCTGCCATGCGGTATGTTTCACTAAGGTTATGGTGTATGTACAGCTGCCATGCGGTATGTTTCACTAAGGTTATGGTGTATGTACAGCTGCCATGCCGTATTTTCACTAAGGTTATGGTGTATGTACAGCTGCCATGCCGTATGTTTCACTAAGGTTATGGTGTATGTACAGCTGCCATGCCGTATGTTGTGTGGTTTTTGGTTTGGTGTTGTGTGTGGTCACTAGGTTATGGTGTTGTACAGCTGCATGCCGTATTTCACTTGGTTTGGTTTGGTGTGTTTTTAGGTTATGGTGTATGTACAGCTGCATGCCGTATCTTCACTATGGTTATGGTTATGTACAGCTGCCATGCCGTATTTCACGGTTTGTGTTGTGTGTGGTTTTTATGGTTATGGTGTATGTACAGCTGCCATGCGTATTTCACTAGGTTATGGTGTATGTACAGCTGTCATGTCGTATACTCATAGTTATGTTATTACGCTGCATGCGTATTTCATAGGTTATGGTGTATGTAAGCTGCATGCGTATCTTCACTAAGGTTATGGTGTATGTACAGCTGCCATGGTATTCACTAAGGTTATGGTGTATGTACAGCTGCCATGCCGTATACTTCACTAAGGTTATGGTGTATGTACAGCTGCATGCCGTATTTCACTAGGTTATGGTGTATGTACAGCTGCTGGTTTTTTTGGTTTTGGTTTGGTGTTGGTGTGGTTGTTTTGGTTATGGTGTATTACAGCTGCCATGCCATATACTTCACTAAGGTTATGGTGTATGTACAGCTGCCATGGTATTCACTAAGGTTATGGTGTATGTACAGCTCATGCTATGTTTCACTAAGGTTATGGTGTATGTACAGCTGCCATGCCGTATGTTTCACTAAGGTTATGGTGTATGTACAGCTGCCATGCCGTATGTTTCACTAAGGTTATGGTGTATGTACAGCTGCCATGCGGTATGTTTCACTAAGGTTATGGTGTATGTACAGCTGCCATGCCGTATGTTCACTAAGGTTATGGTTGTGTGTGGTTGTCACTAAGGTTATGGTGTATGTACAGCTGCCATGCGGTATGTTTCACTAAGGTTATGGTGTATGTACAGCTGCCATGCGGTATGTTTCACTAAGGTTATGGTGTATGTACAGCTGCCATGCGGTATATTTCACTAAGGTTATGATGTATGTACAGCTGCCATGCCGTATGCTTCACTAAGGTTATGGTGTATGTACAGCTGCCATGTCGTATGTTTCACTATGGTTATGGTGTATGTACAGCTGCCATGCCGTATGCTTCACTATGGTTATGGTGTATGTACAGCTGCCATGCCGTATGTTTCACTAAGGTTATGGTGTATGTACAGCTGTCATGTCGTATGTTTCACTATGGTTATGGTGTATGTACAGCTGCCATGCGGTATGTGTGTCACTAAGGTTATGGTGTATGTACAGCTGCCATGCCGTATGCTTCACTATGGTTATAGTGTATGTACAGCTGCCATGCCGTATGTTTCACTAAGGTTATGGTGTATGTACAGCTGTCATGTCGTATACTTCACTATGATTATGGTGTATGTACAGCTGCCATGCCGTATACTTCACTAAGGTTATGGTGTATGTACAGCTGTCATGTCGTATACTTCATTAAGGTTATGGTGTATGTACAGCTGTCATGTCGTATGTTTCACTATGGTTATGGTGTATGTACAGCTGCCATGTCGTATACTTCACTAAGGTTATGGTGTATGTACAGCTGCCATGTCGTATACTTCACTAAGTTTATGGTGTATGTACAGCTGCGATGCCGTATACTTCACTAAGGTTATGGTGTATGTACAGCTGCCATGCCGTATACTTCACTAAGGTTATGGTGTATGTACAGCTGCCATGTCGTATACTTCACTAAGGTTATGATGTATGTACAGCTGCCATGCCATATGTTTCACTATGGTTATGGTGTATGTACAGCTGCCATGCCGTATACCTCACTATGGTTATGGTGTATGCACAGCTGCCATGTCGTATGTTTCACTATGGTTATGGTGTATGTACAGCTGCCATGCCATATACTTCACTAAGGTTATGGTGTATGTACAGCTGCCATGTCGTATACTTCACTAAGGTTATGATGTATGTACAGCTATCATGTCATATGTGTCACTATGGTTATGGTGTATGTACAGCTGCCATGCCGTATACTTCACTAAGGTTATGGTGTATGTACAGCTGCCATGCCGTATGCTTCACTAAGGTTATGGTGTATGTACAGCTGCCATGCGGTATGTTTCACTAAGGTTATGGTGTATGTACAGCTGCCATGCCGTATGCTTCACTAAGGTTATGGTATATGTACAGCTGCCATGTCGTATGCTTCACTAAGGTTATGGTGTATGTACAGCTGCCATGCCATATGTTTCACTAAGGTTATGGTGTATGTACAGCTGCCATCTCGTATTCTTCACTAAGGTTATGGTGTATGCACAGCTGCCATGCCGTATGTTTCACTAAGGTTATGGTGTATGTACAGCTGCCATGCGGTATGTTTCACTAAGGTTATGGTGTATGTACAGCTGCCATGCCGTATACTTCACTAAGGTTATGGTGTATGTACAGCTGCCATGCGGTATGTTTCACTAAGGTTATGGTGTATATACAGCTGCCATGCGGTATGTTTCACTAAGGTTATGGTGTTTGTACGGCTATCATGCCGTATGTTTCACTAAGGTTATGGTGTTTGTTCTTCTGTCATGCCCTATGTTTCACTAAGGTTATGGTGTATGTACAGCTGCCATGCCGTATGTTTCACTTAGGTTATTGTGTGTGTACAGCTGTCATGCCGTATACTTCACTATGGTTTTGGTATATGTACAGCTGCCATGCCGTATGTTTCACTAAGGTTATGGTGTATGCACAGCTGTCATGCCGTATACTTCACTATGGTTATGATATATGTACAGCTGCCATGCCGTATGTTTCACTAAGGTTATCGTGTATGTACAGCTGCCATGCCGTATAATTCACTATGGTTATGGTGTATGTACAGCTGCCATGCGGTATGTTTCACTAAGGTTATGGTGTATGTACAGCTGTCATGTCGTATACTTCACTAAGATTATGATATATATACTGCTGCCATGCCGTATGCTTCACTAAGGTTATGGTATATGTACAGCTGCCATGTCGTATACTTCACTAAGGTTATGGTGTATGTACTGCTGCAATGTCGTATGTTTCAGTAAGGTTATGGTGTATGTACAGCTGCCATGCGGTATACTTCACTAAGGTTATGGTGTATGTACAGCTGTCATGTCGTATGTTTCACTATGGTTATGGTGTATGTACAGCTGTCATGTCGTATGTTTCACTATGGTTATGGTGTATGTACAGCTGCCATGTCGTATACTTCACTAAGGTTATGGTGTATGTACAGCTGCCATGCCGTATACTTCACTAAGTTTATGGTGTATGTACAGCTGCCATGCCGTATACTTCACTAAGGTTATGGTGTATGTACAGCTGCCATGCCGTATACTTCACTAAGGTTATGGTGTATGTACAGCTGCCATGTCGTATACTTCACTAAGGTTATGATGTATGTACAGCTGCCATGCCATATGTTTCACTATGGTTATGGTGTATGTACAGCGGCCATGCCGTATACCTCACTATGGTTATGGTGTATGCACAGCTGCCATGTCGTATGTTTCACTATGGTTATGGTGTATGTACAGCTGCCATGCCATATACTTCACTAAGGTTATGGTGTATGTACAGCTGCCATGTCGTATACTTCACTAAGGTTATGATGTATGTACAGCTATCATGCCATATGTTTCACTATGGTTATGGTGTATGTACAGCTGCCATGCCGTATACTTCACTATGGTTATGGTGTATGTACAGCTGCCATGTCATATGTGTCACTATGGTTATGGTGTATGTACAGCTGCCATGCCGTATACTTCACTAAGGTTATGGTGTATGTACAGCTGCCATGCCGTATGCTTCACTAAGGTTATGGTGTATGTACAGCTGCCATGCGGTATGTTTCACTAAGGTTATGGTGTATGTACAGCTGCCATGCCGTATGCTTCACTAAGGTTATGGTATATGTACAGCTGCCATGTCGTATGCTTCACTAAGGTTATGGTGTATGTACAGCTGCCATGCCATATGTTTCACTAAGGTTATGGTGTATGTACAGCTGCCATGTCGTATTCTTCACTAAGGTTATGGTGTATGCACAGCTGCCATGCCGTATGTTTCACTAAGGTTATGGTGTATGTACAGCTGCCATGCGGTATGTTTCACTAAGGTTATGGTGTATGTACAGCTGCCATGCCGTATACTTCACTAAGGTTATGGTGTATGTACAGCTGCCATGCGGTATGTTTCACTAAGGTTATGGTGTATATACAGCTGCCATGCGGTATGTTTCACTAAGGTTATGGTGTTTGTACGGCTATCATGCCGTATGCTTCACTAAGGTTATGGTGTTTGTTCTGCTGTCATGCCCTATGTTTCACTAAGGTTATGGTGTATGTACAGCTGTCATGCCGTATGTTTCACTAAGGTTATGGTGTATGTACAGCTGCCATGCGGTATGTTTCACTAAGGTTATGGTGTATGTACAGCTGCCATGCCGTATGTTTCACTTAGGTTATTGTGTGTGTACAGCTGTCATGCCGTATACTTCACTATGGTTTTGGTATATGTACAGCTGCCATGCCGTATGTTTCACTAAGGTTATCGTGTATGTACAGCTGCCATGCCGTATAATTCACTATGGTTATGGTGTATGTACAGCTGCCATGCGGTATGTTTCTCTATGGTTATGGTGTATGTACAGCTGTCATGTCGTATACTTCACTAAGATTATGATATATATACTGCTGCCATGCCGTATGCTTCACTAAGTTTATGGTGTATGTACAGCTGCCATGCCGTATACTTCACTAAGGTTATGGTGTATGTACAGCTGCCATGCCGTATACTTCACTAAGGTTATGGTGTATGTACAGCTGCCATGTCGTATACTTCACTAAGGTTATGATGTATGTACAGCTGCCATGCCATATGTTTCACTATGGTTATGGTGTATGTACAGCTGCCATGCCGTATACCTCACTATGGTTATGGTGTATGCACAGCTGCCATGTCGTATGTTTCACTATGGTTATGGTGTATGTACAGCTGCCATGCCATATACTTCACTAAGGTTATGGTGTATGTACAGCTGCCATGCCGTATACTTCACTATGGTTATGGTGTATGTACAGCTGCCATGCCGTATACTTCACTAAGGTTATGGTGTATGTACAGCTGCCATGCCGTATGCTTCACTAAGGTTATGGTGTATGTACAGCTGCCATGCGGTATGTTTCACTAAGGTTATGGTGTATGTACAGCTGCCATGCCGTATGCTTCACTAAGGTTATGGTGTATGTACAGCTGCCATGTCGTATGCTTCACTAAGGTTATGGTGTATGTACAGCTGCCATGCCATATGTTTCACTAAGGTTATGGTGTATGTACAGCTGCCATGTCGTATTCTTCACTAAGGTTATGGTGTATGCACAGCTGCCATGCCGTATGTTTCACTAAGGTTATGGTGTATTAACAGCTGCCATGCCGTATACTTCACTAAGGTTATGGTGTATGTACAGCTGCCATGCGGTATGTTTCACTAAGGTTATGGTGTATATACAGCTGTCATGTCGTATACTTCACTAAGTTTATGGTGTATGTACAGCTGCCATGCCGTATGTTTCACTAAGGTTATGGTGTATGTACAGCTGCCATGCGGTATGTTTCACTAAGGTTATGGTGTTTGTACGGCTATCATGCCGTATGCTTCACTAAGGTTATGGTGTTTGTTCTGCTGTCATGCCCTATGTTTCACTAAGGTTATGGTGTATGTACAGCTGTCATGCCGTATGTTTCACTAAGGTTATGGTGTATGTACAGCTGCCATGCGGTATGTTTCACTAAGGTTATGGTGTATGTACAGCTGCCATGCCGTATGTTTCACTTAGGTTATTGTGTGTGTACAGCTGTCATGCCGTATACTTCACTATGGTTTTGGTATATGTACAGCTGCCATGCCGTATGTTTCACTAAGGTTATGGTGTATGTACAGCTGTCATGCCGTATACTTCACTATGGTTATGATATATGTACAGCTGCCATGCCGTATGTTTCACTAAGGTTATCGTGTATGTACAGCTGCCATGCCGTATAATTCACTATGGTTATGGTGTATGTACAGCTGCCATGCGGTATGTTTCACTAAGGTTATGGTGTATGTACAGCTGTCATGTCGTATACTTCACTAAGATTATGATGTATATACTGCTGCCATGCCGTATGCTTCACTAAGGTTATGGTATATGTACAGCTGCCATGTCGTATACTTCACTAAGGTTATGGTGTATGTACAGCTGCAATGTCGTATGTTTCAGTAAGGTTATGGTGTATGTACAGCTGCCATGCGGTATGTTTCACTAAGGTTATGGTTTATGTACAGCTGCCATGCGGTATGTTTCACTAAGGTTATGGTGTATGTACAGCTGCCATGCGGTATGTTTCACTAAGGTTATGGTGTATGTACAGCTGCTATGCGGTATGTTTCACTAAGGTTATGGTGTATGTACAGCTGCCATGCCGTATGTTTCACTAAGGTTATGGTGTATGTACAGCTGCCATGCCGTATGTTTCACTATGGTTATGGTGTATGTACAGCTGTCATGCCGTATACTTCACTAAGGTTATGGTGTATGTACAGCTGCCATGCGGTATGTGTCACTAAAGTTATGATGTATGTACAGCTGCCATGCGGTATGTGTCACTAAGGTTATGATGTATGTACAGCTGCCATGCGGTATGTGTCACTAAGGTTATGGTGTATGTACAGCTGCCATGCGGTATGTGTCACTAAGGTTATGATGTATGTACAGCTGCCATGCGGTATGTTTCACTAAGATTATGGTGTATGTACAGCTGCCATGCGGTATGTGTCACTAAGGTTATGATGTATGTACAGCTGCCATGCTATATGGAGTTCCTTCGGAATAGAGTGTCTATTGTTTCTATTTTCAGATTTTCTATGCCTTAGAGTAATTATAGAGGTTTCTTAGAGAATTATAAACTAATCACATTTATGAAATAGTAAAGATAGGATTAACTTTTCACTGCTTTGTGCTTTCGGTTCGCAGAAGCAATGCTTCCCAAGCATACAAGAAAGTTGTTTGTTTGTTTATTTATTTTGTATAACTTTAGCCCAGTGTTTGCAACAGCTTAGTGATATGGCGACTCCAGATATTATTGGTGGATGACCCCGGGTGCCCATCCAAGCAGTATTTCAGGCACAGACAGGCACCAGGGTAGAACTACCGACCTTCTGTAAGTCACCTGGATAGCTTCATCACATGAAATTCAACACCCAGAATGAGATTCGAGCCTACAGTGGTAAGAATGGGCAAGTGATTTGAAGTCAACGACAGTAACCGCTCAGCCACAAAATGATTTTCTTTTCTGTTGTCAGCAGGCAATGAATACATTTTGCTATTCTCGTGTATTGACCGTACCAATATCGCAGCGACCGCCCTGCCAGCCAGCACGACAAGGGGTGGGACATTCCCCAGTATATATGTCACAGGTTGCATCACTGTTACAGTGTCCGCATTGATCTGTACAGTTGTTTCCATAGGTACCAGGAACACATTCTATAAAGTAAGAACATAGATTACATACCATAGAAAACATTGCTGTTTTATATAACAGAGAGTCTCGTGTCCGTATCTCAGCGTTGTTTAATATAATATGTAGTAATTATTTTATACCATTTTAACATAGTGTTATGTTTCTGCAACAAACTATTTGTATATTATCGATTTAGAATGATTGATAACTATGATCATTAATTGTGAGGAGTTGAATAATCGATTTTATTTCATAATTTTGCTTGTATTCAGTTTGATACAGCAATCACATATTTTCTTGTATGCACACACGTGTAATACAACCTGGAAGGATTCTGATTGGTCGAGGTATGACTGTTTGCTATACACATTCGACAGATAGTTTGTGTTCAAATTTTATTTGTCGAAAATCAACTGGTTAAATCAATAAAAATGCTAAATATGCACTAGTGGTATATAGTAATTAAAAGTAGTGTGTCGATTAATTGTGAGGAGTTGTTTGATTACAAGGAATGATTTACTACGGCGTACGGATGCACCTTACTGATTTCCTTGAGATGTAATAAGGCTCCAAAATATACTGGTAAACAGAAAATGTGTTTCCCTCTAATTTATGGTTGTTGTTGCTGTGGTAATGTGATAAAAAAGATCATAGACTTGTGATGATTTCATATTTTGTGAAACTCATTTTGGAATTTTACTAATTAAGCTCTTCAAAGCGTGTTTCATAAAATATTGTATGAAATCACTACTGTGTTTTACGTTTATTTATCGTCGCTACCGGTTGCCCATATGAGCGACGCCTCCTGAAGAGATTGTTGGAGGATAGTGCAATGATACAGACAGAGACCCATTCCAGAGTCTCCTCTGGTTCTATTACGTGCATGGTGTAAAGCACCGACACAAGACCTCGGTTTAACGTCCCATCTGAAAGACTGTTAATTTTATTAGGGTCAGACGGGGGGTCGAACCTGCGATCCCTGGATTACCAGTCCAGCGTGTTACCACTGGACTACAGATGCGTCTGTAAATCACTACTCATGTAAGACCCTATATATATAAGATTGAAAATACTGATTCTCAGAATGTAACAACTTGCACGTGCTAAGCAATATTTCAGTTGATGTTCTAAATATTATTGTGATTGCATAATAGATTGACATTATAAAATGCTCACTGGATCAGTTTGGCTTAGGTCAGGACATAACACTGTTTGACTACCCAAGTAATGAGAGTATTAGAGGTCGATATAGACAGATCGTGTCTTAAAAGAGGACAATACCTCAGTGGTCTTATATAAATACATGTACATGAATGAAGATTATTAATAATAAGCAAAACATTAGTATTTTTCTGTTGTTTAATTCTACGTGAGATACGATCACGACTAAGATATAAAATGTACAATCAATCAGGGACCACATTTCTTGAACAATGATGCAACGCTACTTAGTGCCACGTTTAGTGGACCATGTAACTAGGATATCACAGCTGGACACGATCAAAAGGCTTGTGTTTGAATATACTTATATGTATATTATATAAGTAATTATGCATACCGGTACATTATAGTTTATGCTTGTTTTACGTGTAATATGATATATGGAAAAGAAAACAACAACGACGTATCTGATTATATGACAGTTTATTTAAATTTTGCAAATATATATTTTTGTTCTCCCGAATATTCGAATACTGTAATAGTCCCTTGCCTTACATGAATGAATCTTTATTATTAGTAAACTAATAACAATAATATGGCAGTAGTTGTCATCAATATGAGTATGGTGTGCAAAATGAATTATGATACCTTTAATGCAGCATTACATCGTATGAAATAAAATATATTTGAACAATTCAATGTTTACGTATTGGTAGCAATGCTGCTACACAATCTAACATTATACTTTGTATGCTTATGTTCATTTGGTAAACAGTCATTTCTTGCGATAACACAAACTCGAAACCGAAAGTAGGACTTTCCGAGTCGGTCGGTCACACACTTGTTTACAACCGGAACGCATCGTCCGCACTTGTTTACATTCTGAATGCATCGTCCCCATTTCCCCCACGTTGTCTTTTGTAAATAAATTACTTGATATGTTGATTCATACCCGTTAGCTAAGTTTTTAGGGATATTTCTACATCCCCGCGAGGGGTTCAACATTATAGGAAGATAGATAGATATTCTTGTTGTTTTACGCATACGCGCTGTGCGTGTTTACATTTCGTGTGTTGATAAACAAATTCGCGTATACGTCGGTTTATATATATTGGAATTTTATCGTTTCTGAGCGACTATATCGATTTTTATAAACACACACACATTAGTATTAGAATATCGTTGCCATCCCTAGTCATATCAAACAACGACCGTTTACGGTAGTATGGGTTGAAACAGTGTGTAGTCGAGTATTGCTTGCTATGAGGCAATCTTATATGTTCAGCAGTTGTATAGACTCAATCGACCATCACAAACACTTATATCGGTTTAGTAAAATCATTACAAAATGTCAATAATCTGCTAACACTAATTGGAATACATCATAATTACATATACTATTTTATATTACTGCTGACAGACACACCTTCATCACATGCCCCTCCCCCGTATCCGGACTCACAGCCACCGTCAGGACAGGATCCGCTGAACTTGTTACAAGGGGTTCCATTGGCACATAGACAGGTCTTCTCACAAAGTGTCCCGTGTGTGCCGTCAGAGCATTCTAGATTGATAGTAGAGAAAAATTTACAACAGCTTTTGGCTACTAGTAGTTTAAGCACCAAACATGAAACATAGAAGCACATAAATGATAAAGACGGGTGGAGAATGAAACATAGAAGCACATAAATGATAAAGACGGGTGGAGAATGAAACATACTCAATTATACATGTATGCATATAATTAAAAAACTATATTCTTAGAGAATTATAAACTAATCACATTTTTGAAACAATAAAGATATGATTAGCTTTTCACTGCTTTGTGCTTTCGGTTCGCAGTCGCTAACATTTATATTCCTATTTACAGTGTGTTAGCATCATCTTGTCATTAGCAATGTTTCCCAGTACAATATTCCTATTTACAGTGTGTTAGCATCATCTTGTCATTAGCAATGTTTCCCAGTACAATATTCCTATTTACAGTGTGTTAGCATCATCTTGTCATTAGCAATGTTTCCCAGTATAATATTCCTATTTACAGTGTGTTAGCATCATCTTGTCATTAGCAATGTTTCCCAGTACAATATTCCTATTTACAGTGTGTTAGCATCATCTTGTCATTAGCAATGTTTCCCAGTATAATATTCCTATTTACAGTGTGTTAGCATCATCTTGTCATTAGCAATGTTTCCCAGTACAATATTCCTATTTACAGTGTGTTAGCATCATCTTGTCATTAGCAATGTTTCCCAGTACAATATTCCTATTTACAGTGTGTTAGCATCATCTTGTCATTAGCAATGTTTCCCAGCATGCAAGAACGTTTTTTTGTTGTATCACTTTACACCCAGTGTTTGCAACAGCTTATATGGCGACCTCAGATATTATTGGTGGATGACCCCGGATGCCCATGGACCCCGGATGCCCATGGCCCATAGCAGTGTTTATTATAATCAAGCATACATGTATGCATATAATTTAAAAAAAATACAAAGCCGCCACAGTATACAATAGGTCTCAAAGTCAAAGTTCAATAAATAAAATAGTATTTCTATACAGATCACCACCAGGAATGTTACAAGGTGGTGTTTGTGGACATGTTAAAATGTGTTGATATTATTGATGGGAAGCCAACATGTTGGCTATAATTGTGAGGTTGTTTTCATTTGGAGCTGGTCAAAACCACAGTTGTCTAATATTCCCAAGCCTCAATGGTGTAATGGATAAGGTGTCCGTCTCTTAATGGAAGGGATGCAAGTTCAAGCCCAGCCACAGTGGTGACATTTAAATCTATATTGCATCTTTGCACTTCCTCATGGCGATGGATTCCACCAGGAATGAGGTCTCGAGAGCGATTAATCTAATATTGTAAAAACTTGTTTTTTTCGCAATCGAGTTAAATAATTTGTATAAGCTAACATGATTTGAATGGTACATAGATGTAAGTAAATATTTAATATTAACAACAGTATAGGTGAGGTATATAGATGTAGGTAAATATTTAATATTAACAACAGTATAGGTGAGGTATATAGATGTAGGGAAATATTTAATATTAACAACAGTATAGGTGGGGTATATAGATGTAGGGAAATATTTAATATTAACAACAGTATAGGTGAGGTATATAGATGTAGGGAAATATTTAATATTAACAACAGTATAGGTGAGGTATATATATGTAGGGAACTATTTAATATTAACAACAGTATAGGTGAGGTATATAGATGTAGGGAAATATTTAATATTAACAACAGTATAGGTGAGGTATATATATGTAGGGAACTATTTAATATTAACAACAGTATAGGTGAGGTATATAGATGTAAGTAAATATTTAATATTAACAACAGTATTGGTGAGGTATATAGATGTAGGGAAATAATTAATATTAACAACAGTATTGATGAGGTATATAGATGTAAGTAAATATTTAATATTAACAACAGTATTGGTGAGGTATATAGATGTAGGGAAATAATTAATATTAACAACAGTATAGGTGAGGTATATAGATGTAGGGAAATAATTAATATTAACAACAGTATTGGTGAGGTATATAGATGTAAGTAAATATTTAATATTAACAACAGTATTGGTGAGGTATATAGATGTAGGGAAATAATTAATATTAACAACAGTATAGGTGAGGTATATAGATGTAGGGAAATAATTAATATTAACAACAGTATTGGTGAGGTATATAGATGTAAGTAAATATTTAATATTAACAACAGTATTGGTGAGGTATATAGATGTAGGGAAATAATTAATATTAACAACAGTATAGGTGAGGTATATAGATGTAGGGAAATAATTAATATTAACAACAGTATTGATGAGGTATATAGATGTAAGTAAATATTTAATATTAACAACAGTATTGGTGAGGTATATAGATGTAGGGAAATAATTAATATTAACAACAGTATTGGTAAACATAATACAAATGTGTATCTCTAAGGAGGGGACAACCGTAAGCCGTAGAGCTTTCTGTCCAATTCCTTATTTCAATTGTTGTAAATACTCATGTACATGATAGAATATCAATATGCTTAAACTAACTAATTAATAGGTTTATTTAAAGTCGCCACCGCATAAATGCATTTGGGTGACTGGTGCTTAAACTACATATATATGCACTCTAAGAGTGTATTGTCGCATATTGAACCTATGCTGAACAGATTTATTTTTGAGAGGGGGGATAGTGCTCGTAGAATTACTAACAGGCTAACCGGACATTCTTTCGTTCATTATCCACATAGTTTATGTTTCAAAATTGTTCAGAATTTCGTTGGTGTTAATCACGGAATGGACAATGTTAATCACGGAATGGACAATGTTAATCACGGAATGGACAATGTTAATCACGGAATGGACAATGTTAATCACGGAATGGACAATGTTAATCACGGAATGGACAATGTTAATCACGGAATGGACAATGTTAAAGTAAGTTTCTAGTTATTACACTGACAATGACAATATGTGTTTATAAAACATGAACTATATATATATCTACATAATTTATATGATACATACACAGTTCAACTATACACTACAGTTCACAGCACAAGCAATTGGTTATCGCTTTTGACAAAATGCTAATTAAGTATCCAAACAATTTGTCAAGTTATCACAGAAATATGTGTTTCCAATAATGAAAAACATATTTCAGTGGTTATGAGATGCAACACAATCCTATCTTACATTAATAAACACAAATCCTACCTTACATTTTTTTAATAAACACAAATCCTATCTTACATTAATAAACACAAATCCTACCTTACATTAATAAACACAAATCCTACCTTACATTAATAAACACAAATCCTACCTTACATTAATAAACACAAATCCTACCTTACATTAATAAACACAAATCCTACCTTACATTAATAAACACAAATCCTACCTTACATTAATAAACACAAATCCTACCTTACATTAATAAACACAAATCCTACCTTACATTAATAAACACAAATCCTACCTTACATTAATAAACACAAATCCTACCTTACATTAATAAACACATCTTCTCTTTATTTTATGATTTCCAATGATTTTGGCTCATATATTTATTAATTTTAACTGCAGGAAGTGTCAGGTGAATACAATGTTAGAAGATGAAAAAGAATACGTTTCAAGTTTGTTTCTGTCTGCTGTCAATGTTGAAAACGACAGTCAAAACAGATTCATTAGAACATACTATTTTCTAACTATCATGAATGTCTGAAATAGCGTAGGAATACAACACACAAGCAGTGAGAAAGAAAATGCCACCTTCCACTGTTTCAAAACAATGAAAGACGGCATTTTCTTTCATTGAAAAAACTCAAAAAATTCATTGGAAAGAAAGTGTCACCCACTAAATCACTTGACAGTCTGTTTCTTAAGTTAGAAAACAAATTCCCTGCTGAAAATTCGATCCTGAAGTAAATAGATATTACCCAGAACAGCCACTTCACATAGCTGCATATTGCTACGCGTGGAGATGCGGAGATGAGTGGCAGGAGTATCACCACATGTGGCCAGGTACCGTCCGTAAGAGTTCAACTTCACAGTGAAGCAATGTACCGATATATCTCCATTCTCAATAGTTACTTCTATTCCATTCCAACCAGTGGTAGTGTCTACAAGAGAGGACCATCATACAGAAATAACAATCCATACAGAATTATACTCCTTCATGTATACGTTACGTACATAAGTTTATTTAAAGTCGCCACCGCATAAATGCATTTGGGCGACTAAATTAGCTACGGTGATTAAAATGTCTAAAAATAGTTAATAAACTATTAAAATTACAATACTATGATGTTTAGAGGGCTATGGGGGTTGCATTAATCTCAGAGTGTGTTCGGTATCCTTCATGTTGTGCAAAAGATAGTAAAAACAAACATCTATTTGCACGAATAAATATTGTCATATATAAATAGAAATGTATTTTATAAATACATTTATTTATTTATATATATGATACATTGTTAACCATGTAAGATTATGATTTTATGTAATATGTATAATCGTCTGCTATTATTTTCGCGCCTAAATGATCAGTTCTCTGTTTGCGCGGGAATAAGTTTCACTACCGAGTGCAGGTGGTCAGTTATGTAAGATAATAGCCGCTTTATTGATGACAGAGAAATAAGTAATACTATTGAATAACATCACAGATGTTTAGCGCCGTTATGTCTGTTATAGATGTTAATTTTGCTATTTAAGAAATGAGAAATGATGAAGAAATTAGTGCATTATTATCCTGCCAAGGAGGCATATAAGGAATAAATGTATCTCACTTTTAAGTTATAAACTGTTTCTATGACAGTTAGAAAAATTAATATTTAAAGAAGTATTAACTCTTAAATATTAAAGTCGTATTAAATACGTGAACGGAAGATAATTAGGCCGTTTAAGAAACGATTGTTTTGGCTAATATATCTATTGGAATAGTTTGATGAAGTAAGGAAAGTAATATAGTCATATGGGACTATTATGAACATATGGAATTAGTGAGGCGAACAATAAGATACGAGATATTACGAATATATGATACATGTAATAATATAAATTAAAGGCGATTGTTATAAACTATATTATACAAAAGAAAATAATACCCTGGTTAGAGCATTATTGAAGGACCGTAGAGAAACCCCCTAGACAACTCCAGCGAGTCTACGATAGGATAGACCCTGGTTAGAGCATTATTGAAGGACCGTAGAGAAACCCCCTAGACAACTCCAGCGAGTCTACGATAGGATATACCCTGGGTAGAGCATTATTGAAGGACCGTAGAGAAACCCCCTAGACAACTCCAGCGAGTCTACGATAGGATAGACCCTGGTTAGAGCATTTGTACCGGACAATATATATAAGTAGAAAGAGAGGTTTGCCACAATGTATATCATTATACATTTTGTTTTATACCGTAAGATAGTTGTGTGCTGCCTGACATAACAAATAAATAAAGATAAAATAAACAACATAAATGAAAATAGGTAAAATTAGGTAAAAGTAAAGTGTTTGTTTATTATAGTGTCACCCCTATTTAAAGGGCCAGTCATTTTTGACTTATGAGACACCTCTTTTTATGAACATCAGTACTTCCCGAATCCAATGCTTGTATACCTTCGACCTCCCGCTCCGTAGGTGGACGGCTTAACCACTATGTCACAAATGAAACTATGGTGTATTAAGCTAAGGTAAAATAAATGTAAACTAAAGCCAAGGGATATGCAACAATGGTAAATGAATTTGAAGTTGAAACTAATTTACAAGAATATGTGTTTCCAGGCAACTGCATACGATGAACTAACTACACAACAGGAAACAACTTTACCATTGACATAGACTAAAACTTGATCAATCGGTATCTCCGTCTCAAATGGAACAAACCAAGATGAGGTCTGACCACTGAGTTCCGGAGAGCACGTATCTAGTAGCCCGTCAACTGTAGCTGGAGCCGCACTGTAGTTGGATCCGACCCCTTGTAATGTGGAAGGTGAGTCCGCTATAATATTATCTGCGGATCAGATCAACACAATTATTAAGTATGGCTTTATTGAGACAAAATACATCAGAAAATCTATATAATGCTGTCACATGCAATCATGATGTTACATGCAATAAGTGCATGTCATGCTATTACATATAATAAGTATATAGCATGCTATTACATACAATAAGTATATATCATGATATTACATACAATAAGTATATATCATGCTATTACATACAATAGGCACATATCATGCTATTACATACAATAAGTATATAGCATGCTATTACATACAATAAGTATATAGCATGCTATTACATACAATAAGTATATATCATGATATTACATACAATAGGCACAATATCATGATATTAAATACAATAGGCACATATCATGCTATTACATACAATAAGTATATAGCATGCTATAACATACAATAAGTATATAGCATGCTATTACATACAATAAGTATATAGCATGCTGTTACATACAATAAGTATATATCATGCTATTACATACAATAGGCACATATCATGCTATTACATACAATAGGCAAATATCATGCTATTACATACAATAAGTATATAGCATGCTATTACATACAATAAGTATATAGCATGCTATTACATACAATAAGTATATATCATGATATTACATACAATAGGCACAATATCATGATATTAAATACAATAGGCACATATCATGCTATTACATACAATAAGTATATAGCATGCTATAACATACAATAAGTATATAGCATGCTATTACATACAATAAGTATATAGCATGCTGTTACATACAATAAGTATATATCATGCTATTACATACAATAGGCACATATCATGCTATTACATACAATAGGCAAATATCATGCTATTACATACAATAAGTATATAGCATGCTATTACATACAATAAGTATATAGCATGCTATTACATACAATAAGTATATATCATGATATTACATACAATAGGTATATCATGCTATTACATACAATAAGTATATATCATGCTATTATACAATAAGTATATCATGATATTAATACAATAGGATATATCATGCTATTACATACAATAAGTATATAGCATGCTGTTCATACAATAAGTATATATCATGCTATTACATACAATAAGTATATATCATGCTATTACATACAATAAGTATATATCATGCTGTTACATACAATAAGTATATATCATGCTGTTACATACAATAAGTATATATCATGCTATTACATACAATAAGTATATATCATGCTGTTACATACAATAAGTATATATCATGCTGTTACATACAATAAGTATATATCATGCTGTTACATACAATAAGTATATATCATGCTATTACATACAATAAGTATATATCATGCTATTACATACAATAAGTATATATCATGCTGTTACATACAATAAGTATATATCATGCTGTTACATACAATAAGTATATATCATGCTATTACATACAATAAGTATATATCATGCTATTACATACAATAAGTATATATCATGCTGTTACATACAATAAGTATATATCATGCTGTTACATACAATAAGTATATAGCATGCTATTACATACAATAAGTATATATCATGCTATTACATACAATAGGTACATATCATGCTATTACATACAATAAGTGTATATCATGCTATTACATACAATAGGCACATATCATGCTGTTACATATAATACGTATATAGCATGCTATTACATACAATAAGTATATAGCATGCTATTACATACAATAAGTGTATATCATGCTATTACATACAATAGGCACATATCATGCTATTACATACAATACGTATATATCATGCCGTTATATACAATAAGTATATATCATGCCGTTATATACAATAAGTATATATAGCATGCTGTTACATACAATAAGTATATATCATGCTGTTACATACAATAAGTATATATAGCATGCTGTTACATACAATAAGTATATATCATGCTGTTACATACAATAAGTATATATCATGCTGTTACATACAATAAGTATATATCATGATGTTACATACAATAAGTATATATCATGCTGTTACATACAATAAGTATATATCATGCTACTACATACAATAAGTATATATAGCATGCTATTACATACAATAAGTATATATCATGCTGTTACATACAATAGGTATATATCATGCTGTTACATACAATAAGTATATATAGCATGCTATTACATACAATAAGTATATATCATGCTGTTACATACAATAGGTATATATCATGCTGTTACATACAATAAGTATATATAGCATGCTATTACATACAATAATTATATATCATGCTGTTACATACAATAGGTATATATCATGCTGTTACATACAATAAGTATATATCATGCTGTTACATACAATAGGTATATATCATGCTGTTACATACAATAAGTATATATAGCATGCTATTACATACAATAAGTATATATCATGCTGTTACATACAATAAGTATATATAGCATGCTGTTACATACAATACGTATATATCATGCTATTACATACAATACGTATATATCATGCCGTTACATACAATACGTATATATCATGCTGTTACATACAATAAGTATATATCATGCTGTTACATACAATACGTATATATAGCATGCTGTTACATACAATAAGTATATATCATGCTGTTACATACAATAAGTATATATCATGCTGTTACATACAATAAGTATATATCATGCTGTTACATACAATAAGTATATATAGCATGCTGTTACATACAATACGTATATATCATGCTGTTACATACAATAAGTATATATAGCATGCTGTTACATACAATACGTATATATCATGCTGTTACATACAATAAGTATATATCATGCTGTTACATACAATAAGTATATATCATGCTGTTACATACAATAAGTATATTTAGCATGCTGTTATATACAATAAGTATATATCATGCTGTTACATACAATATGTATATATAGCATGCTGTTACATACAATAAGTATATATCATGCTGTTACATACAATAAGTATATATCATGCTGTTACATACAATAAGTATATATCATGTTGTTACATACAATAAGTATATATAGCATGCTGTTACATACAATAAGTATATATCATGCTATTACATACAATAATTATATATCATGCTGTTACATACAATAAGTATATATCATGCTGTTACATACAATAAGTATATATAGCATGCTGTTACATACAATAAGTATATATCATGCTGTTACATACAGTAAGTATATATCATGCTGTTACATACAATAAGTATATTTAGCATGCTGTTGCATACAATAAGTATATATCATGCTGTTACATACAATAAGTATATTTAGCATGCTGGTGCATACAATAAGTATATATCATGCTGTTACATACAATAAGTATATATCATGCTATTACATACAATAGGCACATATCATGCTGTTACATACAATAAGTATATATCATGCTATTACATACAATAAGTATATATAGCATGCTGTTACATACAATAAGTATATATCATGCTGTTACATACAATAAGTATATATATCATGCTGTTACATACAATAAGCATATATCATGCTGTTACATACAATAAGTATATAGCATGCTGTTACATACAATAAGTATATAGCATGCTGTTACATACAATAAGTATATATCATGCTGTTACATACAATAAGTATATATCATGCTATTACATACAATAAGTATATATAGCATGCTGTTACATACAATAAGTATATATCATGCTATTACATACAATAGGCACATATCATGCTGTTACATACAATAAGTATATGTCATGCTGTTACATACAATAAGTATATATAGCATGCTGTTACATACAATAAGTATATATCATGCTGTTACATACAATAAGTATATATCATGCTATTACATACAATAGACACATATCATGCTGTTACATACAATAAGTATATATCATGCTATTACATACAATAAGTATATATCATGCTGTTACATACAATAAGTATATATCATGCTGTTACATACAATAAGTATATATCATGCTGTTACATACAATAAGTATATGTCATGCTGTTACATACAATAAGTATATATCATGCTATTACATACAATAAGTATATATCATGCTATTACATACAATACGTATATAACATGCTGTTACATACAATAAGTATATAGCATGCTGTTACATACAATAAGTATATATCATGCTGTTACATACAATAAGTATATAGCATGCTATTACATACAATAAGTATATATCATGCTGTTACATACAATAAGTATATATCATGCTGTTACATACAATCAGTATATATCATGCTGTTACATACAATAAATATATATAGCATGCTATTACATACAATAAGTATATATCATGCTATTATATACAATAAGCACATAGCATGCTATTACATACAATAAGCACATAACATGGTTCGACTTTAAAATATCAAATTAAAACAAATGAAACATTAAAATGCACATGTAATTGTCAGCTGTGGTGATGATGATTGAGCTTATTTACCCTCGCCTCCGGCGAACCATATGGGCATATAAGTTATACATATATTTTAACATGCATACCATATAGTGGTGATATTTAGATATTCTATAGATGACTTATTGTTGAACATAAAATGTATGTTTTACGTTTATTTATTGTCGCTACCGGTTGCCCATATGAGCGACGCCTCCTGAAGATATTAGTCATTTTATATTTTTGGAGGATAGTGCAATGATACAGAGAGAGACCTATTCCAGAGTCTCCTCTGGTTCTTTTACGTGCACGATGCACAGCACCGACACGAGACCTCAGTTTAAAGTCCCATCTGAAAGACTGTTAATTTTATTAGGGTCAGACAGGGGGGTCGAACCTGCGATCCCGGGATTACAAATCCAGCGTGTTACCACTGGACTACAGATCCGTCTGTGAACAAAATAACATAAACTTAGCCAATCGACATACGTGCTTGACAATTGTCACCATGGTAATGCTTGTAACATGAGCTTAGTTCTGGCATGCAGTGTCCGGACCATGGATCGCAGAAGCCTGAACACTGGCAATCATACATGCAGTCATATCCAAATGTGGAATCCGGACAAATACCTGAAGCAAAGAACGTTGCATTGTGGAATCTGGACAAATACCTGAAGCAAAGAACGTTGCATTGTGGAATCCGGACAAATACCTTAAGCAAAGAACGTTGCATTGTGGAATCCGGACAAATACCTGAAGCAAAGAACGTTACATTGTGGAATCCGGACAAATACCTTAAGCAAAGAATGTTGCATTGTGGAATCCGGACAAATACCTGAAGCAAAGAACGTTGCATTGTGGAATCCGGACAAATACCTTAAGCAAAGAACGTTGCATTGTGGAATCCGGACAAATACCTGAAGCAAAGAACGTTGCATTGTGGAATCCGGACAATTACCTGAAGCAAAGAACGTTGCATTGTGGAATCCGGACAAATACCTGAAGCAAAGAACGTTGCATTGTGTAACTGGGACAAATACCTGGAACAAAGAATGTTGCATTGTGGAATCCGGACAAATACCTGAAGCAAAGAACGTTGCATTGTGGAATCCGGACAAATACCTGAAGCAAAGAACGTTGCATTGTATAACTGGGACAAATACCTGGAACAAAGAATGTTGCATTGTGGAATCCGGACAAATACCTGAAGCAAAGAACGTTGCATTGTGGAATCCGGACAAATACCTGAAGCAAAGAACGTTGCATTGTGGAATCCGGACAAATACCTGAAGCAAAGAACGTTGTATTGTGTAACTAGGACAAATACCTGAAGCAAAGAACGTTGCATTGTGGAATCCGGACAAATACCTGAAGCAAAGAACGTTGCATTGTGGAATCCGGACAAATACCTGAAGCAAAGGACGTTGCATTGTGGAATCCGGACAAATACCTGAATCAAAGAACGTTGTATTGTGTAACTGGGACAAATACCTGAAGCAAAGAACGTTGCATTGTGTAACTGGAACAAATACCTGAAGCAAAGAACGTTGCATTGTGGAATCCGGACAAATACCTGAAGCAAAGAACGTTGCATTGTGGAATCCGGAAAAATACCTGAAGCAAAGAACGTTGCATTGTGGAATCCGGACAAATACCTGAATCAAAGAACGTTGCATTGTGTAACTGGGACAAATACCTGAAGCAATGAACGTTGCACTGTGTAACTGGGACAAATACCTGGAACAAAGAATGTTGCATTGTGGAATCCGGACAAATACCTGAAGCAAAGAACGTTGCACTGTGTAACTGGGACAAATACCTGGAACAAAGAACGTTGCATTGTGGAATCCGGACAAATACCTGAAGCAAAGAACGTTGCATTGTGTAACTGGGATAAATACCTGAAGCAAAGAACGTTGCACTGTGTAACTGGGACAAATACCTGAAATACTGAACAGTACATTGTGTAACTGCTGCTTTGGCAGTCCTGTTTCCAAGTAATTTTAGTGTTTTGTTCCAATTTCAGTTCTGTATGCATACAATTTTACAAGCATTATTTCCGTATAAAACATCGACAATCGAACAGACCCTCGATATTTCGGGCAATCTGTTGCAGTATATCTATGTACCAGCATCTCTCTCTGTACCAGAATATTTCTCTGTACCGGCATCTCTCTCTGTACCAGCATATGTCTCTCTGTACCGGCATCTCTCTGTACCAGCATCTCTCTCTCTCTGTACCAGCATCTCTTTCTGTACCAGCATTTCTCTGTACCAGCATATCTCTCTGTACCAGCATCTCTCTCTCTCTCTCTGTACAAGCAGCTCTCTCTCTCTCTGTACCAGCATCTCTCTGTACCAGCATCTCTCTGTGCCAGCATCTCTCTGTACCAGCATCTCTCTCTGTACCAGCATCTCTCTCTCTGTACCAGCATATCTCTCTATCTGTACCAGCACAATCTCTCTCTGTACCAGCATCTCTCTCTCTCTGTACCAGCATCTCTCTCTCTCTCTGTGTACCAGCATCTCTCTCTGTACCAGCATCTCTCTCTGTACCGGCATCTCTCTCTTTCTCGGTACCAGTATCTCTCTCTGTACCAGCATCTCTCTCTGTACCTGCATCTCTCTCTCTCTCTGTACCAGCATCTCTCTCTGTACCAGCCTCTCACTCTGTACCAGCATCTCTCTGTACCAGCATCTCTCTGTACCAGCATCTCTCTCTCTGCACCAGCATCTCTCTGTACCAACATATCTCTCTCTGTACCAGCATATCTCTCTGTACCAGTATCTCTCTGTACCAGCATCTCTCTGTACCAGCATCTCTCTCTCTGTACCAGCATCTCTCTGTACCAGCATCTCTCTCTGTATCGGCATCTCTCTCTCTCTCTCCTCTCTCTCTCTCTCTCTCTCTCTCAGCATCTCTCTCTGTACCAGCATATCTCTCTGTACCGGCATCTCTCTTTCTCTCTCTCTCAGCATCTCTCTCTGTACCAGCATCTCTCTCTGTACCGTATCTCTACAGCTACCTATCTACTGCTATCTATTTACTAACGACTTACTACTATTACAGTATCCGTCAATATTTCTCCAGTTTCTTTCACAGCTGCCTGGACAAACACCTTCAATCTCATTAGCTATCGATATGACGTCAGAAGCACAGAAGCACATCTCGGAACAATCCATACCACAGTAATGTTCTATGCACCCTGTCAATTAAACCATAGATATATAAGTTATAATAATAGAGGAAATAAAATACTTTATATTTAAACGTAGAATGTCATCTGACAAAGTAATTCTTCCATGAACGTAGAATCTCATATGACAAAGTAATTCTTCCTTGAACGTAGAATCTCATATGACAAAGTAATTCTTCATTGAACGTAGAATCTCATATGACAAAGTAATTCTTCCATGAACGTAGAATCTCATATGACAAAGTAATTCTTCCATGAACGTAGAATCTCATATAACAAGGTTATTCTTCTATGAGCCCCCCAACCTCCATAGTATAAGAATTATGGAGAATCCCAGTAAACGAAAGAACACACAATATTATATTTTAACTGTTTTCAGTGAACACAAATTACTCAACAATGTATAGTATGTATTTACCTCCAAGTACCCAAAACTCTAGCATATGTAGTTGGCGCCGTTCACCGGGTAACATAATTCGCACATATCGACCAACAATAGATGACACAGGAATAACAATATCTATCTTAGCCGTGGTTTTGGAGCTGAAGTCTGTATAAATAAGTTCTGCCTCGCTGAAGTCTGAGGAGTTACTCACGTGAATTTGGAAGCCGATAATAAACGATGTAACTCCTGCATATAATAGAGGACAATATACAATATTAGATTAAAGATCAAAGATCGACTTTATAAGTATTGGATTAACGAATGAAGTGTTGTATGGGCATTCTCTTGGGTTCGAGCTCTGTCGTGTGGTGATGGGCGGATCACTGTACCGGCCCAATCACTGTACCGGCCCAATCACTGTACTCGCCCATATGGTTCGCCGGAGTCGAGGGTAAATAAGCTCAATCATCACTGGCCACATCACGGTTGTCATTCTTACGGCGGTGTTTGGGTCTATGGTTCATATTGCCACTTTTATCGCTAATCCAATCACTCACTTATATACTGTAATGGTGTAGATATCATGATAAAATATGTTCTTATCCAATTTCTAGAATCCTAGTCATATCTATATATGTATAATTTTTTATTTATATGTCCATATATTATTGTCATGTGTAAATGTTTAAAATTGCATCTGTAATTGTGAAGGGCAATAGAATAATGTTTAATTGTTGCGCTATATAAATGCTATGTATTTGTATTTGTATTTATACAAGTGATTTGAAGTAAACGTTAATAGACGGAACACTCTACCTCCCCCCCCCCCCCACCAATATTAGTCATATATGTTGAAAACTAAATAGTAAGTATGGCAAAACTAGTATTCGAGTACCCAGTTCGATCCCCGTCTGACCCTCATAAAGCAGCATTACATCGTAATAAAGGATGTTTTGGGTAAAATATAAATACTAATGTGTGTGTGTTTACAAAATTCGAAATAGTCGCTCAGAAACGATAAAATTCCAATAAATATAAACCGTCGTATACGCGAATTTGTTTATCAACACACGGAATGTAAACACGCACAGCGCGCACAGAGGATGTAGAACAACGTATATATTTTGAACATGAAATACTATCTATCTACCTTCCTCTAATGTCGAACACCTCGCGGGGATGTAGACATGTCCCTAACAGACTTAGATAACAGAGGTAGGAATCAACATCTTAAGTAATTTAATTAAAAAAGACAACGTGGGACAAATGGGGACGATGCATTCCGAATGTAAACAAGTGCGGACTATGCGTTCCGGTTGTAAACAAGTACGTGACCGATCGACTCGGAAAGTCCTACTTTCAGTTTCGAGTTTGTTTTATCGCAAAAAAACACTGTTTACCAAATGAACATAAGCATACAAAGTATAATGTTAGAATGTGTAGCAGCATTGCTACCCATACGTAAAATTTGAATTGTTCAAATATATGTTATGTCATACGATGTAATGCTGCTTTAACAGTCTTTCAGTTCAGAGTATAGATTAGCAAATGAGACAAAATTAGCTAAAAAACTAACAGTTTGTATGTGTCCTCAGATGGACAAGTAAATCAATGCCAATTGTTCCTTTCAATTTTCAATAAACACAGTAATTATTTTAATCAGTGATCATTGAAGGGGGGTGGGGTGAAATAATCCACACACACTGAACCGTAAGTGTGAAAAGGCTTAACTCTAGTGGCACACGAAAAGAGATGGGGTGTGGTAACCTATCAAACATTTTATTAATTTATTTTGTTAATTTATTTATGAACAAATATAATTGTTTATAATCGAGCTGTTCTATTATGTAAAATGGCCACTCACCGTTCCCTCTGTTCTTAATCTGGATCATGCTAATCGTGAACAGATTCTGTAGGTCCACATACCAGAAAGGTGACGTCAGAGCATTGCTCGCGTAGAATTTATTGATAGCGCCGTCGTTGGCGTTCTTTGGCTCACCTACTTCGGTAGAACTTCCAAATGACGGTTTGTTGTATGTCAGATGCCGCCCTGAACAAATGCATGAAACATAATCTTAGTATTCAAACACTTATCTAATCAAGATTAATTTCAAATACAGGAACGTTTCTTCAAATAGTCATTTAAATGTTAACCATTTCCTTTTTAACATCCAAAATTATATGTTTGCTGGAGACATACATTTATCTATATAGAGTTTGCTGGAAACATACATTTATCTATATATAGAGTTTTGCAGGAGACATACATTTATCTATATATATATTGGCTGGAGACATACATTTATCTATAAATAGAGTTTTGCTGGAGACATACATGTATCTATATAGAGTTTTGCTGGAAACATACATTTATCTATATATAGAGTTTTGATGGAGACATACATTTATCTATATATAGAGTTTTGCTGGAGACATACATTTATCTATATAGAGTTTTGCTGGAAACATACATTTATCTATATATAGTTTAGCTGGAAACATACATTTATCTATATATAGAGTTTTGCTGGAGACATACATTATCTATATAGAGTTTTGCTGGAAACATACATTTATCTATATAGAGTTTTGCTGGAAACATACATTTATCTATATATAGAGTTTTGCTGGAAACATACATTTATCTATATAGAGTTTTGCTGGAAACATACATTTCTCTATATATAGTTTGGCTGGAGACATACATTTATCTATATATAGTTTTGCTGGAAGAATACATTTCTCTATATATAGTTTGGCTGGAGACATACATTTATCTATATATAGTTTGGCTGGAGACATACATTTATCTATATATAGTTTTGCTGGAAGCATACATTTCTCTATATATAGTTTTGCTGGAGACATACATTTATCTATATATATATTGGCTGGAGACATACATTTACCTATATATAGAGTTTTGCTGGAAACATACATTTATCTATATATAGAGTTTTGCTGGAAACATACATTTATCTATATATAGAGTTTAGCTGGAGACATACATTTTTCTATATATAGAGTTTTGCAGGAGACATACATTTATCTATATATAGAGTTTTGCTGGAGACATACATGTATCTATATATATATTGGCTGGAGACATACATTTATTTATATATAGAGTTTTGCAGGAGACATACATTTATCTATATATAGAGTTTTGCAGGAGACATACATTTATTTATATATAGAGTTTTGCTGGAAACATACATTTATCTATATATAGAGTTTTGCAGGAGACATACATTTATCTATATATAGAGTTTTGCTGGAGACATACATTTATCTATAATCTATATATAGAGTTTTGCTGGAGACATACATTTATCTATATATAGAGTTTTGCTGGAGACATACATTTATCTATATATAGAGTTTTGCTGGAAACATACATTTACCTATATATAGTTTGGCTGGAGACATACATTTATCTATATAGAGTTTTGCTGGAGACATACATTTATCTATATAGAGTGTTGCTGGAAACATACATTTATCTATATAGAGTTTTGCTGGAAACATACATGTATCTATATATATGTTTGCTGGATACATACATTTATCTATATATATATTGGCTGGAGACATACATTTATCTATATATATATTTGCTGGAGACATCCATTTATCTATAAATAGTTTTGCTGGAGACATACATTTATCTATATATAGTTTTGCTGGAGACATACATTTATCTATATAGAGTTTTGCAGGAGACATACATGTATCTATAAATAGTTTGGCTGGAGACATCCATTTATCTATATAGAGTTTGGCTGGAGACATACATTTATCTATATATATATTTGCAGGAGACATACATTTATCTATATATATATTTGCTGGAGACATACATTTATCTATATATATATATTTGCTGGAGACATACATTTATCTATATATAGTTTTGCTGGAGACATACATTTATCTATATAGAGTTTTGCTGGAGACATACATTTATCTATATAGAGTTTTGCAGGAGACATACATTTATCTATATATATATTTGCTGGAGACATACATTTATCTATATATATATTTGCTGGAGACATACATTTATCTATATATATATTTGCTGGAGACATCCACTTATCTATATATAGTTTGGCTGGAAACATACATTTATCTATATATATATTTGCTGGAGACATACATTTATCTATATATATATTTGCTGGAGACATACATTTATCTATATATATATTTGCTGGAGACATACATTTATCTATATATATATATTTGCTGGAGACCTACATTTATCTATATATAGTTTTGCTGGAGACATACATTTATCTATATAGAGTTTTGCTGGAGACATACATTTATCTATATATATATTTGCTGGAGACATACATTTATCTATATATATATTTGCTGGAGACATACATTTATCTATATATATATTTGCTGGAGACATACATTTATCTATATATATATTGGCTGGAGACATACATTTATCTATATATATTTGCTGGAGACATACATTTATCTATATATAGTTTGGCTGGAGACATCCACTTATCTATATATAGTTTGGCTGGAGACATCCATTTATCTATATATAGTTTGGCTGGAGACATCCATTTATCTATATATAGTTTGGCTGGAGACATACATTTATCTATATATAGTTTGGCTGGAGACATACATTTATCTATATATAGTTTGGCTGGAGACATCCACTTATCAATATATAGTTTGGCTGGAGACATACATTTATCTATATATATATTTGCTGGAGACATACATTTATCTATATATATATTTGCTGGAGACATACATTTATCTATATATATATTTGCAGGAGACATCCATTTATCTATATATATATTAGCAGGAGACATACATTTATCTATATATATATTTGCTGGAGACATACATTTATCTATATATATATTTGCAGGAGACATGCATTTATCTATATATATATTAGCAGGAGACATACATTTATCTATATATAGTTTGGCTGGAGACATACATTTATCTATATATATATTTGCAGGAGACATCCATTTATCTATATATATATTTGCAGGAGACATATATTTATCTATATATATATTTGCAGGAGACATCCATTTATCTATATATATATTTGCAGGAGACATACATTTATCTATATATAATTTGGCTGGAGACATACATTTATCTATATATATATTGGCTGGAGACATACATTTATCTATATATATATTTGCTGGAGACATCCATTTATCTATATATAGTTTTGCTGGAGACATACATTTATCTATATATAGTTTGGCTGGAGACATACATTTATCTATATATATATTGGCTGGAGACATACATTTATCTATATATATATTGGCTGGAGACATCCACCTATCTATATATATATTTGCTGGAGACATCCATTTATCTATATATATATATTGGCTGGAGACATACATTTATCTATATATATATTTGCAGGAGACATACATTTATCTATATATATATTGGCTGGAGACATACATTTATCTATATATATATTGGCTGGAGACATACATTTATCTATATATAGTTTGGCTGGAGACATACATTTATCTATATATATATTGGCTGGAGACATACATTTATCTATATATATATTGGCTGGAGACATACATTTATCTATATATATATTGGCTGGAGACATCCATTTATCTATATATAGTTTTGCTGGAGACATACATTTATCTATATATAGTTTTGCTGGAGACATACATTTATCTATATAGAGTTTTGCAGGAGACATACATGTATCTATAAATAGTTTGGCTGGAGACATCCATTTATCTATATAGAGTTTGGCTGGAGACATACATTTATCTATATATATATTTGCAGGAGACATACATTTATCTATATATATATATTTGCTGGAGACATACATTTATCTATATATAGTTTTGCTGGAGACATACATTTATCTATATAGAGTTTTGCTGGAGACATACATTTATCTATATAGAGTTTTGCAGGAGACATACATTTATCTATATATATATTTGCTGGAGACATACATTTATCTATATATATATTTGCTGGAGACATACATTTATCTATATATATATTTGCTGGAGACATCCACTTATCTATATATAGTTTGGCTGGAAACATACATTTATCTATATATATATTTGCTGGAGACATACATTTATCTATATATATATTTGCTGGAGACATACATTTATCTATATATATATTTGCTGGAGACATACATTTATCTATATAGAGTTTGCTGGAACATACATTTATCTATATATAATTTTGCGGAGACATACATTTTCTATATATATATTGGCTGGAGACATACATTTATCTATAATAGATTTTGCTGGAGACATACATGTATCTATATAGAGTTTTGCTGGAGACATACATTTATCTATATATAGAGTTTTGATGGAGACATACATTTATCTATATATAGAGTTTTGCTGGAGACATACATTTATCTATATAGAGTTTTGCTGGAGACATACATTTATCTATATATAGTTTAGCTGGAAACATACATTTATCTATATATAGATTTGCTGGAGACATACATTATCTATATAGAGTTTTGCTGGAAACATACATTTATCTATATAGAGTTTTGCTGGAAACATACATTTATCTATATATAATTTGCTGGAACATACATTTATCTATATAATTTTGCTGGAACATACATTTTCTATATATAGTTTGGCTGGAGACATACATTTATCTATATATAGTTTTGCTGGAGAATACATTTTCTATATATAGTTTGGCTGGAGACATACATTTATCTATATATAGTTTGGCTGGAGACATACATTTATCTATATATAGTTTTGCTGGAGGCATACATTTATCTATATATAGTTTTGCTGGAGACATACATTTATCTATATATATATTGGCTGGAGACATACATTTATCTATATATAATTTGCTGGAACATACATTTATCTATATATAGTTTGCTGGAGACATACATTTATCTATATATAGTTTGCTGGAGACATACATTTATCTATATATAGATTTGCAGGAGACATACATTTATCTATATATAGTTTTGCTGGAGACATACATTTATCTATATATATATTGGCTGGAGACATACATTTATCTATATATAGTTTTGCTGGAGACATACATTTATCTATATATAGTTTTGCAGGAGACATACATTTATCTATATATAGATTTGCTGGAACATACATTTATCTATATATAATTTGCGGGACATACATTTATCTATATAATTTGCTGGAGACATACATTTATCTATATATATATTTGGGAGACTACATTTATCTATATATAGTTTGCTGGAGACATACATTTATCTATATATAGTTTGGCTGGAGACATACATTTATCTATATATAGTTTGCTGGAGACATACATTTATCTATATATTTGGGTTTTTTTTGTTTGTGTTTTTTTTGTTTGTGGTTTTTTTTTATTGGCTGGAGACATACATTTATCTATATATAGTTTGGCTAGAGACATACATTTATTTATAAATATGTATGCAATTAATTGAAAATAGAATCATTCTCACCACTGGGAAGCTCTATTTCACATATTTCTAGCTTGTTCCCAGACGCTTGCAGCTGTACAGTTATGTATTTGGTAGAACGGCGTCGCGTGCAGACAACACCCACGCGCGTATCTGTAATGAGCTGACCAGGGTCCGTGTAGCAGAGAGTTGTCTGGTCCTGAACCGACGATAAACCAGCGTAAACACTGAACCCAGCCACAGCAGCTGAAAATGGTAATATACGACACCGCATCCTGTATCTACTGTGCTGATTATACATGACTATATACATGTAACATGACTATCTACATGTAACATGACTATATACATGTAACATGACTATATACATGTAACATGACTATATACATGTAACATGACTATATACATGTATCTACTTTCAGTGTGGTTTGCTATAGATCTACATATAAATACAACAAAACTGTTCATATTGCATAATGAATGGATGAATGCTTGAATGAATGGATGGATGGATGGATGCTTGAATGAATGGATGGATGGATGGATGAATGGATGGATGGATGCTTGAATGAATGAATGAATGGATGGATGGATGGATGGATGGATGCTTGAATGAATGGATGGATGGATGCTTGAATGAATGGATGGATGGATGTATGGATGCTTGAATGAATGGATGGATGGATGGATGCTTGAATGAATGGGTGGATGGATGGATGGATGGATGCTTGAATGAATGGATGGATGGATGGATGGATGCTTGAATGAATGGATGGATGGATGGATGCTTGAATGAATGGATGGATGGATGGATGCTTGAATGAATGGATGGATGCTTGAATGAATGGATGGATGGATGGATGCTTGAATGAATGGATGGATGGATCTGAATGAATGGATGGATGGATGGATGATTGAATGAATGGATGGATGGATGATTGAATGAATGGACGGATGGATGGATGCTTGAATGAATGGATGGATGGATGGATGGATGCTTGAATGAATGAATAGATGGATGGATGCTTGAATGGATGGATGGATGGATGGATGCTTGAATGAATGGATGGATGGATGGATGCTTGAATGGATGGATGGATGATTGAATGAATGAATGGATGGATGGATGGATGCTTGAATGAATGGATGGATGGATGCTTGAATGAATGGATGGATGGATGCTTGAATGAATGGATGGATGGATGCTTGAATGAATGTATGGATGGATGGATGGATGATTGGATGGATGGATGATTGAATGAATGGATGGATGGATGGATGTATGGTGCTTGAATGAATGGATGGATGGATGGATGCTTGAATGAATGGATGGATGGATGCTTGAATGAATGGATGGATGGATGGATGCTTGAATGAATGGATGGATGGATGCTTGAATGAATGAATGGATGTATGGATGATTGAATGAATGGATGGATGGATGGATGGATGCTTGAATGAATGTATGGATGGATGATTGAATGAATGGATGGATGTATGGATGATTGAATGAATGGATGGATGGATGGATGCTTGAATAAATGTATGGATGGATGATTGAATGAATGGATGGATGGATGATTGAATGAATGGATGAATGGATGGATGATTGAAAGAATGGATGGATGGATGCTTGAATGAATGGATGGATGTATGCTTGAATGGATGGATGGATGATTGAATGAATGAATGGATGGATGGATGGATGGATGGATGGATGCTTGAATGAATGGATGGATGGATGCTTGAATGGATGAATGGATGGATGGATGGGAATGGATGCTTGAATGAAGAATGGATGGATGGATGATGATTGAATGAATGGATGGATGGATGATTGAATGAATGGATGGATGGATGGATGCTTGAATGAATGGGGATGGATGGATGCTTGAATGAATGGATGGATGGATGCTTGAATGAATGGATGGATGGATGCTTGAATGAATGGATGGATGGATGGATGCTAATGAATGGATGGATGGATGGATGGATGCTTGAATGAATGGATGGATGGATGCTTGAATGAATGGATGGATGGATGGATGGATGCTTGAATGAATGGATGGATGGATGGATGGATGGATGGATGGATGGATGCTTGAATGAATGAATGGATGGATGGATGGATGCTTGAATGAATGAATGCATGAATAGATGGATGGATGGATGGATGATTGCTTGAATGATTAAATGAATTAATTACTGAAGGACTGACTATATGAATCAATGACTTTATTTACAGAGTGTGACCCAATTAGCTATGAGACTAATCTGCATTTTGGTAATCTATATAACAAACACAAAAGACAACACAACAGGTTCATAAAATATGACAACATGTACACAACAAATGAACTGTAAGCGGTGATATAACTAAAAAAGTACATTTTGAGGGTATGGTAACTGACATGTAATAATAGCGTTTACGAACAGATATCTTTCAATCAGTTTACACTTACTGACTCGACGGAGTTGTCCGGTTATGTTGTGTGGCTTGTCAGTGGTGGAGGGATTCAAACATTGAAATGTTTGTATCCAGTTCCATCCAGTTAGTAAATCACAACTGCGAAAAACTGAATATGTGCAAACCATTTTAGCATATCTTATTCACCATTGCCAGAGTAAAGATGGGAATATTGAGTGGTCATATATTTTATAGATGCGGGTCCAAAACTCTGCTTGAGAGTACTCTAGTGGCTGTGTAGATGCGGGTCCACAACCCGGCTTGTGTCATTGTCTTGAGAGTACTCTAGTGACTGTGTAGATGCGGGTCAACAACCCGGCATGAGAGTACTCTAGTGATTGTGTAGATGCGGGTCTACAACCCGGCTTGAGAGTACTCTAGTGGCTGTGTAGATGCGGGTCCACAACCCGGCTTGCGAGAACTCTAGTGACTGTAGATGAGGATCCACTACCCGGCATGAGAGTACTCTAGTGGATGTGTAGATGCGGGTCCACACCACGGCTTGCGAGAACTCTAGTGGATGTGTAGATGCGGGTCCACAACCCGGCGTGAGAGAACTCTAGTGGCTGCGTAGATGAGGATCCACAACCCGGCTTGAGAGAACTCTAGTGGCTGTGTAGATGCGGGTCCACAACCCAGTTTGAGAGTACTCTAGTGGCTGTGTAGATGAGGGTCCACAACCCGGCGTGAGAGAACTCTAGTGGCTGTGTAGATGCGGGTCTACAACCCGGCGTGAGAGAACTCTAGTGGCTGTGTAGATGCGGGACCACAACCCGGCTTGAGAGTACTATAGTGGCTGTGTAGATGCGGGTCAACAACCCGGCTTGAGAGTACTCTAGTGACTGTGTAGATGCGGGTCCACAACCCGGCTTGAGAGTACTCTAGTGGCTTTGTAGATGCGGGTGCACAACCCGGCTTGATAGTACTCTAGTGGCTGTGTAGATGCGGGTCCACAACCCGGCTTGAGAGTACTCTAGTGGCTGTGTAGATGCGGGTCCACAACCCGGCTTGGGAGTACTCTAGTGACTGTGTAGATGCGTGTCCACAACCCGGCTTGAGAGTACTCTAGTGACTGTGTAGATGCGGGTCCACAACCAGGCTTGAGAGTACTCTAGTGACTTTGTAGATGCGGGTCCACAACCCGGCTTGAGAGTACTCTAGTGACTTTGTAGATGCGGGTCCACAACCCGGCTTGAGAGTACTCTAGTAACTGTGTAAATGCGGGTCCACAACCCGACATGAGAGTACTCTAGTGACTGTGTAGATGAGGGTCCACAACCCGGCTTGAGAGAACTCTAGTGGCTGTGTAGATGAGGGTCCACAACACGGCTTGAGAGAACTCTAGTGACTGTGTAGATGCGGGTCCACAACCCGGCATGAGAGTACTCTAGTGACTGTGTAAATGCGGGTCCACAGCCCGGCGTGGGAGTACTCTAGTGACTTTGTAGATGCGGGTCCACAACCCGACTTGAGAGTACTGTAGTGACTGTGTAGATGAGGATCCACTACCCGGCATGAGAGTACTCTAGTGGATGTGTAGATGCGGGTCCACAGCACTGCTTGATAGTACTCTAGTGGCTGTGTAGATGCGGGTCCACAACCCGGCTTGAGAGTACTCTAGTGGCTGTGTAGATGCGGGTCAACAACCCGGATTGAGAGTACTCTAGTGGCTGTGTAGATGCGGGTCCACAACCCGGCTTGAGAGTACTCTAGTGACTGTGTAGATGCGGGTCTACAACCCGGCGTGAGAGAACTCTAGTGGCTGTGTAGATGCGGGTCCACAACCCGGCTTGCGAGAAATCTAGTGACTGTGTAAATGAGGATCCACTACCCGGCATGAGAGTACTCTAGTGGATGTGTAGATGTGGGTCCACACCACGGCTTGCGAGAACTCTAGTGGCTGTGTAGATGAGGGTCCACAACCCGGCTTGAGAGAACTCTAGTGGCTGTGTAGATGCGGGTCCACAACCAGGCTTGAGAGTACTCTAGTGGATGTGTAGATGCGGGTCCACAACCCGGCATGAGAGTACTCTAGTGGATGTGTAGATGCGGGTCCACACCACGGCTTGCGAGAACTCTAGTGGCTGTATAGATGCGGGTCCACAACCCAACTTGAGAGAACTCTAGTGGCTGTGTAGATGAGGATCCACAACCCGGCATCAGAGTACTCTAGTGGCTGTGTATATGCGGGTCCACAACCCGGCATGAGAGTACTCTAGTGGCTGCGTAGATGCGGGTCCACAATCCGTCTTGAGAGTACTCTAGTGGCTGCGTAGATGCGGGTCCACAATCCGGCTTGAGAGTACTCTAGTGACTGTGTAGATGCGGGTCCACAACCCGGCTTGAGAGTACTCTAGTGACTTTGTAGATGCGGGTCCACAACCCGGCTTGAGAGTACTCTAGTAACTGTGTAGATGAGTGTCCACAACCCGGCTTGAGAGAACTTTAGTGGCTGTGTAGATGAGGGTCCACAACCCGGCTTGAGAGTACTCTAGTGGCTGTGTAGATGCGGGTCCACAACCCGGCTTGAGAGTACTATAGTAGCTGTGTAGATGCGGGTCAACAACCCGGCTTGAGAGAACTCTAGTGGCTGTGTAGATGCGGGTCCACAACCCGGCTTGAGAGTACTCTAGTGGCTTTGTAGATGCGTGTCCACAACCCGGCTTGATAGTACTCTAGTGGCTGTGTAGATGCGGGTCCACAACCCGGCTTGAGAGTACTCTAGTGGCTGTGTAGATGCGGGTCCACAACCCGGCTTGCGAGAACTCTAGTGACTGTAGATGAGGATCCACTACCCGGCATGAGAGTACTCTAGTGGATGTGTAGATGCGGCTCCACACCACGGCTTGCGAGAACTCTAGTGGCTATGTCGATGCGTGTCCACAACCCGGCATGAGAGTACTCTAGTGGATGTGTAGATGCGGGTCCACAACCCGGCGTGAGAGAACTCTAGTGGCTGCGTAGATGAGGATTCACAACCCGGCTTGAGAGAACTCTAGTGGCTGTGTAGATGCGGGTCCACAACCCAGTTTGAGAGTACTCTAGTGGCTGTGTAGATGAGGGTCCACAACCCGGCGTGAGAGAACTCTAGTGGCTGTGTAGATGCGGGTCTACAACCCGTCGTGAGAGAACTCTAGTGGCTGTGTAGATGCGGGACCACAACCCGGCTTGAGAGTACTATAGTGGCTTTGTAGATGCGGGTCAACAACCCGGCTTGAGAGTACTCTAGTGGCTGTGTAGATGCGGGTCCACAACCCGGCTTGATAGTACTCTAGTGGCTTTGTAGATGCGGGTGCACAACCCGGCTTGATAGTACTCTAGTGGCTGTGTAGATGCGGGTCCACTACCCGGCTTGAGAGTACTCTAGTGGCTGTGTAGATGCGGGTCCACAACCCGGCTTGCGAGAACTCTAGTGACTGTAGATGAGGATCCACTACCCGGCATGAGAGTACTCTAGTGGATGTGTAGATGCGGGTCCACACCACGGCTTGCGAGAACTCTAGTGGCTATGTCGATGCGGGTCCACAACCCGGCATGAGAGTACTCTAGTGGATGTGTAGATGCGGGTCCACAACCCGGCGTGAGAGTACTCTAGTGGCTATGTCGATGCGGGTCCACAACCCGGCTTGAGAGAACTCTAGTGGCTGTGTAGATGAGGATCCACAACCCGCATGAGAGTACTCTAGTGGCTGTGTAGATGCGGGTCCACAACCCGGCTTGAGAGAACTATAGTGGCTGTGTAGATGAGGATCCACAACCCGGCATGATAGTACTCTAGTTGCTGTTTAGATGCGGGTCCACAACCCTGCATGATAGTACTCTAGTGGCTGCGTAGATGCGGGTCCACAACCCGGCTTGAGAGTACTCTAGTGACTGCGTAGATGCGGGTCCACAACCCGGCTTGAGAGAACTCTAATGGCTGTGTAGATGCGGGTCCACAACCCAGTTTGAGAGTACTCTAGTGGCTGTGTAGATGAGGGTCCACAACCCGGCGTGAGAGAACTCTAGTGGCTGTGTAGATGCGGGTCTACAACCCGGCGTGAGAGAACTCTAGTGGCTGTGTAGATGAGGGTCCACAACCCGGCTTGAGAGAGAGAGAGCTCTAGTGGATGTGTAGATGCGGGTCCACAACCCGGCTTGAGAGTACTCTAGTGGATGTGTAGATGCGGGTCCACAACCCGGCGTGAGAGTACTCTAGTGGCTATGTCGATGCGGGTCCACAATCCGGCTTGAGAGTACTCTAGTGACTGTGTAGATGCGGGACAACAACCCGGCTTGAGAGTACTCAAGTGGATGTGTAGATGCTGGTCCACAACCCGGCGTGAGAGTACTCAAGTGACTATGTCGATGCGGGTCCACAACCCGGCGTGAGAGTACTCTAGTGGCTATGACGATGCGGGTCCACAACCCGGCGTGAGAGTACTCTAGTGGCTTTGTCGATGCGGGTCCACAACCCGGCTTGAGAGTACTCTAGTGGCTATGTCGATGCGGGTCCACAACCCGGCTTGAGAGTACTATAGTGGCTATGTCGATGCGGGTCCACAACACGGCGTGAGAGTACTCTAGTGGCTATGACGATGCGTGTCCACAACCCGGCGTGAGAGAACTCTAGTGGCTGTGTAGATGCGGGTCCACAACCCGGCTTGAGAGTACTCTAGTGGCTTTGTAGATGCGTGTCCACAACCCGGCTTGATAGTACTCTAGTGGCTGTGTAGATGCGGGTCCACAACCCGGCTTGAGAGTACTCTAGTGGCTGTGTAGATGCGGGTCCACAACCCGGCTTGCGAGAACTCTAGTGACTGTAGATGAGGATCCACTACCCGGCATGAGAGTACTCTAGTGGATGTGTAGATGCGGCTCCACACCACGGCTTGCGAGAACTCTAGTGGCTATGTCGATGCGTGTCCACAACCCGGCATGAGAGTACTCTAGTGGATGTGTAGATGCGGGTCCACAACCCGGCGTGAGAGAACTCTAGTGGCTGCGTAGATGAGGATCCACAACCCGGCTTGAGAGAACTCTAGTGGCTGTGTAGATGCGGGTCCACAACCCAGTTTGAGAGTACTCTAGTGGCTGTGTAGATGAGGGTCCACAACCCGGCGTGAGAGAACTCTAGTGGCTGTGTAGATGCGGGTCTACAACCCGTCGTGAGAGAACTCTAGTGGCTGTGTAGATGCGGGACCACAACCCGGCTTGAGAGTACTATAGTGGCTGTGTAGATGCGGGTCAACAACCCGGCTTGAGAGTACTCTAGTGGCTGTGTAGATGCGGGTCCACAACCCGGCTTGATAGTACTCTAGTGGCTTTGTAGATGCGGGTGCACAACCCGGCTTGATAGTACTCTAGTGGCTGTGTAGATGCGGGTCCACAACCCGGCTTGAGAGTACTCTAGTGGCTGTGTAGATGCGGGTCCACAACCCGGCTTGCGAGAACTCTAGTGACTGTAGATGAGGATCCACTACCCGGCATGAGAGTACTCTAGTGGATGTGTAGATGCGGGTCCACACCACGGCTTGCGAGAACTCTAGTGGCTATGTCGATGCGGGTCCACAACCCGGCATGAGAGTACTCTAGTGGATGTGTAGATGCGGGTCCACAACCCGGCGTGAGAGTACTCTAGTGGCTATGTCGATGCGGGTCCACAACCCGGCTTGAGAGAACTCTAGTGGCTGTGTAGATGAGGATCCACAACCCGCATGAGAGTACTCTAGTGGCTGTGTAGATGCGGGTCCACAACCCGGCTTGAGAGAACTATAGTGGCTGTGTAGATGAGGATCCACAACCCGGCATGATAGTACTCTAGTTGCTGTTTAGATGCGGGTCCACAACCCTGCATGATAGTACTCTAGTGGCTGCGTAGATGCGGGTCCACAACCCGGCTTGAGAGTACTCTAGTGACTGCGTAGATGCGGGTCCACAACCCGGCTTGAGAGAACTCTAATGGCTGTGTAGATGCGGGTCCACAACCCAGTTTGAGAGTACTCTAGTGGCTGTGTAGATGAGGGTCCACAACCCGGCGTGAGAGAACTCTAGTGGCTGTGTAGATGCGGGTCTACAACCCGGCGTGAGAGAACTCTAGTGGCTGTGTAGATGAGGGTCCACAACCCGGCTTGAGAGAGAGAGAGCTCTAGTGGATGTGTAGATGCGGGTCCACAACCCGGCTTGAGAGTACTCTAGTGGATGTGTAGATGCGGGTCCACAACCCGGCGTGAGAGTACTCTAGTGGCTATGTCGATGCGGGTCCACAATCCGGCTTGAGAGTACTCTAGTGACTGTGTAGATGCGGGACAACAACCCGGCTTGAGAGTACTCAAGTGGATGTGTAGATGCTGGTCCACAACCCGGCGTGAGAGTACTCAAGTGACTATGTCGATGCGGGTCCACAACCCGGCGTGAGAGTACTCTAGTGGCTATGACGATGCGGGTCCACAACCCGGCGTGAGAGTACTCTAGTGGCTTTGTCGATGCGGGTCCACAACCCGGCTTGAGAGTACTCTAGTGGCTATGTCGATGCGGGTCCACAACCCGGCTTGAGAGTACTATAGTGGCTATGTCGATGCGGGTCCACAACACGGCGTGAGAGTACTCTAGTGGCTATGACGATGCGTGTCCACAACCCGGCGTGAGAGAACTCTAGTGGCTGTGTAGATGCGGGTCCACAACCCGGCTTGAGAGTACTCTAGTGGATGTGTAGATGCGGGTTCACAACCCGGCGTGAGAGTACTCTAGTATCTATGTAGATGCGGGTCCACAATCCGGCTTGAGAGTACTCTAGTGGATGTGTAGATGCGGGCCCACAATCCGGCTTGAGAGTACTCTAGTGGCTATGTCGATGCGGGTCCACAATCCGGCTTGAGAGTACTCTAGTGGCTATGTCGATGCGGGTCCACAATCCGGCTTGAGAGTACTCTAGTGGCTATGTCGATGCGGGTCCACAACCCGGCTTGAGAGTACTATAGTGGAGGTGTAGATGCGGGTCCACAACCCGGCGTGAGAGTACTCTAGTGGCTATGTCGATGCGGGTCACAACCCGGCGTGAGAGTACTATAGTGGCTATGTAGATGCGGGTCCACAATCCGGCTTGAGAGTACTCTAGTGGCTGTGTAGATGATGGTCCACAACCCGGCTTGAGAGTACTCTAGTGGCTGTGTAGATGCGGGTGAACAACCCGGCTTGAGAGTACTCTAGTGGCTGTGTAGATGCGGGTCCACAACCCGGCTTGAGAGTACTCTAGTGGCTTTGTAGATGCGGGTCCACAACCCGGCTTGAGAGAGAGAGAGCTCTAGTGGATGTGTAGATGCGGGTCCACAACCCGGCTTGAGAGTACTCTAGTGGATGTGTAGATGCGGGTCCACAACCCGGCGTGAGAGTACTCTAGTGGCTATGTCGATGCGGGTCCACAATCCGGCTTGAGAGTACTCTAGTGACTGTGTAGATGCGGGACAACAACCCGGCTTGAGAGTACTCAAGTGGATGTGTAGATGCTGGTCCACAACCCGGCGTGAGAGTACTCAAGTGACTATGTCGATGCGGGTCCACAACCCGGCGTGAGAGTACTCTAGTGGCTATGACGATGCGGGTCCACAACCCGGCGTGAGAGTACTCTAGTGGCTTTGTCGATGCGGGTCCACAACCCGGCTTGAGAGTACTCTAGTGGCTATGTCGATGCGGGTCCACAACCCGGCTTGAGAGTACTATAGTGGCTATGTCGATGCGGGTCCACAACACGGCGTGAGAGTACTCTAGTGGCTATGACGATGCGTGTCCACAACCCGGCGTGAGAGAACTCTAGTGGCTGTGTAGATGCGGGTCCACAACCCGGCTTGAGAGTACTCTAGTGGATGTGTAGATGCGGGTTCACAACCCGGCGTGAGAGTACTCTAGTATCTATGTAGATGCGGGTCCACAATCCGGCTTGAGAGTACTCTAGTGGATGTGTAGATGCGGGCCCACAATCCGGCTTGAGAGTACTCTAGTGGCTATGTCGATGCGGGTCCACAATCCGGCTTGAGAGTACTCTAGTGGCTATGTCGATGCGGGTCCACAATCCGGCTTGAGAGTACTCTAGTGGCTATGTCGATGCGGGTCCACAACCCGGCTTGAGAGTACTATAGTGGAGGTGTAGATGCGGGTCCACAACCCGGCGTGAGAGTACTCTAGTGGCTATGTCGATGCGGGTCACAACCCGGCGTGAGAGTACTATAGTGGCTATGTAGATGCGGGTCCACAATCCGGCTTGAGAGTATTCTAGTGGCTGTGTAGATGATGGTCCACAACCCGGCTTGAGAGTACTCTAGTGGCTGTGTAGATGCGGGTGAACAACCCGGCTTGAGAGTACTCTAGTGGCTGTGTAGATGCGGGTCCACAACCCGGCTTGATAGTACTCTAGTGGCTTTGTAGATGCGGGTGAACAACCCGGCTTGAGAGTACTCTAGTGGTTGTGTAGATGCGGGTCCACAACCCGGCTTGAGAGTACTCTAGTGGCTGTGTAGATGCGGGTCCACAACCCGGCTTGCGAGAACTCTAGTGACTGCGTAGATGCGGGTCCACAACCCGGCTTGAGAGAACTCTAGTGGCTGTGTAGATGCGGGTCCACAACCCAGTTTGAGAGTACTCTAGAGGCTGTGTATATGAGGGTCCACAACCCGGCGTGAGAAAACTCTAGTGGCTGTGAAAATGCGGGTCTACAACCCGGCGTGAGAGAACTCTAGTGGCTTTGTAGATGAGGGTCCACAACCCGGCTTGAGAGAGAGAGCTCTAGTGGATGTGTAGATGCGGGTCCACAACCCGGCTTGAGAGTACTCTTGTGGATGTGTAGATGCGGGTCCACAACCCGGCGTGAGAGTACTCTAGTGACTATGTCGATGCGGGACAACAACCCGGCGTGAGAGTACTCTAGTGGCTATGACGATGCGGGTCCACAACCCGGCGTGAGAGTACTCTAGTGGCTATGTCGATGCGGGTCCACAACCTGGCTTGAGAGTACTCTAGTGGCTATGTCGATGCGGGTCCACAACCCGGCTTGAGAGAACTCTAGTGGCTGTGTAGATGAGGATCCACAACCCGGCATCAGAGTACTCTAGTGGCTGTGTAGATGCGGGTCCACAACCCGGCATGAGAGTACTCTAGTGGCTGCGTAGATGCGGGTCCACAATCCGTCTTGAGAGTACTCTAGTGGCTGCGTAGATGCGGGTCCACAATCCGGCTTGAGAGTACTCTAGTGGCTGTGTAGATGCGGGTCCACAACCCGGCTTGAGAGTACTCTAGTGACTTTGTAGATGCGGGTCCACAACCCGGCTTGAGAGTACTCTAGTAACTGTGTAAATGCGGGTCCACACCCTGACATGAGATTACTCTAGTGACAGTGTAGATGATTGTCCACAACCCGGCTTGAGAGAACTTTAGTGGCTGTGTAGATGAGGGTCCACAACCCGGCTTGAGAGTACTCTAGTGGCTGTGTAGATGCGGGTCCACAACCCGGCTTGAGAGTACTATAGTGGCTGTGTAGATGCGGGTCAACAACCCGGCTTGAGAGAACTCTAGTGGATGTGTAGATGCGGGTCCACAACCCGGCTAAAGAGTACTCTAGTGGCTTTGTAGATGCGGGTCCACAACCCGGCTTGATAGTACTCTAGTGGCTGTGTAGATGCGGGTCCACAACCCGGCTTGAGAGTACTCTAGTGGCTGTGTAGGTGCGGGTCCACAACCCGGCTTGCGAGAACTCTAGTGACTGTAGATGAGGATCCACTACCCGGCATGAGAGTACTCTAGTGGATGTGTAGATGCGGGTCCACACCACGGCTTGCGAGAACTCTAGTGGCTATGTTGATGCGGGTCCACATCCCGGCATGAGAGTACTCTAGTGGATGTGTAGATGCGGGTCCACAACCCGGCGTGAGAGAACTCTAGTGGCTGTGTAGATGAGGATCCACAACCCGGCTTGAGAGAACTCTAGTAGCTGTGTAGATGAGGATCCACAACCCGCATGAGAGTACTCTAGTGGCTGTGTAGATGCGGGTCCACAACCCGGCTTGAGAGAACTATAGTGGCTGTGTAGATGAGGATCCACAACCCGGCATGAGAGTACTCTAGTGGCTGCGTAGATGCGGGTCCACAACCCGGCTTGAGAGAACTCTAGTGGCTGTGTAGATGCGGGTCCACAACCCAGTTTGAGAGTACTCTAGTGGCTGTGTAGATGAGGGTCCACAACCCGGCGTGAGAGAACTCTAGTGGCTGTGTAGATGCGGGTCTCCAACCCGGCGTGAGAGAACTCTAGTGGCTGTGTAGATGCGGGACCACAACCCGGCTTGAGAGTACTATAGTGGCTGTGTAGATGCGGGTCAACAACCCGGCTTGAGAGTACTCTAGTGGCTGTGTAGATGCGGGTCCACAACCCGGCTTGAGAGTACTCTAGTGGCTTTGTAGATGCGGGTCCACAACCCGGCTTGATAGTACTCTAGTGGCTGTGTAGGTGCGGGTCCAATACCCGGCTTGAGAGTACTCTAGTGGCTGTGTAGATGCAGGTCCACAACCCGGCTTGCGAGAACTCTAGTGACTGTAGATGAGGATCCACTACCCGGCTTGAGAGTACTCTAGTGGATGTGTAGATGCGGGTCCACACCACGGCTTGCGAGAACTCTAGTGGCTATGTCGATGCGGGTCCACAACCCGGCATGAGAGTACTCTAGTGGATGTGTAGATGCGGGTCCACAACCCGGCGTGAGAGTACTCTAGTGGCTATGTCGATGCGGGTCCACAACCCGGCTTGAGAGAACTCTAGTGGCTGTGTAGATGAGGATCCACAACCCGCATGAGAGTACTCTAGTGGCTGTGTAGATGCGGGTCCACAACCCGGCTTGAGAGAACTATAGTGGCTGTGTAGATGAGGATCCACAACCCGGCATGATAGTACTCTAGTTGCTGTGTAGATGCGGGTCCACAACCCTGCATGATAGTACTCTAGTGGCTGCGTAGATGCGGGTCCACAACCCGGCTTGAGAGTACTCTAGTGACTGCGTAGATGCGGGTCCACAACCCGGCTTGAGAGAACTCTAGTGGCTGTGTAGATGCGGGTCCACAACCCAGTTTGAGAGTACTCTAGTGGCTGTGTAGATGAGGGTCCACAACCCGGCGTGAGAGAACTCTAGTGGCTGTGTAGATGCGGGTCTACAACCCGGCGTGAGAGAACTCTAGTGGCTGTGTAGATGAGGGTCCACAACCCGGCTTGAGAGAGAGAGCTCTAGTGGATGTGTAGATGCGGGTCCACAACCCGGCTTGAGAGTACTCTAGTGGATGTGTAGATGCGGGTCCACAACCCGGCGTGAGAGTACTCTAGTGGCTATGTCGATGCGGGTCCACAATCCGGCTTGAGAGTACTCTAGTGACTGTGTAGATGCGGGACAACAACCCGGCGTGAGAGTACTCAAGTGACTATGTCGATGCGGGTCCACAACCCGGCGTGAGAGTACTCTAGTGGCTATGACGATGCGGGTCCACAACCCGGCGTGAGAGTACTCTAGTGGCTTTGTCGATGCGGGTCCACAACCCGGCTTGAGAGTACTCTAGTGGCTATGTCGATGCGGGTCCACAACCCGGCTTGAGAGTACTATAGTGGCTATGTCGATGCGGGTCCACAACACGGCGTGAGAGTACTCTAGTGGCTATGACGATGCGTGTCCACAACCCGGCGTGAGAGAACTCTAGTGGCTGTGTAGATGCGGGTCCACAACCGGCTTGAGAGTACTCTAGTGGATGTGTAGATGCGGGTTCACAACCCGGCGTGAGAGTACTCTAGTGTCTATGTAGATGCGGGTCCACAATCCGGCTTGAGAGTACTCTAGTGGATGTGTAGATGCGGGTCCACAATCCGGCTTGAGAGTACTCTAGTGGCTATGTCGATGCGGGTCCACAATCCGGCTTGAGAGTACTCTAGTGGCTATGTCGATGCGGGTCCACAATCCGGCTTGAGAGTACTCTAGTGGCTATGTCGATGCGGGTCCACAACCCGGCGTGAGAGTACTCTAGTGGCTATGTCGATGCGGGGCACAACCCGGCGTGAGAGTACTATAGTGGCTGTGTAGATGCGGGTCCACAATCCGGCTAGAGAGTACTCTAGTGGCTGTGTAGATGCTGGTCCACAACCCGGCTTGAGAGTACTCTAGTGGCTGTGTAGATGCGGGTGAACAACCCGGCTTGAGAGTACTCTAGTGGTTGTGTAGATGCGGGTCCACAACCCGGCTTGAGAGTACTCTAGTGGCTTTGTAGATGCGGGTCCACAACCCGGCTTGATAGTACTCTAGTGGCTGTGTAGATGCGGGTCCACAACCCGGCTTGAGAGTACTCTAGTGGCTGTGTAGATGCGGGTCCACAACCGGCTTCGAGAGTACTCTAGTGACTGCGTAGATGCGGGTCCACAACCCGGCTTGAGAGAACTCTAGTGGCTGTGTAGATGCGGGTCCACAACCCAGTTTGAGAGTACTCTAGTGGCTGTGTAGATGCGGGTCTACAACCCGGCGTGAGAGAACTCTAGTGGCTGTGTAGATGAGGGTCCACAACCCGGCTTGAGAGAGAGAGCTCTAGTGGATGTGTAGATGCGGGTCCACAACCCGGCTTGAGAGTACTCTAGTGGATGTGTAGATGCGGGTCCACAACCCAGCGTGAGAGTACTCTAGTGACTATGTCGATGCGGGTCCACAACCCGGCGTGAGAGTACTCTAGTGGCTATGACGATGCGGGTCCACAACCCGGCGTGAGAGTACTCTAGTGGCTATGTCGATGCGGGTCCACAACCCGGCTTGAGAGTACTCTAGTGGCTATGTCGATGCGGGTCCACAACCCGGCTTGAGAGTACTATAGTGGCTATGTCGATGCGGGTCCACAACACGGCGTGAGAGTACTCTAGTGGCTATGTCGATGCGGGTCCACAACCCGGCGTGAGAGAACTCTAGTGGCCGGGTAGATGCGGTTCCACAACTCGGCTTGAGACTACTCTAGTGGATGTGTAGATGCGGGTTCACAACCCGGCGTGAGAGTACTCTAGTGTGTATGTAGATGCGGGTCCACAATCCGGCTTGAGAGTACTCTAGTGGATGTGTAGATGCGGGTCCACAATCCAGCTTGAGAGTACTCTAGTGGCTATGTCGATGCGGGTCCACAATCCGGCTTGAGAGTACTCTAGTGGCTATGTCGATGCGGTTCCACAATCCGTCTTGAGAGTACTCTAGTGGCTATGTCGATGCGGGTCCACAATCCGGCTAGAGAGTACTCTAGTGGATGTGTAGATGCGGGACCACAACCCGGCTTGAGAGTACTCTAGTGGATGTGTAGATGCGGGTCCACAACCCGGCGTGAGAGTACTTAGTGTGTAGATGCGGGTCCACAATCCGGCTTGAGAGTACTCTAGTGGCTGTGTAGATGCGGGTCCACAATCCGGCTTGAGAGTACTCTAGTGGCTGTGTAGATGCGGGTCCACAACCCGGCTTGAGAGTACTCTAGTGGATGTGTAGATGCGGGTCCACAACCCGGCTTGAGAGTACTCTAGTGGCTTTGTAGATGCGGGTCCACAACCCGGCGTGAGAGTACTCTAGTGGCTGTGTAGATGCGGGTCCACAACCCGGCTTGAGAGTACTCTAGTGGCTGTGTAGATGCGGGTCCACAATCCGGCTTGAGAGTACTCTAGTGACTGTGTAGATGCGGGTCCACAACCCGGCTTGAGAGTACTCTAGTGGCTGTGTAGATGCGGGTCCACAACCCGGTTTGAGAGTACTCTAGTGGCTGTGTAGATGCGGGTCCACAACCCGGCGTGAGAGTACTCTAGTGGCTGTGTAGATGCGGGTCTACAACCCGGCGTGAGAGAACTCTAGTGGCTTTGTAGATGCGGGTCCACAACCCGGCTTGAGAGTGAGGCTCTAGTGGATGTGTAGATGCGGGTCCACAACCCGGCTTGAGAGTACTCTAGTGGATGTGTAGATGCGGGTCCACAACCCGGCGTGAGAGTACTCTAGTGGCTATGTCGATGCGGGTCCACAACCCGGCTTGAGAGTACTCTAGTGGATGTGTAGATGCGGGTCCACAACCCGGCTTGAGAGTACTCTAGTGGATGTGTAGATGCGGGTCCACAACATGGCTTGAGAGTACTCTAGTGGCTATGTCGATGCGTGTCCACAACCCGGCTTGAGAGAACTCTAGTGGCTGTGTAGATGAGGGTCCACAACCCGGCTTGAGAGTACTCTAGTGGATGTGTAGATGCGGGTTCACAACCCGGCGTGAGAGTACTCTAGTGGTGGTAGATGCGGGTCCACAATCCGTCTTGAGAGTACTCTAGTGGATGTGTAGATGCGGGTCCACAATCGGCTTGAGAGTACTCTAGTGGCTGTGTAGATGCGGGTCCACAATCCGGCTTGAGAGTACTCTAGTGGCTTTGTAGATGCGGGTCCACAATCCGGCTTGAGAGTACTCTAGTGGCTGTGTAGATGCGGGTCCACATGTGGTTTTGTGGTGTGTGGTGTAACGGCTTGAGAGTACTTTAGTGGATGTGTAGATGAGGGTCCACAACCCGGCTTGAGAGTACTCTAGTGGCTTTGTCGATGCGGGTCACAACCCGGCGTGAGAGTATATAGTGTCTGTGTGTATGCGGGAACAATCGGCTTGAGAGTACTCTAGTAACTGTGTAAATGCGGGTCCACAACCCGACATGAGAGTACTCTAGTGACTGTGTAGATGAGGGTCCACAACCCGGCTTGAGAGAACTCTAGTGGCTGTGTAGATGAGGGTCCACAACACGGCTTGAGAGAACTCTAGTGACTGTGTAGATGCGGGTCCACAACCCGGCATGAGAGTACTCTAGTGACTGTGTAAATGCGGGTCCACAGCCCGGCGTGGGAGTACTCTAGTGACTTTGTAGATGCGGGTCCACAACCCGACTTGAGAGTACTGTAGTGACTGTGTAGATGAGGATCCACTACCCGGCATGAGAGTACTCTAGTGGATGTGTAGATGCGGGTCCACAGCACTGCTTGATAGTACTCTAGTGGCTGTGTAGATGCGGGTCCACAACCCGGCTTGAGAGTACTCTAGTGGCTGTGTAGATGCGGGTCAACAACCCGGATTGAGAGTACTCTAGTGGCTGTGTAGATGCGGGTCCACAACCCGGCTTGAGAGTACTCTAGTGACTGTGTAGATGCGGGTCTACAACCCGGCGTGAGAGAACT
>CM026394.1:17341794-17356966 GCA_014843695.1 Archivesica marissinica | reverse complement strand
TAAATGTGGGGGAGACATGATTATGATAGCAATCAATTTAGTCTTGTACCTGGTGACAAGTGTAAACATAATGCATAAATGTGGGGGAGACATGATTATGATAGCAATCAATTTAGCCTTGTACCTGGTGACAAGTGTAAACATAATGCATAAATGTGGGGGAGACATGATTATGATAGCAATCAATTTAGCCTTGTACCTGGGGTGTTTGTGGGGGGGTGTTGTGTTTTGTTGTTGGTGACAAGTGTAAACATAATGCATAAATGTGGTGGAGACATGATTATGATAGCAATCAATTTAGCCTTGTACCTGATGACAAGTGTAAACATAATGCATAAATGTGGGGGAGACATGATTATGATAGCAATCAATTTAGCCTTGTACCTGATGACAAGTGTAAACATAATGCATAAATGTGGGGGAGACATGATTATGATAGCAATCAATTTAGCCTTGTACCTGATGACAAGTGTAAACATAATGCATAAATGTGGGGGAGACATGATTATGATAGCAATCAATTTAGCCTTGTACCTGATGACAAGTGTAAACATAATGCATAAATGTGGGGGAGACATGATTATGATAGCAATCAATTTAGCCTTGTACCTGGTGACAAGTGTAAACATAATGCATAAATGTGGGGGAGACATGATTATGATAGCAATCAATTTAGTCTTGTACCTGATGACAAGTGTAAACATAATGCATAAATGTGGGGGAGACATGATTATGATAGCAATCAATTTAGCCTTGTACCTGATGACAAGTGTAAACATAATGCATAAATGTGGGGGAGACATGATTATGATAGCAATCAATTTAGCCTTGTACCTGATGACAAGTGTAAACATAATGCATAAATGTGGGGGAGACATGATTATGATAGCAATCAATTTAGCCTTGTACCTGATGACAAGTGTAAACATAATGCATAAATGTGGGGGAGACATGATTATGATAGCAATCAATTTAGCCTTGTACCTGATGACAAGTGTAAACATAATGCATAAATGTGGGGGAGACATGATTATGATAGCAATCAATTTAGCCTTGTACCTGATGACAAGTGTAAACATAATGCATAAATGTGGGGGAGACATGATTATGATAGCAATCAATTTAGCCTTGTACCTGATGACAAGTGTAAACATAATGCATAAATGTGGGGGAGACATGATTATGATAGCAATCAATTTAGCCTTGTACCTGATGACAAGTGTAAACATAATGCATAAATGTGGGGGAGACATGATTATGATAGCAATCAATTTAGCCTTGTACCTGATGACAAGTGTAAACATAATGCATAAATGTGGGGGAGACATGATTATGATAGCAATCAATTTAGCCTTGTACCTGATGACAAGTGTAAACATAATGGTCGTTTATGTTGACACAAACTAAACGTGTGAGTTATGAAAATGTTAATTTAAAAAAGTTGTACATTGTCTTAGTAATCATGGCAATTAACTTGGTCAATAATTACAGACAGATATGTAGTCCAGTGATAACACACTGGACTGGTAATCCAGGAATCGCAGGTTCGACCCCCCGTCTTACCATAATAAAATTAACAGTCTCAGATGAGACGTTAAACCGAGGTCTCGTGTCGGTGCTGTACACCGTGCACGTAAAAAGAACCAGAGGAGACTCTGGAATGGTTCTCTCTCTCTGTGTATCATTGCACTATCGTCGATAATATAATTCGACCGATAATTCAATATATGAATATTATGGGGGAAAGGTGAATTAAACACATAACTGATGATCACGAAATCAATTCTAGGCTAATTATATTTAACTTGTTACGATAAATTCAAACGATTGATCAAATATATATTGACAGTAGCTATTGCCGATACAGAAATAAAATATAGCATGCAACGCACTACGTAATGCACGTCTATAAAATTGTTGAACAATCGTTTCATCGTATCTAATGACGTCATTAATTACTGAAGCATTGAAAGTAAAAGTCAGTAGAGATTAGCGAACCTGTTATCAAAACATGATTAAATACCATCAACGCTTTCGAAAATGAATACAGATGATTGTAAACGAGTATACACATAATTATGTGATAAGATAAAAGTGTGTGCACTATTAGCATTTTGCAGTCATTTCTTTATTCCTGTGATATTGTAGAAAGTGTCAAGTGACATTGGCAGTTAACATATCATATGTTGCAAACTGTCATTTGTGTATCAAGTCGTGACGTCACATTCTGGAGTCTCGTAGAGTAGCTAATTAATATCAAAATTTTCAAAATGATGTGCATGGTAGGCAGGCGATTGCAGTTAAGCTGGAGTGGTGAAAGACTCCTATCTATTAACATATCTATTAAAACTCGTTATGCAGTCCACACTTTTTGCAGCACTATCAAAATAGTCCTTCGTGGTGTTTATCGATGTTTAACCTCCGATCAGGTGATTGCTCTATACCCAATGGAGAGCACTGGTTTAAACGAGGTTGAACTTTAATATGTATAAGATACTCATACTTAATATTAAGGTAATCATGAATTCAATGTAATCCTGAGGAAGAATTGTGTGCTTGTTTTTTTTTTGGGGGGGGGGGGTTAAAATTGCACCAACACCTCCGGTCATATGGCCGCTCTACAGTTATATATATATTGTATATATTAGTATTGGTGGAGGACGAACCCCGGTGCCCGTACGAAACATACTTCAATCATGGAAGGAGCACTCGAGTAGAATATCCGACCATCCACAAGCAAGCTGGATATATTTCTTCCCTGAAATAATTCGGCATCACCAGTTGAGCTCAAACATACAACGTTGAGGGACAAGTGCTGTGAAGCCAACGACAACTGTAGCACTTCGCGTTTTATGATGACGGATTAACAAATCGCAATACATCCTACAATAAATTCGCAAATAGTAAAACGGGATTTAAGATAAAAATGCGTCTATAGTCTATAGTAAGAATTCGTTAAGAAGAAAAGTCTACTATACCGCTGATGCTAATAAAAATGTCTAGTAAACAGACGAGCATATTGCGTGCATACTTCCTTGAAGTACCAGGACCAAATGATGGTCATAAACACTAATACTACGTTAAAGTGGTTTGGAAGATATAAAGTCATATATGCAAACTAGACAAGTAACGACAAGTACATTGTAATAGTACACGCGCTATTAATGTCCAAGCCGATAGTGCACGCGCTATAAATGTCCAAGACTCGTAGCTGGTAGTACACACGCTATAAATGTCCAAGCCGGTAGTGCACGCGCTATAAATGTCCAAGACTCGTAGCCGGTAGTACACATGCTATAAATGTCCCAGACTCGTAGCCGGTAGTACACGTGCTATAAATGTCCAAGACTCGTAGCCGGTAGTGCACGTGCTATAAATGTCCAAGACTCGTAGCCGGTAGTACACGTGCTATAAATGTCCCAGACTGGTAGCCGGTAGTACACATGCTATAAATGTCCCAGACTGGTAGCCGGTAGTACACATGCTATAAATGTCCCAGACTGGTAGCCAGTAGTACACATGCTATAAATGTCCAAGACTGGTAGCCGGTAGTACATGTGCTATAAATGTCCAAGACTCCTAGCCGGTAGTGCACGCGTTATAAATGTCCAAGACTCGTAGCTGGTAGTACACACGCTATAAATGTCCAAGACTCGTAGCCAGTAGTGCACGCGCTATAAATGTCCAAGACTTGTAGCCGGTAGTACACGCGCTATAAATGTCCAAGACTCGTAGCCGGTAGTGCACGCGCTATAAATGTCCAAGACTTGTAGCCGGTAGTACACGCGCTATAAATGTCCAAGACTCGTAGCTGGTAGTGCACGCGCTATAAATGTCCAAGACTCGTAGCCGGTAGTGCACGCGCTATAAATGTCCAAGACTCGTAGCTGGTAGTACACACGCTACAAATGTTCAAGACTCGTAGCCGGTAGTGCATGCGCTATAAATGTCCAAGACTCGTAGCCGGTAGTGCACACACTATAAATGTCCAAGACTCATAGCCGGTAGTACACATGCTATAAATGTCCCAGACTGGTAGCCGGTAGTACACATGCTATAAATGTCCAAGACTGGTAGCCGGTAGTACACATGCTATAAATGTCAAAGACTGGTAGCCGGTAGTACACATGCTATAAATGTCCAAGACTGGTAGCCGGTAGTACACATGCTATAAATGTCCTAGACTGGTAGCCGGTAGTACACATGCTAAAAATGATCCAGACTGGTAGCTGGTTCAAGGTCAGTGGTAGTGTGGGGACAAAAACTGGAACAGATATTTAGTAGTTAAACAGGCGCGCACGCACGCACGCACGCACACCACCACCACCACCCACACCCCCCTCCCCCACACACACATACACACAAGTGCTGGTTGACATCGGGCCATTCAGCATCACACTAAGATACACTATACATATACTAGTTAGCATCAAGTTACGAAATATCGTCCTTCTAGATGTGTGATATAACATTACTATAATTATAGAATATAATATTAATGTGTATCGATTTTTCGTAAAACAATCGTCTGCTTTTCCGCGTAGATATCCCAATGGCAACATCATCAACAACAAAGTATTACATTTAAATAAATACATTAGTATCAAATCATATCAGGTTTAATTTTTAATAACAATTATACACGTTATAACTTATGAACCATGATAGCATTGGCGTCATTAAGTCGATGGTGGTATACGTTGTTGGGTTTTTCAACACTGTGGTTGTGCAAACAATGCCAAACATAAATGGGGTTAATTGTGCTGATTAAGTTATTTAATTACCTCCATCATTTTATATTATATAGTCATGATTATTGGTCTATTACTAATACTGCTGTATAAGGTATTTATAAAAGGCAATTATACATGAGAACTGCACTGTATCCTCATTTCACTGACGGATCTGTAGTCCAGTGGTAACACGCTGGACTGGTAATCCAGGGATCGCAGGTTCGAGCCCCCGTCTGACCCTAATAAAATTAACAGTCTTTCAGATGGGACGTTAAACCGAGGTCTCGAGTCGGTGCTTTACACCGTGCACGTAAAAGAACTAGAGGAGACTCTGGAATGGGTCTCTGTCTGTATCATTGCACTATCCTCCAAAATCTAAAATGACTAATCTCTTCAGGAGGCGTCGCTCATATGGGCAACCGGTAGCGACGATAAATAAACGTAAAACACACACGATAACTGCACTGACAATTCATACTGAAGAGACGAAATTGCATGTGGCAGTAGGAACTCATTACACGTATGCTTGTTCAGCATCATCAATTTATTTTATATTTCGGGTTTTACGCCTGCATCAGCACCATTTTGGGCTATATCGCCGGTGGGCAGTTTACCTAACAACACCTTTCCCGGGCAGCCTCCAGCGGATAACCAGTACTTGGGTGCACCAACCTCCGTAAGAAACTGCCAACTTTTTCATATAAATGAGACACGGTAGCGGGGCTCGAACCCGTGACCATCAGTGATGATAGGTTACAGTGGTATACAAGTCAGCGACCGTAACCACTCGACCACGGAGGCGGACTGAGTGGCAGTTATACAAAACATGTTTACTGGAACATTTGTAGCTTGACATTCCATGAAATATATGTCCAAGCTTGATTCTCTATAAAACAGCGACTCTCCAATGGTTAGTCAGACAGGACAAAATGCATTGTTCGGAGTGCGTATGCACATAGCGACTTCGAGTAATTCGACAAAACTAATTTGATGGAAATGAAATACGTATGTTAAAGTGGAGTTGAACTTTTACTAAAAACCAAAAAGCTATATCATTATGGTACATTTGACTGCAATGAGGGACATCGGTGAGTTACTGCCCCTGAATATTCCCTAAAAGTAGATATATCCTATTAAGTGTTTTCCTCTGTTTTTATCGTTGTTCCCTTTGCACAACATGCTAACAATTTTATTCTACTATCGCTTGTTGTGATTATTAAATTACTATATGTCGACAGATCTCATACAGTATATAAAATGGGTACTTATTTGTAAAAGAATGTTATCAGTTAACTAACACGATTTGGATAAAATAAAGGTTATCATACCGCAACATCTGGTTAGTGAACAACAGTAAAAACAAAGGATTCTAACTAAAAGTACCTATTCACATATTGGAATAAATCAGACTGTATCTGCCAAGGCAGGTAATAGAAAATTAGAGATGTTTCTCATTGACTATAGTTAGCATAGCGGACCAGATATAAAGATAACTCGTTAAAATGGTGTTGCAAGCATGAACTTTAGTAGGAATATGTATTTTAGGTCACTTTATGATACACATTGTTAGCAACTTAAAATTCCAAAGGTTTCCAAGATAGTCACCAAGATGACCCCCCAAATGAAACAATACAATGTTGTTGAAATGACGATACAATCATAACATCATTAAATGTGTTAACAGCAACTGCACAGCAGTGTTTGTAATTATTATATTTTTACAAAGGCTGGTTGATGTAAACATAATCCGTATTTTTATAGGAGATATAACGGTTTCTAAGAATATATTAAAATATCTGTAATTATTAAAAGCTTTCAAGATGTATCTGTATTTACAAACTTTAAGCCTTTAACAATATTGTATTGCAATGTTCGTCTTCATACATTACATTACAAGTATACAGACTGTCCGATTAGCGCAGTGGTTAGCGCGCTCGCTTCTCACCAATGCAACCCGGGTTTGATCCTCGGACCGGGAAGTATGTGAGATGGTACGGTGGTCACCAGATCTGATAGGTGGGTCTTCTCCGGGTACTCCGGTGTCCTCCCACACGAATGACCACATTTACGCATTCATCCGCGCCAACGAGAGTGATTAATATATTAAGTTGTAAAATAAATATAGTTTAAACTTACAATTATACACTCAATGAAATACGTGGAATACAATTCGAAATTAAATTAGGATTTATTATTATTTCCGTATACGATGTAATCTGGGGGAAAAAGCAAATGGGTTGGGTTACAACGCGTAGTTATTGAGAGAAAAAATCCATCCGGTAACAGGATATATAATGGTTTCTATATCTAAACAGTCTCCATTTCATACTCCTCAAAATACATAAGACATTTGCGATGAACCATGTGAAGTTCGTTAATGAGAATATTTACCTTTCCCGGAAAAATAGTCGCTTTTCCTTTTCATTTATAGTTTCATCATTAAAATGTTCACGCCATCAAACACTTGATCAAATATACTATCTCTATCGACATGTATCGACTGCACAGTTGATGATACGAGATAAGTTCTCAGCGCTGAAAACTTTCCATTTTCAAAGAGGCAGCTAATATATCATACGTGAGTAGTGTTCTCGTCATGATAGACGATGAAATACATAACATCTGCCAGTCATGCACTGATTGCCCGACATCCTAGGTCGGCAAAATACAATGCACTAAGTACTTTTGTGAACATTTGAATCATATTTTAAAAAATGACAACTAGTAGCGGATCAATGATTCAGTGTTTCACATTTTGGAATCGTAATCCAGGGGTCGCCGTTTCTACCTCACGCCACAACATAGTAAAATAACACATACCACCGTCTTTTGGATGATACTTTGTACCGAGTTCCAGTGTCGCTGCTTTACACTACACGTATCGCTATAATATTGAATAGATCAAAATAGAGAAGAATCGAAATTGATATCGAGTGCGTGCGTGCGTGCGTGCGTGCGTGCGTGCGTGCGTGCGTGCGTGCGTGCGTGCGTGCGCGTGACACTGTTAATACTACCTATATTTAGTCGAAAGATATCCAGCCGGATATGATTACACTTTTCAAGTTTGCCTAAATATTATAACCCGCCAATTTAAAATTATCACAATATTGACTTAAACATGGAGGGGCGTTTCCTTTTTTATTTTCTGTTTGCCTAACTATTATAACCCGCCAATTTAGAATTATCATAATATTGACTTAAACATGGAGGGGCGTTTCTTTTCTTTTTTATTCAGCATATATACTGTTCTACACCTGTATATATAATTAGGGACATAATGATAACAATGTTCAGTACTCTGTTGGAACACTTAACAAAACATGAAGCAAACTATTCTAGATAACAAATGTTGAAATGGCTGATTAAAGCTAACAGATAAAACATCCTCTTTGAACACCGTAAAAGCTTGTTGAGTTAAGAGAATTATAGATGAAACATTCAAAGACTCTGGATATATTTCTACGCAAAACAAATACCTAAAGTACAAGCATGTGAATTTAATGTTGTGTGAACGCAATATCCTCGCAATTTATATCAACTATAATAATAATATCATTGGAAATCCGTTTATAAATGATGTAATGGTTTAAAATCTGTAGAAAACATTTAATAATAGTAGATTACTTAAAACACATTATTTGGAATAATTGCGGGTCAGGTGCTGTTATTGAAATAGTTGCCTCGAATTGGTTGGAAATGTGTAGGGAAGCTAAGAGGGGTTTTTTATTGAGCCAGTCATAATATGTAAAATGATAAGTGTCTGAAACGGGAATTTGATCCGACTTCGAGATAACCGGAGAATTCGACATAAACGACTTGGACATAACGGATGTAGACTGTATTACATGTGTCGGTATTGCATCTTGTTCTGTTACTATAATTGGAAATCATATTTTTTATTATTTATCACAATTTTCTAGCGTTTAGAAATTAAGACATGTTTCCCGTATTGTAAACTGCTATTGTCTGTTAGAATTAATTGTTGTAGAATGGCTATGTGTAATGTTTATATTAATTGAAATATATGTACAGTGTATAGATGAGACAGAACTGAAGATACTATTCAGTTCGAAATGATTTAAAGTTCTGACAGTACTATCAGTAATGGCTTGTTTTAGACCAAATTACCAATTTTGCTTAATGAACTGGTCCAGATCTAACTTTCTTATTAATGTATTGGTCTATAAGTACATCATGTGAAATGGTTGTGATTTCCTATCAATCATTGGACGTTTCCCGATATATTTATATTCGCCTACATAATACGCTGTTTTTCCAAGGAATATGAAGCGATTAGGTCTACTCCACGTCAGACAACAGCAAGAACGTTTTTAAGTTCTTTCTTATGACGATTCTCTTTGCCATGCAAGTCTCATGGGTAATCTGTGGCATGAACGTTATTGATATCCAACTAATATTTTTTTCCAATGCTGTTAACTAATAATTATTGACGAGCATGCAGCAGCTGCTTCATTACCATCTCTTCCGAAGCAGGATTCAATCAGCTAATTAAGAAAACGAACGAATTATTAAAATAGAGAAACCATGATAAACGTGAGTTATATCGCTTTTAAACACCGACTGTTTATGAATGATGTTAACCGAATTGAGAACAGGCACGTGCGTTTTTAACATTAGTTTATTACACGCTTGTCGATGCTCCCAGTTGATACTCGTTCTTTGATAGGTTAATGCCGTTCGTATGGTGCTTTGTCAAAGCATTGCTTCTAAATGCGAATTGATTTAAATCATCCGCACACATAGATATTGGAATATTGCCTGAAAGTTCCGGTCAGGTGGAATAGTTCACCAGATAGTATTTATGTTCGCCCCCTGTTTTGTCTTTCCGATATGAATATAGATTACAAGTGAGCATCGTCAGTTCAACGTCTCCTGGACGTTTCATCAAAATCAATCGCTGGAGGTTGCTGTATTACATGTTTGACATCAATTGGAGGTTGCTGTACTGCATGTATGACATCAATTGGAGGTTGCTGTGCTGTATGTATGACATCAATTGGAGGTTGCTGTACTACATGTATAGCATCAATTGGAGGTTGCTGTACTGCATGTATAGCATCAATTGGAGGTTGCTGTACTACATGTATGACATCATTTGGAGGTTGCTGTACTGCATGTATGACATCAATTGGAGTTTGCTGTACTGCATGTATGACATCATTTGGAGGTTGCTGTACTGCATGTATGACATCAATTGGAGGTTGCTGTACTACATGTATGACATCAATTGGAGATTGCTGTACTACATGTATGACATCAATTGGAGGTTGCTGTACTACATGTATAGCATCAATTGGAGGTTGCTGTACTACATGTATAGCATCCATTGGAGGTTGCTGTACTACATGTATAGCATCAATTGGAGGTTGCTGTACTACATGTATGACATCAATTGGAGGTTGCTGTACTACATGTATAGCATCAATTGGAGGTTGCTGTACTACATGTATGGCATCAATTGGAAGCTGCTGTACTGCATGTATGGCATCAATTGGAGGATGCTGTACTACATGTATGACATCAATTGGAGGTTGCTGTATTGCATGTATGACATCAATTGGAGGTTGCTGTACTACATGTATAGTATCAATTGGAAGCTGCTGTACTACATGTATGACATCAATTAGAGATTGCTGTACTACATGTATAGCATCAATTGGAAGCTGCTGTACTGCATGTATGACATCAATTGGAGGTTGCTGTATTGCATGTATGACATCAATTGGAAGTTGCTGTACTACATGTATGACATCAATTGGAGGTAGCTGTACTACATGTATGACATCAATTGGAAGTTGCTGTACTACATGTATGGCATCAATTGGAGGTTGCTGTATTGCATGTATGACATCAATTGGAGGTTGCTGCACTACATGTATGACATCAATTGGAGGTTGCTGTACTACATGTATGACATCAATTGGAGGTTGCTGTACTACATGTATGACATCAATTGGAGGTTGCTGTATTGCATGTATGACATCAATTGGAAGTTGCTGTACTACATGTATGACATCAATTGGAGGTAGCTGTACTACATGTATGACATCAATTGGAAGTTGCTGTACTACATGTATGGCATCAATTGGAGGTTGCTGTATTGCATGTATGACATCAATTGGAGGTTGCTGCACTACATGTATGACATCAATTGGAGGTTGCTGTACTACATGTATGACATCAATTGGAGGTTGCTGTACTACATGTATGACATCAATTGGAGGTTGCTGTGCTACATGTATGACATCAATTGGAGGTTGCTGTACTACATGTATGACATCAATTGGAGGTTGCTGTACTACATGTATAGCATCAATTGGAAGCTGCTGTACTACATGTATAGCATCAATTGGAAGCTGCTGTACTACATGTATAGTATCAATTGGACGTTGCTGTACTACATGTATGACTTCAATTAGAGGTTGCTGTACTACATGTATGGCATCAATAGGAGGTTGCTGTACTACATGTATAGTATCAATTGGAGGTTGCTGTACTGCATGTATGACATTAATTGGAGGTTGCTGTACTGCATGTATGACATCAATTGGAGGTTGCTGTACTACATGTATAGTATCAATTGGAGGTTGCTGTACTGCATGTATGACATCAATTGGAGGTTGCTGTACTACATGTATGGCATCAATTGGAGGTTGGTGTACTACATATATGACATCAATTGGAGGTTGCTGTATTGCATGTATGACATCAATTGGAGGTTGCTGCACTACATGTATGACATCAATTGGAAGTTGCTGTACTACATGTAGGACATCAATTGGAGGTTGCTGTATTGCATGTATGACATCAATTGGAGGTTGCTGCACTACATGTATGACATCAATTGGAAGTTGCTGTACTACATGTAGGACATCAATTGGAGGTTGCTGTACTACATGTATGACATCAATTGGAGGTTGCTGTGCTACATGTATGACACAATTGGAGGTTGCTGTGCTACATGTATGACATCAATTGGAGGTTGCTGTACTACATGTATGACATCAATTGGAGGTTGCTGTACTACATGTATGACATCAATTGGTGGTTGCTGTGCTACATGTATGACATCAATTGGAGGCTGCTGCACTACATGTATGACATCAATTGGAGGTTGCTGTACTACATGTATGGGATCAATAGGAGGTTGCTGTACTACATGTATAGTATCAATTGGAGGTTGCTGTACTGCATGTATGACATTAATTGGAGGTTGCGGTACTGCATGTATGACATCAATTGGAGGTTGCTGTACTGCATGTATGACATCAATTGGAGGTTGCTGTATTAAATGTATGACATCAATTGGAGGTTGCTGTACTACATGTATGGCATCAATTGGAGGTTGGTGTACTACATATATGACATCAATTGGAGGTTGCTGTATTGCATGTATGACATCAATTGGAAGTTGCTGTACTACATGTATGACATCAATTGGAGGTAACTGTACTACATGTATGACATCAATTGGAAGTTGCTGTACTACATGTATGGCATCAATTGGAGGTTGCTGTATTGCATGTATGACATCAATTGGAGGTTGCTGCACTACATGTATGACATCAATTGGAGGTTGCTGTACTACATGTATGACATCAATTGGAAGTTGCTGTACTACATGTATGGCATCAATTGGAGGTTGCTGTATTGCATGTATGACATCAATTGGAAGTTGCTGTACTACATGTATGACATCAATTGGAGGTAACTGTACTACATGTATGACATCAATTGGAAGTTGCTGTACTACATGTATGGCATCAATTGGAGGTTGCTGTATTGCATGTATGACATCAATTGGAGGTTGCTGCACTACATGTATGACATCAATTGGAGGTTGCTGTGCTACATGTATGACATCAATTGGAGGTTGCTGTGCTACATGTATGACATCAATTGGAGGTTGCTGTACTACATGTATGACATCAATTGGAAGCTGCTGTACTACATGTATGACATCAATTGGATGTTGCTGTGCTACATGTATGACATCAATTGGAGGTTGCTGTACTACATGTATGACATCAATTGGTGGTTGCTGTACTACATGTATGACATCAATTGGAGGTTGCTGTACTGCATGTATAGCATCAATTGGAGGTTGCTGTACTACATGTATGACATCATTTGGAGGTTGCTGTACTGCATGTATGACATCAATTGGAGGTTGCTGTACTGCATGTATGACATCATTTGGAGGTTGCTGTACTGCATGTATGACATCAATTGGAGGTTGCTGTACTACATGTATGACATCAATTGGAGATTGCTGTACTACATGTATGACATCAATTGGAGGTTGCTGTACTACATGTATAGCATCAATTGGAGGTTGCTGTACTACATGTATAGCATCCATTGGAGGTTGCTGTACTACATGTATAGCATCAATTGGAGGTTGCTGTACTACATGTATGACATCAATTGGAGGTTGCTGTACTACATGTATAGCATCAATTGGAGGTTGCTGTACTACATGTATGGCATCAATTGGAAGCTGCTGTACTGCATGTATGGCATCAATTGGAGGATGCTGTACTACATGTATGACATCAATTGGAGGTTGCTGTATTGCATGTATGACATCAATTGGAGGTTGCTGTACTACATGTATAGTATCAATTGGAAGCTGCTGTACTACATGTATGACATCAATTAGAGATTGCTGTACTACATGTATAGCATCAATTGGAAGCTGCTGTACTGCATGTATGACATCAATTGGAGGTTGCTGTATTGCATGTATGACATCAATTGGAAGTTGCTGTACTACATGTATGACATCAATTGGAGGTAGCTGTACTACATGTATGACATCAATTGGAAGTTGCTGTACTACATGTATGGCATCAATTGGAGGTTGCTGTATTGCATGTATGACATCAATTGGAGGTTGCTGCACTACATGTATGACATCAATTGGAGGTTGCTGTACTACATGTATGACATCAATTGGAGGTTGCTGTACTACATGTATGACATCAATTGGAGGTTGCTGTATTTGGGTTGTGTTGCATGTATGACATCAATTGGAGGTTGCTGTACTACATGTATGACATCAATTGGAGGTTGCTGTACTACATGTATGACATCAATTGGAGGTTGCTGTACTACATGTATGGCATCAATTGGAGGTTGCTGTATTGCATGTATGACATCAATTGGAGGTTGCTGCACTACATGTATGACATCAATTGGGGTTGTGTTTGTTGTTTGGGGTTGTGTTTGTTGTTTGGGGTTGTGTTGTGTTTTGGGTTGTGTTTGTTGTTTGGGGTGTGTTTGTTTTTGGGTTGTGTGGTTGCTGTATTGCATGTATGACATCAATTGGAGGTTGCTGTACTACATGTATGACATCAATTGGAGGTTGCTGTATTGCATGTATGACATCAATTGGAGGTTGCTGTACTACATGTATGACATCAATTGGAGGTTGCTGTACTACATGTATGACATCAATTGGAGGTTGCTGTACTACATGTATAGCATCAATTGGAAGTTGCTGTACTACATGTATAGTATCAATTGGAGGTTGCTGTACTACATGTATGGTATCAATTGGAGGTTGCTGTACTACATGTATGGCATCAATTGGAGGTTGCTGTACTACATGTATGGCATCAATTGGAGGTTGGTTTACTAAATGTATGGCATCAATTGGAGGTTGGTTTATTAAATGTATGGCATCAATTGGAGGTTGCTGTATTACATGTATGGCATCAATTGGAGGTTGCTGTATTACATGTATGGCATCAATTGGAGGTTGCTGTATTGCATGTATGGCATCAATTGGAGGTTGCTGTACTGCATGTATGACATCAATTGGAGGTTGCTGTACTACATGTATGGCATCAATTGAAGGTAGCTGTACCACATGTATGGCATATATTGGAGGTTGCTGTACTACATGTATGACATCAATTGGAGGTTGCTGTACTACATGTATGGCATCAATTGAAGGTAGCTGTACCACATGTATGGCATATATTGGAGGTTGCTGTACTACATGTATGACATCAATTGGAGGTTGCTGTACTACATGTATGGCATCAATTGAAGGTAGCTGTACCACATGTATGGCATATATTGGAGGTTGCTGTACTACATGTATGACATCAATTGGAGGTTGCTGTACTACATGTATGGCATCAATTGAAGGTAGCTGTACCACATGTATGGCATATATTGGAGGTTGCTGTACTACATGTATGACATCAATTGGAGGTTGCTGTACTACATGTATGGCATCAATTGAAGGTAGCTGTACCACATGTATGGCATATATTGGAGGTTGCTGTACTACATGTATGACATCAATTGGAGGTTGCTGTACTACATGTATGGCATCAATTGAAGGCAGCTGTACCACATGTATGGCATATATTGGAGGTTGCTGTACTGCATGTATGGCATCAATT
>CM026394.1:17251145-17340794 GCA_014843695.1 Archivesica marissinica | reverse complement strand
GTATATAACGTTGCCACATGAGCGTCGAGACGTTTCTCCGTAGCAAATGCGTACATATATATATGTATATAACGTTGCCACATGAGCGTCGAGACGTTTCTCCGTAGCAGATGCGTACATATATATCTGTATATAACATTGCCACATGAGCGTCGAGACGTTTCTCCGTAGCAAATGCGTACATATATATATATATATCTGTATATAACGTTGCCACATGAGCGTCGAGACATATATATCTGCATATTACGTTACCACATGAACTTTGAGACGTTTCTGCTCAGAAAAACATGTCTAGTTCCCCGCAAGGCTATGCCTGTCCAGGAAAACGTGTCTAGGTCCCCACAAGGCTATGCCTGACCAGGAAAACATGTTTAGGTCTCCGCAAGGCTATACATGACCAGGCAAACGTGTCTAGGTCCCCGCAATGCTATACCTGACCAGGAAAACATGTCTAGGTCTCCGCAAGGCTATGCCTGTCCAGGAAAACGTGTCTAGGTCTCCACAAGGCTATGACTGACCATGAAAACATGTCTAGGTCTCCGCAATGCTATGCTTGACCAGGAAAACGTGTCTAGGTCCCCGCTAGGTTAAACCTGCCCAGGAAAACGTGTCTAGGTCCCCGCAAGGCTAAGTCGGTCCAGGAAAACGTGTCTAGGTCCCCGCTAGGCTAAACCTGCCCAGGAAAACGTGTATAGGTCCCCGCAAGGCTAAGTATGTCCAGGAAAACGTGTCTAGGTCCCCGCAATGCTAAGTCGGTCCAGGAAAACGTGTCTATGTCCCCGCTAGGCTAAACCTGTCCAGGAAAACGTGTCTAGGTCCCCGCAAGGCTAAGTATGTCCAGGAAAGCGTGTCTAGGTCCCCGCAAGGGGTTTGACATTAATGGAACATACATGCAATGTAATGTTGTTAAAAAGGAATACGAGTAATTGGAATAATATATTAAAATACAGCTATTATCAGGCACATAATATCAACATATTGACATGATATGAAACACAGTGTTTATGACAACATGGTAACCATGGCAACCATTATTAAAGTTGCATGCTGTACATTACCCAAGCCTCACAAAACTGCCATAAACTAGATCCTACATTCGTCTGATAAATTAAGATATAATTGGATTTTCAAGTCATAAATATGATTAATGTATAAACATAATTTCTTACATTAACCTTTTCAACACCACATACCTCTAAATAGGTTTACAAAATGTGTCGATTCTGATGAGCCTGCTTGTGACGAGCCGTCTCATCAGGGCCTGCACTTTTTACCAGTAATATTACTATTTTTACACAAAATTACCCATTTTGATAAATGAACTTGTCCAAATGCAATTTTCTTATTAATGTATTAGTCTAAAAGTATCATGGACCAGTCCATGTCAGTTAATTGGTGTTGAATGGGTTAATTATACTCTAAATGTTGCTATTTGGTCATACTGTTGTGTAATTGTAGTGGCAATATGAAATACGTTACCAGTATTTTACGTGTATTTATCGTCGCTACCGGCTGCCCCATATGAGCGACGCCTCCTGAAGAGATTACTCATTTTAGATTGTTGGAGGATAGTGCAATGATACAGACAGAGACCCATTCCAGAATCTCCTCTGGTTCTTTTACGTGCACGGTGTAAAGCACCGACACGAGACCTCGGTTTAATGTCCCATCTGAAAGACTGTTAATTTTATTAGGGTCAGACGGGGGATCGAACCTGCGATCCGTGGATTACCCGTCAAGCGTGTTACCACTAGAGTACATATCCGTCTGTAATATGTTACCATGTGTGTGTTTTTTACGTTTATTTATCGTCGCTACCGGTTGCCCATATGATCGACGCCTCCTGAAGAGATTAGTCATTTTATACTTTTGGAGGATAGTGCAATGATACAGACAGAGACCCAATCCAGAATCTCTTCTGGGTCTTTTACGTGCACGGTGTAAAGCACCGACACGAGACCTCGGTTTAATGTCCCATCTGAAAGACTGTTAATTTTATTAGGGTCAGACGGGGAATCGAACCTGCGATCCCTGGATTACCAGTCCAGCGTGTTACCACTGGACTACAGATCCGTCTAGCGGCTGCTCCTCCGTTTTACCATGTTTATAATGCTTTGACTGCATGCAATGATGTCGGTATCTGTGATAAAAGTCTCATGTAATTCTACTTATTGAATGGCTATGTATGATGTTAATTTCATATGTGTTTATGTTTGCTGTAATGTACATAGATGAGACTAAAATAAAGATGAAAACTACCTTTAAAGTTTAAACTTTATTTATTTTACAATGATTGCGAAGCAAGTTCTAACAACTTATATTAATCACTCTTGTTGGCGCAGATGAAAGCGTATATATGTGCATTCGTGTGGGAGGAAATCGGAGTACCCAGCGAAAACCCACCTGTCCGATCTGGCGACCACCTCCCGTTCCGAGTATCGAACCCGGGTTGCATTGGTGAGAAGCGAGCGCGCTTAACCACTGCGCTAATCGGACAGCCTTTTTAACAGTGTTTTACAGATCTACAGGAAATCAAACTTAAATTAGCGTTGATGACATTTTATCTCTTCTGGGTCTTTTACGTGCACGGTGTAAAGCACCGACACGAGACCTCGGTTTAATGTCCCATCTGAAAGACTGTTAATTTTATTAGGGTCAGACGGGGGATCGAAACTGCGATCCCTGGATTACCAGTCCAGTGTGTGGACTACAGATCCGTCTGTTATATACATGTTACCATAACCCGTGTACGGTCATATAAACAAATACGTTACGGGCTATTAATTAGCATGGTTTGGAATGTTGATCACAGCTATCTAGCTTTGGAAATATACTAGAGGACATAGAAAACGCACACGTCTGATAAGTGTGTTATTACATGAACAAAATAACTATATAAATACATAGTTTTAAACATTTTGGAATATATTTAGTTTGTTCAGTTTGTGTTTTGTAATAGATAGATAGATAGATACTTTTATTTCCTCCATTTCGGAAGAGCATAACATATTTACAAATCATTATTAATATGTATGTACACACAGTATAATATAAATGCACAACTAACAGGGTTAATTGTCAGTTGAGTACTCGCAGCGGAACTACACGTGCATTAGAAACATTGCAAGCACAGTTGTAGTACTCGATGAATCAATGCACAAACATCCTGATGCATCCAAGACAACAGTTAGTTTATGGTAAACCCATTAAGCGTGTCCTTACTCTATATAATAGTTGTGTTAAGAACACTCAGGATATCCATATGCTGAGCTTGAGGTATACATACTCGAGGTAATGGGATCTTGCCGAAACGAAAAGCAAGACAGCTACTAATATGTATACATGTGAATTATGCATTGTTGACTGGTATCTAAAATGGCGTAAATTACGTTACCATAGTTATGTAATGCATAGCAGTATAATTAAATAGAAAACTGAATGGCGATTTACAATAATTAGTACATACATAGCCATATCTCTCACTCGTACTCTCTCTCTCACTCACTCACTCACTCACTCACTCACTCACTCACTCACTCACCACTCACTCACTCACTCACTCACACACACACATACTCACTCACACACTCTCTCACTCTCACTCCCCCTCTCTCGCGTTTTTTCTCCTTATAAATATCTAGTAAATTACGTGAACTAAGATGACCCGATAAACGTAAACAAGGCCGTAGGCAAGACAAATAGGAAATTTAATTATAGCATCGGCCATATCGAATTATCGAATTATTATCTAAATTAATGAAAATAATAATTCAATCGTATATACGAACAGTACATTGATTATACAGATACATAGGTTCTGCTAATATAAAGGCATTGTACATTTCTAAGGTACATATTCTTAAAATATTAATGTCATGGTAAAGTACATATATATGATTTTAACGATGCATTTAATGGCATACTATGATACTAGAGAGGCTGAGACTGCACGTGGACACAGACGCGCACCCCGACACACACCCTACAACCACCCCCACATTCACGTATGGAATACCAACCAATCCATTGAATATGCACACATGTGGACATAAACGCCCCCCCCCCCCACAATCATGTATGGAATACCAAGCTATCCATTAAATATGCACATGGTGGACATAAACGCCCCCCCCCCCCCACAATCACGTATGGAATACCAAGCTATCCATTAAATATGCACATGGTGGACATAAACGCACCCCCACATTCACGTATGGAATACCAACCAATCCATTAATATGCACACATGTGGACATAAACACCCCACCACACTCACGTATGGAATACCAAGCTATACATTAAATATGTACACATGTGGACATAAACGCCCCCCACACTCATGTATGGAATACCAAGCTATACATTAAATATGCACACATGTGGACATAAACGCCCCCCACACTCACGTATGGAATACCAACCAATCCATTAAATATGCACACATGTGGACATAAACGCCCCCCCCCCACAATCACGTATGGAATACCAACCAATCCATTAAATATGCACACATGTGGACATAAACGCCTCCCCCCCCCCACAATCACGTATGGAATACCAACCAATCCATTAAATAGCACACATGTGGACATAAACGCCCCCCCCCACAATCACGTATGGAATACCAACCAACCATTAAATATGCACACATGTGGACATAAACGCCTCCCCCCCCCCCCACAATCACGTATAGATACATTAAATATGCACACATGTGGACATAAACGCGCACCCCCCCCCCCCCCCACAATCACGTATAGATACATTAAATGCACACATGTGGACATAAACGCCTCCCCCCCCACAATCACGTATAGATACATTAAATATGCACACATGTGGACATAAACGCCTCCCCCCCCCCCCACAATCACGTATAGATACATTAAATATGCACACATGTGGACATAAACGCCTCCCCCCCCCCCACAATCACGTATAGATACATTAAATATGCACACATGTGGACATAAACGCCTCCCCCCCCCCCACAATCACGTATAGATACATTAAATATGCACACATGTGGACATAAACGCCTCCCCCCCTCCCCACAATCACGTATAGATACATTAAATATGCACACATGTGGACATAAACGCCTCCCCCCCACCCACAATCACGTATAGATACATTAAATATGCATTAGAACATGTCTGACATAGAGAGGAGAATAGTTTGTGTTTTTGTTTTTATAAGTTTATTTAACGTCGCTACCGATTGCCCGGGCAGTTTACTTAACAACACCTTTCCTGGACAGACTCCAGCGGCTAACCAGCTCACCAACGTCCGTAAGAAACTGCCAACTTTTTCATCTAAAGAGACAAGGGCTGAGCGGGTCTTCATAGACGGATCTGTAGTCCAATGGTTAACATGTTCGACTGGTATTCCAAGGATCGCAGGTTCGATCCCCCGTCTGACGCTAATAAAATTAACAGTCTTTCAGATGGGACGTTAAACTGAGGTCTCGTGTCAGTGCTTTACACCGTGCACGTGCAATTATGGAATGGGTATCTGTCTGTATCATTTGCACTATCCTCCAAAAATCTACAATGACTAATTTCTTCAGAAGGCGTCGCTCATATGGGCAACCGGTAGCGACGATAAATAAACGTGACCATCAGTGACCACGGAGGATGGCAGGGTGAATAGTTATTAACGGTATTACATATTATACCACTTTTCAAAGCACTTGAATAGATATGTTTTAACAGTTAATACGTTTTCTAATGGGAATAATTCTCCACATACCAATGCTAGTGAACGAGACGTATTTGATGGGAAAATAAAATAGACATTGAAACAAAAAGTTAAATTCATCTTCTACGACATTGCTTTGGGACATTTACTGGCTATGTTTGTCGTTTACGCCATCACAATAATTATTTGTTTGATTTTGGAGTTAACAGCTCAGGTCATACGGCGACTCTCCTGCTAGTAGTGGTGCCCTTCTGAGCAGTATTTCGTACACCGGTACACCACAAACCAGCTGGATAGCTTCATCACGGGAAATAATTCCGGCACCCCTAGTGGGATTCGAATCTAGTGAGAGGATAGTGATTTGAAGTTAACGACCTTGATCAATCGGCCACACAGGCCCCCAATTTCTAAATAAGAAAACAATCAGTATGCGCATGCTCTAGTAGATTGTTATATACTGAGTCAAAAAAGAAACGATACCTGGTGTTTATGTGTCTATAATTTCAACATTTATTAAGAACATTCTTTGAAAATTCATTAGATGATAGTCCAACATGTTTGAAAGAGGAGCACATAACGCATAATGAGCCTCCGAAACTGTCTGCTGCGTGATGACGTAATTCGTCGGACAGGGGTCTAATGGAGTTTCACACAGACGTCAATACCGAGTATGGGCACCATTTGCGTCTCTCACTGCAATGCACCGCCGTCGCATCGAACGGAAGAGTGTCTGAATCTCTTGCTGGTCAATATTTGTCCACTCCTGACGCAAAACATCCCTCAGTTGGTTTAACGTTACCGGCTGACGTCGTCTGACGCGGCGGTCTAACGTATCCCACACATGTTCTATGGGTGACACGTCTGGTGACAAAGCAGGCCACGGCAGGGTTTCAATATTGTTCTGCTCCAATAATGTGGTGGAAATCCGAGCAGTATGACACCTGGCGTTGTCCTGTTGAAACAGTGTGACGTTTCTGTTGGCGTTAAAGAACGGCACAACAACTGGCGCAAGGATCTCATCACAGTACCGCTGGACGTTTAGGTTCCCGTCCACCACTAACAGTTCAGTGCGACTGCCGAAGGTGATACCGCACCACGCCATAACGCTTCCGCCCCCGAACAGATCGACCTGACGTACACATGCGTCGGCGTAACGTTAACCGCGTCTGCGATATACCCGCTCTCTGCCATCCGCTCGACGCAAACAGAACCACGATTCATCGCTAAACGTCACCGAATTCCACTGTAACCGAGTCCAGCGAGCACGTTCCGTCGTCCATTCCCGCCGTACGTCACGGTGACGTCGTGTCAGGATGGGTCCAACGTATGGCCGATAGACACGAATGCCACGCTCACCGAGCCGGTTCCTGACTGTTTGTGCACTGATGCGATTGTTGGTCATCCCAGGAGTAACGGCAGCTGTGTGCGTAGCAGGTAGGAACCGGTCACGTAAATGTGACGTCCGAATGTGACGGTCCTGTTCACGCGTCGTCACACGTGGTCGACCAGATCTTGGACGGTCGTCCACCGATCCATGTGTTCGATAACGTCGAAGTAGACGTGTTATCGTGATCCGCGTAACCCAGAGTCGATGTGCGACGTCACGCTGACGTTAACCGCCGTCAACCATGCCAATGGCACGCATTCTCTGATTGCGGTTTAGCCTAGGCATTTTGTTAGAGGTAACACTGGGTATGTACGGTGTTTTTCCTCGATGATAATGCAATACCAGTACAATAAACCGGTTTTCCGATTTGTACATGTGTAGGAAGTTGTCTTTGTTGAGGAGCACGCGCAAATCGGAAATTCGGCGTTCCAGTTTTATCGGATGTTTATTTACCTGTGTTTATGGTTGGCTGACGATGTAATAAGATACCCGGTACTGATACGTAATAATATATTAAACCTTTCTATGGTTTTATCCGTTTTATGTCATTTTTAGTTTGGTATCGTTTCTTTTTTGACTCGGTATATGTTATATTTCGGGTTTTATGCCTGCATCAGCACCATTTTGGGCTATATCGCCGGCGGGCAGTTTACCTAACAACACCTTTCCTGGGCAGGCTCCAGCGGTTAACCAGTACTTGGGTGCACCAACCTCCGTAAGAAACTGCCAACGTTTTCATATAAATGAGACACGGCCTGAGCGGGGCTCGAACCCCGTGACCATCAGTGATGATAGGTTACAATGGTATACAAGTCAGCGACCTTAACCACTCGACCACGGAGGCGGACATGCTCTAGTAGAATCCCTGTTTTCATATTAAATGTTCCAAGAAAGTTAATTGCCTATCACAAACACATTGCAAAGGATGTTAGTTTAAACAATATTTTATTTCAATGAATATACATAGTATAATGATAACAATAAGAAAATACATGTAGGAAAGGATGTTAAAATTCTAAAGATTCTAACGAAGTTTTTACAGGCTTTGACCAAGGCATGGTATCTTATTTGGGCATCGTTCTCGATCCGGTAGCACCATGTTGTATACAGTCTAAACATATTTCATATTGTCATTTTCCAAAATTTTAAATCATTAAGCAAACACAAGTAATACAATGTGTGTGCGACACATATAAAGTGCGAGCTTCTACACAATATATGAGACGGATCTGTAGTCAAATGGTAAACACGCTGGACTGGTAATCCAGGGATCGCAGGTTCGATCCCCCCCGTCTGACTAATAAAATGAACAGTCTTTCAGATGAGACTTTAAACCGAGGTATTGTGTCTGTGCTTTACAGTGTGCACGTAAAAGAACCAGAGGAGACTCTGGAATGGGTCTATATATGTATCGTTACACTATCCTCCAACACTATAAAATGACTAATCTCTTCAGGAGGCGTCGCTGATACGGGCAACCGGTAGCGACGATAAATAAACGTTAAACACACACAATATAGGAGCATAGTATTGCCTAAGATCTACTTCACAGTGTGCTTACATTACTGGATTACTATAGAATTATTAGCACAACTAAGGTAATCTAGACGCTTTTTCCTTTTATAAAAGTAATTTAATAGATATGTTGCTAGCGTATACATTATTAGATGACACAATGTCTATAAATTTAGCCATATTAGGCCTATTATACCAGTGATGTATGTGTTGGTGATTGAGTTCATTGGATACTGGGTATATTAACTGGGACACACTATGCACGCCGTTCAACACACATACATGTATGCAAATTACCAAGCCTGCAGATTGTCTAAGAAAATGAATAATTTAAAAACACGAAAATACAATAAAAACTGTAGGGGAGGGGTGTGTATTGAGTCTATTGACCAAGGGAGGGGTGTGTATTGAGTATATTGACCAAGGGAGGGGTGTGTATTGACCAAGGGAGGGGTGTGTATTGACCAAGGGAGGGGTGTGTATTGACAAAGGGGAGGGTGTGCATTGACCACGGGAGGGGTGTGTATTGAGTCTATTGACCCAGGGAGGGGTGTGTATTGACCAGGGATGGGTGTGTATGGACCAAGGGAGGGGTGTGTAGTTCAAGGGAGGGGTGTATTGACCAAGGGAGGAGTGTGTATTGATTAAGTTAGGGTGTGTATTGACCAAGGGAGGGGTGTGTATGACCAATGTAGGGGTTGTATTGACAAGGGAGGGGTGTGTATTGACCAGGGAGGGGGTGGTACTGATCAAGGGATGGGTGTGTATTGACCAATGGAGGGGTGTGTATTGACCAATGGAGGGGTGTGTATTGACCAAGGGAGGGGTGTGTATTGACCAATGGAGGGGTGTGTATTGACCAATGGAGGGGTGTGTATTGACCAAGGGAGGGGTGTGTATTGATCAAGGGAATGTGTGTATTGATCAAGGGATGGTGTTATTGACCAAGGGAGAGGTGTGTATTGACCAATGGAGGGGTGTGTACTGATCAAGGGATGGGTGTGTATTGACCAAGGGATGGGTGTGTATTGATCAACTTGAGTGTCGAATACATTCTGCACAACACCAACTCTCTACTTTTTCACCCCCAAACCGTAACTGATTGCAGCTATGGTATTGGCAAGTAATTTACGGTTATATTAGAAATGAGCAGCCCTCCACGGTGCGCACTTGTACTCAAGTGTTTGAAAGTTTATATCTCGGAAAATTGCACACCTGATTCGCGTTCAGGACCGAGGTATCCTGATTCTGATCTGATTTGGAACGGTGGTGCCAAGCATATGTTTCGTGCATGTCATAGAGAGAAGTTATTGATATATCTTGTTATTTTCCTTATTTTGTCCACGCGATCCATATATACGGTGTATATGTTTTGTAGTTAATGTGTCATTTCATCTCTGCATAGCAAGTTTAGACTGAATTTGGTATAACTTTGAAAAATCCATCTTTGATAATATCAAAGTTTGAACGTCTAATACAGACATTAAAATGCGGCAGAATGCTCCATTGGCATTCTAGGATTCAACAGTTTCCTGGGGGAACATGCCCATCCCCATATTTCTATAGCAACATCGCATTTTCGAAGGTCAACCGATTTAGAATATTCATATCAAAGGCAAAAAACAACAGAATATCAACTATTATTTAAGCATATGCATGTACATGTATTTCTTTCCCACATTTTGAAATATTTATTGCATTTCTGATAAATATTATTAAATGCTTTTCATGGAGATAATCTCAATAAGCTATAAGCTTTCGATTTAATCCATTGGCGTCTTGTATACAATATATATATGTACTGTACATTATGAACGAATAAATATTTTTAAATCAAATGCTTTTCAAAGCACAATATTAACACACCATTTTCTCAAAGTTCTACACCATTCTGTAATAGAATATGTTATGTTATATTTCGGGTTTTACGCCTGCATCAGCACCATTTTGGGCTATATCACCGGCGGGCAGTTTACCTAACAACACCTTTCCTGGGCAGGCTTCAGTGGCTAACCAGTACTTGGGTGCACCAATCTCCGTAAGAAACTGCCAACTCTTTCATATAAATGAGACACGGTCTGAGCGGGGCTCGAACACGTGACCATCAGTGGTGATAGGTTCCAGAGGTATACAAGTCAGCGACCTTAACCACTCGACCACGGAAGGCGAACTGTAATATTATATGAGTATGTACCTTTGTTATATTTCGGGTTTTACGCCTGCATCAGCACCATTTTGGGCTATATCGCCGGCGGACAGTTTACCTAACAACACCTTTCCTGGGCAGGCTCCAGCGGTTAACATATAAATGAGACACGGTCTGAGCGGGGGCTCGAACCCGTGACCATCAGTGATGATAGGTTAAAGTGGTCTACAAGTCAGCGACCTTAACCACTCGACCACGAAGGCGGCCTGTATTATTATATGATTATGTACCATGTACAAGTCGGATAATAAAATATTGTTTTGTCGGTGTTCCGTTCCTGTATTGCTTGTGTTGATACCCTAAACCTCTTAACAAAAACGACTTTATTGAGGTATTAACGCCGGGGCTAAAATCGAAGATTCTGTACAGACTTACCATCCACTCTGCTGTCTAGATTGCCCACTAGATGCCCACTAAACAGTTACCTAACAATGTTACAGCTTATTACCACCAGGTTCATGCAGTATAGCTCTATCCTAAATTTGCTAATATATGAATATTTGATGGAAACCCGCCATGTTTCTCTCTGTAATTGATGAATTATAATGCTCGTTTGTGTCTGGCAATTAGTTATCGTCAGACAGCATAGTATCATATGTATGTTGTCTACTCAGCAACTGTGCAGCCCAATTAACAGTCTTTCAGATGGGACTTTAAACCGAGTTATGTCGGTGCTTTACACCGTGCACGTAAAAAAAAACCCAGGGGAGACTCTGGACTGTGTCTCTGTCTGTATCATTGCACTAGACTCCAAAATCTAAATATAATCTCGTCAGGAGGCGTCGCTCATATGGGCAACCGATAGCGACGATAAATAAACGTAAAACACACACACGATGCAGCCACCCATTTAATAGGTCCTCCGTCACAGAGTGGCTAAGATGGTTTACTTCAAATTACGTTCCCCTCACTGCTGTAGGATCGACTCACACTAGGGTGTTGGATTATTACATGTGAGGAAGCTATCAAGTAGGCTTGCGAAGGTTTGTGGTTCTGTAAGGGTACCCGTTTGTGCCTGAAATACTGCTCGATAGGGCATACCTGGGTGTTCAACAACAATAAGAGATGTAAGGTCGCAATATGACCTAACCTTTTAATTGATGCTACATTAAAGCAGCATTACATCGTATGAAATAAAATATACTTGAAAAATTCAATTTTTACGTATGGGTAGCAATGCTGATACACATTCTAACATTATACCTTGTATGCGTATGTTCATTTGGTAAACAGTGTTTTTTTGCGATAAAACAAACTCGAAACCGAAAGTGGGACTTTCCGAGTCGATCGGTCACGCACTTGTTTACAACCGGAACGCATCGTCCGCACTTGTTTACATTCAGAATGCATCGACCCCATTTGTCCCAGGTTGTCTTTTAATTAAATTACTTGATATGTTGATTCATACCTCTGTTAGCGTCTTTTAGGGACATTTCTACATCCCCGCGAGGGGTTCGACATTAGAGGAAGATAGATAGATAGTATTTCATGTTCAAAATATATACGTTGTTTTCTACATCCTCTGTTGTTTCACGCATGCGCGCTGTGCGTGTTTAGATTTCGTGTGTTGATAAACAAATTCGCGTATACGACGGTTTAAATTTATTGGAATTTTATCGTTTCTGAGCGACTATTTCGATTTTTGTAAACACACACACATTAGTATTTATATTTTACCCAAAACATCCTTTATTATGATGTAATGCTGCTTTAAACGCTCAAACATTCAAATGCTCAAACAAAGAAACGAACTTACGGGGCCATATGGCGACTTTCCACATTTATTATTGACGGCGAAGGACCTCGGGAGCTACTCCGAGCAGAATTGCACCGGTCACAAGCCAGCCGGATAGCTTCCTCACATGACGCCCCAAATGGAATTCGAACCAACAGGTCTGAGTAGTATGTGTGGTTGCTACACATCCTACTGCTGCACCCATACAACTATCCATGTGTTTGGCAGATCTACCACAACATAGTGTATCCCCTTAACGGCTTAAATACTATGTATTCATATTTGGACTGGGATATTGTAGTGGTTAGTTGGTTTAAACATATTTATTCGTCATAATATGTATGTATGTTCCATTAATGTCAAACCCCTTGCGGGGACCTAGACATGTTTTCCTGGGCATGCTAAGCCGACCATAGCGGTTAACCAGTACAAAGCAATGTGTGTGAGGTGCCTTGCTCAATGACACTACATACGTGGCTTGACTGAGTATCGAACCCGGACCGTTCGATTCCAAATCCGACGCTCTACCATTGGACCACGGACGCCATATATACCCACTATACATATACATAATTTACACAAATATATTTGCAATGACTAGTGGATTGAATTGGAAGCTATAATAGATTATTGAAATTCTCTCCATAAGAGAGTGGTTAGTTGGATCCAGAATCTCAATCCCATGACTATTCTCCGGCTAACACGTTTTGACGATTATGTCGGTCGTCACTCTATGAAATAAAAAGAACCTATCTTACACTAATAAACACACATCTTCTTTTTCTTTAATGCTGTCCAATAATATTGGCTAATATAATATTTGTTATCAATTTTAATTCACATTAACTTCCCCTATCGGGAGCCTCATTTCACTACAATACTCAACCGCACAACCACTTATGTTAGTATGAACGCCCGTAATAATTATATGTACAAATTAGAAACTGTAGAAAAAGCAAATTTGAATATATTACTTTATTATAATTAACTGTTCATGCTTGTCAGAAAATAGCTTAAGCACAAAAGTACATTCAACAGCGGAGGAATACGAAACTCAAGCAGTGACAGAGAAAATGCCATCTTCCACTGTTTGAAAACAATGAAAGATAGCATTTTCTTTTACTGCGAAAACTCAATCATTTATTGGAAAGCATACAAGAAAGTATTTTTTCTCCCGGCTCGTTTCGTGAATCCATGTCTCACAAACAGTGCATACTAGTAATGTCATTAATATGCGCGCTATCAGTTCCATCATGTTTGATTAAAATTGCCAACATAAACAAACGTAGCCTGTGTTCCAGTCTGTCGATTGTTCACCAATTTACTTCTCGATATTAATCGATACTAATGATCTCGATATTAAAATATATTTATATGACTGACAAGGCAAAATATATCAACGCCTGTTCCCAGGCTATTATCAGAAACTCAATACGGCCCATTTAATGATCTCGGTATTAAAATATATTTATATGACTGACCAGGCAAAATATATCAACGCCTGTTCTTAAGGCTAAAACAAACGGGATATTCACATTTAGTGCAACTTCTTTTGGACATGAATATGAGTTTTAACTCTTTCAGCGCCGAATAAATTCAGAGCATGTGCAAACAACATAGATCCAGATCAGCCGCGGCGTAACGCCGCGTCTGATCAGGATCTATGTTGTTTGCTATTCGGACAGGTGCTTCAGCTCCACTGTCTGAAGAGCAATCAGCAAATAGCCTGATCAGACGGCATGTTCTGTTCTGTCCGATCGGGTTCTCTACTTTTTTACAAAGCCGCTTTTATGCGACATTGGCAGTGAAAGAGTTAAATAAATGTATTTTCTGCTGAAAACAAATTTGTAATCGAGATATATGACATGTGTACCATTTCTTGCTTAGCACAGACGGATCTATAGCCCAGTGGTAACACGCTGGACTGGTAATCCAGGGATCGCAGGTTCGATCCCCCGTCTGACCCGAACACAATTAACAGTCTTTCAGATGGGACGTTAAACCGAGGTCTCGTGTCGGTGCTTTACACCGTGCACGTAAAAGAACCAGAGGAGACTCTGGAATGGGTCTCTGTCTGTATCATGCACTATCCTCCAAAATCTAAAATGACTAATATCTTCAGGAGGCGTCACTCATATGGGCAACCGGTAGCGACGATAAATAAACGTAAAATAAAATTTAAAAAATCTTGCTTAGCTTAAAGGCCACTGTTGCGTTTACTTAAAATATTGTACACTTGTAGGTATTCTTTCCATTAAGCGGTGTGTAATTATGATTGCTGTCTTCTGCTTCAAGTTTTCGGTTTCAAGTTTTCAATAATGATTGATTCAGATTTCAAATATTTCTTTTGAATATCTGCCAACAGTAGTTTATACAAATTTATTTGAGCTCGATTGCGAAACAAGTTCTTACAACTTATATTAATCACTCTCGAGACCTCATTCCTGATGGAATCCATCACCAGGAGGAAGAGAGAAGAGGCAGTGTGGAATTTAAATGCCTTGTCTAAGGGCACAATCGTACTGCTCCAGCGGAGGCTCGAACTCCGGGCATTTCGCACCTGAAGCGAACGCGTTACCACAACGCTATTACGACTTCCACACCAACACACCGATGGTTTTGTGAATTATTATATGTAAATCGCATCCATTTAGTTTATACAAATTTATTTTAGCTCGATTGCGAAACAAGTTCTTAACTTATATTAATCACTCTCGAGACCTCATTCCTGATGATGGAATCAATCGCCACGAGGGAGAGAGAAGAGGCAACGTGGACATTAAATGCCTTGCCTAAGGGCACACTTGTAACGACTCCAGTGGGGCTCGAACTCCGGACCGATCGCACCTGAAGCGACACCTACTGGCCAGGACGTTTACAGGTTCCCTTCCAGCTAGTTCCGCCCATGCGCAATCCTGTTATCTTTAATGCCATGTTACAATGAGAGATATTATTGGGTTTTCGATTATCTCCCTTGACAGATAAAGTCGGATTCATCCCGAAATATGTATTGGTCCTTTTAGTTGAAACCCTTTGTTTTTATTTGTGTTCCCTGACCATGTGTTGCGGTATGATAAATGTGATTTTATCAAAAGCATGTTAACTACTTTATATAATCAATTTCTACAGTAAAGTATCCATTGGATATGCTGTAGGATATCTGTCGAGATTTAGTAATTTAATAATTATAAGATAAGAAAACTAATGAAAACAGACATCATGTGGTGCAAAGGAAACAACGATAAAAACAGAGGAAGCCGATTAACAGGACCAATCTACTTTCATGAGTATTCAGGGGCAGTAACTGACTAATGTCTCTCATTACTCTCAAGTGGTGGGGTGATATTTGTGTTTTCGGAATAATTCTAGTTGCTAAAATCAAAAGCAGAACCTCGTTTCTGACGACATCTTTAACCAATCGGGTGGAATATCCTTGTACCACACCAGTGTAAATTATTGTCAGACTTTGGATAAAACAGTTGACAGAAAATGCATCCTAGTTAGCTATAAACGCGCTCACTTCTCACCAATGCAACCCGGGTTCGATCCTCGGACCGGGAAGTATGTGAGATGGTACTGTGGTCGCCAGATCGGACAGGTGAGTTTTCTCCGGGTACTCCGCCGGTTTCCTCCCACACGAATGACTACATATACGCTTTCATCCGCGCCAACGAAAGTGATTAATATAAGTTGTTAGAACTTGGTTCGCAATCGTTGTAAAATAAATAAAGTTTAAACTTTTATAAACAGTGAGCATAGTAGGCTAATGGTTCAAAGAAAATGTATCATATATATATAGTTAGCTATAGACAGTTGGAAGTCGTGATAGCGCAGTGGATGCGCGTTCGCTTCGGGTGCGAAAGGTCTGGAGTTCGAGCCCCGCTGGAGCCCTTAGGCAAGGCATTTAAATTCCACGCTGCCTCTTCTCTCTCCCTCGTGGCGATATATTCCATAGCCACACAATTCAAATATACACATTATATCAATATCCCTTTCATAGAAAATTCAAATAGAGTTGCAATTAAATTTTTAATCTTTTCTCCAAAACCATTATTTGAATGAACCGCCCAACGCTATTATTCATGGACAAAAGATAGACGGTCAGTGTTTTAACAAGAGATGTCACTTTTTTTTTTGACGGTCTGAAATTTCAATTACCAGAAAAAAGAGTCTGATTATGATCTGCAGTTCGCACTGGAAAAAAAAAATCAAACCAATCTGTAATACGACAAAACAAATATATCTAGTCAAATTATTTAAATAATGTGTAAACAATAGATGGTTACGTTTTACGAAACATATTCTGTTTGCTCTCTGTAAATTAGAATTGCTATGTACCGCTGTTTAAAACCGTATTACTGTATATATACCTCATGTTTGTATCATGTATGATGCACTGAGTGAATAAATTTGATTTGATTTGATTTGATCAGGAATGAGGTCTCGAGAATGATTAATATAAGTTATAAGAACTTGTTTCGCAATCGAGCTAAAATAAATTTGTATTAACTAAATAGACAGTTGGTATATATAGAAAGCATGGCACAAGGTCTACAACTTAAAATGGAGTTGTTGCTTTTCTACGGGCTGAGAAATTCTTTAAACACATTTCGATCCGTTTGCGGCTTATATCTTAATATTTAAAACACACACTTATATAACAAGATCTTACTTAAAACACACACTTATATAACAAGATCTTACTTAAAACACACACTTATATAACAAGATCTTACTTAAAACACACACTTATATAACAAGATCTTACTTAAAACACACACTTATATAACAAGATCTTACTAATTAAAGTTGTGAATTTCGTACATTTACGCGTAGGATTTAATATAATACTTGAATGATAATTGAAAGCATTACAATATTAACAATAATTTTTTTTAATTTGTTTATTTAAGTTTATTTAACGTCGCTACCGGTTTCCCATTTGAGCGACGGGCAGTTACCTAACAACACCTTTCCTGGGCAGGCTCCAGCGATTAACCAGTACTTGGTGTACCAACCTCCGTAAGAAACTGCCAACTTTTTCATATAAATGAGACACGGTCTGAGCGGGGCTCGAACCCGTGACCATCAAAGATGATAGGTTACAGCGGTATACACGTCAGCGACCTTAACCACTCGACCACGGAAGGCGGACAATAATAATGGACTGAAAGTACAAAGGTATATCACGACAGCGTTTTAAGCTGTGGTAAACAGTAACTACAATGTATAAGGTGTTTCTACACTATTTTGTAGCTAAAATCCAAGCGCAACTAAATAGCTCGGTGCGCAAGACCGGGATTCTTTTGAGGTCATGGGTTCGAAACTGATGGTGGTCATTTTTGTGGTTGTTTGTTTCCGTCTTTTATATACTTCAGTTGCTAGTTCTGTCCACAAAGGAAGTAACGAAACATACTTCATATTACTCTATGCATAATGTATATAAAGACACATTTCACATATTGACACGACATCAATGTATATATATCAAGAAACAAGTTTGACAAATTAAAGTCAATACGTCATGTTTCACGGATTCCGTGAATTGCTTCCTGTAAAATAAATGAAAATAAAATAAATTAAAGAAATACATAAAATGTATAATCGATAAATGGGAATCGAACTCCCAAATTATTGGTTACTATGGTAACTACGTCTGTGCAACAGAGATAACCGCTTATAATCAACTAATGTTACAAATAGAACATATATTGGCATCATTGTCAGTAACAGAATATGTGAACAACGTGAGTTTAAAGTTTGTTGTACTGTAACTGTACAGAAACATACCCGTATGTACAAGTATCAAACGATGCTAGTAAGTACTGTAACTGTACAGAAACATACCCGTATGTACAAGTATCAAACGATGCTAGTAAGTACTGTAACTGTACAGAAACATACCCGTATGTACAAGTACCAAACGATGCTAGTAAGTACTGTAACTGTACAGAAACATACCCGTATGTACAAGTATCAAACGATGCTAGTAAGTACTGTAGCTGTACAGAAACACACCCGTATGTACAAGTATCAAACGATGCTAGTAAAATAAACACAAATAAGTAAATAACTCACCACCAAAGATATATTCAAATCCCTGTAGATCATATTCCACAGTAATCAACACAACTCCCTGTAGATCATATTACACAGTAATCAACACGAAGCCCTGTAGATCATATTCCAAAGTAATCAACACAAATCCCTGTAGATCATATACCAAAGTAATCAACGCAAATCCCTGTATATCATATACCAAAGTAATCAACACAAATCCCTGTAGATCATATTCCATAGTAATCAACACAAATCCCTGTAGATCATATACCAAAGTAATCAACGCAAATCCCTGTATATCATATACCAAAGTAATCAACACAAATCCCTGTAGATCATATTCCACAGTAATCAACACAAATCCCTGTAGATCATATTCCACAGTAATCAACACAAATCCCTGTAGATCATATACCAAAGTAATCAACACAAATCCCTGTAGATCATATACCAAAGTAATCAACACAAATCCCTGCTAATATCCACAATGTAAGTATAACTTGATATCAGTACATGTATTCCCATTTCAAAGGTACACAATAAATCTTCTCGGACCGGGAAGTATGTGAGATGGTACGGTGGTCGCTAGATCGGACAGGTGGGTTTTTCTCCGGGTACTCCGGTTTCCTCCCATACTAATGACCACATTTACGCTTTCATCCGCGCCAACGATAGTGATTAATATAAGTTGTTAGTACTTGTTTCGCAATCGTTGTAAAATAAATAAATTTAAATTTAAAATAAATCTTCTATTTTGCTATTTCAAATTAGTCATATATAAGTTCCTGAATTACTAACACGAATAAATACGTTATATGACAGTTCAATACATACCGGATACATACATTCGTTTCCAGGTAACATCACACATACTAAATTCGTTTACATCACCCATACTTCTTTCTTTTCAAGACCGGTTTAATACTGATAGTATGACCATTGCGTCATTGTTGTGTAATCACATTCCCATACACAGATAGGTATTGTTTGGCAACATTAAACTGAGACTCATTAATCTCCGCCAAAACCTTCGTAAGTTTCCGTGAACTACGACCAGGACATGCCTTAGGTTTTTACCGTTAATATTTGAATCAAGTCAGTAAGTAAGTGTACCATAATCTAAAGCTCATATTTTACTTCGGAAATCCGATTATTAACGAATTAAGTTCACGGAATATGCAAATGTATCAGTTTAATATTGCCAAACAACAGTCTGATTATTTAGGGCAGTCACTTGTATACATAACATTCGAAAACCAAAACAATCATTGTTGAACCATCAAACCTAAAAATATTTTTCTGTAAGCCTACAGCTTTGACATTCGGCCATCCTGCCATGTGTGATACTATATCTATTTTTATATTATTCAATCAGTGGCGTCCGTGATCCAGTGCTAGAGCGTCGGATTTGGAATCGAACGGTCTCGGGTTCGATACTCGGTCTGGCCACGTATGTAGTGTCATTGAGCAAGGCACCTCACACACATGGCTTAGTACTGGTTAATCGCTTAGGTCGGCTAAGCCTGCCCAGGAAAACATGTCTTGTAATTGATGTATTTACTATTTGCAAAATTGATGTACAGTCAAACCTGTGTTAGTGGTCACCTCCATTAAGCAGCCAACCTGTATTAAGCAGCCAGTTTCCAGATTCCCAATCAGTTGTTTTATTATATATTTTACCTCTATTAAGCAGCCACCTGTACTAAGCAGACACTTTCTCTGACTCTCTTGGCTGGCTGCTTAAGACAGGTTTGACTGTATTTACTATTTGCCTAATAATATTATTCTAGGGTTATAAATAATGAATTATAATAGGACATTGATACTTGAGTATTGATATTATTGTTAGTAAGTATTTTGGAGGACAGTGTTGGTGTATTGATGTAGGACAGCAGAATATTGTTGTTAGTAAGTATTTTGGAGGACAGTGTTGGTGTATTGATGTAGGACAGCAGAATATTGTTGTTAGTAAGTATTTTGGAGGACAGTGTTGGTGTATTGATATACGACAGCAGCATATTGTTGTTAGTAAGTATTTTGGAGGACAGTATTGGTGTAGTGATGTAGGACAGCAGAATATTATTGTTAGTAAGTATTTTGGAGGATAGTGTTGGTGTATTGATGTAGGACCGCAGAATATTGTTGTTAGTAAGTATTTTGGAGGATAGTGTTGGTGCATTGATGTAGGACAGCAGAATATTGTTGTTAGTAAGTATTTTGGAGGACAGTGTTGGTGTATTGATATACGACAGCAGCATATTGTTGTTAGTAAGTATTTTGGAGGACAGTGTTGGTGTATTGATATACGACAGCAGCATATTGTTGTTAGTAAGTATTTTGGAGGACAGTGTTGGTGTATTGATGTACGACAGCAGAATATTGTTGTTAGTAAGTATTTTGAGGACATGTTGGTGTATTGATGTAGACAGCAATATTGTTGATAGTAAGTATTTTGGAGGACGTGTTGGTTATTGTGTGGACAGCAGAATATTGTTGTTAGTAAGTATTTTGGAGGACAGTGTTGGTGTATTGATGTAGGACAGCAGAATATTGTTGTTAGTAAGTATTTTGGAGGACAGTGTTGGTGTATTGATGTAGGACAGCAGAATATTGTTGTTAGTAAGTATTCTGGAGGATAGTGTTTGTGCATTGATGTAGGACAGCAGAATATTGTTGTTAGTAAGTATTCTGGAGGATAGTGTTGGTATATTGATGTAGGACAGCAGAATATTGTTGTTAGTAAGTATTTTGGAGGACAGTGTTGGTGTATTGATGTAGGACAGCAGAATATTGTTGTTAGTAAGTATTTTGGAGGACAGTGTTGGTGTATTGATGTAGGACAGCAGAATATTGTTGTTAGTAAGTATTTTGGAGGACAGTGTTGGTGTATTGATATACGACAGCAGCATATTGTTGTTAGTAAGTATTTTGGAGGACAGTATTGGTGTAGTGATGTAGGACAGCAGAATATTATTGTTAGTAAGTATTTTGGAGGATATTGTTGGTGTATTGATGTAGGACCGCAGAATATTGTTGTTAGTAAGTATTTTGGAGGATAGTGTTGGTGCATTGATGTAGGACAGCAGAATATTGTTGTTAGTAAGTATTTTGGAGGACAGTGTTGGTGTATTGATATACGACAGCAGCATATTGTTGTTAGTAAGTATTTTGGAGGACAGTGTTGGTGTATTGATATACGACAGCAGCATATTGTTGTTAGTAAGTATTTTGGAGGACAGTGTTGGTGTATTGATGTACGACAGCAGAATATTGTTGTTAGTAAGTATTTTGGAGGACAGTGTTGGTGTATTGATGTAGGACAGCAGAATATTGTTGATAGTAAGTATTTTGGAGGACAGTGTTGGTGTATTGATGTAGGACAGCAGAATATTGTTGTTAGTAAGTATTTTGGAGGACAGTGTTGGTGTATTGATGTAGGACAGCAGAATATTGTTGTTAGTAAGTATTTTGGAGGACAGTGTTGGTGTATTGATGTAGGACAGCAGAATATTGTTGTTAGTAAGTATTCTGGAGGATAGTGTTTGTGCATTGATGTAGGACAGCAGAATATTGTTGTTAGTAAGTATTCTGGAGGATAGTGTTGGTATATTGATGTAGGACAGCAGAATATTGTTGTTAGTAAGTATTTTGGAGGACAGTGTTGGTGTATTGATGTACGACAGCAGAATATTGTTGTTAGTAAGTATTTTGGAGGACAGTGTTGGTGTATTGATATACGACAGCAGCATATTATTGTTAGTAAGTATTTTGGAGGATAGTGTTGGTGTATTGATGTAGGACAGCAGAATATTATTGTTAGTAAGTATTTTGGAGGACAGTGTTGGTGTATTGATGTAGGACAGCAGAATATTGTTGTTAGTAAGTATTTTGGAGGACAGTGTTGGTGTATTGATGTACGACAGCAGAATATTGTTGTTAGTAAGTATTTTGGAGGACAGTGTTGGTGTATTGATGTAGGACAGCAGAATATTGTTGTTAGTAAGTATTTTGGAGGACAGTGTTGGTGTATTGATGTAGGACAGCAGCATATTGTTGTTAGTAAGTATTCTGGAGGACAGTGTTGGTGTATTGATGTAGGACAGCAGAATATTGTTGTTAGTAAGTATTCTGGAGGATAGTGTTGGTGTATTGATGTAGGACAGCAGCATATTGTTGTTAGTAAGTATTCTGGAGGACAGTGTTGGTGTATTGATGTAGGACAGCAGCATATTGTTGTTGTCGTTACGACATGGATTAATTGTTGTTGTTATAGTGACGCACATTTAATGAAGTGCTCATGCATTTATGAAGGGTTTTTATTAACTTATAGTAATATCGTGTGTTCGTGCATATGAAATAATTGGCGGACTGTGTTTAATTTATTATGAACGGTAATATGGATGTGAGATTCATTTACAGTCTACATAGTAGAAAGTGGGACAATAGATTGTGGTAACATTAATATTGTAATGGACATAATTACACATTAATTTTTGCAGATATATATGCATTGTTATTGCTATTCAAAGATATTGAATGTTATTTGTATTATGATATGGTACACAATGCAATAGACAATCCTAAAATCCATTATAGTATTGGTGTTTATTTCTTCCTTACAATTATTAGAGAGGTAGTTTATCTCGTTAGAGAGATATGTTATCTCTCTGGAATTGTTTATCACCTAATTAGAATGATTTATCTTATTAGGAGATAAATAATTTATTAGGAAATTATAAGGGTTACTGTTAGCTGAGCAGAGTAACCACAAACAACGGGTGCATCAACTGTCTGTGTGTGTTTTACGGTTAGTTATCGTCGCTACCGGTTGCCCATATGAGCGACGCCTCCTGAAGAGATTAGTCATTTTAGATTTGTGTGTGTGTTTTACGTTTAGTTATCGTCGCTACCGGTTGCCCATATGAGCGACGCCTCCTGAAGACATTGGTCATTTTAGATTTTTGGAGGATAGTGCAATGAAACAGACAGAGACCCATTCCAGAATGTCCTCGAGACCTCGGTTCAAAGTCCCAATTGAAAGACTGTTAATTTTATTAGGGTCAGACTGGGGATCGAACTGCTTAGGTCATATCATGGCGACTAGCTATAATTGGTAGGGGAAGACCCCGGGTGAACCTCCGAGCAATAGCTCAGACACGGACGGGCACCCGGATATAACCACCGACCTTTGCTAGCTACCTCATATGAACTAATTCAGCATCACCAGTGTGATTCGGCCCTACAGTGGTGAGGGGCAAGTGCTTTATGAGCGACGCCTCCTGAAGAGATTAGTCATTTTAGATTGTTGGAGGATAGTGCAATGATACAGACATAGCCCCATTCCAAAGTCTCCTCTGGTTCTTTTACGTGCACGGTGTAAAGCACTAGCACGAGAGACCTCGGTTTAATGTCCCATCTGAAAGACTGTTAATTGTGGTAGGGTCAGACGGGGGATCTTTTTATGATTAATTTCACTGGGGAGGGATGAGGGCCAATTACTAATGTTTATGGAACTGGTGGCCCAACACATTTGCTTACATTTGTATTGTTGTATATTTTTATATAATGTAATAACATATTATTAAATACATGCAAAGACACATTTATTACAATTATATGAATTTAAAATATTGCGGATTCAGTCAATAAACAACTTTGACAATTTAGTCAAAATGTCATGTTTCAATGATTCCGTGAATTGTTCGTGCAAAATAAATGAATAGAAAATTAATAAAAATAAATCTATAAAAAAAGTAAATGCGACAAATGTGATTCGACCTCCCCAATATATTGGTTACTAAGCTAACCATGTTACCTCATAGACAGTTGCGTGTGTTTTACAAACTATTTACACATATAACCATTGACAATGTTTGCAATAATAAAATGTCATCAACGCTAATTTAAGTTTGATTTCCTGTAGATCTGTAAAACACTGTTAAAAAGGCTGTCCGATTAGCGCAGTGGTTAAGCGCGCTCGCTTCTCACCAATGCAACCCGGGTTCGATACTCGGACCGGGAGGTGGTCGCCAGATCGGACAGGTGGGTTTTCGCTGGGTACTCCGATTTCCTCCCACACGAATGCACATATATACGCTTTCATCTGCGCCAACAAGAGTGATTAATATAAGTTGTTAGAACTTGCTTCGCAATCATTGTAAAATAAATAAAGTTTAAACTTTAAAGGTAGTTTTCATCTTTATTTTAGTCTCATCTATGTACATTACAGCAAACATAAACACATATGAAATTAACATCATACATAGCCATTCAACATGAGACTTTTATCACAGATACCGACATCATTGCATGCAGTCAAAGCATTATAAACATGGTAAAACGGAGGAGCAGCCGCTAGACGGATCTGTAGTCCAGTGGTAACACGCTGGACTGGTAATCCAGGGATCGCAGGTTCGATTCCCCGTCTGACCCTAATAAAATTAACAGTCTTTCAGATGGGACATTAAACCGAGGTCTCGTGTCGGTGCTTTACACCGTGCACGTAAAAGTTCCAGAGGAGACTCTGGAATGGGTCTCTGTCTGTATCATTGCACTATCCTCCAACAATCTAAAATGACCAATCTCTTCAGGAGGCGTCGCTCATATGGGCAACCGGTAGCGACGATAAATAAACGTAAAACACAGCAGCCGCTAATTGAAAGCTAAAAATGAAGTACAATACAGAGTGCTAAGAAACTGAAGGAAATATGGGCACTAATGCACAATTAAGAAATGAATTATCATTCTCAATCAGATTGAGGGTGACCTAATTAGCAGCTGCTTCTCAAAAATAAATAAAACATGGACATGATATCAGAAACACCGTAACATAAACTATTTATACATAAAAAGAGTACGCCTTCGTAAAATATTAAAACAGGTTTTGGCACAAATACGTATCAAATATGGGTGCGTAAATACTAAATAGAAATACTAATATACGTCACATCTCGCGGTAAATATTGAGCATATATAGACAAATAGAAGACGCGTGCAATAGATAAATGATCTGTCATTTCCAAGATACACTGGAAACTACTTAGTACAGTTGGTAGGCGGATACCTAGTAATTATTTGGAAAACAAATAGAACGTGACAGATAAATAGATTTCACCAACAACTCATTAGTGTGAATGGTTGGAAGTAATGTATCAAACAATTGATTGTATATTATGTGAAATCACATACAGAATTCTTAACATTTGCGAAGAGAAGGGTTTAGGCTAGTGGATTTACAGTACAGTACAGTCTACATCCGTTATGTGGAAGTTCGTCGGACCGAACAAAATACTTCGACATAACCGAAGATTGACTAAGCGAAATTCGATATAAACCGAGCCAGTTATATGTAAAATGATAGTGTCTGAAACGGGACTTTGATCGGACTTCGAAATAACCGGAAAATTCGACATAACCGACTATGATATAGCGGATGTAGACTGTACTAGCTTTTAAATGTTTGTTTTATGTTTAGGTTTCAAATCGCGCCAACAGCTTAGGTTATAGGAGGACTCTCTAACTATTGCATTATTGGTGGTGGAAGACCTCACCCCACACCCAGAACAGTAGTTCAGGCTCGGACTGGCACCCGGATAACACCACCGACCTTTTCTAAACCAGCTTGATAGTTGTCAAACTGATTTGTCTGCTATTGACCAGAGGGAGGAGGTGAAACAACATACACTATTACTATTTAAGTGGTGTCATTGTTATAAGCTAAGACGGATCTGTAGTCCAGTGGTAACACGCCTGGACTGGTAATCCATGAATTGCAGGTTCGATTCCCCGTTTGACCCTAATAAAATTAACAGTCTTTCAGATGGGAATTTAAACCGAGGTCTCGTATCGGTGCTGTACACCGTGCACGTAAAAGAACCAGAGGAGACTCTGGAATGGGTCTCTGTCTGTATCATTGCACTATCCTCCAAAAATCTAAAATGACTAATCTCTTCAGGAGGCGTCGCTCATATGGATAACCGGTAGTGACGATAAATAAACGTAAAACATACAAGCTTGGACTGTCTCTCTTAACATTCACAGGATTAAGAAATGCAATACTAAATCATTATACAACTAAAGTGTAAACATGACATTTTATACCTAAATGAAACGCAACAAGCAAAATGCTTTCATTGGTTAAATGCTGGTCGCATTACAATAAAATTATTGTTTACAAAGCAATGCTCATTTTGTATTATTTTAGCTCGATTGCGCAACAAGTTGTTATAGCTTATATTAATCTCTCTCGGGACCTGATTCCTGGTGTAATCCATCGCCATGAGGGAGAGAGAAGAGGCAACGTGGCGTTTAAATGCCTTGCCTAAGGGCACAATCGTAACGGCTCCAGTGGGGTTCGAACTCCTGGCATTTCGCACAGCGCTATCAAGATCCCAGCATTTGTTATTCTCACTAATCTGTTTGTAATTCGGAATACTAGGCAATTATGTTTGTCTTCTTAGTTGATACAACTTTATTTTAGCTAGATTGCGAAACAAGTTCTTTCAACTTATATTAATCACTCTCGAGACCTCATTCTTGATGGAATCCATCACCATGAAGGAGAGAGAAGAGGCATGTGGAATTTAAATGCCTTGCCTAAGGGTACACTCGTAACTGCTCCAGCGGGGCTCGAAATCCGGACCTTTCGCACCTTAAGCGAACGCGCATCCACAGCGCTATCACGACTTCCATCTTATCTTCTTGAAATCTAACATGGCAACTTAACAGTTAGGAATTATATTTTATCATTACTGTTTTATTTTTTATCAAATGAACTCTATTCGCCAGAGGATTACTACTAATTGACACAGAATTAGTTTATACAAATATATTTTATTGCGAAACAAGTTCTGACGACGTTAGCGTAATCGCGCTCGAGGCCTCGTTCCTGATGGAATGTTTAATCCTATTGTGCTTAATTGTATTCATACACTACGTTACAATTATACATACAATGGAAAATACGTGCAAAACAATAAGAAATTAAATTATGATTAATTAGTATTGCTGTATATAATTTAATCTGGGGAAAAAAGTTTTCATTTATGGGGCCCCTATCAGGTAACCTCATTGGGCTACAAGTTATGACAACATTATTGACAACCCTCCACATAGTGATTCTGATGGAAACCATCGCCATGAGGGAGAGAAGAGGCAATGTGGAATTTAAGTGTCTTGCTTAAGGACACAGTTGTAATGGTTACAGCTGGGCGCGAACTCCGGGTTTGTCACGCCGAAAGCGAACTTTCTACCACTGCGCTATCAAGACTTCTACACGAACTCCTTGTTCGTTAATTGTAGTTCAAATATATAACCTGATACAGCTAATTTCACGGTATTCATTTACAACACCGAGTTCATTACAGTGATCGTATTATCGCAATGATTGAGTGAGTTGTTGTGGAGACAGTCTCGGTACTTTATCTGTGCAATTAGATTTGTGAAATGACGTGTAGTTCTTTGCAAAATGAAATCTGATGTCATATGACACGGAATCCTTGAAGTATTGTCATTGTATTATATGTCAACTGAACATATTTCTATATGTTGATTCGCATTCTCGTAATTGAGGAACATAATTATATATATAAAGTCTCTTTTGTTCATTCTAATCCGTTTTTTCTGTAACTTGATAGGTGTATTATACAGACATGCACGCACTCGTCTCACAGGAGCAGATTCCGTACACCGGCTTTTAGCGGCTTCATTCTCGAGATCTGTTTTACCTATATCTAGTCATACAAACCCTTGTTTTCAAGAACATTACACTGGTAATTATATATCAGGTAGCAGACATTACTAATAAGATGCCAATACTGTGCTTAGGGTTCGCCAATAATGAGCTTTGGGTTCGCACCACAACGAGATTGCTTCCGGGTTGTAGTGGCGTGGAAAAATAGTTCTTAGTGAAACTCACAATGTGCAGATTACATGTGTTGCTGTGAAGAAGAATGGTCATTCATTGGGAAAGTTCGAGAATAAACTTTAGTTTCAATTTTTGTATATAGAATAACAAGGATTTATATTGTGTTTTACATGGATACTTTTTCGCAGCGAATGGTCATAGATGTTCGGTGGTACTGTATCATTGCGCGGGTGAACACTCAAACGTGTCATTGTAGTCGTCTGTGATGAGACATAGCGAACAAGGTAGATTATCATGGTGTCATATATTGTGGTTTGTAATGACGACAAGTGGTTGATTTGTATGGAATATAGTGCATTGAATGTGTTCGTGAACTACTGACAGGGAAGTATGTGAGATGGTACGGTGGTCGCCAGATCGGACAGGTGAGTTTGCTCCGGGTACTCCGGTTCCCCCCCCCCACACGAATGACCACATTTACGCTTTCATCCTCGCCAACGAGAGTGATTAATATAAGTTGTTAAAACTTGCTTCGCAATTGTTGTAAAATAAATAAAGTTTAACCTTCTGACAGAGATTTGTGTTATATTTAAGTTTATTTAACGTCGCTACTGGTTGCCCATTTGAGCGACGGGCAGTTTACCTATCAACACCTTTCCTGGGCAGACTCCACGGTACTTGGTGCACAATCCTGCCAAAACTGCCAATATTTTCATATAAAGAGACACGGTCAATGACAAAGAGCAGACTCATGTGTATTTACAATAGGCTATATACATGAAGGCCAATTTTGTTGTGGTGTGACACCGCTGATATTCTTCATTTCTGCGCATGCGCAAATGACGCACTTCCTAGATATGGATGTGTGGCAGATTAATATCTGGGCAAACTGACTAGCACATCACACACCGCTAAATTGTGTCATTCTTCGCTGTATTGTAACACATCATGCACAGTCAAATTCTCAGTTCAAAACAAGATTTAACTTATAACGCATGCAGTTCTGTAAGCACCATGGCGGCTGCTGCTTAGAGTTAAACACAAATAAGTTATAACATCATCAGGACAATCTCACTATGTGTCAATGTTTACAAACAGCGGTTATTTAATGTAATGGGATCACGGCAGTCAAATATGGCTGATTACTTATCCATACGCCAGAGAAAGTAGTATTGAAATAAATTCACACTCTCCTTAAAATGAACACAAATTCACGTTCCTTCCCGCATTGTCGACGCCATTTTGGTACCACGTGACATCTCTTCTTATTTACCTGTTCTGCTCGAAATCCGGAAGGGAAATAACCAATACCGAGAAGAGAATCGCTCAAATTAAACAACTAGAGAACTGTTTCTAGTAATAATTACTTCCGAATTTAGAATAGCTTAATCGCACTGGGCTACAATCGGGTTCTTAGAACAACCTGTATGTATTGCAGACACACACAATAGGCGCTTCCAAAATGATCAGATTCGGTAAAGAGTAGCAACATCAAAGAAGTCATTTATTTCTTCCAGTAATAATTTGACAGATTTCTTTAGTTATAAGTTATTATGTTAGTAAAAACAGACACGGGGCCGGTCCTCATTGGCAGCGTGGTTACGGTCGTTGACGTCAAATCACTTGCCCCTCTTCGTTGTATTGCTTTGAGGGTTTAAAGTCGTACCAACAGCTGGGTAATTGTATTGCACTATATATACACAATGTGACACCCTAGCTATTATTGTTACAGGAGGCCCACGGATGCCCCTCAGATGCGTATTTCAAGCACTGACGGACACTCTAGTAGAACCGTAGACCTTCCGCAAGCCAGCTGGATAACTACCCGTCATATCCAGTGGAATTAGACGTGGTTTGAAGTCAACGATCTGCTGTTGGTGCGGTGCGACTTTGAACCCCAAAACAAAATGGAAAAAACGACTTTGCTTGTAAAATATAAATTTCGAGTGTCAGAGCAGGGTGCAGATATAGAAAGCCTGGAACAGGTGTAGTGATGTTTATTGCTATCTGGTATTTGTGACAACTTCATGTATTGCAAGTCTCGTTCATATTTGTATCAACCTAACTTCCTCTTTGAACACTTTGCGCTGAACTTAGGAATACCGCCAACTACAGGTGCGTCACAGGCAGTCCATTTGGTTAAATCCACTTCCGGTAGCTCGTCACAATCAACTCTCTCGTTGCCACTGTTATAAATAATAGTTAAATTACTATGCATCAGATACGGTAAAGTCCGGACCTTTGTACAATACAACGTTTGACCACATGTATTTATTCTATAAAAATATCTGATTTTGATGCAGACACGTGGCTTGTTTATTCATTCATGTGCAATATACCTTCTTAACTATGATATAAACCAGTTTTCTAATGATTAAAAATGGTTGGGCGAACTAAAAATATTATGGTTGATGTTTCTGACCAATATCGGTTCTCATGTTAAAGCGACATTACATCGCAAAAAGCAAATAAAACAATTATACCATATAATAGGAAAATACATTTTGTAGAAATTTGCGTTTTCACTAATGCAGTTCCGCTTTAACAATGATATATTCCAGTTTTCTAATGATTGTATGTTTAAAGTGGACCTTTCTGACCAATATCAGTTCTAATGTTAAAGCCACATTACATCGCAAAACGCAAATTAAACAATTATACCATATAATAGGAAAATACATTTTGTAGAAATGTGCGTTTTCACTAATGCAGTTCCGCTTTAACAATGATATATTCCAGTTTTCTAATGATTGTATGTTTAAAGTGGACCTTTCTGACCAATATCAGTTCTAATGTTAAAGCGACATTACATCGCAAAAAGCAAATAAAACAATTATACCATATAATAGGAAAATACATTTTGTAGAAATTTGCGCTTTCTCTAATGCAGTTCCGCTTTAACAATGATATATTCCAGTTTTCTAATGATTGTATGTTTAAAGTGGACCTTTCTGACCAATATCAGTTCTAACGTTAAGGTTTTCTACATATTTGTAAAATTAGAATTATAAAAAATACAAATAATACAGCAACATGAATATTTTACAACTGAAAGAGGAGCCTCATTGGCCGAGTGGGTACGGCCACCGACGTTGGTTGACTCACTGAATGTGTCGCAGTTCATGTGAGGAAGCTATGCAGCTGACTTGCGGAAGAGCGGTGGTTCTTCCCGGATGCTAGTCCGGGAATCTGTGCCTGCAATCCGTCTCGGAAGCGCATCTCAGTCTCTTCCTCCACTAGCAACAGCTGGAGAGACGCAATATGACCTAAACTGTAGGGTGCGAATATAATGTGTATATGTTTGCTCTTGGTGTTTACACTAGCTCCACCAGATTATACGACGACACTGTGCTATTACTCCAGCTATTATTGGTGAACGAAGACCCAGGATGTCCCTCCGAGCATTATTGTAGGCACGGACGGGCATCCGGGTAAAACCACCGAGCTACCTCAAGCCAACTGTATAGCGTCCTCCTAAGTAACAAGTCTACACCCCCAGTGGGATTCGAACATACAACATTGAGGGGCAAGTGATTTGAAGTCAACGACCGTAACCACTCGTCCACGGAAGCCCATTACGTGCTAATATAAACCCAAAAAGCAAACAAACAAACAAACAAACAAAAACAATTGAAAGAAGACACTAAATTGTCGTTCTCTACAGTGATGAAAGACTGACGGCACAATGTTTTCATGGACGCTCGACATACAACATGAACTCAATTACATCTTACTTGAGACAACCATTTCCTTTTAGAGACCGGAACTGTGGTTGATATAATGACTCGCCGCCGGAAGCATACATCCAGTATGTCTTTCGAATATGGATTAATTGTATTTAGGAAAATGCATTTGTCTCTGTTTATTTATAGTCGCTACCGGTTGTCCATATGAGCGACGCCTCCTGAAGAGATTAGTCGTTTTAGATGTTGGAGGATAGTACATGATACACAGAGAGAGACCCATTCCAGAATCTCCTCTGTAAAGCACCGACACGAGACCTCGGCTTAACGTCCCATCTGATTATTAGTGTCAGACGGGGGATCGAATATGCGATCCCTGGATTACCATTCCAGCGTGTTACCACTGGACTACAGATCCGTCTGTGATTTAATATAGCCACCACAAATGTCTATATATACAGGTGTAATATATACGTGGTTGCTAGGTGAATTAACATCTTAATTTAATTACGTCAACATGTTCTTACTGCCGTAGTGCGTTCATTATATAAAGTTATTACGCCATCAAACAAGGACAGTTAGGTATTGTCTATGTACACGGAAGCCATTATCTTGTTGGGTGTATTTCTGAAAGGTCAACTGCCCCTGGTTGGTTGAACACGTGTAGTGAAGCCATTAAGATGTAATAAGACACTATCTCAGATGGCAGACATTGTCCATTATAGTGAATCAAATTAAAAACAAAATTAAATACAATATATCAGTTGCATTTTGGAATATTTTACAATATTTGCACAAATAAAGTGTCACAAATCAACAGCATATTGTCACTGTACAATCACATTATCTTCATTGAAGTTGTGTGTCTTAAGTGAGAAATAAAACCAAAACTGAATTGGTCAACCCTATTGAAAAGTACCATTTTTTGGTGTTCAAGGTTGTATATACGTAAATAGGCAGAAGTGCATCCGCGGTCGAATGTAGTCCCAATAACTAATCAGGCAGTGTATAGTTTCTTTTGAGAAATTATTTGTATTGAGAAGATTAGTTGATGTGTAGAAAAGATGTGGTATAAGAATTCAGGCCATAGCAAACTGAAGGTTGATATACTGTATTATTTGGCGGAGGAATGCAGTGTGTAAACACAGTGACGTTATTCACAGGTGAGCACAGGATATGTGAACCATTATAATTTGAATATTCTTGCAGTGTTCCAGGTTGATTTGAATACCTCTTCACAATGGATGTGGTATCAGAAGAAATGAAAGATTGGAAATATAAATGAACAGACTGCTTGTTTTTACTTTTTATTATGTATTTAATAGGCAATTTATTTGTTGCTTTACAACCTTCAAAAGGTAAATCGGTTGAAAAGTACAGTTGTTTTGCGGGAAACTATTTTTGGGGACTATATAATTGGACTGTATGTTATACACGTACTGGAGACAAATATATATTTCGATAGCGGTGTCTGACCTAAGCAATAACAATGACGGTGTTTGAACTAACGATATTAGGGCAACAAATGTAATGGAAGTATCCGGGCACTTACCCCTACATGTGTTACAAATGTCTTAAATATGTTGTTAATAAGTACAAGTAACTTACGGTCCGGGTACACGGAAGACGTTTGGCTGTAGTTTGTCAATGTTGAAGTTATTGCAGATCACCCTAGCCAAGCTGAGTTTCCGGAGTTCTCGCAACTGAGCTGGAAGAGGAACGGCATACTAATTATCATGGCCGTACCGGGGTTCGAACCTCTAAGGTATGTTTGTAAATAACTTCTATTATAGTCAATCTCTTTCATAGCAGATGAAATAATATAGCAATGTAATTCAACATGGCGTCCCCAAAAAAATGACGTTGCTTCGGACAACCAATCACATTTCATGTAGCAGATATGTGCTTCCGGTGCTTTCACATGGATGACCTTGCAAAGCCAACCGAGTCCACAAGTTACAAAAACAAACAAATATTTCCTCAGTTTAAGGGATTTAAGTACACGTGCAGGAGATTAATGAAAACGATCAACATTTACATATTTTCGAAATAAAATGTAAATATTAATCTGTTTTTACTCATTTTCGTGTGTGGCAGTTTTAGCGTCTACCATATAATTCAAGTACTTGTTACTGACAGCGATGACGTCATTTGCAAACGAGTTCGAGAACAGGGCGATTGACGATAATACTAGGTATACTAATTCGGTATGTGAAATACTGACGCCTTTCTAACAGGGGGGACTGTGGAAATTGTTTTTAAAGCTATATATACCGACATTCTGATTAGCGTCAGATTAGCTCATTCCACATCGATACCGACATTCGAATTAGTGCGTTCCACATTCGAAAGTTTAAAAAGTTTAAAAGTTATTTACTTTTACAACGATTGCGAAGCAAGTTTTAACAACTTATATTAATCACTCTCGTTGGCGTGGATGAAAGCGTAAATATGGCCATTCGTGTGGGAAGAAACCGGAATACCCGGAGAAAACCCACCTGTCCGATCTGGCAACCACTTTTCCATCTCACATACTTCCCGGCCCGAGGATCGAGCCCGGGTTGCATTGGTGAGAAGTGATATGCAGATTGTATCACTAATCTATATAATTATCATCATTATAAAAAGGGACCAATCATACGCGTTGTTATGTATAGCTTGGCGAGTGAACGGATACTAATGTACAACCAAATGCTGTGTACAAGTACCTTCCAACCAAATGCTGTGTACATGTACCTTCCAACCAAATGCTGTGTACATGTACCTTCCAACCAAATGCTGTGTACATGTACCTTCCAACCAAAGTGCTGTGTACATGTACCTTCCAACCAAATGCTGTGTACATGTACCTTCCAACCAAATGCTGTGTACACGTACCTTCCAACCAAATGATGTGTACATGTACCTTCCAACCAAATGCTGTGTACATGTACCTTCCAACCAAAGTGCTTTGTACATGTACCTTCCAACCAAATGCTGTGTACATGTACCTTCCAACCAAAGTGCTGTGTACATGTACCTTCCAACTAAAGTGCTGTGTACATGTACCTTCCAACTAAAGTGCTGTGTACATGTACCTTCCAACTAAAGTGCTGTGTACATGTACCTTCCAACTAAAGTGCTGTGTACATGTACCTTCCAACTAAAGTGCTGTGTACATGTACCTTCCAACTAAAGTGCTGTGTACATGTACCTTCCAACTAAAGTGCTGTGTACATGTACCTTCCAACTAAAGTGCTGTGTACATGTACCTTCCAACTAAAGTGCTGTGTACATGTACCTTCCAACTAAAGTGCTGTGTACATGTACCTTCCAACTAAAGTGCTGTGTACATGTACCTTCCAACTAAAGTGCTGTGTACATGTACAACTAAAGTGCTGTGTACATGTACCTTCCAACCAAAGTGCTGTGTACATGTACAACTAAAGTGCTGTGTACATGTACCTTCCAACCAAAGTGCTAGATTGCCTATGTTTCTATGATGAAATTGTTTTGGGGCGTAATGTTGCATCAATTTAGCTTAGGTCATATGACGACCCTCCAGATATTTTGGTGGAGGAAGATCCGGGGTGCCCCTTCGAGCAGTATTTCAGACACGGACATGCATTTGTAGAACCACCGACCTCCCCCAGGCCAGCTGGATAGCTTTCTCTTTTAAACATTTTCACAGCCAATGTCGCATAAAAGCGTCTTTTCAATCAGCCGAGAACCCGATCAGACAGAACAGAACAGTCTGATCAGGCTATATGCTGATTGCTCTTCAGACAGTGGAGCAGAAGCACCTGTCCGAATACCAAACAACAAAGATCCTGTTCTGATCTGGAATATGTTATTTGCGCATTGTTTTTGAATTGATTCGGCACTGAAAGAGTTAAACAACGGAAGCTCCACTCTACTAGGGAGACTTTCGATAAGCATCATGTCGAAAGCACGAGGTTCGGATGTGTTATCTATTCGGATGCATCATGTCGAAAGCATGAGGTTTGGATATGTTATCTATTCGGATGCATCATGTCGAAAGCATTAGGTTCGGATATGTTATCTATTCGGAAGCATCATGTCGAAAGCATGAGGTTCGGATATGTTATCTATTCGGATGCATCATGTCGAAAGCATGATGTTTGGATATGTTATCTATTCGGAAGCATCATGTCGAAAGCATGAGTTTCGGATATGTTATCTATTCGGATGCATCATGTCGAAAGCATGAGGTTTGGATATGTTATCTATTCGGATGCATCATGTCGAAAGCATTAGGTTCGGATATGTTATCTATTCGGAAGCATCATGTCGAAAGCATGAGGTTCGGATATGTTATCTATTCGGATGCATCATGTCGAAAGCATGATGTTTGGATATGTTATCTATTCGGAAGCATCATGTCGAAAGCATGAGTTTCGGATATGTTATCTATTCGGATGCATCATGTCGAAAGCATGAGGTTTGGATATGTTATCTATTCGGATGCATCATGTCGAAAGCATTAGGCTCGGCTGTGTTATCTATTCGGATGCATCATGTCGAAAGCATGAGGTTCGGCTGTGTTATCTATTCGGAAGCATCATGTCGAAAGCATGATGTTTGGATATGTTATCTATTCGGATGCATCATGTCGAAAGCATGAGGTTCGGATATGTTATCTATTCGGATGCATCATGTCGAAAGCACGAGGTTTGGATGTGTTATCTATTCGGATGCATCATGTCGAAAGCATGAGGTTTGGATATGTTATCTATTCGGAAGCATCATGTCGAAAGCATGAGTTTCGGATATGTTATCTATTCGGATGCATCATGTCGAAAGCATGAGGTTTGGATATGTTATCTATTCGGATACATCATGTCGAGAGCATGATGTTCGGATGTGTTATCTATTCGGAAGCATCATGTCGAAAGCACGAGGCTCGGCTGTGTTATCTATTCGGGTGCATCATGTCAAAAGCATAAGGTTTGGATATGTTATCTATTCGGATGCATCATGTCGAAAGCATGAGGTTTGGATATGTTATCTATTCGGATGCATCATGTCGAAAGAACGAGGTTCGGATGTGTTATCTATTCGGAAGCATCATATCGAACGCACGAGGCTCGGCTGTGTTATCTATTCGGATGCATCATGTCGAAAGCATGATGTTCGGATATGTTATCTATTCGGAAGCATCATGTCGAAAGCATGATGTTTGGATATGTTATCTATTCGGATGCATCATGTCGAAAGCATGATGTTCGGATGTGTTATCTATTCGGATGCATCATGTCGAAAGCATGATGTTCGGATGTGTTATCTATTCGGATGCATCATGTCGAAAGCATGAGGTTCGGATATGTTATCTATTCGGATGCATCATGTCGAAATCATGATGTTTGGATATGTTATCTATTCGGATGCATCATGTCGAAAGCATGATGTTCGGATGTGTTATCTATTCGGAAGCATCATGTCGAAAGCATGATGTTCGGATGTGTTATCTATTCGGATGCATCATGTCGAAAGCATGATGTTCGGATGTGTTATCTATTCGGATGCATCATGTCGAAAGCATGATGTTCGGATGTGTTATCTATTCGGAAGCATCATGTCGAAAGCATGATGTTCGGATATGTTATCTATTCGGAAGCATCATGTCGAAAGCATGATGTTCGGATATGTTATCTATTCGGAAGCATCATGTCGAAAGCATGAGGTTTGGATGTGCTATATATTCGGATGCATCATGTCGAAAGCATTAGGTTCGGATGTGCTATCTATTCGGCCACCGAGGCGTGTCTAATCAACAATACGAGTATGTCTATAGAAACGATCATATAATGAGTTACACCGGTCAGTTACTGCCCCTGAATACTCCTTAAAAGTAGATAGGTCCTATTAAGTGTTTTCCTCTGTTTGTATCGTTGTTTCCTTTGCACAACATGCCGCTATTACTTTTTATGATTATTAAATTACTGTGTCTCAACAGATCTCCAACAGTATAAGAAATGGGTACTTATTTGCAACCTAATGTGATCACTTAATTAACACGTTTTTGGTAAAATCACATTTATCATACCGCAACGTGTAGGCACAACAGTAAAAACAAAGGAGTCTAACTAAAAGGAGTTATTCACATATTGGAATAAATCAGACTTTATCTGCCAAGGGAGGTAATAAAAAATTACAGATGTCTCTCATTCAGGACAGTAAATGGTGAGCCTTTATTGAATACCAGATGAAACAGTAAATTTGCAAGGGCTATTACTAGAGATATAATGGGTATTGTCTTGATATAGAACAACTGATAAAAACGTGCGAATGATAAATCTAGCGCAAATCACTATCATTTATGTGACAACTTGCTACATTATACTTGTTTATGGAGATACCATATCGATCTAGCTATCAATATAGCGATGACCGTTCACTGTTGTTTTGTGTGAGTTCATAAATAGGTTGTGTTAATTGGTAGTGTGGGATAATGTTTGCTGGGTTTGGGTTTAAAGTCGCAGTGTGTGTTTTGCGTTTTATTTATCGTCGCTACCGGTTGCCCATATGAGCGACGCCTCCTGAAGAGATTAGTTATTTTAGATGTTTTGAGGATAGTGCAATGATACAGACAGAGACCCATTCCAGAGTCTCCTCTGGTTCTTTTAAGTGCACGGTGTAAAGCACCGACGCGAGACCTCGGTTTAAAGTCCCATCTGAAAGACTGTTAATTTTATTAGGGTCAGACGGTGGATCGAACCTGCGATCCCTGGATTACCAGTCCAGCGTGCTACCATAAACTATTCAGGAGGCGTCGGTCATATAGACAACCGGTAGCGACGATAAATAGACGTAAAAAAGACCAATTACCAATAGCAACCAGTCATCCAAACATCAAAGTTGCAGTTGTATGAATTACTAATCGGAACCAGTCATTCAGACATTCAATTAGCAGTTGTGTGAATTGTGTGTGTGATTTACGTTTATTTATCGTCGCTACCGGTTGCCCATATGAGCGAAGCCTCCTGAAGATATTAGTCATTTTAGATTTTGGAGGATAATGCAATGTGAATTGTGAAAATGACAGCACTATTAATATGAAATAGGCACTACCTATCAATTACTGAACTTGACATTATAGGAGGAATATGACTACATCCCTGCGGGCGGCTTTGCATCTAAAGAAGACAGGTAAAATGATGACAACGATTGTGCTTTTCTTGTAGACGTTAAAATTATTTGGATGTACTGAAATAACCTTATGTATTATCGGGAATTAAAGCGCTTGATAAATTGCATTATTTCACAGAGCGCCTGTAAATTGTGATCAGCCGGATGCGTGAACAAGTCCATAACGGTGATATCTTGTAATTTATCAACTGTGATAATTGATCGGTCCGCGGAAAATTATTTACGAGTATTGTATCTTTGGACAATTGCTCTTTAAGCTTTATGTGCTTTTCCATGTAGATTTTGTCTACACATGTTATTTATAGGCGGTAGAAGCTTTCCCCGTATTAATTTCCCGCGTGACCGTTATGCAGACCATTGATGAGATCCCGGCGGTTTGGAAATTATTCGGCTGCTGGCGGTATATGTTAAGCTGGACACAGAGATGCGCCGTTGTCGTTTTCAGATATTTACAAGCACTTGTCTTATTTTCTACACGTATATAGATAAGATGTTAGCCTTGGCCTTGTGTGAATGGAAATTGAGAGCACAATAGGCGAAGTGTGTGTTTTACGTTTATTCATCGTCGCTACCGGTTGCTCATAATTATGAGCGACGCCTCCTGAAGAGATTTGTCATTTAGATTTTTGGAGGATAGTGCAATGATACAGACAGAGACCCATTCCAGAGTCTCCTCTGGTTCTTTCACGTGCATGGTGTAAAGCATCGACACGAGACCTCGGTTTAAAGTCCCATCTGAAATACTGTTAATTTTATTATGGTCAGACGGGGGATCGAACCTGCGATCCCTGGATTACCAGTCCAACGTGTTACCACTGGACTACAGATCCGTCTGTGGAAGTAAAACTGCGGAACAATTTGTAACACAATAGACAGTGTGTTTGTTTGATAACATCGCACACACCGCCGTCTCTTCTGCTATTATTGGTGCAGGAAGACACTGGATGCCCCCCTCCGAGAAGTATTTCAGGCACTAGCGGGCACATGGGTAGAACCACCGACCTACTGCACGCCAGCTGGATAGCTTCCTCACTTGAAAGCGATTCGAACCTACAGCGGTGAAGGGCAAGTGATTTGAAGTCAACGACGGTAGCCACTCGGCCAAGGGGGCTTCACATAAAATACGGAACTGTCGATTAAATCGGTCGGCTTAAACATAATTATGTATTCGTGTAAATGCACAATAACCAGATGCATATTCAACAAAGACATATACATGTATAATATACTCACACGAAAATGAAAGTGTGCACTTGGCTTGGTTAGAGGGAGAATGTTATATTTATATAGATCTATAGAAGCAAAATATAGGCAAATATGGTATCAAAATGTGCAAAAATGTATTCTCTACACGATGTTTTACTTTTAATTGAAATTTGATAATAATCAGAACATTGTCTTACGTGTGAATATAAGTATAAAATGTTCCCTCTAACCAAGTGCACACTTTCTTTTTCGTGTTAGTATCGATTGAAAAATAAGTAGGATTAAGAGGAAGAAGATGCCTACTCCAGTTGTCGTGTTATCGCACCATCATCGAATAATTCAAGACCATCACACTACAAGACACCATTCTACATCTCTACAGACAGTTCACGAATGCAGATAATCGACTTAGAATGCTCGCCCACATGGTTCGCCGGCGGCCCGGATAAATAAAAGGTACCACTATACTGAGTAGAATTAAACGCTTTGCTATTAATTTTGAAAGTCTCCATTTACGACCAGTTATCGGTTTTACAAAGCTGTCATCATAGATAATACATCAAACAGCACTTCTTGTTTTGTCTGATCGGGTTCTCGGCTTTTTTTCAAAGTCGCACTTATGCGACATTGGTGGTGAAAGAGTTAATGTGCTATATGTTAGTACAATAGCTTCGTGAAACCGAACACTGGTTACAGGAAGCGGAGCAGATTTGGGGCATCCGTGGTCGAGAGTGACTTATGTCATTGATTTCAACTCTCTGTTCCTCGTCGCTGCAGGTTCGAATACCAATGGGAGTGTTGACATATTTAATGTGAGGAAGTTATCCAACTGGCTTGCGGAAGGACGATGGTTCTACCCAGTTTCTACCCAGTCCGTGGCTGAAATACAGCTCGCATGGGCACACGGGTAATTTCTCCACCAATACCACAGATAACCACCGACCTTCCGTCAGCTAGATGGAACGTTTCTGCACATGAAATAATTCGAGACCCCAATGATTCGAACCTACAGCTGTGGGAGTCAAGTGATTTGAAGTCAAATACCGTAATCACTCGACCACGAAGGCCAACACCAACTTTACCATCCATAATTCGGTAACCAGGTTGTTCTACAAGTGCCCGAGGTTAAAACACTTTTCACAGATCTCAAAACTCAAGTTTAAATGATTTGATTGGTTGATTTTGAGTTGTACTGCCAGCTGAACCAATCAAACGTTTGAGACTGAGTTTGAGATAGGAAAAAGGTTTTACAACCTCGAGGACAGGACTATTTTTGGGTGACCCTAATAAAATTAACAGTCTTTCAGATGGGACGTTAAACCGAGGTCTCGTGTCGGTGCTTTACACCGTGCACGTAAAAGAACCAGAGGAGACTCTGTAATGGGTCTCTGTCTGTATCATTGCACTATCCTCCAAAATCTAAAATTACTAATCTCTTCAGGAGGCGTCGCTGATATGGGCAACCGGTAGCGACGATAAATAAACGTAAAACACAGTTGACTTAACTCTTTGCACGCTATCAGTGAACAGTAACATTCATATATGTCATGAACCGTCACTAGAATTGTTTCATAACGACACAATTCTAATAAAATTCCACGACATATTTCCGGTTTTCAGCTACAAATAAGAAACGCGCATTAATGAATTGTCGTCTGCTACACTTATTTGAGCATTTATAAAAAAATCTTTGTTTAAATGTTTTATTATTTGAACTATTTATAGCATTTATTTTACCCAGCATGCAACGAGTAAGTAAGAGCATCGTATTGATACCACAGTAACTAACCCTTTGTAAACCTGATGATTTTATCAGGTGTTTCATGCCAGTAGCGGTCTCCCTTTCTTAGCTTCCTGAACTGGCGTCCAATCAAACATGCGAAGGTAGGGCCGACAGAGCTGTTTGGTAGCAGTGTCTCTGTCATCGCTCCCGGAAACAGGTCTATGTCATCCACATGCCTGCAGATAAATCAATTTATAATAACAGTTCAAGTTAGTAAAACGTCCATGGGTAAATAAGATATAAGCTGCAGGAACAATACTTATTATACATGTATATACTGACACGCATTATTAAATAGCTTGTGATAAACCGATTACTGCTAAGTCGCCGACAATCGTTCCCCGGCGTGGACATCGGCGATAATCGATTGTTAAAATGTGGAATAATAATAATAAAGACTTTATTTAACGAGATAACTCATTTGAACAATTAAGTCAGTCTACCATGAGGCGGAAGTGGATGTCGTGATAGCGCAGTGGATGTGCGTTCGCTTCAGGTGCGAAAGGTCCGGAGTTCGAGCCCCGCTGGAGCCGTTACGATTGTGCCCTTAGGCAAGGCATTTAAATTCCACGTTGCCTCTTCTCTCTCCCTCGTGGCGATGGATTCCATCAGGAATGAGGTCTCGAGAGTGATTAATATAAGTTGAAAGAACTTGTTTCGCAATCGAGCTAAAATAAATGTGTATAAACAAAAAAAAACAAAAACAAAATGAGACCCTCAACAAATTAAAACATGAAATAGCATAGCATAATGAAACATGTAAACAGTAACCAGTACAACTTTCATAGGCAATAAGATATGTATATAACCTGCAATAACTAATACTTATTATACATGTATAATTATAAAGTATCAGTTTAGCAGGTTAACAGTCTGTTCTTTGCACCACCTGATATATAAATATTTGAAGTGTGGAACAGAATATGATGTTTAGATGCGAATGGAGGGCATTCCACAAGTTTGACCATCAATATAAGAAATATTGTCTAAAAGTTCGCTATCTGGCTTGGAGGGTAAGTTGGATTGTTTACTATGCTGCCTACTCTGGATCTTGTGTTTCGTTTCAACAAGATTAAATATTGGATTATTCTAATTTTATTCCGTCAGCGAAATGTTGAAAAGGACATTAACACTGTTTAGTTTAGTTTCATGCATACGATATGTATTTGTATTTTCATGCATACGATATGTATTTGTATTTTCATGCATACGATATGTATTTGTATTTTCATGCATACGATATGTATTTGTATTTTCATGCATACGATATGTATTTGTATTTTCATGCATACGATATGTATTTGTATTTTCATGCATACGATATGTATTTGTATTTTCATGCATACGATATGTATTTGTATTTTCATGCATACGATATGTATTTGTATTTTCATGCATACGATATGTATTTGTATTTTCATGCATACGATATGTATTTGTATTTTCATGCATACGATATGTATTTGTATTTTCATGCATACGATATGTATTTGTATTTTCATGCATACGATATGTATTTGTATTTTCATGCATACGATATGTATTTGTATTTTCATGCATACGATATGTATTTGTATTTTCATGCATACGATATGTATTTGTATTTTCATGCATACGATATGTATTTGTATTTTCTGTTTTGTTACATGATTTACTTCTATGTGTATTATTATGATGCTCTCCCATTGTGGAGGTAATAAATATATCTATCTAGTCTAGGGTTAGCTGATATATGGCTATGCATGGCTCATAGAAACAACGAGACAGTAATGGGACGGAGAGCAAAGTACCTATTAATGAGGCCGTCCGTACAAATGCACAGACGGATCTGAAGTCCAGTGGTAACACGCAGGTTCGATCCCCCCGTCTGACCTTAATAAAATTAGCAGTCTTTCAGATGGGACGTTAAACCGAGGTCTTGTGTCAGTGCTGTACACCATGTATGTAAAAGAACCAGAGGAGACTCTGGAATGGGTCTCTGTCTGTATCATTGCACTACCCTCCTAAAATGACTAATATCTTCAGGAGGCGTCGCTCATATGGGCAACCGGTAGCGACGATAAATAAACGTAGAATACCGTACACACGCGAATTTGAAGACTCGTTAATCAGTGCTAACATTTGAAATAATTATTATTTTGTTTCTCTTGTTATAAACATAGCTTCATAGCAGAATCTTGATTTAATTATTTTATTAATGAGTGGTCACATTATGTTGAAATCACATAGCTTGCGAGAGGCCGGTTGTTCTACATGGGTGCCCGTCTGTGTGTGCCCTACTGCTCTGATTGGTACCCGGGGTCGTTCTCCACCAATACTAGCTGGAGAGTCGCCATATGACCAAAGCTGTTGGTGCGACTTCAAACACCCAAAAACAAACAAAACAAACTTAATATGACAGACAGACAGACAGACAGACAGACAGACAGACAGACAGACAGACAGACAGACAGACAGACAGACAGACAGACAGACAGACAGACAGACAGACAGACAGACAGACAGACAGACAGACAGACAGACAGACAGACAGACAGACAGACAGACAGACAGACAGACAGACAGACAGACAGACAGACAGACAGACAGACAGACAGACAGACAGACAGACAGACAGACAGACAGACAGACAGACAGACAGACAGACAGACAGACAGACAGACAGACAGACAGACAGACAGACAGACAGACAGACAGACAGACAGACAGACAGACATTACATTCTGTATAAATTTGCCTTCTCGCTACATTCATTATGGTCCTTTTTAGGAAAAAAACAAAACAACAAAATAAAAACCAAAAAACATTAGTACAGTAGTACCTTATATTATACCATATAGAGTATAATCATAGCGATTTGTATTGTATTGTCTTTTAACGAGTATTGTGGAACTTTCCGTCTCCTAGTGTGTGGATGAACATCCACCAACTAAGCAGACCCATGGCATTAGATCCTGTAATTTCTATTATTGTAGTTTTAAAGCATTTCAAGATTTTTGAGCAAAATAGTGGATGTGTTTGTTTGGGTGACGTAAGACACACCAACAGCTTGGGTCGCATAGCAACTCTCCAGATATCACTGGTGGAGGAAGACCCCTTCATACTCACTTTGAATACATGTATTCGTCAAGTATTTTAACATAATTGTTTACTCTTTCTGTCTATCACATTCTTTATTTAAAGCGACATTACATCGCAAAAAGTAATCATTATTTTTCACGTATTAATGCATTGCTACTACAAATTCTTCCGAATACATCCGAACACTAACACTGAGTCAATAAACAGTGTTTTTGTGGTCTACAAACTTTCAAAATTGACAGTAGAATTTCATATAACGTTCATCCACGCTCCGGAATTGACGTTTTTTTGGTCATCGTAGTCAATACTAAGCGCGAAATACTGTCGTTTAAAGATAATTTAACTAAGATTAGTCTACAAATAAATATGCATAGGTACTCATGTGAGATATAACGGTAAATATGTACCATAAATTGTGTTAGTCAGGATACACGAGTTGTATTACGCATGGATGTCGACCCTATTTACATTAATTTTATTATGTCAACAAACCGCGTAAATAATACGATGTTTGTTTATTTGTTGAAATACTCAGTTTTTGAGGCAAATATTTCGAACAAAAATGATACCATATAATAGGAAAATACAAATTGCATTTTCACTGATATAGTGTCGCTTTAAAACGATACAAATTAAAGAACTGTATACAGAAATTCGTCAATTTGTTGGGAATGTCGTTGCTTATTGAATGGAAAATGAGATATAGTTGTATGTTAAATAATATAAATATAAACATTATAACAAAACGGAAACTAAGCATTTTGCGATATGCCAACCAGCCGCGAGATTCTGCGAGATGTAGTGTTGTTTCAGTTCTCTGTTAGTTATATGCCTCTGGTTGGCTTACTCCTACCTATAGACATGCTCCAACTTGTGTGTAGCGGTTTCCGTGTGATCAGGTAGAACGAAATCTCCACCATCTGTCATCGAGGCAGCATCTGTAAACAAGAATGAGATCACTTGATTGTATTGCTCTATAAGATTGGATTGCATGTGACGAAGGATGGCAACGAATCGCACGTTTGATATTCGAGTACTCGGACACATTTCCGATCGAGTATTCGGGTACTCGGACACATTTCCGATCGAGTATTCGGGTACTCGGGACACATTTCCGATCGGGTACTCGGGACACATTTCCGATCGAGTATTCGGACACATTTCCGATCGAGTATTCGGGTACTCGGAAACATTTCCGATCGAGTTTCGGGTACTCGGACACATTTCCGATCGAGTATTCGGGTACTCGGACACATTTCCGATCGAGTATTCGGGTACTCGGACACATTTCCGATCGAGTATTCGGGTACTCGGGACACATTTCCGATCGAGTATTCGGACACATTTCCGATCGAGTATTCGGGTACTCGGAAACATTTCCGATCGAGTTTCGGGTACTCGGACACATTTCCGATCGAGTATTCGGGTACTCGGAAACATTTCCGATCGAGTATTCGGGTACTCGGACACATTTCCGGTCGAGTATTCGGGTACTCGGACACATTTCCGATCGAGTATTCGGGTACTCGGGACACATTTCCGATCGAGTATTCGGGTACTCGGGACACATTTCCGATCGAGTATTCGGACACATTTCCGATCGAGTATTCGGACACATTTCCGATCGAGTTTCGGGTACTCGGACACATTTCCGATCGAGTATTCGGACACATTTCCGATCGAGTATTCGGGTACTCGGAAACATTTCCGATCGAGTTTCGGGTACTCGGAAACATTTCCGATCGAGTATTCGGACACATTTCCGGTCGAGTATTATGGTACTCGGGACACATTTCCGATCGAGTATTCGGACACATTTCCGATCGAGTATTCGGACACATTTCCGATCGAGTATTCGGGTACTCGGAAACATTTCCGATCGAGTTTCGGGTACTCGGAAACATTTCCGATCGAGTATTCGGGTACTCGGACACATTTCCGTCGAGTATTACTCGGACACATTTCCGATCGAGTATTCGGGTACTCGGGACACATTTCCGATCGAGTATTCGGACACATTTCCGATCGAGTATTCGGACACATTTCCGATCGAGTATTCGGACACATTTCCGATCGAGTATTCGGGTATTCGGAAACATTTCCGATCGAGTTTCGGGTACTCGGACATATTTCCGATCGAGTATTCGGACACATTTCCGGTCGAGTATTATGGTACTCGGACACATTTCCGGTCGAGTATTCGGGTACTCGGACATATTTCCGATCGAGTATTCGGGTACTCGGACACATTTTCGATCGAGTATTCGAGTACTCAGAAACGTTGATTCTTGGCTAGATGCATTATGGGAATGTATGTTTGCTTTAGTTTCAGATATTTGGTAAGTATTTCGGATGAGGCATGTGCGGTTACTGGTTATTTTATCTGATTATGTGATATAAACATTAGCTGATATTTGAGGCAAGACACACACATGTATGCTGGTTCCACAAATACACGGTATGTTGCAATGATTTTTGGAGGATAGTGCAATGATACAGACAGAGACACATTCCAGAGTCTCCTCTGGTTCTTTTACGTGCACGGTGTACAGCACCGACACGAGACCACGGTTTAAAGTCCCATCTGAAAGACTGTTAATTTTATTAGGGTCAGACGGGGGATCGAACCTGCGATCCCTGGATTACCAGTCCAGCGTGTTACCACTGGACTACAGATCCGTCTGTGTGTGAAAGACTCTGAGTGAGTTCGCGCGTCAATAATAGCCGTTATGATTGTTCCCTTAGGCAAGCCACTTAAATTCCACGCTGCCTTCCCCTATCTCCTCCTCCCCCTCTCTCTCTCTCATATGGCGAAGGGCTCTAAGGAATCATAGAAAAAGTCTGCTCATTATGTTACATCTTCTTGATATAAGGGGAGGGTCGTCACTAATGTTCAACTTGGTAAAACTTGTGACCCAACCCATTTGCTTCTTATAAATTATAACAGTTTCATTTCATTTGTTGAACAATTATTGTGCAGTCTGTGTATATGTGTGTTATTTGAAAGCAATACAATATGTTTAAACTAAATGGGTTCCATCAGAATGAGTTCTCTCCAGCGATTCATCTAATGTTCTAAAATCGTGTTTCGAATTCTTGCCAAAATACATTTGTATTTTTACTAACATGTTGATATAGAAGTTGCGGCCGCGGGACTCGTTAGTTACAGCAGAAGAATACTTACCTAGATTACAATGGATTCGCCAGTGGTTGTATCCCGGTGTGCCGTGGTCCCTCCCGCGTTGTATGTTTATTGCAGGAAGGTCAAGGCTATTCCCGGTCTCGTCAAGAAACAGCTTATTTCTGACGCCATCACCAAATAACCTATAAATATGAAACGTAAGTGCATTTCTATAGCAACAGTTTTGTTGTGTGGCGATATTGGTGTGTGCTGATGGTGTGGGGATGGTGTGGCGGATGGTGTGCGGATGGTGTGCGGATGGTGTGCGGATGGTGTGGCGGATGGTGTGCGGATGGTGTGCGGATGGTGTGCGGATGGTGTGGCGGATGGTGTGCGGATGGTATGCGGATGGTGTGGGGATGGTGTGGCGGATGGTGTGCGGATGGTGTGCGGATGGTGTGGGGATGGTGTGGCGGATGGTGTGCGGATGGTGTGCGGATGGTGTGCGGATGGTGTGGCGGATGGTGTGCGGATGGTGTGCGGATGGTGTGGGGATGGTGTGGCGGATGGTGTGCGGATGGTGTGCGGATGGTGTGGGGATGGTGTGGCGGATGGTGTGCGGATGGTGTGCGGATGGTGTGGGGATGGTGTGGCGGATGGTGTGCGGATGGTGTGCGGATGGTGTGGCGGATGGTGTGCGGATGGTGTGTGCGGATGGTGTGTGCTGATGGTGTGCATATGGTGTGGCGGATGGTGTGGCGGATGGTGTGGCGGATAGTGTGCGGATGGTGTGGCGGATGGTGTGGCGAATAGTGTGGCGGATGGTGTGCGGATGGTGTGGCGGATGGTGTGGCGGATGGTGTGCGGATGGTGTGGCGGATGGTATTGCGGATGGTGTTGCGGATGGTGTGCGGATGGTGTGGGGTGTTGCAGTTGTTTCTCAATATTGCTTGTCAGTATATACTACTTAACTAACATGACGCCGATGAGACAATAGCTCCTTCCGCTAGTCACGTGATCAGAATTTCTAGATATGGATAATAGCGACATGTTGTCGAGGAACTATCTGGTTGAAGTGTATGCACTATGGATCCTTCGTCATTGTATTTATCGCGACATGTTGTCGAGGAACTATCTGGTTGAAGTGTATGCACTATGGATCCTTCGTCATTGTATTTATCGCGACATGTTGTCGAGGAACTAGCTGGTTGAAGTGTATGCACTATGGATCCTTCGTCATTGTATTTATCGCGACATGTTGTCGAGGAACTAGCTGGTTGAAGTGTATGCACTATGGATCCTTCGTCATTGTATTTATCGCGACATGTTGTCGAGGAACTATCTGGTTGAAGTGTATGTACTATGGATCCTTCGTCATTGTATTTATCATTGGTAAATCAAGTACCTATACAGCGAAGCAAACACAGTTATATTCCTCGACATTGAAGACAAACACAGTTAGCTCCCGCGACATTGAAGACAAACACAGTTATCTCCCTCGACATTCAAGACAAACACAGTTATCTCCCTCGACATTCAAGACAAACACAGTTATCTCCCTCGACATTCAAGACAAACACAGTTATCTCCAGCGATAATAAAGACAAACACAGCTATCCCCCTGCGATAGTAAAGTCAAACAAAGCTATCCCCCGCGACAGTAATGTCAAACATAGTTATCTCCAGCGACAGTAAAGTCAAACATACACGTGATATTGAAGACAAACACGGTTATCTCCAGCGATAGTAAAGACAAACATAGCTATCCCCCCGCGATAGTAATGTCAAACAAAACTATCCCGCGCGACAGTAATGTCAAATATAGTGATCTCCAGCGACAGTAAAGTCAAACATACATGTGATATTGAAGACAAAAACAGTTATCTCCAGCGATAGTAAAGACAAACATAGCTATCCCCCGCGATAGTAAAGACAAACATAGCTATCCCCCCGCGATAGTAATGTCAAACATACATGTAGTTATCCCACGTGATATTGAAGACAAACACAGTTATCTTCTGCAACGGCCACCAAACATACACAGTTTTCTTCCGCGATGTACAGACACATTGCGACTGCGGGCGTACACGAAACCTGACAGACAAAAACTTTGCCAGATATGTCCCGAACGTAAACGACACCACAGACAGGCAAATGATTTCCCCCATAAGTCTACCGGCAGTGTATGTGAAATCATTGTCAAGAGTGGGATCGCTTTCTACAATTTTAAAAGTAACAAGTTAACCCCAAATACTCTAGACACATCTATTACTCCCAGGAGATGGGTTCAATGGAGAAACTTCAAACTAAATTTGATGGATGTCACTGAGTATCGCCGCGAGGTTCTCAATAATTTGACATTACTGTCAACAACTTAATGAGAAAATTCCTATTCTGAGAAACCAGTCACAATAGGCTGTATGGATATTAAGCCAGCTCTTTCCTTTCTCTCAATGGAGAATTCAATTTTTAATTTACATGGCAGGTTCTTTTGCTTCGTTTATTTATCATCACCCTGTTTAATCGGAGCGATGTCTGGTAAAGTGTATATATTATACACTGACGCCAGCGTTACGTTTTCGCTACAAATATTAGAATTATGGATTTTACTATCATGAGTGAAGTTAATAATCCTTCACACATTGCACTAATTTACCCAATATTTCGCACATATCATTTTAGAAAACATTATAGACAAATTTGGTATCATAATTTGTCAGAATATAAGCATGCGGGCGTACATATTTAAGCGAACAGTCAAGCTATCTTGCATAGTATAAGTATGCCAACATATATACAATTATTGAAAATGCTTAGAATTACTAACATAATTTTGAAGATTTATAAGTATAGTATAGCATGGTATAGGTATGCAATCATATATACAATTATTGAAAATGCTTAGAATCACTAACACAATTTTAAAGATACCCCTATAAGTCATATCTGCCCATTATTTGATTTATTGTTATTACTTGCCTCAGTCCCATTTTCTACTCTGCTAGACAATTCCATATATCATCATATTCCATAACATATTATATATAGTTTCTCTACTAGACAATTCCATATATCATCATATTCCATTACATATTATATATAGTTTCTCTACTTTTCTGCTTTAACATTACTATATAAATTGGCTGTCCGATTAGCGCAGTGGTTAGCATGTCGCTTCTCACCAATGCAATTCGGATTCGATACTCGGATCGGGAAGTATGTGAGATGGTACGGTGGTCGCAAGATCGGACAGGTGGGTTTTCTCCGGGTACTCCGGTTTCCTCCCACACGAATGACCACATTTACGCTTTCATCGCAATCGTTGTAAAAAAATAAAGTTTAAACTTTAACTTATATAAGTCCAATGTGCAGGTCTGGCTTATAGTTCTATCGTTTGATTGCATTTGATTTGTATACATGCTGAGTGCCTGGTGGTAGATTAACGTTTGTTAAGTGAGTTATCTCGTTAACTAAAGTCTTTATAATTATTATTGTATTTGCAATGCTATCAATTTCTTTGCTATTATGATTGCTGACGGAGCTAAGGGTGAAACCGAACTCAGTGGATGCCGTGATAGCGCAGTGGTTGCGTGTTCGGTTCAGATGTGGGAGGCCCATCTGGAGCCGTTACCACTGTGCTCTTAGGCAAGGCATTTACATTCCACGTGAGTGTCTCTCTCTCCCTCATGGCGATGGATTGTATGAGGAATGAGATCTCGAGAGCGCTTTGACTAGTGTTGTAAGAACTTGTTTCGCAATCGAGCTAACATAAATTAAATAAAATAACCGAACGATAAAAAAAGCCCTAATCTTAATAAACGTATAAAGTAAAGAAAGTGTTTGTTTGACGTGGCACTAGATCCTATAGTGTGTGTTTATTATAGTGTCATCCCTATTTAAAGGGCCAGCCATTTCTGACTTATGAGACACCTCTTTCTATGAACATCAATACTTCCCGAATCCTATGCTTGTATGCCAGGCGCCATGCTGGTAGGCAATCGGTAACCATTATTTAACTAGCTGGCGGCTCACCATGCGGCCATACCGGGATACCCCATACGAGTTTCGAACCTTCGACATCCCGCTCCGTAGGCGAAAGCCTTAACCAATAGGCTACGGAGACGGTATTTTAAAAATGTCATCCTTGGATTCCTTTAATAAAACACTTGCATGGGTGTAGTTCCTATAAACAAAAGGCCATGGAATGCAGATTGTCACAGAAAGTGAAACATCCAAATAAGCCAAACATGCAATAACAAGTAGAGTAGGCATTGGCAACCATGAATGGCATAACATATGGACCAACACCACAACGCGATCATAGTTAAATGTTTGTAGGCAATGTGACATTTCAGTGTTGTGTATAGCAATGTTAGACTCAATTTGGAATCATTATGAATAATACGTGGACATTTGAACATCTAAAAACTTATATTCTAACACGACCCAGCTAATAACATACATACTTGTAGAGTAAAGTCTACCTCGGGTTATTCTGCGATATACCTACCTTGAACTATGCTGCGCGCGCACCGTGTTTTGGCTATTCCATTTATACAATGCATGTAAAGTTTTATGAATGAAAGTCACGTGATGTTTGTAAATACTACCGTGGGAATTCGCGAAAGTGAGCTATTTTTAGAATCAGATAATCTCTTGTCCGTCTTGTTTTTCTGTTAAGTAACGTTTCAGTTACTATTCTGTACAGTTTTATCTGACAAAATAAATAAAATTATTGATCAGTTACAACTTTTGTTCATTTATGCACTAGATTGATATTTTCAATAAAAAATAACGTCATCACCCCTTACGCGGGAGGAAATTTCGAAAGCCAAATGCAGCGGATTACCACGGCGTTTGAAGAAAATACTCCTTTGATTCTCGTCCAAAATTATTAGAAGTAAGTCGTGTTAGAATCGAAATAATAAGTATCAACCGTGGTATATCGCAGAATAACACGAGTTTGTCGTTCTTATGCGTAGAAATCGGCCTTCTTGATATATTTCACGCATAAGAACTTCAAACTCGGGTTATTCTGCGATATACCGCGGTTGATACTTATTATTTCTTAAGTAAAATGAGTCAAGAGTGTGCCATCGACGTTCTATGATTCAAATCTTTCCTACAGCGGCACCAGTTTATTAGTCGGGCCTACATATTCAAAACGGCTAGCTGACTTAGGCAATAGTTGATTTATAACGAATACATACACATGACAACAAGTCAACGACCCTTTTAGACAGTGAGACAGTCATTTCGAACATGAACTTGGCTTTAATATAAGTCAAGAGAAGCGTGCAGACAATGCTTTAGCCATTTATTGTCCAAGAAATATTAAATATTATGCTTTATGTAAATATCTAGCATATTATAAACACTACGGTAACAGCTTTATGAATGAAACATTCGTTGTAATAAACATGTGTTGATAATAAAATACTCTGGTACATTCCAGGAACTAATTTCAGGGAATTAAGGGGCTATGTCTTCCAAGATATGCTAGATGTTAACCCAAAGCCCTAGATGGTTACCCATAATATAACTCTGTAAAATATTGACATAAACTGTTCATTCCTTATGGTAGAGATAACACCCAAGTAAGTAATCTATTATTCTAGAGATTCATTAATTAACCATACATTTTCAAACTCTAGTTTCTATTTCTGGGCAAATATTTAATTTAATAAAAAGAAGCCTGGTGACAGTATAGATTGTTGTTTATTTAAGTATTTGTTTTCGGGTCAATATCTAGCACATTTTAGAAGACATGGCCCCTTAAAGTGCGAAAATTGCTTACGCATCTGCTAAAGGTGTAGGGTCAGCTGTGAGCCACCGTGCGACACCATCTAACCCCATTCCATTATCAGCGATGATCATGTGTGGACGGTGATATGTATCCTCTATGGGTTTTTTCTCGGTAAATTTGTACTGTTTGTTCATCAATGCCTGATAGTCACTGATCTGAGAATGTCCAAACCTGAATATAAAGTGATTACGGCAGTTTTATTAGAAAAACCAAAATGTGCATACCTAGCTTGGACATTATTTATTTCAGTATTTTCCAAGAAACATTTTACATATAATTTAACAGCAGTAGACTGAAAGGGATTGTGTTTTACATTTATTTATCGTACATATGAGCGACACCTCCTCAAGAGATATTTGGAGGATAGTGCAATGATACAGACAGACCCATTCCAGAGTCTCTGCTGGTTATTTTACGAGCACGGTATAAGCACCGACACGAGACCTCGGTTTAAAGTCCCATCTGAAAGAATGTTCATTTTTGATATACAATAGGCAGGAAAATAATATATATAACAATGAAAATACGTGAAATCTATTCTAGGTATGTGCTAAAGAATTTCAGAAGTTATTGTATTAGTGAGTCAATAGTTTTGGATGTTAAAAATGAAATTGTTAATATTTTAATGAATATTTGAAGAATGTTCTTGAACGTGAAATATCAAATCGGAGCACGAGAAGAAGAGATTAGTTTAAAGAAAAGTGTTGGATAGGATCGGTTGTTGTGGCAATATCGGCAGCATTCAGATTGGAATACGCCATGTGAACATTTTATAAATCATCCATCTCAGAACCTTCAGTGCAAATAATGTATTCATGTACAACATGGCAACGTAATTTTGTAGTTCTTACAACTTATATTAATCACTTTCGAGACCTCATTCCTGATGGAATCCATCGCCACGAGGGGGAGAGAAGAGGCAACGTGGAAATTAAATGCCTTGCCTAAGGGCACAATCGTAACTGCTCCAGCGAGGCTCGAACTCCGCACCTGAAGCGATGGAGACTCTCCAGGTATTATTGGCGGAGAAAGACCTCGACGGGCACAGGGGGTAGAACCACTAACCATGCATAAGCCAGCTGGATTTAGGCAAAACAAACACTTATTTTTAGTTTCTGGACGCATCGCGAAGGTATCTATAAGTATGCTACACGGTCACTTATTGCGAATGGGAACAATTTTATCTTTTTATCTTTACGTTAAAGACCTGATAGTTTTTATGACGTCGGCTGAATATGAAACATTCTGGGAAATTACGTTGCATTGAAAATATATACTAGAGGACATAGAAAAACAATAACTATATAAATACATAGTTTCAAACATTTTGGAATATTTTTAGTTGTTCAGTTTTTGTTTTGTAATAAAGATGTGATATATCTTTGATGGAATCATTCGTATTTCGTTTTCATGAAATAATAATCATATAATGTAGGTGTGCGTTTTCTATGTCCTCTAGTATATAATGTAGGTGTGCGTCGTTTTCTATGTCCTCTAGTATGTAATGTAGGTGTGCGTGTGTGTGTGTTTTACGTTTATTTATCGTCGCTACCGGTTGCCCATATGAGCAACGCCTCCTGAAGATATTAGTCATTTTAGATTTTGGAGGATAGTGCAGTGATAGACAGATACCCATTCCAGAGTCTCCTCTGGTTCTTGTACGTGCACGGTGTAAAGCACCGACACGAGACCTCGGTTTAACGTCCCATCTGAATTTTATTAGGATCAGACGGGGGTCGAACCTGCGATCCCTGGATTACCAGTCCAGCGTGTTACCACTGGAATACAGATCCGTCTGTGTAGGTGTGCGTTTTCTATGTCCTCTAGTATATAATGTATATAATGTAGGTGTGCGTTTTCTATGTCCTCTAGTATATAATGTAGGTGTGCGTTTTCTATGTCCTCTAGTATATAATGTAGGTGTGCGTTTTCTATGTCCTCTAGTATATAATGTAGGTGTGCGTTTTCTATGTCCTCTAGTATATAGTGTATGTGTGCGTTTTCTATGTCCTCTAGTATATAGTGTATGTGTGCGTTTACTATGTCCTCTAGTATATAACGTAGGTGTGCGTTTTCTATGTCCTCTAGTATATAGTGTATGTGTGCTTTTTCTATGTCCTCTAGTATATAGTGTATGTGTGCGTTTTCTATGTCCTCTAGTATATAGTGTATGTGTGCGTTTTCTATGTCCTCTAGTATATAGTGTATGTGTGCGTTTTCTATGTCCTCTAGTATATAGTGTATGTGTGCGTTTTCTATGTCCTCTAGTATATAGTGTATGTGTGCGTTTTCTATGTCCTCTAGTATATAGTGTATGTGTGCGTTTTCTATGTCCTCTAGTATATAGTGTATGTGTGCGTTTTCTATGTCCTCTAGTATATAGTGTATGTGTGCGTTTTCTATGTCCTCTAGTATATAGTGTATGTGTGCGTTTTCTATGTCCTCTAGTATATAGTGTATGTGTGCGTTTTCTATGTCCTCTAGTATATAGTGTATGTGTGCGTTTTCTATGTCCTCTAGTATATAGTGTATGTGTGCGTTTTCTATGTCCTCTAGTATATAGTGTATGTGTGCGTTTTCTATGTCCTCTAGTATATAATGTAGGTGTGCGTTTTCTATGTCCTCTAGTATATAGTGTAGGTGTGCGTTTTCTATGTCCTCTAGTATATAGTGTAGGTGTGCGTTTTCTATGTCCTCTAGTATATAATGTAGGTGTGCGTTTTCTATGTCCTCTAGTATATAATGTAGGTGTGCGTTTTCTATGTCCTCTAGTATATAATGTAGGTGTGCGTTTCTATGTCCTCTAGTATATGTTTTCTATGTCCTCTAGTATATAGTGTAGGTGTGCGTTTTCTATGTCCTCTAGTATATAGTGTAGGTGTGCGTTTTCTATGTCCTCTAGTATATAGTGTAGGTGTGCGTTTTCTATGTCCTCTAGTATATAATGTAGGTGTGCGTTTTCCATGTCCTCTAGTATATAATGTAGGTGTGTGTTTTCTATGTCATCTAGTATATAGTGTAGGTGTGTGTTGTCTATGTCCTCTAGTATATGTTTTCTATGTCCTCTAGTATATAGTGTAGGTGTGTGTTTTCTATGTCCTCTAGTATATAGTGTAGGTGTGCGTTTTCTATGTCCTCTAGTATATAGTGTAGGTGTGCGTTTTCTATGTCCTATAGTATATAATGTAGGTGTGCGTTTTCTATGTCCTCTAGTATATAATGTAGATGTGCGTTTTCTATGTCCTCTAGTATATAATGTAGGTGCGTTTTCTATGTCCTCTAGTATATACTGTAGGTGTGCGTTTTCTATGTCCTCTAGTATATAATGTAGGTGCGTTTTCTATGTCCTCTAGTATATAATGTAGGTGTGCGTTTTCTATGTCCTCTAGTATATAATGTAGGTGTGCGTTTTCTATGTCCTCTAGTATATAGTGTATGTGTGCGTTTTCTATGTCCTCTAGTATATAATGTAGGTGTGCGTTTTCTATGTCCTCTAGTATATAGTGTAGGTGTGCGTTTTTTATGTCCTCTAGTATATAATGTATGTGTGCGTTTTCTATGTCCTCTAGTATATAGTGTATGTGTGCGTTTTCTATGTCCTCTAGTATATAGTGTATGTGTGCGTTTTCTGTGTCATCTAGTATATAGTGTATGTGTGCGTTTTCTATTCCCCCTAGTATATAGTGTATGTGTGCGTTTTCTATGTCCTCTAGTATATAATGTATGTGTGCGTTTTCTATGTCCTCTAGTATATAGTGATTGTGTGCGTTTTCTATGTCCTCTAGTATATAGTGTATGTGTGCGTTTTCTATGTCCTCTAGTATATAGTGTATGTGTGCGTTTTCTATGTCCTCTAGTATATAGTGTATGTGTGCGTTTTCTATGTCCTCTAGTATATAGTGATTGTGTCCGTTTTCTATGTCCTCTAGTATATAGTGTATGTGTGCGTTTTCTATGTCCTCTAGTATATAATGTAGGTGTGCGTTTTCTATGTCCTCTAGTATATAGTGTATGTGTGCGTTTTCTATGTCCTCTAGTATATAATGTAGGTGTGCGTTTTCTATATCATCTAGTATATAATATAGGTGTGCGTTTTCTATGTCCTCTAGTATATAATGTAGGTGTGCGTTTTCTATATCCTCTAGTATATAATGTAGGTGTGCGTTTTCTATGTCCTCTAGTATATGATGTAGGTGTACGTTTTCTATGTCCTCTAGTATATAATGTAGGTGTGCGTTTTCTATGTCCTCTAGTATATACTGTAGGTGTGTGTTTTCTATGTCCTCTAGTATATAATGTAGGTGTGCGTTTTCTATGTCCTCTAGTATATAGTGTATGTGTGCGTTTTCTATGTCCTCTAGTATATAATGTAGGTGCGCGTTTTCTATGTCCTCCAGTATATAATGTAGGTGCGCGTTTTCTATGTCCTCTAGTATATAATGTAGGTGCGCGTTTTCTATGTCCTCTAGTATATAATGTAGGTGCGCGTTTTCTATGTCCTCCAGTATATAATGTAGGTGTGCGTTTTCTATGTCCTCTAGTATATAATGTAGTTGTGCGTTTTCTATTTCCTCTATTATATAATGTAGGTGTGCGTTTTCTATGTCCTCTAGTATATAATGTAGGTGTGCGTTTTCTATGTCCGCTAGTATATAATGTAGGTGTGCGTTTTCTATGTCCTCGAGTATATGTGTATGAAGATTGTAAAGAGATATGATTTATGTCAGCAAACCTGAATAGATAACATTTTAATATTCAATAACTGGATGAGGATTTACAAATTACAAAACATAACTATTGCTGAAGGCACTTATCTCTTAATGTATACCACTTATTTTATACGATGTACATCGGGAAAACATAGTACACCTGAACTAAAAGCCAATAACTTGAACTGAACTCTACAATTGAATATCTAAATACGATATATATTAAAAAGCTGTCTGATTATAGGGCAGTTGGTAGCGCGCTCGCTTCTCACCAATGCAACCCGGGTTCGACCCTCGGACTGGGAAGTATGTGAGTTGGTACGGTGGTCGCCAGATCGGACAGGTGTGTTTTTTCCGGGTACTCCGACATCCTCCCACATGAATGACCACATTCACGATTTCATCCACGCCAACGAGAGTGATTAATATAAGTTGTTAACAAACTTGTTTCGCAATCGTTGTAAAATAATGTTTAAACTTAAATCAAAAAGCTAATGTTAGCAAATTCAAATGTTTACAGTACCGGTGATGGCTGTACACTATGTCATCATTAATCTCTCGATATTTCTACACATAGTTGACCATAGAATACTATAGCCAATTCTGTGTTTCTGTTTCTTTGTTGTTCATATGTACATACTTGAATATGCCCCACTTTAGGTATTGTCGTACAAGGGCAATCAAAAGACCAACGGCATTTCTGGGTAGAATCAGTACTCAATTCTCCAACCCCGACAAGCGACTGACAACTTGCTCACATATCATCATTGCATTACTTGTGTGTGTCGTGTTTAACGTTTATTTATCGTCGCTACCGGTTGCCCATATGAGCGCCGCCCCTGAAGTGATTAGTCATTTTAGATTGTTGGAGGATAGTGCAATGATACAGACCAATTCCAGAGTCTCCTCTGGAGATTGTACGTGCACAGTGTAAAGCACCTTCACGAGACCTCGGTTTAAAGTGCCATCTGAAAGACTGTTAATTTTATTAGGGTCAGACGGGGGATCGAACCTGCGATCCCTGGATTACCAGTCCACCGTGTTACCACTGGACTATAGATCCGTCTGTCTGATAACAATACTTATACATTATATCTATTTATCATGCTTCACTGTAGTTTCTAGTATTTTTGACAGATCCGTCAGCGTCTTTTACAGATTCATTGCGCACCATGGAACCGTACGTGCACTTCCGGTTTCATTTTAAGGCATATATACACAGGCTAGCCCGGAGCTATCAAACTATATATTCACTGTATCGTTATTCCATCAACATTCTGGAAACTGCATTGAAGCGTAATAAATATATACATGTACTGTATATACATTGTTACTCCAAAATGCCGCTAGGCTTATAAAGAGCAACAGCCGCGCGTGTGTGTTTTACGTTTATTTATCGTCGCTACCGGTTGCCCATATGAGCGACGCCTCCTGAAGAGATTAGTAATTTTAGATGTTTGGCGGATAGTGCAATGATACAGACAGAGATCCATTCCAGAGTATCCTCTGGTTATTTTACGTGCACGGTGTACAGCACCGACACGAGACCTCGGTTTAACGTCCCATCTGAAAGACTGTTAATTTTATTAGGGTCAGACGGGGGATCGAACCTGCGATCCCTGGATTACCAGTCAAGCGTGTTACCACTGGACGACAGATCCGTCAGTGTTACGTGATGACAGGGTAGTGTTTATATATGCGGCATTTCCACGTGCTTGTAGAGATTTATTTAATCAGTCATGTTATTGCGTTGGTATAGTATATTGAGTCGGAAGCGAGACGAAATTATTCACTGTGAATAATTCTCAACGGTCATTGATTGGTTTTTAGAATGCTTTATCAGCGTGACCTTCCATCGTTATTCTCGGGATGAAATGTGTTGTACTGTTGTTTTACAAGTATGTATATATGTCATTGTGTGTGTTGTTTACTGGATGGACTGTGCTATTTCTAAGTACATGTGTGATTATAGTATGTACCATGCTAATGGGCAAGCCATGTATCTGGGCTTCAGACATTTCTCGTAGATGTAAATTAACAGATATTTATTGGTAACAGTATTATATTTTGCCTGGAGGTTATACAACTTTTCTCCAATTTCAAACTCAGCCTCAAGGCCTGGAGGTTATAAAACGTTTATCCAATCTCAAATCAGCCTCAAGGCCTGGAGGTTATAAAACTTGTATCCAATCTCAAACTCAGCCTCAAGGCCTGGAGGTTATAAAACTTTTTACTGGGTTAATAACTACCATACCAACCTCCATACCATACATGATCACAGTACCGTAGCCAGAGGGCATTTCTAACCGAGGCAATCTAGGGGGTCCGGGGCATGTTCCCCCTTTAAATTGTGGTTACCCAGTGCTTGGTGTACCAACCTCCTAGCCTGGGTGCCAGTCTGTCGATTTGTCACTTTTTAACTTCTGGCAAAATGACATGATCAGAAACTCAATACGGTCCAATTAATAGTCTCGGTGTTATATAATACATTTATATATATAAATATATTTATTTGACTGACCAGGTGAAATATATCGACGCCTGTTTCCCAGGCTACCAACCTCCGTAAGAACCTGCCAACTTGTTCATATAAATGAGGCACGGTCTTAGCAGAGCTCGAACCCATGACCATCAGTGATAATAGGTTACTGTGGTATACAAGCCAGCGATCTTAACCACTCGACCACGGAGACCTTCTGACGGGAACACCGTTATTAACTCGAGCACACACATTATTCTCATTACTTCACCATTTCCGTAAAAACCGCTTAAAAAGTGTTACGTGTGTGTTTTTACGTTTATTTATCATCGCTACCGGTTGCCCATATGAGCGACGCCTCCTGAAGAGATTAGTCATTTTAGATTTTTGGAGGATAGTGCAATGATACAGACAGAGACCCATTCCAGAGTCTCATCTGATTCGTTTACGTGTACAGTGTAACGCACCGACACGAGACCTCGGTTTAAAGTCCCATCTGAAATACTGTTAATTTTATTAGGGTCAGACGGAGGATCGAACCTGCGATCGCTGGATTACCAGTCCAGCGTGTTACCACTGGACCACAGATCTGTCTGTGCACTAACAGGCTATGCGATTTGTCTTTATATACCTAAATGCTGCTACACCAAACACGTTTGCAATTGTCGGGTTGATTTCCACGTTATAGCATCTTGAGCATCGTCTCTTCTTCTTCAAAGTCAGTTTATATTTCTTCATGGTCTCGTCGTTCAGTATGGCAGGTAGGTATTCGTTATAGTTGATTATCTGAAAAGTACAAGCATAATTGTAAATCATTTATTCGATAGGGGCATCTGTTGTCGAATGGTAAAACTTGCCCCTCACCGCTGTAGGTTCGAATCACTCTATGCAGTTCGAATGTTGGTTGGAAGTCGTGATAACGCGTTCGCTTCAGGTGCGAAAGGTCCCGCGTTCGAGCCCAGCTGTAGCCGTTACGATTGTCTATTCTCAATAATATTCATATGCGGACTACTTTTTGTATGACGTTGCAGTTTGTAATTATAACAATTGAATGTGAAGGTTTTTATGAAAATAAGGTGTAAAAAACCACGATGAAACGCAAAAAAGAATATTCAATTGTTAAATCTTAATAAATACTATATATAGATGTTTTCTGGTTAATATAATATTTGTTTTCAAATTTTATTCATTTACTTCCCTGTCCGGAGCCCCATTTCTCTACAATACAGAACCGCACAGCCACTAATGTTAGTGATAACGAATATAGAAATAGTTCCGGTATAATTTTCAAATGAGTTTCTATATGCTGTCAAAATTAAAATCTACAGACAAAACAAATTCTTTAGAATATATTACTTTATAATTAACTGTTCATGATTTGTCAGAAATAGCTAAAATACAAAAGTACATCCAACCGCGGAGGAATACGAAACTCAAGCAGTGACAGAGAAAATGCCATAATTCACTGCTTGAAAGCAGTGGAAGATGGAGCTTTCTTTCAGGGAGAAAACTCAATCATAAGAGATATATCTATATATTATATTCTGCTTGCAGAGATGTTCAAATTTATGCTGTGGCAGTTTGATTATAGTTTGTGATCGTCATGGAAACGTGAGGAAAGATTAACGTTGATGTCACTGTATATAATTAGGATATGGAACAAATGCAACATAATTATTAAGCATGCACGTACAGTGCAGATAATATCTATGACAGATTGAAACGACCTGCAACAGATTGTTGATCATGCACATATCGCTAAGCATGTACATATCGTTGATCATGTACATATCGTTGATCATGTACATATCGCTGATCATGCACATATCGTTGATCATGCACATATCGTTGATCATGCACATATCGTTGATCATGTACATATCGCTGATCATGTACATATCGTTGATCATGTACATATTGTTGATCATGTACAGATTGTTGATCATGCACATATCGTTGATCATGTACAGATTGTTGATCATGCACAGATTGTTGATCATGTACAGATTGTTGATCATGTACAGATTGTTGATCATGTACATATCGTTGATCATGTACATATCGTTGATCATGCACATATCGTTGATCATGCACATATCGCTGATCATGTACATAGTGTTGATCATGTACATATCGTAGATCATGTACAGATTGTTGATCATGCACATATCGTTGATCATGCACATATTTTTGAGCATGTGCAAATTGTTGCCGACCTACATGTATATTCTGCATAGCTGAAACCAGATGTTGCCTAACCAGCTTGGATATGTTTTGGAATGTGTTTTTTAATCATGTCGTCGAGCAACAAACTCCAGCAACATTAGTTAGTTTATACAAAGTTATTTTATCTCAATTGCGAAGCAAGTTTTCACAATATTCGATTAATCGCTCTCGAGACTTCATTCATGATGGAATCCATCGCCATGAAGGAGTTAGAAAAGAGAATGCGTAATTTAAATGACTTACTTAAGGACACACTGGTAACTCCGTGGCATTCACACCTGAAGGTGAATACGCTACCACAACTTCCACACCATAAGTTGTGTTCTTAAGTGCTTAAGAAACTGAATAAATCGTAGTCAGGACGTATACGATATGACTTGCCAGTCATTGATCATATATTTTATGTGTGTGTTTTACGTTTATTTATCGTCGCTACCGGTTGACAATATGAGCGAAGCCTCCTGAAGAGATTAGTCATTTTAGATATTTGGAGGATAGTGCAATGATACAGACAGAAACCCATTCCAGAATCTTCTCTGCTTCTTTTACGTGCACGGTGTAACGCACCGACACGAGACCTCGGATTAATGTCCCATCTGAAAGACTGTTAATTTTATTAGGGTCATACGGGGGATCTTGGCACGTCTATGCGAAGTTTTATCTCGTACTTTACCAAATTAACGTGACGTCTTGGCGGTCAAGGACGTTAAGTTTGATACGAACGTCATGTGATGACTTGTAGGTGTGACTGGCCCTTAACCACTAACTGTTTTAGGAAGCTGTACTCCTTAGGTATTTCTGTCGCTTTATTAAGCAATATCAATTACTGATAATTAATTATGGAAAGTGATAAAAACATGCTTGATCATTTTCAATCAATTAGCTGTAATGATGTCCACCTCTGCCACAAGTTCCCTAGACAAAACATCTAGGTTCGGCTTACAAGGTTGATACAGTATAAATCCCGTTGGGAGGTCATTCCGCAGTTTATTCCGATTACGTTTGCATGTTTGTATCGTTAATGATTTGATAGCTTTGGTATTATTTATGTATTTTTTATAGTATGCGAAGAATGTTATCGTGAATGAAACTCGTGCAATCGGACTGTCGAAATCGTGAATGAATCTCGTGCAATCGGACTGTCGAAATCGCGAATGAAACTCGTGCAATCGGACTGTCGAAATGTCTCTTAGAAATGTTGATGCTGATTATTTAGGTATTTTTGTATTATGCGAAGAATGTTATCGTGAATGAAACTCGTGCAATCGGACTGTCGAAATCGTGAATGAAACTCGTGCAATCGGACTGTCGAAATCGTGAATGAAACTCGTGCAATCGGACTGTCGAAATGACTCCTAGAAATGTTGGTGTTGATAAAAGTTTACCTGGTACATGGTATACAACTCAGTGTTGGTGAACGTAAGTATACCGTTTTTATTATGTCCCTTGTTCTCTGAATGCCACATGTCCTCTATGGTTGCTTGTGTAAATAGAGTAGTGTCACTACGCAATTTGTAATAACGACGCAATTTGCTATAACGACGCAATTTGTAATAACGACGCAATTTGCTATAACATTAATATTATTCCCCCCAACAATTTTACTCGGGAAGGGCCGTAACTAATGTTGCTAGAACGTGTGGCCTGACGCGTTTGCCTTTATTTAATTTGTCATGTTTTGTATTCACATGTATATGTAAAACGAATCGAGCAATAACATATGATTAAGCTAAACCAATTTTAAATTGGACGTATACGTGGTAACGCATTTTCTGATAACTTTCAAAATTGTCTGGTTCAAAAGTCCATGGTTAAGTGTTCGAATCGGAAAGTTTATCCGTCATATATCTGTAAGGAAGTCGTGATAGCGCAGTGGTAGCGCATTCGCTTCATGCGCGAAAGGCCCAGAGTTCGAACCCAGCTGGAGCTGTTGCGATTGTACCTTTAAGCAAGGGATTTAAATTCCACATCGTCTATTCTCTCTCCCTCGTGGCGATGGATTCCATCAGGAATGAGGTCTCGAGAGTAATTCATATAAGTCATAGGAACTTGCTCCGCAATCGAGCTAAAATAAATTTGTATAAACTAATATCTCTACATATATACCTATACAGTCTACATCCGTTATGTCAAAGTCGGTTATGTCGAATTCTCCTGTTTGAATACTATAATACTGGTAAAGTAGATCTTTGCCTGGTTAACTATGTACGTCCATGTTTTTCGCGATTACTTGCATATATCAGCCTAATTTGAACATACAGTCTACATCCGTTATGTCAAAGTCGGTTATGTCGGATCAAAGTCCCGTTTCAGACACTATCATTTTACATATAACTGGATATGTTGATATCGAATTTCGTTAAGTCAATCTTCGGTTATGTCGAAGTATTTTGTTCGGTCCGAAGGGTATCGACATAACGGATGCATACTGTATTTATCTACGCTTCTAATATAAATTGTTTGGGAAACTTTTTCTGGACACATGGGAAGAATTACTGCTTGTATTCGTATTATAGGTATTAAAATTGTCCAATTGTTTTCAGGGAACTAGTTCCACTTTCACTGGTGTGCGCATAGAAGTACAGGCTTGAGCTGGAATCCAGAAATGGCCAGGGTCAATCTATTTACGGAGTTGAAATTCTGCAACAATCGTTGGTTCCCATATTATTCGCGGATGTTCCAGCAGGAATGTGGTATATACTATTATGTTGGACAGGGTTTTTTGTTATTGTCAACCTTTTTGTATTTAATTAAAACTATGTACTTTATAATTTATATACATTCACTCATTCATTCACATACACTATCGGAGTGTGTATTAGGAGTCAGTTTTCAATCGTCCTTCTATTACACATGTATATGTAATAGTTTTTCTTGTTATTATAAATTGAGTAATGACATAGCATTAGTTACATGAAAATCATGTTACGTTGTTTTTATGTAAAATCCATATTAGACATGTTAATGAAAATATAATGTAATTATACGGGTGCATATCAAAGTACTTGCTATTTGGGGCCACTGTAACGAGTGGGTCGTTCTGGGAAAGGGGTTCACACTCGTAACCGGGGGTACAATGCCAATATTAACATGTGAAATGTCTATTGAGTGTGTTGGTGCAATTTTGATAATAATTCCTTTGCCTGTATTCAGTGTGTCCTTGGTATACCGATTACCGGTGACCTAAGCAATAACCTGTGTATTTGTGTTTCAAATAATGTTCACTCTCAATTAAGCATAATGCTATTTATTTTATTATATGCAATATTAGAAATATAAGAAATTAATCAAAACTGAATCAACAACAAAGTAAAAGCAACATCACTGGGCTCCATCTTTTATTTACGCAGTGATACCAATGATGGGTGACGATGTAAATTTCGCCTCGTAAGTTTATACCAGTAGCAATGGCATATAAGGCGTCGTGTGACGTGGCATGAGTGACGGGCACCTTGCAAATGTTAAATGCAGGCGATACATAACAAATTCATTGAAATTCACATAAATAGTGACTACATGAACGAATGTAATGAAAAAAACTTCAACAAGTTTTGAATAAATGAAGGTAAATGTACCCGGATAAAACAACCGATGCACATCAAGCCATTTGGATAGCTTCTGTACTCAAGAGAATTAGACACCCCCGTGGGATTCGAACCTATTACTATGAGTGGCAAGTGATTTGTTGTCAACGATCTTAATCACTCGTACACGGAGGCCCCTCCTTAGGCTAACAGATAAAGAAACAAAACAACGGAAATAAACACATGACGTCATTGGCGGATGTACATGTAACTAGCGATAGCTACGTGCTAATGGATTATATCACGTAGTTGGGTAGGGTAGATCAAATACCGCAGTTGTTGACAGTTGATATGTGTGTTCGCATATACCATTAGCTTAGCTTCCTACAGGCGTGTCGGCCTACGCTTTTCCCAAAAATCGAAAAAAGACAAATACCGTATCTGCAATTAAAATCGGAGGAAAGGGGTTGGGGGGAGGGGTAAGAGGTTATATTATATACGCCATAATTGTTTTCCTGGGGGACGACCCCCGGAGCCCCTGTCCTAAGTTGGCCTCTACATCGATTCCAGCCAAGTTACGCCCATGTACACACACTCATCTGTCTAGATAAGTAGCGCGTAGGTGGTTGAAGACGGTAGGTTAAAAGGCAATCATGGACATTTAGCAGCATGGCGGAGGTCACAACGCAAAATATGGACATTTAGCAGCATGGCGGAGGTCACAACGCAAAATATGGACATTTAGCAGCATGGCGGAGGTCACAACGCAAAATATGGACATTTAGCAGCATGGCGGAGGTCACAACGCAAAATATGGACATTTAGCAGCATGGCGGAGGTCACAACGCAAAATATGGACATTTAGCAGCATGGCGGAGGTCACAACGCAAAATATGGACATTTAGCAGCATGGCGGAGGTCACAACGCAAAATATGGACATTTAGCAGCATGGCGGAGGTCACAACGCAAAATATGGACATTTAGCAGCATGGCGGAGGTTCCACGGCTCTTGTTATTATGTTTACATGTTGATAAAGTTCTTGCCTGCTGTATGGCTACAGTGATACGACGGACTTGTTGGAAGATGGTTTCATCGTTCCAGTGAGGATTGAGCTCAGCCAGTATGCTGGCAATTCTGTTATGCTCCCGCATCATGTTCGTATGACTCCAGCCCAAACTTGGCACAACATTCACACGAGCATCACCTAAAATCAAAGTACATGATTGTTGACGTCATAATATATGAATAAATCAGAAACGAGGTTATTGTCGCATTACACCAAATCTGTATCCGCTGCTGATTGGTTATTGTCATGAATGACAAGCCCTTGCCTCTCACGTATGTTTGCTGTATATAGTTGTGTCTTGAACTACATATGCACTTGTATTATAGAGCTATGTTTCGAAGTACATGTATCTTTATGTGTGTATCAGAGTTATGTCTTGAAGTACCTATATGTGCGTGTAGTATAGAGTTATGTCTTGATGTGCCTATATGTGCGTGTAGTATAGCTTTATGTCTTGAAGTACCTATATGTGCGTGTAGTATAGAGTTATGTCTTTAAGTACCTATATGTGCGTGTAGTATAGAGCTATGTCTTGATGTGCCTATATGTGCGTGTAGTATAGCGTTATGTCTTGAAGTACCTATATGTGCGTGTAGTATAGAGTTATGTCTTGGCTTACCTATATGTGCGTGTAGTATAGCGTTATGTCTTGATGTGCCTATATGTGCGTGTAACATAGCGTTATGTCTTGAAGTACCTATATGTACGTGTAGCAGAGAGTTATGTCTTGAAGTACCTATATGTGCGTGTAGTATAGAGTTATGTCTTGAAGTATCTATATGTGCGTGTAGTATAGAGTTATGTCTTGATGTGCCTATATGTGCGTGTAGTGTAGCGTTATGTCTTGAAGTACCTATATGTGCGTGTAGTATAGAGTTATGTCTTGAAGTACATATATGTGCGTGTAGTATAGCATTATGTCTTGAAGTACCTATATGTGCGTGTAGTATAGAGTTATGTCTTGGCTTACCTATATGTGCGTGTAGTATAGCGCTATGTCTTGAAGTACCTATATGTGCGTGTAGAATAGACTTATGTCTTGGTTTACCTATATGTGCGTGTAGTATAGCGTTATGTCTTGAAGTACCTATATGTGAGTGTAGTATAGCGTTATGTCTTGAAGTACCTATATGTGCGTGTAGTATAGTGTTATGTCTTCAAGTACCTATATGTGAGTGTAGTATAGAGTTATGTCTTGAAGTACCTATATGTGCGTGTAGAATAGACTTATGTCTTGGTTTACCTATATGTGCGTGTAGTATAGAGTTATGTCGTGAAGTACCTATATGTGCGTGTAGTATAGAGTTATGTCTTGAAGTACCTATATGTGAGTGTAGTATAGAGTTATGTCTTGAAGTACATATATGTGCGTGTAGTATATAGTTATGTCTTGAAGTACCTATATGTGCGTGTAGTAATGTGCGTGTAGCATAGCGTTATGTCTTGAAGTACCTATATGTGCGTGTAGTAATGTGCGTGTAGCATAGCGTTATGTCTTGAAGTACCTATATATGCGTGTAACATAGCGTTATGTCTTGAAGTACCTGTATGTACGTGTAGCAGAGAGTTATGTCTTGAAGTACCTATATGTACGTGTAGTATAGAGTTATGTCTTGAAGTACCTATATGTGCGTGTAGTATAGAGCTATGTATTGAAGTATATATACGTGCGTGTAGCATATAGTTATGTCTTGAAGTACTTATATGTGCGTGTAGCACAGAGTTATGTCTTGAAGTACCTATATGTGCGTGTAGCAGAGAGTTATGTCTTGAAGTACCTATATGTGCGTGTAGTATATAGTTATGTCTTGAAGTACCTATATGTGCGTGTAGTATAGTGTTATGTCTTGAAGTACCTATATGTACGTGTAGTAAAGAGTTATGTCTTGAAGTGCCTATATATACGTGTAGCATAGAGTTATGTCTTGACATACTTATATGTACGTGTAGCATAGAGTTATGTCTTGAAGTACCTATATGTGCGTGTAGTATAGAGCTATGTCTTGATGTGCCTATATGTGCGTGTAGGATAGCGTTCTGTCTTGACGTACCTATATGTGCGTGTAGTATAGAGCTATGTCTTGATGTGCCTATATGTGCGTGTAGTATAGCGTTATGTCTTGGTTTACCTATATGTGCGTGTAGTATAGAGTTATGTCTTGAAGTACCTATATGTGCGTGTAGCATAGCGTTATGTCTTGAAGTACCTATATGTGCGTGTAGTAATGTGCGTGTAGCATAGCGTTATGTCTTGAAGTACCTATATGTGCGTGTAACATAGAGTTATGCATTGAAGTATATATACGTGCGTGTAGCATATAGTTATGTCTTGACGTACTTATATGTACGTGTAGTAAAGAGTTATGTCTTGAAGTGCCTATATGTACGTGTGTGGTGTCCCCCCTCGTCTGCTCTTACTCTACGTCTGGTCTATTTATGGCTCTTTACAAGGATTAAGCTATATAAACTCTCTGGTCGGTTGTCTAGGGGTATATTTCAGTTCTCTATCAGTTCAATAATAACGTAACACAAAGTTCTTTTCTATCTATTTTACTCTATCGTCTATTTTTATTTTCTTCTATTTCGTTTATTCACATCTCGTGAATCTCTGATCTCTTATCTATATCATAGTCACTTCAAGCCTCATTAATTTCTAGTGTCTTTATTAGATCACCGCCCTATCGATAATTGGATTACACCTTTAATCTTCAATATACAATCAAAAATATCTCAATTAGACTGTCTACGTTGATCAGCCGCTCGCGTCTCTCAATAACTTTAATATCTCAAAGTACTGTTCTGGTATCAATTTATTACCGCTATATATTAGAGATAATTTGTATCTCTTATCTTATTATAATAGCTATCCCGTATTCTATTCAAGCAATACGGTGCTTCTCACTCCATTAATATCCAATGTTCTCTTATTATATTAGCTATCACGTATTCTATTCAAGCAATACGGTGCTTCTTAATCCATCACTACCCAATGTGTCCGTAACACTTAAGTTCAGTTTATAGTTCGTTTTATAAGTATATTAAATTAATATACTGAAGACATCTCGTCTTTAGTGTCATAGAAACAGTAATTGTTTTCTATTTGAGATACACAATCAAACCTTGCATAAGGAAAGCCTTTTGTGTTCTGATTTCTCTTTAAATTTACTCGGATTTATATATATTTCAGTCAGACAGCGTGGCACTGACCACCTGTTACCTTACGCAATCAAAATCGTAACTTTAATGAAACAGCCAGACATATTGGTGCCTCATCAAAAGAAACCGACAACTATTACATAATCTCTCGCGGTAAGCTAAATTAACGATACACAAATAAAGTTCCCAAGTAATCATTCTTTTTGCGCGCCAAAAGAGCTTGTTGATTTTAGGCGCGAACATTGCAGAATATAGTACGGTCATTTCTATTTATAATACATACATTAGACAATGATGATACTTAGTATCGTGTGCAAAATAGCTGTTTTTGCACACGTGTAGCATAGAGTTATGTCTTGACGTACTTATATGTACGTGTAGCAGAGAGTTATATCTTGAAGTACCTATATGTACGTGTAGCATAGTTATATCTTTAAGTACCTAGGATACATCAATTGCTTACATACCTGCTAGTTGGCAGAAATCTTTCTTTACATCCAGTCTACATTTGTCATTGGAATTTCTTGGCAGCATGCCACCACCTGTCACATGGTCAAACGTCCGCAACAACCCTGCATGTAAGTAAACAAACATCGCGTATGACGTATGTACATGCATATATTCTATATCTCTGTTTTCGTGAAGGTGGTAATGAAATGCGTCACGCCGGAATTGTACTAGAAGTACAATATAACTAGAATATGGGCAATCAGTACCGTAGCCAGGTGCAAATTTCAACCGAGGTAATCTAGTGGGTCCGGGGCATGTTCCACCCCCTTAAAATTGTTGGGGTGTAGAAGCGATTTCCTGCGTTTTCCGATTGAATGAGTTTAGGCGTATACTATGTACTGACCTTTCAGCTCTCTAGCAGTCAACATTTTATACAGCAAAGTGATATGTTTTGTATTTTATTTATTTAAGTTTTAATTTATTTTGCTTTAGTTTAGTTTGCTTTGGAAATTTTAACCAAGGCAGCTGCCTCGGTATGGCTCAGTGTGGCTACGGGCCTGACAATGGCACGTTATGCATACATACCATACGGATATTATATGTATACTGCATGTTTATACGGTATGATATACAACCGTATGGTTGCACTATAAGCTCGTTAGTATAATCTTACAAACCACGTTCATATAAACATTCTAATAATGTGATATATTTAACCTTAAACACTGTCGTGACGTCATACCTTTGTACTTGCGCGCGCAGTCCATTATTATTAATATTGCACTGCTGTCAAAAGACCAGCGTTTAAACTTTTACATTGCTATATTATTCCAATGTGCAGTTCTCACTTATAGTGCTATCTTTTGATTGCATTTGATTGTATATATGTTGAGGACCTCATGGTAGATTAACTTTTGTTAAATGAGTACTCTCGTTAAATAAAGTCTTTATTATTATTATTATTATTAAATATTAAATCTTACGCGTAAATATACGAAATTAACAATTTTAATTAGCAGGATCATGTTATATAAAAACGGATCCAATATGTAAACTATTGGTACTGTCTTCGCCTCACACACTCCACTATTGTACATAGCAGTATATACTCACACGAAAAAGAAAGTGTGCACTTGGCTTGGTTAGAGGGAGAATGTGATTCTTTTATGTTCACACATAAACGCTGGAGCCGTTACGAGTGTGCCCTTAGACAAGGCATTTAATTTCCACGTTGCCTCTTCTCTCTCCCTCGTGGCGATGGATTCCATCAGGAATGAGGTCTCGAGAGTGATTAATATAAGTTGAAATAACTTGTTTCGCAATCGAGCTAAACAAATTTGTATAAACTATATAAAATTGGTACATTTATATCGTGTACATGTACGATAGATGGTCATGGTTATATTATAAGGCATAATTGTACTATAATTGGATATCGTACACATATACGGTATATCTGTATAATACAAACGCACTCTGCGATACGATGATAGTATACGATCATACCGTATACGATACTATTTATACGTGTGTATAGCATATATGTGTATTGACCCTATCGTATTTGGTGTTTAACAGGATTGACACAAATACAGTGTACACCCGTTATGTTGAAGTATTTTGTTCGGTCCGACGGAATTTTGAATCGAAGTTTGACGTAACGAAATTCTATATAAACGGAGCCAGTTATATATAAACGGATAAGAGTCTGAAACGGGACTTTGATCCGACTTTGATATAACGGGAGAATTCGACTTAAACGACTTTGACATAACGGATGTAGACTGTATACTCAAGTTAGGCTGATATGTGCAAGTAATCACGAAAAACATGGACGTACATAGTTAACCAGGCAAAGATCTACTTTACAGTATTCCAACTTCACAGACGGACATGTAGTCCAGTGGTAACACGTTGGTCTTCCGCCACAAATAACAGCTGAGTAGTCACTCTGTGTTGGGTCTTTAAACCCAAAAGGCAAACAAACAAACGAACACACGGTATAATTAAACAGTTTATTCGAGCCTTCGTATAATGTTCATAATATTATTAATAATATAATATGTCCATTATAACAAGACTAATGCATAGCACTATCTGTTTTAGTTTGTTTTGGGAGTTTAAAGTCAGGCCAACTATTTCGATCATACACAGTGTATGTCGATACAATAGGATATTTAAGCTTTTATTTATTTTACAACGATTGCGAAGCAAGTTTCAACAACTTATATTAATCACTCTCGTTGACGCGGATGAAAGCGTATATATGGTCTTACATGTGGGAGGAAACCGGAGTACCTGGAGAAAACCCACCTGTCCGATCTGGCGACCATCGTACCATCTCACATACTTCCCGGTCCGAGGATTGAACCCGGGTCGCATTGGTGAGAAGCGAGTGCGCTAACCACTGCGCTAATCGGACAGCAATATAATAGAACAACGGACCAAGCCAGCTGGGTAAATTCCTCAATTGAAATAATTATCTGTACCGTTTTACACCAACACAATAAACAAGTAAGATATCAGCTTTCTGAAGTCAAATCGACAGAACCTCGACCGCTTGTCATTTTGTATCAACAATTTAAACCTAATACCACTGATTGCATTCAAAACCGAGACGCGCTATCACTACCTTAGTATTAAGACAAATTTTAGACAAAACTTTTCAGTGTTTGCGAATGCCTCATTGAATATATTCAATGCGAATGTTGTTATATTAGCTGAGACAATGAAATTGGGCAACGGTGCGTTCATTGCCAATTAATCGACTGTTTCGTTGTAAAGTGTCATTGTCTTTTTACTTTTGTTTAAAACCTGGGATTTTTTTTATAAATTATGAAAAATAACATTTGTTTGAGAAATGATCATACGTGGGAATATAAAACTGGTGTATTCACTATTAACTGTGTTTCTGTGGGCATGTGGGCATGTGGGCATGTGCATTTATGCAATAATGTGAGAAGAACAATCTTTAATAAATAAACAATGTTTAGATGATGCATAAAAAACAAATACTCAATTTGGAACATTATCATTGAAACAATTTCTTAATTAATTATGTTTACTGATGAAAACTGGTGCGGTCCTTGTTGTGACCGCGGTGTTTTCAATGACGGGGAAAATTACTGCATACACTGTGAACACTACATATGCCTTTCATGTGCATTAATACATGGACAGAACTGTAGAATTGGAGCTGAAACGATAGGCAAAATACGTGATGACCGTAAAGACGTAGCAGGTGTGAACGAGACCAATACGGATGCTTGGGAATACCAATCGGCTTTATATGACCACACTACATCATTTCATGATAAAACTACTCGAACATTATCATCTAAAAGTGATTATAGATATCCGCATTTACATACACTACGACTAAATGCTGAACGTAAAGTTAATTCCGCTCAGGATTTGATAACAGATAGTTTTGATAATGAAGCTGGTGAGACAGATACAGACAACCCAAACAGTGTCAGGCAAAAATCAAAGGAATTAGAAACAAGCCAAGAAAGGTTGAATGGGAAGAGATCAGTAGATAGTAAACAGAACTTTTCTGCTAGATGTGGTACGGTTAGATTACAACAGTCTCCATCAAATGAAGAGAGAGTCAAACTGCAGAGATGTACTAGACATCCAGAGTTGACTATTGAGAACTTTTGCAACATACACGAAGCACTATGCTGTGAGGAATGCTTAAATACAGAACACAAGCATTGCATTGTTCAACCAGTTGACGAAGTAGCACATGGCGTTAATGCTAGTCAAGACCTTCTAAACGTTGTGAAAGAATTTGATGACTTAAAGAAAATTAATAAAGACATGACTATTGTATTCGAACAACTTCTTGACCAAATGCAGTCAAATGTAGTTAGTGAAATACGAGTCACTAACACACACAGTGTCGACGAAGAAGCAGTAGATAAGTGTACTGACATAGATATGAATATGATACATATGGAACGAATGATAACAAAATGCAAAGAATTAGATGAGAACATTTCACTTTGCATCCAAGAAATTCAAAATTCAAAAGATAGTGGGAATGAAATATCAACATTTATAACTTTACAAACAAATAAACGCATAATAGCGATTGTCAAAACAAAATTTCAGGAATTATTTGAGACTGATAATGCACACACTCGTAGTGTGACATCTGACGATAGTCCAGTCAATGGAGATGAAACGGAATTGGAAACACCGGAAAATATGAATGACAGAAATCGTACAGGTGATCCTGATACGAGTCATAAAGAAGCAACAGAGCTGCAAGATTATATAGACCCATTCAGTAGTAATTGTAATTGGGAATGTGGAGGAAAATCCAAGGTGGATGGGAACATTATATCAAACAAAATGATTATTGGAGAGGTCGTGCTATGTTCCCGTGAAGAGCACGAACTAGACTATTGTGTTGCGAAAACAGACATGGCAAATGAAAACTATATGATAAAGGAAAATACTAACTTAAATACAACTGAGCTGCCAGAGCCTGAATGCGAGGAGTATGGAAATGGAAATGCTAACTATTTGGCCCCAACTGCAGCGCAGAATATCAGCCGGCCCAGATCAAATGATAAATACGTTGCCTTTTGTAATCATCCCCGGTCTATATTGCGTAAGCAATCCAAGGACCGGATTATAGCCAATGGTCTCGTTACAGATTATTACATGAACGGCGCTATTGACCTCGTACAAGATATTACGGTTCTGCGATTGCAGTCCGCTCCACCCAACAGAGCGCCAACAACTAGCAAAGACGAACCACAACGGCCAAGAAGCATGCATTTAACAGCGCAACGAGATATGGTGCAATGGCAAAATAGAAAAATTCTGGAATCTGTCGAACATGAACGGGAATTGAATGCCTCTGATGATGAGTCTACTACATTAAATCCTACAAAGACATATTACAGTGGCGGCACTTCAGGAGAAAGAAAGCACACCAGAAGAAAGAAAGTATTCGAATCAAGTAAATCTGAACTGAAAGACAAACGGAAACTAAACCAACACAATCACGCAAATAAGATTAAGCATCTCCAGAGGGCAACACGAGAAAACGCAAACATTTCGAACAAGAAATGTTGTCAAGCAGAAAAGGCGGTTCTGTCAGAGAAACAGTTTTGCCGTTCAAGCTTAAAAGCAGCTACTAAGAACTACCAAACATCAACTGAAACACAACGATTGAGAAAATGGATAACACAAACGGAAGAAATGAATAAAGTGCACCAAAATGTTAGCATACGCTTCAGAGGTATGGGCACAAAAACAACAGATGGCGTCGACGAGGTATATGAAGCCAATGTTGACGAATATCTTAGCGATTTTAATGTCGTGCAAGCTAATCTGTCGATCGTTCCGTTGATGATTAAAGAGGCCACGGTAATAACAATTGCGAATTGCGCCGAAAGACAGTCTTCAGCAAGAAGCAGAACGAGCGATGCTGAAGAAGATGCATACACCAATCAGAGCTATGCGATACGTCCAACAACACAGTTGTTTCTGACTGTAGAACAAATAGTTAGACTTCCTGAGGACGAAAAAACGTGCGAAATAAACAGTATTTCGTGTATGCAAGATGGAAGGATAATTGTTTCGGATTTCAATAACAAGTTGATAAAGATGTTCCGTGTAGGATGGGGAAGGGCTTCGTCGCTATATCTGGACGAGCCGCCACATGGTGTTACGGTCGTCGCTAATACGACACTGGCAGTTATATCTGGACTGGCGTATGACAGACTTCTAGTAATTAATGTTGGTCAATACTTGACAATAAAAAGACGCTTTAAAACAGGGTGCGTGTGCAGATCAATTTGTAGCTACGAGTCGCACATATATCTGTTGTGCCTATTCAGATACAAGACGGAAATTCGCATTTTAAACACGGATGGAGTCGTTAGCATCCGTATTAATCTGGGACATGCTATACCGTCTCCAAAAAGCATAGCAGTAAAGCCAACAGATGGCCACATATACATTGCAGACCAAAGCAGGGGTATATTTGTAGTGAATCGAGGGAGAATCGTGTCACGGTCATCGGATAAACATATTGACAGCTATTATGATGTTGTGGTCGATATAAACAACAACGTATTTGTTTGCACGAATAATCCGTGTAGGATATACGAACTGAACTATGATGGGAAACACATGATGCCAATTCTGCTGGATGACGGAGTACAGGATGTTAGAGCTATTGCTGTTAGCACCGCCAACAACAGTCTGATTGCAGGCTGTGCAAACTCAGAAACGATTCAGATCTACAAGATTATTGATACCCTTGTTCTGAAGGAAAACCAAAGTGTATAAATGAATTTATTTAAATAATATTTTATTGCATTTTTTTTCCATACAATACATTTCATATATACATGCAATACTAAGAACAAATCAGAGATTAATATGTAATTATATGATTGCAGTATACGATACATTTGTTTTGTCAAGGGAAAAAAAGCAAATGGGTTGGGCTACAAGTTATAACAACATTATTTACAGCCCTCCCCGTTAATATAAATTAAAGATATAGAGGAGGATAATTATGTGTGTCTATTAGTGTAAGATGGGATGTTATTTCATCGAGTGATCACCAACATATGTTTTTCCACGAGTGGCGTTTATACACATTTTCCTTTTTGTTTTATGATCTCCCGTCTGACCCTAATAAAAATAACAGTATTTCACATGGGACGTTAAACCGAGGTCTCGTGTCGATGCTTTACACTGTGCACGTAAAAGAACCAGAGGATACTCTGGAATGGGTTTCTGCTGTATCATTGCATTATCCTCCACACTCTAAACTGACTAATCTCTTCAGTAGCCGTCGCTCATATGGGCAAACGGTAGCGACGATAAATAAACGCAAAACACACACATATGAGTTCCAGTGAATTTTGCAAATATAATAGTTTTTATCAAATTTAATTCATTACAATACACAACTGCACAACCACTGTCAGTGTAAACATCCGTAATAAGAAATATATCATGTATAATTTTCCAGTTAGTTTCTGTCTGCTGTTAAAATTCAAACTTACAAAGGTCTTAGCCTATCATTCATTGGAAAGCATACAAAGAAATGAACTGGGACTCAAGATGCTCAAAGATACACTTAACGTTTTGAGATCATACTAGTGACGAGCATACTATTATATGCTTAGGAAATATGGGGGAACAATGCAGCATATATGAACATATCTATGCAATAAGAAACACAAACCTATTGAACGGATTGGAATGTTTATATGATTATTTGTATACAATCATAAACATAATGTACACAATGACATAACTGATGTTGAATTCTGCAGTTAATATGATTACTGTCCCACTTGTTGAACTCTCCCTGCTACACTATCACGTAACGTTGTCTCCGGGATATGTTTTCATGGGATGCTGTCTCCATATCACGCTGTATTGTAACGTTGTCACCATGCTACGCTCAGTCTCCTGTGACATTGTTTCTCTGCTACGATCCATGTTACGCTCTAATGTGACATTGTATTGTCTCCATGCTACGCTCTCCAGTGACGTTGTCTCTATCATGCGCTCTTCTGTGATGTTGTATCCATTCTACATTCTCCTGTGACGTTGCCACCATGATACGCTCTCCTGTGACATTGTATCCATGCTACACTCTCCTGTGATGTTTTATCCATGCTACACTCTCCTGTGATGTTGCTAAGCTATCCTCAACGTTGTATCCATGCTACGCTTTCCTATGACGTACGTAGTCTCCATGCTGCGATCTTCTGTGACGTTGGCTCCCCACTACGCTCTCCTGTGACGTTGTCTCCAGGCTACGCTCTCCTGTGACGTTGTCTCCATGCTTCGCTCTCCTGTGACGTTGTCTCCATGCTTCGTTCTCCTGTGACTTTGTCTCCATGCATCACCCTCCTGTGACGTTGTCTCCAGGCTACGCTCTCCTGTGACGTTGTCTCCATGCTTCGCTCTCCTGTGACGTTGTCTCCATGCTACGCTCTCCTGTGATGTTGTATCCATGCTACGCTCTCCTGTGACGTTGGCTCCCCACTACGCTCTCATGTGACGTTGTCTCCAGGCTACGCTCTCCTGTGACATTGTCTTCATGCTACGTTCTCTTGTGACTTGTATCCATCCATCGCCCTCCTGTGACGTTGTCTCCAGGCTACGCTCTCCTGTGACATTGTCTTCGTGCTACGCTCTCTTGTGACTTGTATCCATCCATCGCCCTCCTGTGACGTTGTCACCATGCTACACTCTCCTGTGACGTTGTATCCATAATGCGCGCTCCTGTTACGTTGTCACCATGCTACGCACTCATATGACAACGTTGTATCCATGCTACGCTCTCGTTGACGTTGTATCCATGCTACGCTCTCCTGAACGTTGTATCCAGGCTACGCTTTCCTATGACGTACGTAGTCTCCATGCTGCGATGATCTGTGACGTTGGCGCCACACTACGCTCTCCTATGACGTGGTCTCCAGGCTACGCTTTCCTATGACGTACGTTGTCTTCATGCTACGATATACTGTGACGTTGGCTTCCCGCTACGCTCCAGTGACGTTGTCCACCTTCAACCACCTCTAGCGACGTTGTCTCTATTTCTAATCTCTCATGTGACGTTGTCTCCATCCAAGCACTCATGTGATGTTATATACCTGTTATACTCGCTTGTGATACGTTAGGTGCAATTTACGTAATTCGTAAATTGAACACGTTAGAAATTCGCAGACAAAGCCGCTTACTCGATAAGATACAAATTTATTTGAGCTCGATTGCGAAGCAAGGTCTTACAACTTATATTAATCACCATCGAGACCTCATTCCTGATGGAATCCATCGCCACGATGTAGAGAGAAGAGGCAACGTGGAATTTGAATGCCTTGCATAAGGGCACACTCGTAACGGCTCCAGCGGGGCTCGAACTCCAGGAATTTCGCACATGAGGCGAACGCGGTACTACTACTACTACTACTACTACTACTACTGCGGTATCACGACTTCCACATTTGACGAAGTATTTAACCGAAATCCAAAATTACACATTTTTATAATGTTGGTTCCCTGCTCCCGACATCACTCTTGCAATAAAAGTAACAGGATTTCAATTGATGCTCAAAACTAGTTGATACATTTTGCCTGGTCAGTCATATACATATTTTTTAATACCGAGATCATTAATTGGGCCGTAATGAGTTTCTGATAATGTCATTTTGCCAGAAGTAAATTAGTGAAAAATCGACAGACTATACCCAGGCATGTTGAACTAGGAATCAGCATTTTAAAAAGTATAAATTTTATATTTCTTTAACCTATATTCTAACACGACCCAGCTAATAACATACATACTTGTAGAGTAAAATCTACCTCGGGTTATTCTCCGATATACCTACCTTGAACTATGCTGCGCGTGCACCGTGTTTTGGTTATTACATTTATACAATGCGTGTAAAGTTTTAGGAATGAAAGTCACGTGATGTTTGTAAATACAACCGTGGGAATTCGCGGAAGTGAGCTATTTTTAGAATCAGAAAATCTCTTGTCCGTCTTATTTTTCTGTTAAGTAACGTTTCAGTTACTATTCTGTACAGTTTTATTTGACAAAATAAATAAAGTTATTGATCAGTTACAACTTTTGTTCATTTATGCACTAGATTAATATTTTCCATAAATAATAACGTCATCTACATATATAAGGCCTTCGTGGGTCTTCGTGATATCTTTCTACGTATAAGAACGTCAAACTCTGGTTATTCTGTGATATACTACAGTTGATACTTATTATTTCTTTATTTAATTTTATCTAGATTAACTCGATGCAGGTCTGCGTTAGACGCCATTTTGTTAGATAGCTTGTCTCGCGTAGTTACAGCGAGCACCTGTAACTATGGGGGGCGTGCCTAAGTAGCGTTTGCAGAAAGGTCAATTAATCATCACTAATAGTTGATACAAATTTATTTGAGCTCGATTGCGAAACAAGTTCTTATAACTTATATTAATTACTCTCGATACCTCATTCCTGATGGAATCCATCGCCACAAGGGATAGAGAAGAGACAACATGGACATTAAACAATCACTCCTTGGCGCGGATGAAAGCGGGTGAAAATCATTCGTGTGGGAGGAAACCGGTGTACCCGTAGAAATCCGACATATCCGATCTGGTGACAACCGTATAATGTCACTATTCTAATATGGCTCGGCATTATTATTTCACCGAATGAATATTGAAAGCAATATTATCACGAATGACACAAGCCACAAGTGATAATCATAGCTTTCCATGTTCATACGGTGATATGGTGACTCTCCAGCTGTTATGGGTGGAAGGAGACATTAGTCCACACACATTTATTTTAGCTCGATTGCGAAACAAGTTCCTACAACTTATATTAATCACTCTAGGGAACTCATTTCTGATGAAATCCATCGCCACGAGGGAGAGAGAAGAGGTAATGTGGAATATAAATGCCTTGCTTAACCAGCTGTTCAGGCACGGACTGGCACACGGATAGAACCACCGACCTTTTGTAGGCCATCTTTACAGCTTCCTCACTTGAATTAATTAGAATTTGACGAGTACCTCCTTTCTTTTCACGTAGTTTCATAGTGTCCTCGAGCTTGGAGCCGTATAATGCAGACCCGTCTATAAATGACGTCACCTGATTGAGCTGCTCACGAAATCCTATAAAACAAAAGTTCACTACCGTGATTACGTACGTTGTAAATTAGTATATCCAAGTACGTACATTGTAAATTAGTATATCCAAGTACGTACATTGTAAATTAGTATAACCTTTTCACTACCGTGAGTACGTACATTGTAAATTAGTATAACCTTTTCACTACCGTGAGTACGTACATTGTAAATTAGTATATCCTTTTCGCTACCGGGAGTACGTACATTGTAAATTAGTATATACTTTGCATCCGATTATTTCGATTACTCACTAACTATAGCAAATGAGTAAACTTACACTGTACCAACCAGACGGATCTCTAGTCTAGTGGTTAACACTGGCAATCCAGGGATTGTAGGTTCGATCCCCGTCTGACCCTAATCTTTCAGATGGAACTTTAAACCGAGGTCTCGTGTCGGTGCTTTACACCATGCACGTAAAAAGAACCAGAGGAGACTCTGGAATGGGTCTCTGTCTGTATCATTGCACTATCCTCCAACAATCTAAAATGACTAATCTCTTCAGGTGGCGTTGCTCATATGGGTAGCGACGATAAATAAACGTAAAACACACAGTTTTATTTGATACCAATCGTGATTTCGAACGTTCGACAACCCCGCAAATTCGAGGCAGGATATACGTTCACCACAATTGTGAGTATGTGTCCTGGCCGTTATTACTACAGATTTTATATACGTAAATAGGCGGAAGTACATCCGAGGTATGCCGATTGTAGTCCTGATAACTAATATTGGAACAAACATGCATTTTCATGACAGGCAGTTTATAGTTTTTGTGTTGTTCTTTCTTTTAGAAAGTATGTGATATAAGAAGTCAGGCAATGCAAACTGAAAGTGGGGGCGGGGGAATACAGTGTGTAAACACAGTGACGTCATTCACAGGTGAACAGGTTTCAATTATCATCATTACAGTTGTGATAATTGTTCTGGTTTGTTTCCAGTTTGATTTGAATACCTCTTCACAGTGGATGTAATATCAGAAGAAATGAAAGATTGGAAAAAATAATATAAATGAACAGACTGTATGTTTTTACTTGTTACTATGTATTTAATAGATAATTTAGTTGTTGAATTAAAAACCGGATTGAGTAAGATAACAGACCCGACAAATACCAAGATTATTTGCTCCATAATTAATTGTGATTCCGAGTAGGTCGGTCGAGCCAACAAAGCCCACGCAAGAAGTGTTTGTACATTGACCGATCTTCTAAATCGCAAGCAGGACGTACCTGGTGAGCAGTCGTGGTTGAGTACAGGTGCCGATCTCACAAGTCCCATGCACGACTTGTTGAAATACGGGTCATCATCTGGTATACTTATAGGGAAGCACTGTTGCCTGTAACAACGTTAAAACAATGTCATGACGTCATATCTTTGTACTTTTACATCCATTAGTATTGGACTGCTTTCAAAAGGCCAGAGTATTATATAAAATCCTATGCTTAAATGTACGAAATTAGCAATTTTAATTAGTAGGATCTTGTTATACAAGTGTGTGATTTCAGTATGATATAAGTCTCAAACGGATCCAATATGTAAAATATTGGTACTGTAAATTTGCTATGTTACACAAATGTATATATGTGCCTTATACTATGTTAACTTATTTCACATCTGATTCATGCTCGTATGTAATATTGTATTGTCGAATGTATTAAATATACAATAAAATATGGTTAAATTGAACTGCTACTGTGTACAGTGCTATGCGTCGCACACTGTCCAATATCTTACATATTGGATCGTTTTCGACGTATATCCTATCCCCGGTCGATCTCCTCACGACGTGCATGTCGTGACCGGGGCACATCCCGCAGCAGCAGCGTAGAAATCTGGGATCTTCTGGTCGTCGATCTTGCGAAGGGGGAAGCTCGCCAGCATGTGGACCCACGGCTATGGCGCATCAGGACAGATCCGCCGTCTCTTCTAGATAGTGTTTGAAATACACACTATATCTTCGCTGGCTTCTTCGATCTTTCTCCTCCTTCTACTTCTCCGGCGGATAGACGAGACAGCGGACCTGAGGGAGTGGCATCCACGCTCCCCTGAATAACAACCGACGACCAGATGTCTAACTGCCAGATCCGTATAAATGCTGCTGCGGGGTGACCAACAGTGAGGAGGGTGGCCCTACAAGGCACCCCTTCGAAAGAGGATACAGGACGTGTCGCCCTGCGAAGAACGAAGATGCCTTCCCAGCTGTCTACATAAACAACTTAGATGTCTACTAATCTTCTTAGTGCGCTCGCCCATATGGTTCGCCGGAGGCGAGGGTAAATAAACTCAATCATCATCATCGTATATCCTATCCATAATACATTGCATAAACACGAAACTGATGAGGTACTATACCCCAACGATAACGTGATTCCCGCACGGGCTAATATTATTATAACGGGTAAAAAGAAGTGTATTATCATTTATGTATGCATTACTTGGCACACAGGATTATTTATTACACTCTACGTATTGATTTGGCTTATTTGTGTGTTTTACGTTTATTTATCGTCGCTACCGGTTGTCCATATGAGCGACGCCTCCTGAAGAGATTAGTCATTTTATGTTTTTGGAGGATATTGCAATGATACAGACAGAGACCCATTCCAGAATCTCCTCTGGTTCTTTTACGTGCACGGTGTAAAGCACCGACACGAGACCTCGGTTTAAAGTCCCATCTGAAAGACTGTTAATTGTATTAGGGTCAGATGGGGGATCGAACCAGCGATCCCTGGATTACCAGTCCAGCGTGTTACCACTGGACTACAGATCCGTCTGTGATTTGGCTTATTCCAAACCTATTTATAGTAATGCTTGTAAATAGCAAGTTATCTTTGGGCCATAGTATGTACTCAATACGAGTAATACAACCAATAATAAACATTTTATTTAACGAGGAATCTTATTTGACTGAGTAATACGTGACATAAACTGTTTCCCGGCTTTATAAACTAACAAATCAATGAGCGACAACGTTGATGTGTGCATTACCTTCCCTTGGCAGATAAGGTCCGATTTATCCCGATTTGTATGTTGGTCATTTTAGTTGGAATTCTTTGTTTTTACTGTTGCAAGATGTTGCTCAAATATCATAAATGTGATTTTATCAAAATCATGTTGATTAATTGATAAAAATGCTACATTAGATAAATTATATTGTATGATAACTGTCGAGATTTCACAAGTTGATCATTATAAGATGAGATAACGAATGGAAATTGATGTGATAGCCTGCAGGGCCAAGGAAACAATGATGGCAACAGGAAACCAATTAAAAAGACATGTGCCTATCGTTAAGGGGCTATGCCATTTTGAAATATACCTTGAGGTCATTTTTTGAAACAAACAACTGAAGTACTGTACAGAGTGATACTATGTATTAAATTAATCAGTAGACAAAGTTATATGTTGAAAAACACAAATTTATGTAAAATAATCTATAATGAACTAATTACTCTGTAGAACAATAGATTTTCTTCTGAACCTCATAACTCATATAACTCATATAATTTACGAACGGTTTTAACCAATATTTTAAATACTATTAATATGGAACAGTATGTAGGGTTTATTGGGGGGTTTATCCGAAATGTGCCTATCGTTAACATTACACTTTATTCTAGTTTCTAAATCAACCTAACGCTCTTAACAGTCGTTCAGATGGCACTTTAAACCGAGGTCTCGTGTCGGTGATGTACACCGTGCACACGTAAAATAACCAGAGGAGACTCTGGAATGGGTCTCTGTATCATTGCACTATCCTCCAAAAATCTAAAATTACTAATCTCTTCAGGAGGCGTCGCTCATATGGGCAACCGGTAGCGACGATAAATAAACGTAAAACACACACCTAGCGCTCAAAAAGGCAGCAAAATACATAATAAATTGAGACTACGTGTAGTTACAGACCTGTTAGCGTTATCCTCTCCACAGCATTCCACAGTAGCTCCCATTTCTCCTGCAATAGTGTGCAAATTAAGTGCAGGACAAAATCCTCCGTGAAAATACCTCCCCCCCCTATGTTTTAGACACAGACGGACAATCACACAATATATAATCCAAGGTATGGCATAATTCTCCAATAATACAGGCGGATCTGTAGTCCAGTGGTAACACGCTGGACTGGTAATCCAGGGATAGCAGGTTCGATCACCCGTCTGACCCTAATAAAATTAACAGACTTTCAGTTGTGACTTTAAACCGAGGACTCGCGTTGGTGCTGGAGACGCTGGAATGGGTCTCTGTCTGTATCATTGCACTATCCTACAACATTCTAAAATGACTAATTTCTTCAGGAGGCGTCGCTCATATGTGCAACCGGTAGCGACGATACATAAACGTAAAACACACACAATTCCCCCATTCGGACAGGAACAGGTAGGACCCTAACACTCGCCCTAACACTAACCATAAACGGGGGTATTTTGTCCGCCTGTGCAACAAACAAACATTGGGGGGAGCGTTATGTTCCGGCGATTAGGTCCGTGCCTCGTGTAAATTCCTTTAATACAATATTTCTAAGCTCACGGGCCTGCCTCAGTCGGTAGATCAGTTTTATAAGTACAAGGCTTGTTACGGCATCCATGGCAACGAATTGATATAATGTTCGAGGTTTGAAGCCGGTTCGAAACCCTGCTGGATCGACTGACTGGGGACAGTGAAAACGGTATTAAAGATATGTTTAATTTACAGGTTTTATTATATATAATTATGTTAGTATGTGTCCTACACGGACAATTAACGTAATGTGAAAATGACAATTAATAACCGTACATACAAAGTGTTTGTTTATTATAGTGTATTTAAAGGGCCAGCCATTTCTGACTTATGAGCCACCTCTTTTTTATTAACATCAGTACTTCCTGATTCATATGCGTGTACGTCAAGCGCCAGGCAACCATTATTTAACTAGCTGGCGGCTCACCAACCGGCCATATCAGAATGGACCCCTGACGAGCTTCGAACTTTCGACCTCCCGCTCCGTAGGCGGACGCCTTAACCACTAGGCCACGGAGACTATAAGTGTGTCTTGAAACACACAGCATAGATAAAACAATTCCGTTACAAGGTATTAGTGAACAGTACAGTCTACATCCGTTATGTCGAATTCCTTCGGACCGAACAAAATACTTCGACATAACCGAAGTTTGACGTAACGGATATTGATCATATTTCCCAAGATGATGCTTCTCAAAGATCACAGGCCTTACATTTATTACATAATAAATTATCTTCAAAGTTGTCATTGTCTGTTAAAAAATTGACGTAACGAAATTTGACATACACAGTCTCAGAGTCAGTTATATGTAAAATGATAGAAACGGGACATTGACATGACTTCGAGATAACCGGAGAATTTGACATACCCGACTTTGATATAACGGATAATCAAATTATGTCCACTAACTTGGAAAACGTATCAAATCTATGCTTAATTTGACACGTTTTATTTTATACATTACTATACACCCTACACGGCCAAGTAACGTAATGTAATGTGAATGCAACGAACACTACATGTATTGTATTAATAAAACGTGCTAGATTCGTATACTTACATCATAAAAAACGTGCTCTTTTATATTGAGCGTTACTTTTTCGCTACGGATTTTATAATTATGGATTTTATTATCATGAGTGAAGAAAATAATCCTTCACACATTGCACTAATTTACCCAATACTTAAGCGCGTAGACGACCCTTCACACATCGCACTAATATACCCAATATTTAAGCGCGTAGACGATCCTTCACACATCGCACTAATTTACCCAATATTTAAGCGCGTAGACGATCCTTCACACATTACACTAATTTACCCAATATTTAAGCGCGTAGACGATCCTTCACACATTGCACTAATTTACCCAATACTTAAGCGCGTAGACGACCCTTCACACATCGCACTAATATACCGAATATTTAAGCGCGTAGACGATCCTTCACACATCGCACAAATTTACCCAATATTTAAGCGCGTAGACGATCCTTCCCTTGGTTTGTTCCCACTTTCCCAACCTTTTATTTTCACACATACTAATTATCCCCAATTATCTCTTCGCCCCTCAAACTTACCTGTATTTTCTATACTGTTCAAAAAATAAATGAAAGGCATACATAAACTTGTACTTGCAGTGTACTATTTCAATGTTATTTATCTTGTTCCATCTGTTGAAAATACTTACTTATTCTAGAATAAACTATATTTTTGTTATTTTTGTTTCCAGTGCATATGCATATCTTTAAGGAGAAAAGTGTTCCTTTAATTGTGTATAAATTAAAATTGTCAGTATGTACGTTTAACATTAATAATTCAGATAAAGGTTCATAATAATAAATAGCAGACATATTTTAATTTTGAAATGTGAACTATAAAGATACAAACAATTAACAATATGTATCTATTATTTATTTATGATTATAACAGTTATACTAGGTAATTACATAATTATATATCAACACTATTTTTTATTTAGTTTTTGTTTGTCTTATCCATGTAAATATCTATGTTTTCGATTTAATGCTTATAACTCAAAATAAAGAATATCTATCTATATGAAACTTATATTTATGAACAACTTTCCCAAATTTAGAAACACAAATTTTCAGTACAGTATAGCAATTTTCGCCAATTATCACCTTTCAACTCTATTGTTACACCGAACAATACATTCCCCCAACACCTACCTCAATTTCTATAGGACTAATAAAAGGTTGGGAAAGTGGGAACACACCCTTCCCTTCACACATTGCACTAATTTACCCAATATTTAAGTGCGTAGACGATCCTTCCACATTGCACTAATTTACCCAATATTTAAGCGCGTAGACGATCCTTCACACATTGCACTAATTTACCCAATATTTAAGCGCGTAGACGATCCTTCACACATTGCACTAATTTACCCAATATTTAAGCGCGTAGACGATCCTTCACACATTGCACTAATTTACCCAATATTTCCCACATGTTGATACCAAATGTTCCGATATTTGATAGATTTTACCTCTAAGGCAAGTGTACCGCTTCTTTTTGTTGTCAGTCTATATTAGT
>CM026394.1:17078194-17250145 GCA_014843695.1 Archivesica marissinica | reverse complement strand
ATATAATGTTCGAGGTTTGAAGCCGGTTCGAAACCCTGCTGGATCGACTGACTGGGGACAGTGAAAACGGTATTAAAGATATGTTTAATTTACAGGTTTTATTATATATAATTATGTTAGTATGTGTCCTACACGGACAATTAACGTAATGTGAAAATGACAATTAATAACCGTACATACAAAGTGTTTGTTTATTATAGTGTATTTAAAGGGCCAGCCATTTCTGACTTATGAGCCACCTCTTTTTTATTAACATCAGTACTTCCTGATTCATATGCGTGTACGTCAAGCGCCAGGCAACCATTATTTAACTAGCTGGCGGCTCACCAACCGGCCATATCAGAATGGACCCCTGACGAGCTTCGAACTTTCGACCTCCCGCTCCGTAGGCGGACGCCTTAACCACTAGGCCACGGAGACTATAAGTGTGTCTTGAAACACACAGCATAGATAAAACAATTCCGTTACAAGGTATTAGTGAACAGTACAGTCTACATCCGTTATGTCGAATTCCTTCGGACCGAACAAAATACTTCGACATAACCGAAGTTTGACGTAACGGATATTGATCATATTTCCCAAGATGATGCTTCTCAAAGATCACAGGCCTTACATTTATTACATAATAAATTATCTTCAAAGTTGTCATTGTCTGTTAAAAAATTGACGTAACGAAATTTGACATACACAGTCTCAGAGTCAGTTATATGTAAAATGATAGAAACGGGACATTGACATGACTTCGAGATAACCGGAGAATTTGACATACCCGACTTTGATATAACGGATAATCAAATTATGTCCACTAACTTGGAAAACGTATCAAATCTATGCTTAATTTGACACGTTTTATTTTATACATTACTATACACCCTACACGGCCAAGTAACGTAATGTAATGTGAATGCAACGAACACTACATGTATTGTATTAATAAAACGTGCTAGATTCGTATACTTACATCATAAAAAACGTGCTCTTTTATATTGAGCGTTACTTTTTCGCTACGGATTTTATAATTATGGATTTTATTATCATGAGTGAAGAAAATAATCCTTCACACATTGCACTAATTTACCCAATACTTAAGCGCGTAGACGACCCTTCACACATCGCACTAATATACCCAATATTTAAGCGCGTAGACGATCCTTCACACATCGCACTAATTTACCCAATATTTAAGCGCGTAGACGATCCTTCACACATTACACTAATTTACCCAATATTTAAGCGCGTAGACGATCCTTCACACATTGCACTAATTTACCCAATACTTAAGCGCGTAGACGACCCTTCACACATCGCACTAATATACCGAATATTTAAGCGCGTAGACGATCCTTCACACATCGCACAAATTTACCCAATATTTAAGCGCGTAGACGATCCTTCCCTTGGTTTGTTCCCACTTTCCCAACCTTTTATTTTCACACATACTAATTATCCCCAATTATCTCTTCGCCCCTCAAACTTACCTGTATTTTCTATACTGTTCAAAAAATAAATGAAAGGCATACATAAACTTGTACTTGCAGTGTACTATTTCAATGTTATTTATCTTGTTCCATCTGTTGAAAATACTTACTTATTCTAGAATAAACTATATTTTTGTTATTTTTGTTTCCAGTGCATATGCATATCTTTAAGGAGAAAAGTGTTCCTTTAATTGTGTATAAATTAAAATTGCTCAGTAGTACGTTAACATTAATAATTCAGATAAAGGTTCATAATAATAAATAGCAGACATATTTTAATTTTGAAATGTGAACTATAAAGATACAAACAATTAACAATATGTATCTATTATTTATTTATGATTATAACAGTTATACTAGGTAATTACATACATTATATATCAACACTATTTTTTATTTAGTTTTGTTGTCTTATCCATGTAAATATCTATGTTTTCGATTTAATGCTTATAACTCAAAATAAAGAATATCTATCTATATGAAACTTATATTTATGAACAACTTTCCCAAATTTAGAAACACAAATTTTCAGTACAGTATAGCAATTTTCGCCAATTATCACCTTTCAACTCTATTGTTACACCGAACAATACATTCCCCCAACACCTACCTCAATTTCTATAGGACTAATAAAAGGTTGGGAAAGTGGGAACACACCCTTCCCTTCACACATTGCACTAATTTACCCAATATTTAAGTGCGTAGACGATCCTTCACACATTGCACTAATTTACCCAATATTTAAGCGCGTAGACGATCCTTCACACATTGCACTAATTTACCCAATATTTAAGCGCGTAGACCATCCTTCACACATTGCACTACTTTACCCAATATTTAAGCGCGTAGACGATCCTTCACACATTGCACTAATTTACCCAATATTTCCCACATGTTGATACCAAATGTTCCGATATTTGATAGATTTTACCTCTAAGGCAAGTGTACCGCTTCTTTTTGTTGTCAGTCTATATTAGTAAGTACGACGTGTCGATTGATTCCATCAGGAATGAGGTCTCTCTCCCTCTCTCCCTCATCTCTCTCTCCCTCTCCTCTCTCTCTTCTCTCTCTCTCCCCCCCCTCTCTCTCTCTTTCTCTGAACTTGTGTCGCAATCGAGCTAATATAAATTGAATAGGTTAAGAACTATATGTCCATTGCGGCAACATTCGCTGTCACACAAAACAGTTGACTAATTGTATCCAAACCTTTAAGAACGGGAGTTGAGATGAATTCATGGTCTATAAACTGTCCCCATTGCATCACCATCATGGTCAGTTTGTCGTTCCTCGGTGACTCGCCTGTGACTTGGTGCAATCCATTACTGATAACCCGTGCACTGGGAAGGGGCAGGCCAAGTCTACCACGTGTACGAGGTGCATCGACACCTGCAAATAAATCATGCAATTAAAGCTTTCTGTAAGGCACCTGTAGCATATATACGTCACTGCATGACGTTACTGTGACGTAGTTATTGTTCTTAAACAACAGGCCAAGTCTACCACGTGTACGAGGTGCATCGACACCTGCAAATACATCATGCAATTATAGCTTTCTGTAGGCACCTGTAGCATATATACGTCACTGCATGACGTTACTATGACGTTGTTATTGTTCTTAAACAACGTTGTCATGAGGAATGTGATCATCAATCGCAGTTGTTAAAGCGATACTACATCAGTGAAAACGCAAATTTCTACTGAATGTAATTTCCTATTACATGTATATGGTATCCCCCCCCCCAACTATTTGCCTACAATGAGTATTTCAACTAATAAATAAACGTCGTATACGCGGATTGTTGACATAATGTAAATAGTGTCGACATCCATGCGGAATACGGATCTGTAATCCAGTGGTAACACGCTGGACTGGTAATCTAGGGATCGCAGTTTCGATCCCCCGTCTGACCCTAATAAAATTAACATTCTTTCAGATGAGACATTAAACCGAGGTCTCGTGTCGGTGCTTTACAGTTACACCGTGTACGTAAAAGAACCAGAGGAGACTCTGGAATGGGTCTCTGTCTGTATCATTGCACTATTCTCCAAATATCTAAAATGACTAATCTCTTCTGGAAGCGTCGCTCATATGGGCAACCGGTAGCGACGATAAATAAACGTAAAACGCACACACACGCGGAATACAACGCGTGTATCTTGAATAACTCGATTTATGGTCCAGTGGGGCTCGAACTCCGGGTGTTTCTCACATGAAGCGAACGCGCTATAACTGCGCTATCACGACATCCACAAGAAGAATGTTTGAGACCAGTATACCTGTGTTCTACATATACGTGTATAATTCCTCTGCAGGTGGCTTGCGTGGCCGAGTGGTTAATGTATTTGACTTATTTCCATTGGAATTCCACATTCAACGAATATCTTAGTAGTTTTAGAAAATGATTTTTAAAACTCTTTCAGCGCCGAATAAATTCAGAGCATATGCAAACAACATAGATCCAGATCAGCCGCGTAGTAGAGCCGCGTCTGATCAGGATCTATGTTGCTTGCTATTCGGACAGGTGCTTCAGCTCCACTGTCTGATGAGCAATCAGCATATAGCCTGATCAGACGGCATGTTCTGTTCTGTCCGATCGGGTTCTCTACTTTTTTACAAAGTCGCTTTTATGCGACATTGGCGGTGAAAGAGTTAAAAAAACATTTGTTGTATGCATAAATATTCATGATATTACACAGCTAAGTCCAATTTATTTATTTAAATAGATACTATACGCCCGGTGCAAATGCCATGATTTACAGGGGCGGTTCTATGCAATCATGTGCCGGGAAATATTATCATATATCTTACCATCATCATACATGGGCGGTATTTCCCTTGCCTGGGGACAAAGAAGAGCTCCCCATGTGGGGTTTGCAAGGTTGTTACAGGTGCCATCGGCCGTTCTATAGTATGCTTCCGGATCACATGTAGTGCCCTGAAGACATAATGTACCAACCTTTTTCTGGACGAATGGGAATTTATGTGCTAAGAATTACTGTTATGTGTTCGTATAATAGGTATTAAAAGTGTCCAATTGTTTTCAGGGAACTAGTTCCAAGCTTTCACTGGTGTGCGTAAAGAAATACCGACTTGAGGTGGAATCCAGAAATGGCCAGGTCAATCTATTTACGTAGTTGAAATTCTGCAACAATATTTGGTTCCTATATGATTCGCGGTGAAATTCTGCAACACTATTTGGTTCCCATATGATTCGCGGTGAAATTCTGCAACAATATTTGGTTCCCATATGATTCGCGGTGAAATTCTGCAACAATATTTGGTTCCCATATGATTCGCGGTGAAATTCTGCAACAATATTTGGTTCCCATATGATTCGCGGTGACATTCTGCAACAATATTTGGTTCCCATATGATTCGCAGATGTTCCAGCAGGGACGTAGAATATACTATTATGTTGGACAGGGTTTGATGGTATTATCAACCTGTTTGTATTTAATTACTAAATTATGAACGTTATCATTTATATACATTCACTCAATATACTATCCGAGTGTGTATTATGCAGAGTGATTTTTCAATCGTCCTATTATTTATATGTAATCATTTCTCTTGTTATCTTTATTAAAGACTCATCTTTGTCCACACATCTAATACACAATCCTATTCCTTGAAACCATACATGCAGCTCGCGTGGGCCTCGGATTTGCCCCACCTATAACTTGTACGGCCGTTGCAACAATGGTACTATTGTCTTTGTATCGGATTCGGGACCATCCACCTTAATATAGGTATAGTACCATGTCCAGTCAATGTGTCCAGTCTGATACTCGCGCTTAATTCAACTAGTATCCTTGCACTATATTATTTAGTATTCATTCTGCCCTCCGTATCGGGTGATATGCACCCTAATCCTTGTCCATCTGTATCGTCATCATCCTCTGATAATTCATCCACAACATCGTATTCACATATCCTAGCTAGCGGTCTCTCTGCAATGCATCTAAACATCCAGAGTCTAAAACCTAAACTAGATATATTGGAAGTGGAATCGCAACTTTAAAATGTGTTGATATTTACTGAAACTTGGCTTTCCGATCAAACTTCTAATGACCTGTATGCCACTGTGACGTATCATCTCTGATGGTCACGGGTTAGAGCCCCGCTCAGGACGTTTCTCATTTATATGAAAAAGTTGACAGTTTCTTACGGAGGTTGGTACACACAGTACTGGTTAACCGCTGGAGCCTGCTCAGGAAACGTGTTGCTAGGTAATCTGCTCGCCGGTGATATAGTCCAAACTGGTGCTGGTGCATGGGTATAACCCGAACAAACAAGCAATACGTAGAATTACAAACTTCATTGATATTTAGAGTGTGAATTAGCTTTGTTCTTTACAGTATCTTACCGAGTATGTCGTAGGACAGTATTGCTCGAACTTACTCTTCCATATTCGTAGGTAATTCTTATTCGATCTCAGGCGATGCGTATCGATATTTTTCCTGAAATACAGAAATGGTTATTTACGATACACCAGCAACTCGTGCCATAAGAAAATACATAGCCCATTGATATGTGATTTAAAAAATCATCAATTGGAGCTAAGCTCCTCGTTTGTCTATGTATTTGTAAGAAAATGAGGGGATGTCAATATTTTGCGATATTACTAAGGCCTTCGACATAGTCTGACTGACATCGATGATTAATACATAAGCTGTCATCCATCAGTGTCCAATGCAATCTATTACATTGGTATTCTTCATCATTGTCAGGTCGAAAACATTACTTCATCCTTGTCAAAATTGTCCTATTCTTTACTCTGTCCCCTATTATTTCTGACATTGTTTCTAATATCGATGCTAATATCCACTGATGATACAAGTCTTTATCATTATCATTGACACATCAGCTAACATTCTCAATTCCATAAAGTTGGCATAAAGTTAACATAAGCACGGACCACTTGGTAGAACTAGTAAACCACATTAATTAACTAATCTTTAAATGTTATATAGTAGATACCCAACCATCCACACGACTTCTCCTCTCCTATATTTCTCTCTCTCTTTCAAAAAAATGTAATGAATTTTTCTCTCCATCATAATTATGTATACATTGTATTGATGTTTAATGTATCTGCGATTTAGCATGGAAATACTATATAAAATACATTAATTTATGTTAGTACATTGTATTGTTTACATATATTGATTGTGTATGTATTTGATTTAACCATATTTTATTGCATATGCATATTAAACAGTACAGTTGACATACATGCATGATACAGAATAGAAATTAACAATGTATAAGATGCATACATACATTTGTGTAACATTGCAAAAGGGTCGGGCCACAAGTTTTGTATGTATGTATGTTGATAGAGAAATTTAAAAAATGGAATTAAAAAAAAAAGACCTAGTAAACATACACGAACAGGTTAGCTTCCTCACACGTTTAAACACCAGCGGTGAGTAGCAAGTGATTTGAAGTCAACGACCTTCATATAGTATATAAAATGTCATTCAAGTTTGGATATAGAGCATATTTGTGTAAGATAGGATTTTATTTCAAAACGAAATTGGTATTTCCACGAGTGGCGTTTATACACATTTCTTTCTTTTATGATTTCCAATGATTTTGGCTAATATAATAGTTATCAAATATAATTCAGTTTAACTGTCTCTGTCAGGAGCCTCATTTCTCTACACTACACAACCGCATAACCACTAATGTTAGTTTAAACACATTTTATTTCCCAATATAATGCATATTGAACAATCACACATAATCAGAATACAGAAACACGATTAGAATGGAAGACATAGTCTTATATAATTCTTCTCCTCATAATGTTAGTGTGAACGTCCGTAATAATGTTAGTGTGAACGTCCGTAATAATGTTAGTGTGAACGTCCGTAATAATGTTAGTGTGAACGTCCGTAATAATGTTAGTGTGAACGTCCGTAATAATGTTAGTGTGAACGTCCGTAATAATGTTCAAGTTAGTTTCTGTTGTTTGCTGTCAAAATTAAAACCTACAGACTAAACAAATTCACTTTATAATTAACTGTTCATGATTGTCAGAAAATAGCTAAAATACAAAAGTACACCCAACCGCGGAGGAATACGAACCTCAAGCAGTTTGAAAACAGTGGAAGATGGAGTTTTTCTTTCAGTGAGAACACTCAATGATTCATTGGAAAGCATAAAAGAAGTAAAAGTTATAACAATGAAAGCTTAGATTACACTGATATTAGTTCCTTCAATGCTGCTAGCTCTAATTCATTGGAGAGCATAACAGATGTAAACAAAGAAAGCTTAGATTACACTGATATTAGTTCCTTCAATGCTGCTAGCTCTAATTCATTGGAGAGCATAAAAGAAGTAAACAATGAAAGGTTAGATTACACTGATATTAGTTCCTTCAATGCTGCTAGCTCTAATTCATTGGAGAGCATAAAAGAAGTAAACAAAGAAAGCTTAGATTACACTGATATTAGTTCCTTCAATGCTGCTAGCTCTAATTCATTGGAAAGCATAAAAGAAATAAACAATGAAAGCTTAGATTACACTGATATTAGTTCCTTCAATGCTGCTAGCTCTAATTCATTGGAGAGCATAAAAGAAGTAAACAATGAAAGCTTAGATTACACTGATATTAGTTCCTTCAATGCTGCTAGCTCTATGCTGGCGGCCTTTGCCAGGCCCTTAATTTCCTCTTGTGGTGCTGCAAACAACGCCAGTAGGTCGTTCGTATTCTGCTGATTTTCCTTGTCAACTCCTTGTAACATATCAAATGACATTATGAACATACATGTGTTTTAAATACAGCTTTGTTTATACAAATTTATTTGAGCTCGATTGCGAATAAAGTTCTTACAACTTATATTATATTTGGAAATATAGCAGCGTGTTGGAGGTTTACTATCTCGGATATGGAAATATAGAAGCGTGGTGGAGGTTTAGTATCTCTGATTTGGAAATATAGCAGCGTGGTGAAGGTCTGATATTTCGGATTTGGAAATATAGCAGCTTGGTGGAGGTCTGGGATCTCGGATTTGGAAACAACTTATATTGATCAGTCTCGAGACCTCATTCCTAATGGAATACATCGCCACGAGGGAGAGAGAAGAGGAACCGTGGAATTTAAGTGCCTTGCAAAAGGACACAATCGTAATAGGTCCAGGGGGCTCGAACTCTGGGCCTTTCGCACCTGAAATGAACGCCATACCACTGCGCTATCACAACTTCCACAATGTCAAATGTTAAAATTAATAAAGTGCTAAATATGCAGTAGCGAAATATAGAATTGTGTCGATTAGTTTCGTGGAGATTATCGAGGTCAATGTACTACGGATGCACCTTACTGATTTCCTTCACATGTAATAAGAATAAGATTCAAAATAATACTGGCAAAATGGATGTTTTTTTCGAATATGCACAACATGTCGTGCATGTCATTTTTTCGAATATGCACAACATGTCGTGCATGTCATTTTTTCGAATATGCACAACATGTCGTGCATGTCATTTTTTTCGAATATGCACAACATGTCGTGCATGTCATTTTTTCGAATATGCACAACATGTCGTGCATGTCATTTTTTCGAATATGCACAACATGTCGTGCATGTCATTTTTTTCGAATATGTCGTACATGCCTTTTTCTTTCGAATATACACACCATGTCATTCGTGGCGATGGATTCCCCTCAGGAATGAGGTCGCGAGAGTGATTAATATAATCTATATAAGTTGTAAGAACTTCTTTCACAACATTTCATTTCTTAAGGAGAGGACAATCATAAGCTATACAGCTTTCTGTCCAATTCCTTATATCAGTTGTTGTAAATAACCATGTATTGACAGAAAATAAATATGTTTAGACTAAACATTTCATTTTCAAAAGAGAACTCTTGATCACAAGTTATATATTTCGAATGTGTCAAAAGCAAACTGTAATGCAGTTAACCAATCAGAATATTTCCATAGTGTACTATACGTGTGTATATACAATAACATATGTGATGTCTGCATAAAACTGAATACAAACAAAATTATGCTATAAACTTAATTCTAACATGACTTGATATTTTGTTCTAATAAACAAAGAACAGAGGTAAAGTATGCAATATACCACGGCTTGAACGGAGCTATTTTATGGCTGTTGAATTTTTCCTCCCCCGTATAAAAACTGATTTATGAATGAAAGTCACGTGACGTAAACAAAAATCGTACTAAAATATTGTCGTCTGCAAAGAGTAAAATCTGATGACGAACAAGAACAGGTCAGTGGGGGCACTTAATCATGCTACCTCTCGTCAAGCCAATCATCTGACCGCTGCTGATTCCAACATTAGCAGCGAATCGGTGGGAGTTGGCATTGCAGTCCATTTCCCCCACCCAGTACAGTTGGCCACTATACTGTCCAGAAAAGTCACGCAACTGCAATGCACATGTTTACGGGAAATATCTCAAGCAGCACAATTAATGTCCATGTCCATGACACAAAATAAGAAGTGCAAATAATCCTTTCCCCCAGCGTTTGACGTTTTGTCAACTTTTAAACTAAATGTGTTGGACAGTATTGAATTCTGAATTGTTTACGAAAATAACAGTGTGACAGGAGGCGTGGCTAAATACATTTTAAATGTTATTAATATTGTTCATGATTATACAGTATTCTGCCAACGTGAACTATTAATACATACATCTATCATTGTTTGAATAAAACTATTAATAAGTTCTGGCTAAAATTGAAAATTAGCATTAGATTTTTAGAAAATCTTTATTTCATGGAGGTAATTTGTAAAGCCGTCAGCAAAATCACGGAAATGAGAGAAATTAGGCGGCACCCCGACAAAGTAACAAGCACATTTCTTCGTTCGTAGAATGGAAATAATATTTGTCTTGCCGTGGTATATCGGCGAATAAACCACGGTTTGTCGTTGTGTTGCGTTGAAATTAACCACTTAAGCCGCCGTATATCGGCTAATAAACCACGGTTTGTCGTTCTGATGCGTATAAATGAACCACTTAGGCCGCCATAGAGTGGTTAATCTCTACGCATCAGAACGACAAAGGCCTAAGTGGCTAATTTCTACGCATCAGAACGACAAACCGTGGTTTATTCGCCGATATACCACGGCAAGAAAAATATTATTTCCTAAATATTGCATGAATATCCACGGTCCTGTAGAGTAGGGTGTCTACTATAATATTTATGTATTTTATTTATTCATGTAATTCTATATCTTTATCAATACCTTCCTTTAATTTTTGTTTGTCAGTATCTTCTATTCGCTTAGCGTCAACTTCAGCTTTCTTAATTGCGCCATCTAATGCCACGTCTAGATTTATTTCTTCGTGACAGTTGACAGCCAACAGAAACACAAGAAGTCCAATTATTTGACTTCTCATTTTCACCTGCAATATGGAATTATAAAAGTTTACAAAATAACAACAACGAAATTAATAATAATAATAATAATATTGTTATTACAGTAAAAGTACATTGATGGCATGACCTTATTGAACTAAATGTTTGAACAATGGGCATTAACATTTTAACATACCTGCCGATACTGGCACATATTTGGAACATAATTTGGTGTGTCCGTGTCATACTGAGGTTCGGGATGATGCATGTACTTTGGTGCGCCCATGTGTTACTGAGGTTCGTGATGATGTATTTGCCCTGGTGTGCCCTTATGTTACTGAGTTTCGTGATGATGTATTTGCACTGGTGTGCCCATGTGTTATTGAGGTTCGTGATGGTGTATTTGCCCTGGTGTGCCCATGTGTTACTGAGGTTCGTGATGGTGTATTTTCCCTGGTGTGCCCTTGTGTTACTGAGTTTCGTGATGATGTATTTGCACTGGTGTGCCCATGTGTTATTGAGGTTCGTGATGATGTATTTTCCCTGGTGTGCCCTTGTGTTACTGAGTTTCGTGATGATGTATTTGCACTGGTGTGCCCATGTGTTATTGAGGTTCGTGATGGTGTATTTGCACTGGTGTGGTCATGTGTTATTGAGGTTCGTGATGGTGTATTGGCCCTGGTGTGCCCATGTGCTACTGAGGTCCGCGATGATGTATTTGTCCTGGTGTGCACATGTGTTATTGAGGTTCGCGGAGATCTATTTGCCCTGGTGTGGTCATGTGTTATTGAGGTTCGTGATGATGTATTTGCCCTGGTGTGACCATGTGTTATTGAGGTTCGCGACGATCTATTTGCCCTGGTGTGGCCATGTGTTATTGAGGTTCGTGATGATGTATTTGCCCTGGTGTGCCCATGTGTTATTGAGGTTCGTGATGTGTATTTGCCCTGTTGCATGTGTTACTAGGTCGCGATGATGTATTTGCCCTGGTGTGCCCATGTGTTATTGAGGTTCGCGATGATGTATTTGCCCTGGTGTGCCCATGTGTTATTGAGGTTCGCGATGGTGTATTTGCCCTGGTGTGCACATGTGTTATTGAGGTTCGCGATGGTGTATTTGCCCTGGTATGCCCATGTGTTATTGAGGTTCGCGATGGTGTATTTGCCCTGGTGTGCCCATGTGTTATTGAGGTTCGCGATGGTGTATTTGCCCTGGTGTGCCCATGTGTTATTGAGGTTCGCGATGGTGTATTTGCCCTGGTATGCCCATGTGTTATTGAGGTTCGCGATGATGTATTTGCCCTGGTATGCCCATGTGTTATTGAGGTTCGCGATGATGTATTTGCCCTGGTGTGCCCATGTGTTACTGAGGTTCGGATGTGTATTGCCCTGGTTGCCATGTGTACTGAGTCGTGATGATGTATTTGCCCTGGTGTGCCCATGTGTTATTGAGGTTCGTGATGGTGTATTTGCCCTGTGTTATTGAGGTTCGCGATGATGTATTTGCCCTGTGTTATTGAAGTTCGCGATGGTGTATTTGCCCTCGTGTGCACATGTGTTATTGAGGTTCGTGATGATGTATTTGCCCTGGTATGCCTATGCGTTATTGAGGTTCGCGATGATGTATTTGCCCATGTATGCCTATGTGTTATTGAGGTTCGTGATGATGTATTTGCCCTGGTGTGGCCATGTATTAATGAGGTCCGCGATGATGTATTTGCCCATGTATGCCTATGCGTTATTGAGGTTCGTGATGATGTATTTGCCCTGGTGTGCACATGTGTTATTGAGGTTCGCGATGGTGTATTTGCCCTGGTGTGCACTTGCGTTATTAAGGTTCGCGATGGTGTATTTGCCCTTGTGTGCACATGTGTTATTGAGGTTCGCGATGGTGTATTTGCCCTGGTATGCCTATGCGTTATTGAGGTTCGCGATGGTGTATTTGCCCTGGTGTGCCCATGTGTTATTGAGGTTCGTGATGGTGTATTTGCCCTGGTGTGCCCATGTGTTATTGAGGTTCGCGATGGTGTATTAGCCCTGGTATACCTATGTGTTATTGAGGTTCGCGATGATGTATTTGCCCTGGTATGCCCATGTGTTATTGAGGTTCGCGATGATGTATTTGCCCTGGTGTGCACATGTGTTATTGAGGTTCGCGATGGTGTATTAGCCCTGGTATGCCTATGTGTTACTGAGTTCCGCGATGATGTATTTGCCCTGGTGTGCCCATGTGTTATTGAGGTTCGTGATGGTGTATTTGCCCTGTGTTATTGAAGTTCGCGATGGTGTATTTGCCCTGTGTTATTGAAGTTCGCGATGGTGTATTTGCCCTCGTGTGCACATGTGTTATTGAGGTTCGTGATGATGTATTTGCCCTGGTATGCCTATGCGTTATTGAGGATCGTGATGATGTATTTGCCCTGGTGTGGTCATGTATTAATGAGGTCCGCGATGATGTATTTGCCCATGTATGCCTATGCGTTATTGAGGTTCGTGATGATGTATTTGCCCTGGTGTGCACATGTGTTATTGAGGTTCGCGATGGTGTATTTGCCCTGGTGTGCACTTGCGTTATTAAGGTTCGCGATGGTGTATTTGCCCTTGTGTGCACATGTGTTATTGCGGTTCGCGATGGTGTATTTGCCCTTGTGTGCACATGTGTTATTGAGGTTCGCGATGGTGTATTTGCCCTTGTGTGCACATGTGTTATTGAGGTTCGCGATGGTGTATTTGCCCTGGTGTGCACTTGCGTTATTAAGGTTCGCGATGGTGTATTTGCCCTTGTGTGCACATGTGTTATTGAGGTCCGCGATGATGTATTTGCCCTGGTATGCCTATGCGTTATTGAGGTTCGTGATGATGTATTTGCCCTGGTGTGGTCATGTATTAATGAGGTCCGCGATGATGTATTTGCCCATGTATGCCTATGCGTTATTGAGGATCGTGATGATGTATTTGCCCTGGTGTGCACATGTGTTATTGAGGTTCGCGATGATGTATTTGCCCATGTATGCCTATGCGTTATTGAGGTTCGTGATGATGTATTTGCCCTGGTGTGCACATGTGTTATTGAGGTCCGCGATGATGTATTTGCCCATGTATGCCTATGCGTTATTGAGGTTCGTGATGATGTATTTGCCCTGGTGTGCACATGTGTTATTGAGGTTCGCGATGGTGTATTTGCCCATGTATGCCTATGCGGTATTGAGGTTCGTGATGATGTATTTGCTCTGGTGTGCACATGTGTTATTGAGGTTCGTGATGGTGTATTTGCCCATGTATGCCTATGCGTTATTGAGGTTCGTGATGATGTATTTGCCCTGGTGTGCACATGTGTTATTGAGGTTCGCGATGGTGTATTTGCCCATGTATGCATATGCGTTATTGAGGTTCGTGATGATGTATTTGCTCTGGTTTGCTCCAATATCTTTCTCCTGATTGCGTATGTCGTTTGTTACGTCAATATCAGTAATTATTAAAACTCCAGATGGTGTACACATGTACGTGATATGATGTGTCCATGTATTAGAGATGCTCTGGATTCCAAACGTGCTTTTGTGTCCCATGCCAGGTTGGTGTACGTGGTTTTATATTCTCATATCTTGCATACATTTAGGATTGCGTACGTGACGATATGTTCTACCACGCCTACCAACACATGTTTCACTGATGTCATGTGAATTGTTGATTGTCTTAAGCTGTGACATTACTAATCCCTGTTTATCACCGCTGATGCAGAAACTGTCATAATATAAAGACACTTTTCTTAAGCACGTAATTGGACTATTCGAATTTGAAAAAGTATATAATAAATTTTTAACATACCTCAAATACATATAATTGGGAACACATATTGAATGTGCTGTAATGGAAGTCATAATATCATAGTGGTAGCGCTTTCGCTTCAGGTGCGAACGTTCCGGAGTTCAAGCCCACCTGTAGCCATTACGATTGTGCCCTTGACCAGGTATTTAAATTCCACATTGCTACTTCTCTCTCCCTCGTGGCGATGAATTCCATCAACAATGAGGTTTCAATTACAGCAACAAAAATGACATTAGTCGAAACTAATGGATACGAATGAACTACTTATAGTTTATACAACTAGTTCTTAGAACTTAATATATTAATCACTCTTACATGGAGCAATACGGCCGTAGATTTAATCTAAACATTACTGGCATTCCAGGTGACAATGGTGATTACAACGAAAATGTTGAACAAAAAGTTCTTGAATACGCCAAGAAGGCCAACATTGATATAACATCTTCGGACATAAATAATTGCCACAGACTAGGCAGACCACGATTGCAGGTGACAAGACGAGTGATAGTACAGTTCACAAACACGAAAGCCGTCCGAAAGGTCTATGGCGCTAGAAAGAATTTCGGAAACGGTGTATACATCCAGGAATCACTCACTAGAGCCAGGGAACAACTCGCCTATGAAGCCCGTAAGCTAAAACGTGAAAACAAACTTGATCAGACTTGGGTTGCAGGAGGAAGAATTGTCGGCATTATGAACATTCGTGGAACAGAACGGAAATTCTTCATTAGAGATATGATTGCTATACAGTCAGTGAGGAATGGAGTTGTTCCATCCTACACTGACCCATCATATCCATAGACTGTTTAACCCATGTAGATTTTTTTTAAACGTTGTGTGAGAACTGTCAGTATAACACGTGTAGTTGTTTATTTACATTTGATCGTTCTACTTTTTGACTGTGGCGAATATCAGCTGGACATACAATAGACAGTGAATATCGATACAATTGTGAATAGTCTAGCTATTGTCGAGTCTTTTCTATTGTATAGCTATATTTAATCCCTTCTGTTCAAATATATATATATACACTTACCTGTAGTAGTCCAAATCCACGACACTGTCACAACAGAGATATCTCCATATATTCTATGTTCAAGTAACTTAGGTCCACATTCACTTATAATATGTTTTAATACATTATTATGGAACATGCAAATTACTGAAGTTGTCATTATATTGGCACACATCTAAGACGTAAATCAAACAATTATTCCAAGTATCATAAAGCAAGCTTAGACTATTTATAACACGAACAGATTCATATGGTATAGTTAGTGCAGATTGAACTGTCCCTTTTAGAGGTCACACTAATATCCATAAGGCAAAGCTTATTGTGAAAAAATAAGTAACTGTTGAGTAACGGTAAATGTATCGCACTCATTTCGGGTACATTCACAATTGTCCATAATCCTATAATACACTATTATCAATAAAATGCACGGTCTATAATTGTATGCAACTCATATGTAGATAGATAGATAGATATCTTTTATTCCACCATATGATGAGATACATTTACATAATAAACACAGACAATTGATAACAAAATGAACAGATGAAATGGAACATAGAACTTTTACACATATATGCACTATTATATATTATGTGTGTATATTTCTACATCTACACACATAACACACACATACACACAGATACACAATACATACATACCTACCTACATGCATATACACATATATACATATATTTATATACATGTATACATATATACATATACACACATATACATACATACACCCATGCATATACACAGACATACAGACTACTGGATATGTCATTGACATTAATATATGAACTATATTAACCATTTTATTAGCTATGTATACATATCTTTGTAGATCTGAGATCTTGTATTCATTACATTCAGTATATTCATTATATTCATGAATACTTTCATGAAGTATGTGTACGTTACTTAGGAAAAGGTTCGTCTTTTCAACTACAGAAAAGTCGTTGTTATTTCTAAGACCGACTCGAATTAATTCCAAAGCATGTCCAAAGTAGCAACCCTAAACGAAAACGAAAGCTTTAGGGAATCAGAATTGGACAATTTTAACTGTTATCAAACCCAGTTTGTAAGGGTATATTACAATAATAAATAGTTTAAGCATTTTGCTAAATGATGCATATATCTTAACATTAATTTGAAACATTGCACTCTCTGTGACTCACTCATAATTAAAGTTGAAAATCCGGATAACATTTCAATAATTTGATCTCTATAATACATATTAGTGAGGCTAGTATAGATATCATGTCCCAGAGAGTTATGCAAACTATTCCACATATTTTGTCTGGTAGCGTCGTTTACTCGACAAAACAATACCAGATGGATTGCTATGGAGTCCGTTACGAGTTTACAGTTTGGACATATCATTGCATATGGTCTGCTAAACAGTTTACTAGCCATCAAAATAACTGTCCTACAATATGGTAAATAATTACGATATAGTTGGCTAAAACGCCATAGACTACATGGGATCAGCTCACCGTGTATACTTAAAAAGCTTTGTAATGTATCATCACTAATTAAATTTGTCCTGTATTGAAGGTTTGCATAATTGTATACATACTTGTTGACTATAGTTTTCCAGGTAACAACACTTGGAAATATAGCAGTGTTTATAAAATTGTAAAAATAACTTCCTAGACCATATTTCCCCAAAATACGATATAGGTCTGGTATATATCCCAATGTTTTACTAGGTTTAATTTTGAATTGCATAAGTCGAGTGGAAAATAAGACTTTAGCACTCTTTTTAACATCCATATTACATAATTGACCGAAAAATAAGAGCTTCCGCTTATCGATCTCTTGTTCAAGCGAGAGAGCACCAATACAACCTAACGCAATATCCGTCCGTGTACATCGTGGCATTGATTGCATGAATTTAATACATTGGCGATGCACTCTTTCAAGGGACTGTAATTGAGCTTCAGACATGTTACACCATAGTTCACACCCGAACAATGACTTTGATGTTTTTTGTTGTTTTAGTTTGTGTAGGTTGATGACACTTGGCATATTGCAGTACACACATACATATATATATATTCGTGCATTTGGTCCAAGGGTACCGTTATAATATACGTTTTGCGGATTTCTTGGGCTGTGAGCTCGTACGGCGTGATGCGTACTACATAATTATATAGTCTATAATATTGTCGCAGGTGTTCGCGTTTCACGGTTCGGCTAGTCCGTAGATGTATATTGCTGCTAACAATCGAATGCTTGAAAACATTGGCATCATTTCCGGTGGCCTTACACACAATTTTATAACATGTACGCTTTCTATGACGACCGATCCTTATCAGGTCTTCATGAAACTTGAGACCTGTACTATATTGATTAATCATATCAAGCTATATGGAGTTGTTTGTTTGCTTATAGTTATTGTTAATGTGGATAATGTTTATAATTTTCAGGCCTATAGTGCCTACGTGAATCTACGCCTATGATATTTAAAAACGAATATTATATAAACTGCATTTATTTACAATTAGCGCTTTATGCAAGCCTAATCTCATTTTCGTTTTCGGAATTAGACCTGCAGTTCAAGGCGCTGTTTATATATATGTATAGAATAGTTAGTCATTTAAAATCAAATAATTTCATCTGGACTATATGTAGTCTTCAATCCAATTTCCAAGGCATTGGGAACCAGTATAATTACTAGAATCAATTCTTAGATTGTTGTTGATATTATTTATATTCCTGGCCAACCAATAATTAAATCAAAATATTTCAGTATTTCAATATATATCCTCTCAAATTGTGCGAACCATCTTTAAATATTGCGCACAGTTTTGTATATTTGTATATTAATGACTAGCAATGAGTGTGTGTTTAGACTGTTTGATTTGTGTCCATCGTATATGCCTCTGGCAAGAGGCCTTTTTTCTTAGTATTATTCTAACAATAATATCCTGTATTTAGCACATACCCCATTGAGTTTACCATTTAAAATTTCGTGTTTTTTTTTGGTGTTTTTTTTTATTTAAATTGTTTCTTTTGGATTTCAATTTGTTTATCTATTCTTCTTTATGTGTCTCTTTACTTGTATATATTTCATTTGTCGTCGCACCTCCCTGATCCCCTTGATTATGACCGGAAGATCCCTGCTGTTTCCCGCCATGTACACATCGGACGTAGTATTATATCAACATAGGTAATGACTTAATGTCATGGCGAGCGTCGGTCGGGTCTTTCAACTGTCGCAGACAGGTGACTCGTAAAACATACAATTACATACTTTACCCACTAGAGTCGTTACTACTTGGGCTTATTTTTCTAAAATATAAATTAGTAATATATCTAAAATGTCTTCAAAACTTAATAATTAAGCCATGTATGAATATAGATTTTGCAGTTGGTATTATTTTAATAGTTGGACATACTCACATAGTAAACAACGAATACAGGTATAGAAACTACTACATCTCAGCGGAATCTCTAAATATGTACTATCTAATATATACAAGTAAATTACTAATGTTAGCAGGCGACATTGAGCCTAATCCAGGACCGCTAGGAACCGAACACTGTCTATCCATTATGCATCAAAATATTAGAAGCATCAGAAACAAATTTGATTCTATAAAGAACTATTATTTAGATTTTGATATTTTATGCTTCACAGAAACACATCTTGCGGCAAATATACACGATGACAGTTTAAAGTTGGAAGGTTTTGATTACACTTTTAGAAAAGATAATACATGTCACTCTGGTGGTTTTTTAATATATGTAGCTGCTCACTTACGACCTAAACGTGTTTTGGAGTTAGAAAATTTACTTCCAGAGTCAATATGGGTTCAAATTAATGATCGAAAACAAACCTTTTTACTATGCACACTTTATAGACCACCTCATTATACCACTGCATTTTGGGACAAAATAAATATTTGCATAGAAAAGGCAACAGAAAACATACAGAAACTGATTTTAGTCGGAGATATTAATGAAGACCAATTAAATGATTCTAATAACAAATTTAGAGATATACTCCTAGTAAACAATATGACTAATATAATAAACGAACCAACACGCGTGACAGACAATACTAGAACATTACTTGATCCAATAGCCATTACAAATACAATAGAAGTGCATGATTCGGGAATTTTCGTAACTCCGGACACAGTAAGCGATCATTTTGGAACATACGTACACATACAAATAGACTTTCAACACTCTCCCTCATCTAAACGTAGAGTATGGAACTACAAGCGTGCAGATTTTAACAAAATGAACAATTTAATAAGAACAACTAATTGGGAAATTATAATAACTAGTGGTACTATCGATGAGGCATGCAATTCTTTCGTTTCCAAGATTATTGAGATAGCTAAACTGTGTATTCCAACGAGTTTTGTAACTATAAAACCTAATGACAAACCTTGGTATAATTCCGAAATACGTCGATCCTCACGTCAGCGTGACAGACAAAAGCATAAAGCTATAAATTCTGGAAAACATTCGGATTGGATTATTTACAAACATATAAGAAATACAGTAAATAACATGAAAAAGCATGCGAAAGAAATATTTTTTAACAATATTGAATTTACTTTAAGTGACTATAGCTCGTCCAATCCCAGACAGTATTGGAAAATAATCAAAATGTTACTTAAGGGAACTTCAAAACAATGTGAAAGTATACCACCATTAAAAAACAACGATCAGTCATTCTCGCTTTCGGACACCGATAAGGCTAACACATTAAACGACTTCTTTGTCTCTATATCAAAGGTAGATGATTCGCAAACTCCTTTGCCAACGTTTATATCTAAAACCAATTCACGTATGAATAATTTCATTATAACTGAACAGGACATTACTGGTGTTTTATCTAATTTAATGGTTAATAAGGCATCTGGACCCGACGAAATAAGTCACAGAATGATGAAGGAATCTTCAGATACATTATGTGTACCATTATCTATACTTTTTAATCGCTCATTCGCTGAAAGTGTCTATCCTAAATGTTGGAAATCAGCTAATGTAATGCCACTATATAAACAAGGCGACAAAGACGAACCATCAAACTATAGACCGATCTCCTTAATCAGTTGTGTAGGTAAGGTTATGGAACGAGTTATTTTCAAACAAACGTATAACTATTTACACGGAAATAATCTTATATATCCCAAACAATCTGGATTTCTTCCAGGTCACTCAACTATCTACCAACTAATAGATATCTACAATCACATTTGCAAGGCACTCGATGATAAGAAATCAACATGTATAATATTTTGCGATATATCCAAGGCATTTGACAGAGTATGGCATAAAGGATTATTATTTAAGATAGAGCAATATGGTATCACCGGAAATCTGTTGACGTGGTTTTCAAATTACTTATCGAATCGCAAGCAACAGGTTTTTGTTAGAACGTCATTTTCTGAAGAAAAATTATTATACGAAGGTGTCCCGCAGGGTTCAGTATTAGGTCCTCTACTATTTTTAATTTACGTTAATGATATTGCAGATTCTTTGATAAGTATTACCAGACTATTCGCAGACGACAGTTCCCTTGCAACATCAACGAGTGACATATCGCTAATGGAGACAATACTTAATGAAGATATGAACACTATTATGTCCTGGTCCAAGCAGTGGCTTGTTAAATTCAACCCAACAAAAACAGAAGCAATGTTCTTCTCCTTTATCAAAAGAAACCGCCCTAATGTGTACTTTGATAACACTCGTCTAACATTTGTTGAACATCATAGACATCTTGGTATTACTTTTAGCGAAGATGGGTCGTGGCACAAACACATATCTAATATAATTACATCATCGTCTAAAGTTCTAGGTTCAATGAAAATGCTAAAATTCAAGCTAAAACGTCAAACACTAAATCAAATGTATATATCGTATTTGAGGCCGTTGCTAGAATACGCTTCACTAATCTGGGACAATTGTGCACAATATGAGAAAGAAACTCTAGAAAAAATACAATATGAATCAGCAAGAGTTGTAACAGGCCTTACCAGATCTGTATCAATACAAAACTTACTACGTGAAATAGGATGGGTATCTCTAGCAGACAGAAGAAACATCCAAAAGCTAGTGTTAATTTATAAAGAAAAAACAGGAATTTTACCGGCTTATTTACATGATCTATTCCCATCGATTGTTTCAGATGCTAATCCCTATAACTTAAGAAATAGTACCAATTTTGCAACTTTAGCTAGGAGAACGGAGATTTATTCACAATCTGTCATTCCATCGTCGTTGCAACTTTGGAATCAACTTGGTCAAGCTATTAGAGCATCTATATCACTTCCTGTATTCAAACGAAAACTTAAAGCTATGTTTAGATCTCCAACTGTCCCATTATACTATTTAAAAGGTGAACGTTTTTCGGCCGTGCATCATGCCCGTATACGAAATAAATGTAGTAATCTAAATGCCGATTTACATGGTAACCATTTAATACCTAGCTCTGTATGTGATTGTGGACATGACATTGAAGACGCTGAGCATTATTTTTTTAGATGTACTCGTTTCATTATCCAGCGGAGAAAACTATTTACCAATACGCGAGGTTTCCATCACATGAGTACATACAAATCATTATTTGGCAATGAAAACCTAACCGATGATCAAAATGTATCTATTTTCAATCATGTCCAAATATTTATAAAAGAAACGGAACGATTTAAACATTAATTATCATACATTATGATACATAGAATATATAGTTTGTATCACGAGTCACTATATACTTTACTCTGATAACAAGGGTCTCGGGGGTGGGGCGATGACATCTGAGCATACTTGTCCATTTTCTTCATGTTTTTTCCTTCTCTTAATTATATCCTCACTTCTTGTACGCTTTCATACAAATAAACCACTACTTATTTATCAGCTACAATGGGGAGGACCGAATCTAATGTTGTTATAACTTGTGGTCCAACCCATTTGTGTATGTATGTAATACCTGTATGATTGTGATTGTATTTATGTATACATATACAATAAAATATGATTAAACAAATCACTCTTAGATAAATTTCTTTATTTATCATTTGACCTAATTAGTGCTAAATTAATCTTCCTTAGGACCCTGTTAAATTCTTTAACACTATTGCATTAATGCACATACGCAATAAGTATAAACAAAGTGCACAGTTACGCGATGCAATATACATAATGTTGTACACTGTAACTTAAACACATCAGGTAATGTTATCGAAATACAAAACGACATACGCATATTGTCTACCGATTAAAAGTTGGTGTATCCATAATTTACATTTTGTCTTGAACATATTTAAAGATATGGATGTCTTAATTTACAAAGGTAGACCATTCCATATCTTTGAACAAGAGTATTCTATCGATTTCTTGTACATTTCACATCTAGGTCTTGGAATATAGAGATCAATATTTGAAGCATTTCCCAATGCCATAGCTGAAGTAACTGTATTGCGATGTCTTAATTGAAACAGTTCATTCAAATAATTCGGTACAAGACTGTGCATACATTTGTACATTGTTACTGCTCTTCGAAAAATAATCCGTTGGTCAAAAGTCATTATATTAATTGTAGACATTGATGCACTATAATCTTGGCCCAGAATGTATTTACATGCTCGTCTCTGCAATCTTAACAGTTTGTCAATATTTTGTTTGATTGTGTTTCCCCATATGATACAACAATAATAAAAATATGGTTGGATATATATGTCTTGTAGTAAAATATTCTGTAGATCAGATTGACAATATATCGTATTTTACCTAATAGCCAAATGTTAGTTGAAATCTATTTCATAATATAATTTATATGCTAGTACCATTTGAATGAATCCTGTATTATGTTCTCCAAGCAACTTCTCTGATTTGTTGGTTTTCAATAATATATTTTTATATTTAAGAGAGAGTGTGGATTAGGGAAACCACATTTTCGCTGGGCTGTCATCATAAATAGAACTTTCGTTTGGTCTGTATTAATCTTCATTCCATTTTGAAAACACCAGCATTTCAAGTCTTCCAAAGCTTGTTGTAATCGTGTTTCTAACACTTCTGTCTGGGTATGGGTATGGGTATCATATAATGTAGTATCATCTGCATATACATCACTACCGGTGATTTTGTTTGAAAACACCAGTGGTAAGTCATTAATGAAAAGTAAGAATAAAAGTGGTCCTAATATTGAGCCATGTGTGACTCCACAATTAACAGTTTAACGTCATTTATAGAAACAGTTTGGTTTCTTTCACAAAACTATGATTGAAAAAGCTTCAAGGTATATTTGCTACATTTGTATACTGATAAATTAAATTTATTTAACAAAACAGCATGGTCGACAAGATCAAAAGCTTTTCAAAAGCTTCAAGGTATTGTTGCTATATTTGGATAATGATAATTTCTTTAACAACACAGCATGATCGACAAGGTCAAAAGCTTTTTGAAAATCGAAAATTGCACCAAACTCTTTAAAAAATCTTCCAGACAGTACGAGGGGTATCCTTACCAGACTCTATGTTTCTTTCACATGACTATTTCCTTGCTGTATTAATCACTGTTGACACTTTGTAGTTTATATTGATTAGCCCCATGCTTCATTTTATCGCGTTCTTTCGTAGTATCTGTTGATATTTCCTTTTCACTCTAGAGTTTTTATTGGAACATGCTTATGTACAATTTCTAAAAATAGTTCACACCACATATTTAATATTTCATTTGGATCATCATATATATAAACAAAGGTCCAGTCTGCAATACGTAAATCTTCACAAAAGTGCTGCTCGTTGATGTTTTTAAATGCTCTGTATGATATTGTTTCATGCATACTTTTATCATTTGAAAAGTTGACTTTACGATTACAGAATACTGGGTAATGATCACTGATAGAAAGCTGTGGTACATACATATTGGCAATGGTTTCTTCCATGTTAGTATATATGTGATCAATCATTGATGAAGCTATCTAGTTACCCTAGTACGTTCCATTACTAACTGGGTAAGACCTAGTGGGATATAAAAACAATTGTCTATTCATCATTTGTATAACAATCAGCGAGTATTTTATTGAAATTACCTATTAATTAAATTATCTCTTTATCTTCACAGAACACATTTTCGATAAACAATTCAAATCTGCATTTCCACTCTATTTTAGAATGAGGATGCCTATACATATTGCAAACAAAACATGGTTTACAATGATATTTACAATATATTTCAAGAACAACAACCTCAATAGTATGCGTTTCTAAATCCTAACATCGTTTGACATTTAAACCATCATAACATATACTAAAATTCCGCCACCACCATTTCTGTCATTTTGGTCTCTACGAAATGGAGGTAAATATCCTTTAATTAAATATGCATTTGTATTTAAATCATCTTTAAATTTGGTTTCACTCAGCCCCATAATATCATTTTTATTATTATCAGAGGTCATAAGTTACTGTAGCTTTACTTCTTCAAATTAATCTAAATTATTAAGACCGTGAAAATTTAAATGACCAATAATCATGCCATTGTTATGCAGAACGAGGTGTGTGGTATCATTTATAATATCATAAAAGCTGTTGGTCGGGTCAGGTTGATTAACTAAACTAATTTCTAAAGCATTACACATACAGTTTGATAATTCACATTATGAACATATTGTTTGCAAAAGATTAAATATGTTGGATGTAGTGACATCAAGGTCATTGCCAGACACGTTAACATTGGCAATATGACCTAATTTCTATTGATTTTAGATCTCGTAGCATTATGCTTTCGTGGTCTGATTTCTTTCCTATTGTGCGTCTGAGGAATTTTATTATTTAAATATTTAATGTGAAAATGTTGCCTGTTCCCTTGAATTGTCTCAATGTTGTAAATCGGAGAGTCAACGCTCTGGTTCTGTGCAGGTAAGGACTGTGAAACATGACTATAATTACACAGCACGCCATGCCATTCTCTTCCTTTTAATAGTTCATTTTACAAAAACAAAATTTGATTCTGCCTTGCAAGTAAATTCTTATTATTTTTGTGTGATATTTTCAGCATTTAGGTGAGACTGATTTCTGTGTCATTTTCCGAGTACGCGAGGCTTCGTATCAATAGGTTGCTTCAGCTGGACTGGTGACATTTCCTGTTTATAACGGCTATTACTGATATCATGTTTATTTTCCTGGTTTAAGTACTGGAACAGAACCTTTTTAGCACTATTAACTAAACTATGTGATCTCTAGACCATGTGTCCAACTCCAGTGGCTGTTACAGTGAACGCGTAAAAGTCAAAGGAAATGTTAGTTTTCATACTTTTAATGTGTGAAGTAAGTATGCTTCAGATTTTCATCATTCCCGAGAGCAAAGTCAGACTTTATTTTATTTACAAATATGTTAAATATGTCTCTTTTTCAATCACAACAATAGTCGATGAATCATCATGCACAGTTTTATACAAAATGCCTTCAAATTGTTCGGTACACTTCGAATCCAATTCAAATGTTGATTCATCAGACGCACTATTCCTCAAATTATGTTGCACCTCGTAATATATCAGCTTATAGTCTAACTGTCCTCTGGAATCTCCCTCGCAAGCATTGTACTCCATAATGCTGGAGAGTGATGCCCCGCTGTTGGCGCAAAAAATAGAATATAGTTCACTAAGAACAATGTTCAAATTTCCGATCAAGTAGGCCCGGTGTAAAATGATGAATGCTGTTCCATACCAATGAATAGACGTCAGTCCTGATGGAACCCATTGTCACGGGGGAGAGAGAACAGTAAATGCCTAGCATAAGGACACAATCGTAACGGTTACAGCTGGGTTCGAACTCTGATAGCTATATCTGATAGCATTCTTGTTACCATGTTAGACAGTACCAATAGGAAGTTGGTGCTAACAGTATCACATCGACAACTGAATTAGTATAACATGTGCTTCTTAGTTGTTTGCGCTCATAGATATGTAGTCTAGTGGTTAACACGCTGGATTGATAATCCAGGGATCGCAGGTTCGACCCCCGTCTGACCATAATAAAATTAACAGTATTTCAGAATGGACTTTAGACAGAGGTCTCGTGTCGGTGCTTTACACCGTGTACGTAACACAACCAGAGGAGATTCTGGAATGGGTCTCTGTCTGTATCATTGAACTATCCTCCAAAGATATAAAATCACTAATCTCTCCAGTAGGCGTCGCTCATATGGGCAACCGGTAGCGAAGATATGTAAGCGTAAAACACAAACAAAGTTATTTAATAACAGACGGATCTATAGCCCAGTGGTAACACGCTGAACTGGTAATCCATGGATCGCAGGTTCGATCCCTCGTCTGACCCTAATAAAATTAACATTCTTTCAGATGGGACGTTAAACCGAGGTCTCGTGTCGGTGCTTTACACCGTGCACGTAAAAGAACCAGAGGAGACTCTGTAATGGGTCTCTCTCTCTCTCTCTCTCTCTCTGTATCATTGCACTATCCTCCAAAATCTAAAATGACTAATATCTTCAGGAGGCGTCGCTCATATGGGCAACCAGTAGCGACGATAAATAAACGTAAACATAAACAGTTATTTGCACACTAGCTGTGAAAATAACAGCCACACATGTCAAGGAATATCCTTAGAATTATATCGCAACGCCGTCACAACGACACAATTCTAATGATATCCAATGACATATTTTCAGAGTTGTCAGCTACAAATAACAAACACATTTAACGAAGTGTCAAATATGTGTACTATTTATAACCTTAACACGCTGGACTGGTAATCCAGGGACCACAGGTTCGATCCCCCGTCGGACCCTAATACAATTAACAGACTTTCAGATGGGACTTTAAACCGAGGTCTCGTGTTGGTGCTTTACACCGTGCACGTAAAAGAACCAGCGAAGACTCTGGAATGGGTCTCTCTCTGTCTGTATCATTGCACTATTCTCCAAAAATCTAAAATGACTAATTTCTTCAGGAGGCATCGCTCATATGGGCAACAGGTAGCGACGATAAATAAACGCAAAACACAAAAGTCTGATGGACTAATAACCGAGCGCAACATAGTTACGGGTGTACATACGAACGAAACGTTGGCTTATGGAAGGTCAGTGGTCCAACCCGGGTGCCATCCGTATCTGAAATATTACGCAAAGGGGCTTCCGTGGTCTTCCTCCACCAATACCGTAGAGTCGCCGTATAACATAGGATGTTGGTGCGACTTTAAACCCCCACAACAAACAAACAAATAAAAAACAAAACAAACAAACAAGCAAAAGTTCCGAATCATTATAAAACCTATAAAACGAAAACGGTTACGTTTTACAAACGAATATATATTAACATTTACCTTTGTGCTAAGCCAAGCAAGATTGCAACAGATTGCCAAGGAATAACTGAGCGCAACGCCAAAGGCTTGATTATGTTGGGCTTATACACATATAATAACACCAATTGATTATGTTAATCAATATATAGTGCGTGCATACATCACGTGAATAAATAATCTGATTACTGTGTTGATGTGGCCGATGGACAGGCTGTAACAGCAACATACTATGTTATATATATTAAACGTATATATACAGCCGTCCCGTTGTGTTACTCTTAGAACGTCCAATATACAGACGACAGTCCAATCCTGCGTGTATATACCGCCGTCCCGGTGTGTTATACTCTTAGAACGTCCAATATACAGACGACAGTCCAATCCAGCGTGTATATACCGCCGTCCCAGTGGGCTATACTCTTAGATAGTCCAATATACAGCAGACGGTCCAATCCTGCGTGTATACATGTATACCGCCGTCCTGGTGTGCTATACTCTTAGATAGTCCAATATACAGAAGACAGTCCAATCCAGCGTGTATATACCGCCGTCCCGGTGTGCTATACTCTTAGATAGTCCAATATACAGAATACGGTCCAATCCAGGGTATATACCGCCGTCCCGGTGTGTTATACCCTTAGATAGTCCAATATACAGAATACGGTCCAATCCAGGGTGTATATATCGCCGTCCCGGTGTATTATACATTTTTATTTCACATCGTTCGCCTCCACCACTTTTACCTTACATTTGTATTGCATGTTAGGTGTATTTAATTTTACAGTTTAAAGCAACATTACATGGTATGAAATAAAAGATATTTGAAAAATTCAATTTTTACGTATGGGTAGCAAAGCTGCTACACATTCTAACATTATACTTTGGATGGTTATGTTCATTTGGTAAACAGTGTTTTTTTGCGATAAAACAAACACGAAACCGAAAGTAGGACTTTCCGAGTCGATCGGTCACGCACTTGTTTACAACCGGAACGTATCGTTCGCACTTGTTTACATTCGGAATGCATCGTCCCTATTTGTCTTTTTAAATTACTTGATGTGTTGATTCATACATCTGTTAGCTAAGTCTTTTAGGGACATGTCTACATCCCCGCGAGGGTTCGACCTTAGAGGAAGATAGATAGATAGTCTTTCATGTTCAAAATATATACGTTGTTTTCTACATCCTCTGTTGTTTCACGCATGCGCGCTGTGCGTGCTTACATTTCGTGTGTTGATAAACACATTCGCGTATACGACGGTTTAAATTTATTGGAATTTTATCGTTTATGAGCGACTATTTCGATTTTTGTAAACACACACACATTAGTATTTATATTTTACCCAAAACATCCTTTATTACGATGTAATGCTGCTTTAACATTGATTTCAAATCACTTGCTCATCACCGCTGTATGCGCGAATCTCACTTTGGGTGTGGTGGATGTGGATTTCTTTCACTATATGACGCTATTCAGCTATCTTGCGGACTAGCGGAAGGGCGGTGGTTCCACCATGACTGGGTGCCCGTGCGTGTATGAAATAACTCGTAGGCGCACCTTGTGTGTTCCTCTACCAATAACAGCACGAATGATGCCATCATGGCGTCCGTGCGACACATACAGAGTGCAATCTAATACCGTTGACTGCGTAACCATGGAAGCGGAGTGGTTTTTGCACGTGTTGATATTATGTTTACATTAGAAATTCGCGTCTGCTGTTACATACTTCACTCTCGCTAATAATGTCCTCATGTAGACGTCGACGCGTTCGTTATTATGTTCGAGGTGTGGTCCTCATTGGCTATACGATACGCGTATTTAGTATTTGAATGATTACTTACATCATGTAATACGTAGGACTTGACGCACGAAGCTGACTATGCTGCATTCCCGCGCACTACGCTACGCACGAACATACGTGTGAGGTTCTATATAAGTAAGGCGTATCAGCGATCAGAATCACACAGAGCGGACTCGATTTAAAACAACACTGTTACTACAGCAACTGATTGAAAAACACCGACTACAACAACTATGACAAGCAAGTCGAGAGTGAGGTTTTCAACATCACCGAGCTCCAAGAGGCGAGGAGCGGTGTTTACAAATATTCATGTAAAATCGGGAAAAATCGTCATTGTTCAAAGTAAGGCAGGGAAGATACTAACGAAGCAGAGAATGTATATGAAAATATTCAAAAAGCGATTACCAACACTACGCATATATATATTCTGATGAAGAGTGCACATTCACGTTCGGCTATATCGACTTGAGGAAATGTTCGGTAGCTCTGGACGAAACTTCGAAGCGGCTGGATATTAATGGCAATAAAGATGGCGACAACTCTCGTTCAGTTACCAGTGGCTGCTTGTCGATTCAAGCTGCGAGTCTGACAGATGCTCGAGAGTGGTTGGCATCTCTGACACCATGCACATAACCTCTGGAGTTAATTATAGTGATAACTATCGTTCAGCTACCAGTGTATGTTGGTCATTTGCAGCTATGAGTCGGACAGATGCTCTAGCATATAGAGAGTGAGCGAGAGAGAGAGAGAGAGAGACAAAGAGAGAGCGCGAGCGAGAGAGTGGTTGGCATCTCTGACACCATGCACATAACCTCTGGAGTTAATTATAGTGATAACTATCGTTCAGCTACCAGTGTATGTTGGTCAGTTGCAGCTATGAGTCGGACAGGTGCTCTAGCATATATAGAGTGAGCGAGAGAGAGCGAGCGAGCGAGCGAGAGAGAGAGAAAGAGAGAGAGAGCGCGAGCGAGAGAGATAGTGGTTGGCATCTCTGACACCATGCACATAACCTCTGGAGTTAATTATAGTGATAACTATCGTTCAGCTACCAGTGTCTGTTGGTCATTTGCAACTATGAGTCGGACAGATGCTCTAGCATATATAGTGAGCGAGAGAGAGCGAGAGAGAGAGAGAGAGAGAGAGAAAGAGAGAGTGCGAGCGAGAGAGTGGTTGCCATCTCTGACACAATGTACATAACCTTTGAAGTTATGTACATGGTGATAACTCTCGTCCAGCTTCCAGTGGCTGCTTGTCCTTTGAAGTTGCGTGTCTGACCGATGCTCGAGATGCATCTCTGACACCATGTAAGTTAATTATGATCTCACCAGTCTCTGGCATGTAATTCGAGGACAACAGTAAGGCAGCGGTAGGACACGGGTTGACGCTTGGGAGGATCGTATCTAATTGTGTAGAGAGATATCTAATGTTGCAAATACATGTGAGTTAATTCGTTTCGTGCTTGATATTGTTGTTGACATTTTTTCGAACACTACGTTCGTAGAGGACCTGGACTGTGGACATATTTGTGTAATATAGTTAACTGTTAGTTTAAACATATTGTATTCAGTTCAGATGATAATAAACGTTGGAATACATATATGCATCATTCAGATGAATTTGGTTCGGAAAACAAGCAAAGGGTTATAAATTCCTTTCCATGGTGGAGTTTGTTTATTATATAGTTGCGCTGTACGGTAGACATGGTGAGAGCAGTTTTGTTCAATACAGATTCATACATATGTTGCTCTGTTGACATTTTAAACTGTTTAATCAAACGAAGGGAGGTATTTTGATGTGCGTTAATTTGATATGTTCTTGAACTGATAAAATACAAAAAGAACGATACTGGTATGACATACAGGACCGGAGAACGAAACCAGGAAACCAACCGTTGCCGCAGACTCATGTGTCAAATCGCTTAGTTGCTGCAATGTAATCCTGGACATGAAGGAAGAGGAACTTGTTACTTTTGAATGACAGATGCTCGTCACCAAACAAAAGAAGTTAACTGTTTTACTAGGTATAGGTTAGGACTTTGTGAAATAAAATTACAACACGTATGTACACGCTACCAATTTATTAGAAAGTATATAGGAATTTAAGCAAAGTTCTGCTTGCAGTTATTTACAAAGAAATGACGTTTATCTGCACCGATGACAATGTAAAACTGTTAGTACATATTCCAAAGTAAAACTACAATGTCAGAATAATGCTGTGTGTACTAACTGTGATTAACGCGATCTTCACTTATTAACAGATAATGAATGATTTGTTTAACCCTTTGCCTGCTGAGTAAATAAAATCACATTTGCAAATAACATAGATCCAGATCAGCCACGTTGTTGTTGAAATGCTGTTTGCTATTCAGTCGAGTGTTTTAGCTCCATTATCCGAATAGCAAATGGCATTCTGTCCCATCTGATCTGGCTCTATGTTGTTTGCAAATGTGATAGTATCTGTCGCTAGCGTGTAACGGGCTAATGTATGAGTTTTAGGGATTAAAGTCGCACACGCCGCTTAGGTCATACGGCGACGCTCCAACTATTAGTGGTGCCATCCAGGGACGTCTTTCTCTTTCAGGCACGGGCGGGTACACCTGTTACTTGACCGTTCATCTTAATTTGTGAAATTTGTGGCGCTTGCTAATAGGAAATTGGTAATTTCTTATCATTTTTGGATTGGTTTGAAATCTATTAATATAAATTGTATGCGTTATTGATAGTTTGTTTCCACAACCGTTCAAATATTAAATGTAGTATGGTATTGCATTACTATGTGGTGTACCAATGTACTGTATAAATTTGAATAAATACTGTTGTCTCTATTTCTGTTGTGATTGCTAATTAGGATGCCTAGCTGTAGTTATTAATAAGACTATGTACAGTATACACGTATATGCATGTATATATATACATTCTAAGAAGCACGTACCTCGTATATCGTTGACTCTTGCTTAATTGCGGCGGCCGCTCAAGTCGCCGTGTCTCATTTATATGAAAAGTTGGCAGTTTCTTATGGAGGTTGGTGCGCCAAGTGCTTACTGGTTAACCACAGGAGCTTGCGCAAGAAAATGTGTTAGGTAAACTGCCCAACATGATGCTGATGCAGGTGTAAAACCCAAACAAACAAACTAACATTATTTGCGGCGACACATCTAGAACTTTACTAATCATTCATTTTATTTTTGGAGTTCACGCCCAGTTCTACCCGTTACGATTCTTTTGTAAGGCAATGCATTTATATATTAACCCTTTGCACGCTAGCGGCAGATAAATATCACGTTAAACTTTGCAAACATAACGTGCCGTCTGGTCAGGCTGTATGCTGTTTGATATTCGGATAGTGGAGCTAAACATTTGGCTGAATAGCAAACAACATAGACCCTGAACGCCGCGGCTGATCTGGATTTATGTTGATATAAAAATGTTGTACCACGGCATTGGCAACTGCAACATGCAGTTCCATATACTAGAGACCCTATCGAACAACTTGGTATATTCAAACCTATGTGGTAATGTGGGTGCCGGTACCCCCCTTAAATATGCTAGTTATTGGCTAGTTGTTGCAGTATGGGAACAGGCGTTGATATACATTGCCTGATCAGTAATATATGTGGGTGCCGGTACCCCCCTTAAATATGCTAGTTATTGGCTAGTTGTTGCAGTATGGGAACAGGCGTTGATATACATTGTCTGATCAGTAATATATGTGGGTGCCGGTACCCCCCTTAAATATGCTAGTTATTGGCTAGTTGTTGCAGTATGGGAACAGGCGTTGATATACATTGTCTGATCAGTAATATATGTGGATGCCGGTACCCCCCTTAAATATGCTAGTTATTGGCTAGTTGTTGCAATATGGGAACAGACGTTCATATACATTGCCTGATCAGTAATATATATGGGTACCCCCCTTAAATATGCTAGTTATTGGCTAGTTGCTGCAGTATGGGAACAGACGTTGATATACATTGCCTGATCAGTAATATATGTGGGTGCCGGTACCCCCTTAAATATGCTAGTTATTGACTAGTTGTTGCAGTATGGGAACAGGCGTTGATATACATTGTCTGATCAGTAATATATGTGGGTGCCGGTACCCCCCTTAAATATGCTAGTTATTGGCTAGTTGTTGTAGTATGGGAACAGGCGTTGATATACATTGCCTGATCAGTAATATATGTGGATGCCGGTACCCCCCTTAAATATGCTAGTTATTGGCTAGTTGTTGCAATATGGGAACAGACGTTCATATACATTGCCTGATCAGTAATATATATGGGTACCGGTACCCCCCTTAAATATGCTAGTTATTGGCTAGTTGCTGCAGTATGGGAACAGGCGTTGATATACATTGTCTGATCAGTAATATATGTGGATGCCGGTACCCCCCTTAAATATGCTAGTTATTGGCTAGTTGTTGCAATATGGGAACAGACGTTCATATACATTGCCTGATCAGTAATATATATGGGTACCGGTACCCCCCTTAAATATGCTAGTTATTGGCTAGTTGCTGCAGTATGGGAACAGACGTTGATATACATTGCCTGATCAGTAATATATGTGGGTGCCGGTACCCCCTTAAATATGCTAGTTATTGACTAGTTGTTGCAGTATGGGAACAGGCGTTGATAAACAGTGCCTGATCAGTAATATATGTGGGTGCCGGTACCCCCCTTAAATATGCTAGTTATTGGCTAGTTGTTGCAGTATGGGAACAGGCGTTGATAACATTGCCTGATCAGTATATATGTGGGTGCCGGTACCCCCTTAAATATGCTAGTTATTGGCTAGTTGTTGCAGTATGGGAACAGCGTTGATATACATTTCTGATCAGTAATATATGTGGGTGCCGGTACCCCCTTAAATATGCTAGTTATTGCTAGTTGTTGCAGTATGGGAACAGGCGTTGATATACATTGTCTGATCAGTAATATATGTGGGTGCCGGTACCCCCTTAATATGCTAGTTATTGGCTAGTTGTTGCAGTATGGGAACAGGCGTTGATATACATTGTCTGATCAGTAATATATGTGGGTGCCGGTACCCCCCTTAAATATGCTAGTTATTGGCTAGTTGTTGCAGTATGGGAACAGGCGTTGATATACATTGTCTGATCAGTAATATATGTGGATGCCGGTACCCCCCTTAAATATGCTAGTTATTAGTACCTCCTTAAATATGCTAGTTATTGGCTAGTTGTTGCAGTATGGGAACAGACGTTGATATACATTGCCTGATCAGTAATATATGTGGATGCCGGTACCCCCCTTAAATATGCTAGTTATTGGCTAGTTGTTGCAATATGGGAACAGACGTTGATATACATTGCCTGATCAGTAATATATATGGGTACCGGTACCCCCCTTAAATATGCTAGTTATTGGCTAGTTGCTGCAGTATGGGAACAGACGTTGATATACATTGCCTGATCAGTAATATATGTGGGTGCCGGTACCCCCTTAAATATGCTAGTTATTGGCTAGTTGTTGCAGTATGGGAACAGGCGTTGATATACATTGCCTGATCAGTAATATATGTGGGTGCCGGTACCCCCCTTAAATATGCTAGTTATTGGCTAGTTGCTGCAGTATGGGAACAGACGTTGATATACATTGCCTGATCAGTAATATATGTGGGTGCCGGTACCCCCCTTAAATATGCTAGTTATTGGCTAGTTGTTGCAGTATGTGAACAGGAATATATATTGCCTGGTCAGTCATATAAATATATCTTAATACCGAAATCATTAATTGGGCTGTATTGAGTTTCTGATAATATCAATGTCATTTTGCCAGAAGTAAATTGGTGAAAAATCGACAGGCTGGAACCGAGGCTAATGGAATATCAGAGTCTGTGCCTAAATCTTAAAATTCTCATAAAAATTGTAAATGTATCGATGTAGTTGAAACTTGGAATTTATAGTAATAAATAATGAACTTCAACAAATTATAGAACTTAACAAATAAAAATCATTAATATCAAAATTAAATTCGCAAAATGGCGATAATGAGATCATATACAATCCAAACAATGTGAACATTCACTCAAGATCACAGCATAAACCCGGCAAGAATTCATAGTGTGTACTTTAACTCACGAGAGACCACCCAGGTAGAACCATCGACCACTCGTAAGAAAGCTGGATAGCTTCCATACTTGAAATTAAACCTCCGATAGAAACATTACCTTAATGGTGATAGATCATAATTATTCAGTATACCAAGCTCGAATACGATATGTCTGTGATATGCGACTGTGGATTCCACACAGAAGAAGCTGAACATTACCTTTTTAATTGGTTTTTTAAAACTATTTACTTTACAACGATTTGGAAGCAGGTTTTAACAGCTTAATATATTGATCACTCTTTGAAAGTTGTTTTCACGACTTAAGAAAATAATAATATACGGCCAGTGCAATTAACATGTTTTAGTGGCCATTATGCAATGTATGTGGGATTTAACCGAGCATAGGTTCCACCACTAATATATACTTGAACACATTATTCACTATTTCTTTTCATTTACTATCTTGTCGGGAAGGGCCGTAACTAATGTTGCTAGAACTTGTGGCACGACCAGTTTGCCTTTCTTTAATGTGTCGTGCTTTGTATTCACATGTATATGTAAAACTAATCGACCAATATGATTACACGAAATACTTGAAATTCCGAGGCACATGGAGGACTGGCACTCGAACCCATAGCAATGAAGGACAAGTGATTGACCGTCAGATACCGTAACCGCACGCATTTATGTGTAAGCACTGATGAAATAGCCTTTCTTAAAACACTGTCGTGACGTCATTGTCGTTACGTCATACCTTTGTACTTGCAGTCCATTATTATTAATATTGGACTGCTAGATTAAATCCTAGGCGTACGAAATTAACAATTTTAATTAGTAGGATCCTGTTATATGAGTGTCTGTTTTAAGTAAGATATAAGCCTCAAACGGATCCAATATGTAAACTATTAGTACTGTCTTCGGCGATACGCGCCTCGCAGAGTCCAATATTTTACATATTGAATCGTTTTTGTCTTATATCATATACATAAAAATGTAACACATACCTGTTGCTTTCCTCATGTCCGTCCTGTAGCATACACGCTTACACGAACACTCTCATTGCTATTCATACTATATTATAATAACCGAAACAAAAGTGGGGTTTGCTGTGCCGAGTTTCCGTAATAGAACATTGCAATGAACACTAATATCAATTCTCAGTACCCACACATGAAATTCTCGTGCATATTGATGTAACCATACACGTGGTCACGTGCAATTGTGGGCAATCGTCACGGTGTATGAATCTACAATTATTAGATTGCCCATATAGTATTATGATAATGTGTACACATTCAAATCAATACTGTACGTTTAGGATAACTTGACAGTGACGTACAAGGGCTATACCTATCAGTACAGGTAATTCAGGTAAATTTACAGTTATCGATATTATGAGATAATGTATTTTTAATTTTTATTCCGAAACACCGCTTACTGATTTTTAAGCCGATTTACCTGTGTTGTGTTGTGGACATAGCCAACGGGAGTAAATATTGAGTGACGTCACTGTCAAGTTATCCTAAACGTACTATACCATTAACCATATTTGGAAGTCGTGATAGCGCAGTGGATGCGCGTTCGCTTCAGGTGCGAAAGGTCTGGAGTTCGAGCCCCACTGGAGCCGTTACGATTGTGCCCTTAGGCAAGGCATTTAAATTCCACATTGCCTCTTCTCTCTCTCCCTCGTGGCGATGGATTCCATCAGGAATGAGGTCTCGAGAGTGATTTATATAAGTTGAAATAACTTGTTTCGCAATCGAGAGAAAATAAACTAAACTATATTTTGACAATATCAAAATGAAAAAGGTCTAGTTAGATCGTCACATCAGTGTAGTATGACTTGACGTCGTGACTATTTGTTATTGTTTTGTCAAGATACAACCCTCCTGCGGTATTGAAGAAAACAGCATACTATTTGACATTTTAAAGACATTGGGCCGACCTAGATTACGGACATGTCTGGCAGGTGAACTTGCATGGGTTTTACTGTTATATTACCTGTCAATACTAGTAAGGCCAGCATCCACTAAAAAGGGCCAGTATCTGTAAAAAGGGCCAATATCTGTAAAAAGGGCTATTATCTGCAATCAGTGTCATTATCTGTCAACGAGGAAAGCAATCATAAGTAGTATATATATACTAGAGGACATAGAAAACGCACACTTCGGATAAGTGTGTTTTTACATGAAAAACAATAACTATATAAATACATAGTTTTAAACATTTTGGAATATTTTTAGTTGTTCGGTTTGTGTTTTGTAATAAAGATGTGATATAACGTTGATGGAATTCTTCGTATTTCGTTTTCATGTAATAATAATTATATAATGTAGCTGTGCGTTTTCTATGTCCTCTAGTATATAATGTAGCTGTGCGTTTTCTATGTCCTCTAGTATATAATGTACTGTGCGTTTTCTATGTCCTCTAGTATATAATGTAGGTGTGCGTTTTCTATGTCCTCTAGTATATAGTGTATGTGTGCGTTTTCTATGTCCTCTAGTATATAATGTAGGTGTGCGTTTTCTATGTCCTCTAGTATATAATGTAGGTGTGCGTTTTCTATGTCCTCTAGTATATAATGTAGGTGTGCGTTTTCTATGTCCTCTAGTATATAATGTAGGTGTGCGTTTTCTATGTCCTCTAGTATATAATGTAGGTGTGCGTTTTCTATGTCCTCTAGTATATAATGTAGGTGTGCGTTTTCTATGTCCTCTAGTATATAATGTAGGTGTGCGTTTTCTATGTCCTCTAGTATATAATGTAGGTGTGCGTTTTCTATGTCCTCTAGTATATAATGTAGGTGTGCGTTTTCTATGTCCTCTAGTATATAATGTAGGTGTGCGTTTTCTATGTCCTCTAGTATATAATGTAGGTGTGCGTTTTCTATGTCCTCTAGTATATAATGTAGGTGTGCGTTTTCTAGTCTCAGATAAATGTAGGTGTGCGTTTTCTATGTCCTCTAGAATACGGTTCCTTTCATCAACGTGCATCACTTTATTGACCATCTACGGAGGCGGGTGTGTGATATTGTGGGTTTAAAGCTATGCTCACCTGTCTTCAGCAGAGATGATCAAAATCATGTTTTTGTAACAACTGTAAATATATTTTAGCTCGATTGCGAAACAAGTTCTTACAACTTATATTATATTAATTACAACGAGGGAGAGAGAAGAGGCAATGGGGGAATTTAAATGCATTGTCTAAGGGGCACAATCGTAATGGCTCAACGCACAACCACTGAGCTTTCACGACTTCCACGAACATTGATTGATGTGCTATACTGTATTATTACTATTTGGGGTTGCAACGTGGGATTGGGGGTAGTAATGTCCAGTCGTCCACCATACAATACAATTTTATGAAAAGCTAACGTAAGGGGTGTAACTCTGCGACGATATATGTCAGCGATATGTTTGATTGTTTCCCCTTAACCGCCAATCTGTATAGACAAATTCCAGCTATATGTATACTCAATTCCAAAATAAAGTGTGCACTTTTGAATTTAGAATATTTCACTATTTAGAAGACGTATCGGTTAGAAATTTCGCATAGTATGCCTCAAGTATATTTGTCATCGATCAATTGCATAATCTACCACGTGGTATGCAAAAAATGTCAGTCCAGTCTGTGAGACTTGATTTCGCATGATTTGCACGTGCAGCCCGAGGAAAATATACATGTCACCGGAAACTTGTATTAGTGTAATCCTTATGTCTTACATAACGGTTAAATCACATTTGAGTTCACATTGGTACACAACGAACATGCCAAGATTGAGCGAAAATCAACGTATCCAAGCATTCTCAACAGGGACAACGTTGACGTGCTTCCCTGGCCTGCTATATGCCCGGATATGAACCCAATCGAGCATATCTGGGATTACCTTGGCAGAAGGGTGCGATCCCGAGGACATATCCACAATCTGAGGGACTTGGCAAACGCCCTCGTGCAAGAGTGGGATAACATCCCTGACGTAGTAATCAGACGTTACGTGCGGTCTATGCGAAGTCGAATTGCCGCCTGCATCAACAGCAGAGGTGCGCACACAAGATACTGATCGAAAAAAACCCACCAGAACTGCGATTAAAACAACTTTAAATGCATTTTTGAATGTGACCTGATGCTTTGAGTACTTTTGCAACTTTGATTTTAGCACCGTCTCCTTTCTCGCATAAAAAAGCTACTTAAACTGACCGTGACTTAAAATCTGATATGTCTGACATATTCTACAGGGTCTGATCTAAAGTTTAGTACCAACTTTATAGGCTTTCGGTTAAATAGGCGATGAGAAATCAGAGAAAACAAAGTGCACACTTTATTTTGGAATTGAGTATATATTATACATATGTAATGGTTCTAAATAATCATCATAGACACATTACATAGTTCATGCCGAGAATATTGCACAGCCTGGCTCTATACTATAAATCTAAATATACAGCCATTAAAGCGACACTACATTTTAAGCTTTATTTATTTTACAACGATTGCGAAGCAAGTTTTAACAACTTATATTAATCACTTTCGTTGGCGCAGATGAAAGCGTATATGTGGTCATTAGTGTGGGAGGAAACCCGAGTACCCGGAGAAAACCCACCTATCCGATCTGGCGACCACCGTACCATTTCACATACTTACCGGTCCGAGGATGGAACCCGGGTTGTATTGGTCAGAAGCGAGCGCGCTAACCACTGCGCGAATCGAACAGCCTGTGAAAACGTCGGTGAAAACGCAAATGTCTGCTGAAAGTAATTTGCTATTATATGGTATACCCCCCCCCCAATATTTGCCTCCAAAACTGAGAATTTCAACAAATAAACAAACGTCGTATACGCGGTTTGTTGACATAACACAATAATGTAAATAGGGTCGACATTCATGCGTAGTACAATGTGTTTATCCTGAATAACACGAGGTATGCTACATATATACCGTGATATCTCACATGTATGCCTATGCATATTTATTTGTAGACTAATCTTAATTAAATTATCTCTAAACAAAAATATAGCGTGTTTAGTATTGACTTCAATGACAACAAACGTCATTTCAGGAGCCTGGATGACCCGTTATATCAACATTTTATTTGCTTTTTGCGATGTACTGTCGCTTTAAGCCACTTGATTGCTTATCATAAATTTCAATGAAGGTCACGGGTTCGAGCCCCGCTCAGATCGTGTCTTTTTACATGAAAAATTTGGCACTTTATTACGGACGTTGGTGGACCAAGTACTGATTAACCGCTGGAGCCTGCCCAGGAAAGGTGCTGTTAGGTAGATTGCCTGTCGCTCAAAAGGGCCACCGGTAGCGACATTAAAAGATTAAAACCATATATATTTGAATTTAGTTTATTCAAATTATGTGAGCTCGATTGCGAAACAAGGTTTTACACCCACTTACAATACTATTTGAATTGTATCTGTGTCAGTGGTCCACTCGATCGGATGTTCGATCCCTCGTCTAGTCCACATAATAATATTAACAGTGTTTCAACCGGGACTGTAAACCAAGAGCAATACACTGGACATGTAAATAATAGGCACGGCTCCAGCGGGGCTCGAACTCCGGACCTATCGCACCGGAAGCGAACTGCGTTATCATGACTTCCACGATATTAATATGTATTAAAGAGATTGGGCCGACCTAGATTACGGACACGTCTGGCAGGTGAACTTACAACGCATGGGTTTTACTGTTATATTACCTGTCAATACTAGTAACAAATTGAGGCCAATGAAGAGTTATCGATAACCAATTAATTGTTAAGATCAATATGGTATATATAAACCCCAATACAGTTATGTTATAAAATTAATGTCGGGGCTTCAAAATAAACACCCAGTAAGATTCATAATCGTCATCTGATGTTTTACGGTATTTGGAGCAAACTAAGAACGATATAATGTCATATTCATAGAGTGGTGGAACCTATGCTCGGCGTATTCCTATGCTCGGCGTATTCCTATGCTCGGCGTATGTTTTCCATTAACATCCGTATTTAAATAGTTTTAACCTATTTTCGCTGACAGAGGTGAAGCATGGTTCAATAGCATTCCGTTGTGCATACCGGTAGCCTAATGCAACTGTCACCTGACTGGTTCAGTAGCCGAATATAACAGACAAGTTTTCGGGAAATTGTTTTCACCGAAATAATGCTGTTTATGAGCATTTCAGGTAGCTACAAATAACCTGAAAAAAAAGTTTTTTATGAGTTGTAATAGTGTTAGTTAATGATGTTACTAAGTCAAAATAATATATTCAACATTCACCTGTGCATAAATAAAAAAATTTAATTCATGTACGCCGTGCATAGGTGCCCTAAAGTATCTAGTTTCCCATGGAAACAGGTGCCGTTGCGATATCTGTATTGAGGCGCATGGTCACGTAATGAAGCTAACATTTTTAACAACAATTTTTTTAAAAGTTGTGTTCACGACTTAAGAAAATAATAATATACGGAAAATGCATTTAAATTAGTTTATATGCCATGATATGTAAGATTTCCACCACTCTACATTCATGTATCATCTTATTTGATACATTTTATTACAGATGTACATGCAATGACTTGCTGTATACTAATGTGGAATAAAATGCATTAAATGAAACTATTTTAATGATATTGTACGATTATTAGTTCGACTCCAAATATTATAAACTGACACCAGCTGACCGATTAGGAATTTTGTTGAGTGTACACTGCAAATATTAAAGCAAGTTAGAACAGTTAGAAGTGAGCTTATCATGTAACATGAGGAAAGCATTGTTACGCCGCATAGAGCTCCTAACCCATATAGCTCCTCTATGCGTCATTAAAGAACCGCATAGAGCTCCTGTCCGATAGAGCTTCAATATGCCAGATCGTCCCGCATTGAGCTCCTTTGTTGTCAACTACTAAAACATATTAAACTACTGACTATTTTTATGCTCCCCAAAGGGAGAGCATATAGTTGCCACTTTGTCTGTCCGTCCGTCCGTTTGTTTGTCCGTCCGTCCGTTCGTCTGGGTACTTCTTCTCCGGAGCATAACTCGAAAAGCATAAAAGAAAATCAAATGAAACTTGAATCTGTGATGGAGGGCAATGCGGTGGAGAGCAGAGCGCAAGAACCATAACTCTCTGTGTTGTCATTGATGAATTATCTCCCTTTTCACTATATTAAATGCTTGCTGTAGCATAACTCGTAAAGTATTGAATGAAATCTAATGAAACTAGAAACGGTGATAGAGGGAAATGAGGCGGTGTATAGAGCGCGAGAACAATAAATCTCTGTGATGTACCTACTGAATTATCTCCCCTTTTCACCTTATTATGTGCCTGTCCGGAGCATAACTCGAAAAGTATTGAAGGTAATAAAAAGAAATTTGAAGCAGTGAGAGGGCAATGAGGCGGAGTACAGAGCGTAAGAACCATAACTCTCTGTGCTGTACTTACTGAATTATGTCCCAGTTTCACTTTATTAAAGGCTTGTTAGGCACCTACTAGTCGAAGACCCGGTAATGGGGACTATATGATTGGTCGATGTCCACGCGGAAGCGCGACGTTTGGTTTGAATAGTCCAAAACAAACGTGGCGGCTTGGCGTTCAAGGAAGTTCGTTTGCGTCCGTATCAAGTACTCGGCGTTCCCACCACGTTTTATTCACTTTTCTCGGTCGTGATACTAACGCCATGCAAGGGCATGTAGGTGTGAATAGGTGTTAGGTGTTAATACCTACAACGCATACGTGCATTTGTATCTCCATCGACCGATAGGGCTCTCGGGAGCTCTATGCGTGTTTGCCTAACGCACAGCGCTAGGAGCTCTATGGGTTAGGAGCTCTATGCGGCGTAACAAAGCATTCATAAGTAGTATATATACTGTTCCCTTCATCTGCGCACATCACTTTAAATAACCAATGTTGCTCTGTGTCGACAATAAAATGACTATACACTTATGGAGGCTTCGCCTACCGTACATTATTTGATTTTTAAAACTAGTTTATTTATCGTCGCTACCGGTTGCCCATATCAGCGACACCTCCTTAAGAGATTAGTCATTTTAGATTGTTTGGAGGATAGTGCAATGATACAGACAGAGACCCATTCCAGAGCCTCCTCTGGTTCTTTTACGTGCACGGTGTAAAGCACCGACACGAGAACTACGAGACACAATCTGAAATACTGTTAATATTATTAGGGTCAGACGGTAGATCAAACCTGCGAACCATTATTTGAAAAACAAATTGCCTTGCTAAATACGCTTAATTGTATAAACATGTAATTCTACGGGATGTCCGATTAGCGCAGTGGTTAGCACGCTCGCTTCTCACCATTAACCCGGGTTCGATCCTCGAACCGGGAAGTAAGTAAGATGGTACGGTGGTCGCCAGATCGGACAGGTGGGTTTTCTCAGTGTACTCCGGTTTCTTCCCACACGAATGACCACATTTACGCTTTCATCCGCGCCATCGAGAGTGAATATAAGTTGTTAAAACGTGCTTCGCAATCGTCGTAAAATAAATAAAGTTTAAACTTAATTCTTCCTGCTATACAGTGTACGGAAGAGCTAAAGGACAACACTGTACATATAGTTGCGTTAAATGCACTTAACCGTTTGACAAGCGTAACCGGCGATCAGAAAGTAATCTAACCAATCCAATCCATTGATAATGTGGTTGATCAGCGAGACTAAAGTCGGTCGATATCCTCATTGTTTCAATGATTAAACTATGAAAACATTTTACTTTTTACATTGTATAAAACTCTGTCCCAAAGAGTGCAATAGCCATTATGGAAATATCTGGTATTCCAATGCGCGTGAAATCGTCCCGACCATATGACAGACAGTCTTTAGTGTTTTCGGTGATATCAATATTGACCGGTACGCAAGCGTTCGTCCACCAGGGACGGCTAGTGTGCATCACGTGATATGATGGCGTGTCGGACTTGTTTAGTAAATCAACATGGGTAAGCAAATCATTTAAATTATTTTGTTAACAGGGAGACATTTGCAAATTCAGGTTTCGATTAGATTATACAGTCTACATTCGCTATGTCAATGTCGGTTATGTCGAATTATCCTGTTTTCTCGAAATCAGATCAACGTCCTGATTCAGATACTATCATTGTACATATAACTGGCTCTGTTTATATTGAATTTCGTTAAGTCAAACTTCGTTAATGTCGAATTATCCGGTTTTCTCGAAGTCGGATCAACGTCCCGTTTCAGACACTATAATGTCTGTACAATAATATATTGTACATATAACTGGCTCTGTTTATATCGAATTTCGTTAAGTCAAACTTCGGTTATGTCGAATTATCCGGTTTTCTCGAAGTCGGATCAACGTCCCGTTTCAGACACTATAATGTCTGTACAATAATATATTGTACATATAACTGGCTCTGTTTATATCGAATTTCGTTAAGTCAAATTTCGGTTATGTCGAAGTATATTGTTCGGTCCGACGGATTTCGACATAACGGGTGTAGACTGTATTTCAGAATTCTGAAATAATGTCATTCAATAGTAGAAACATCACTATACAGTCAAACCTGTCTTAAGCAGCCAGCCAAGGGAGTCAGAGAAAGTGGCTGCTTAGCACAGGTGGCTGCTTAATAGAGGTCGGATATATAATAAAACAACCGATTGGGAATCTGGAAACTGGCTGCTTAATACAGGTTGGCTGCTTAATGGAGGTGACCACTAACACAGGTTTGACTGTAGACTCGAACTCGGAGATATGAACCGACTAGTGTCAGGATAACTCGGCTTTAACATTAATATATAATTCCAATGTGTAGTTTTCACGTATAGTCCTATATGTTGGTTGCTCTACTGAAGAATGGTGTTCCGATTATAAACACTGTATCAGCTTTTGTGTGCGCTACCATCATCTCTTTACCCTGTATTTCGTTTCGGCAAGTTATGATGATCGGTATACACTAATTAATAGCTACATGGTTATGTAAGTTCTTATGACCATTATTGTACACTTGTACTACTTTGTATATATGTATGTTTATATGTGTCTATGTAAGACGTGTAATTGTATATTATGTATGTTCACTTCATGTATATGGAAGTAATAAAAGGATTATACCGAGGAAGCTATTCATAACGTAGATTTTAACATTGACAATGTTCATGAAACATTTCTATCAGATATAGCTCCTTTTGACCTGATTAAACCCAACGTTATTTTACAACTTCATGATAACCTGAAATCATATACTAACCCGCTAATGTTTAGATGAAAATTAAATGAAACATACACCAAAAAACACAGATGGAGTTAAACAAAGTTGGCTGTGCTGCTATCAGTAAATTACATAATTCTAAATTATGACTATCTGATCATGCGTCTATATTTTCAGCAGAATTAGAGGCTATTGATTTAGCTTTGAATTTTGCTGATGCATCACGTGATAGAACATTTCAGATTCTTTATCGGTACTGCAGTAGAAAAACCTTATTCACAAATTACTTATTAAGCACACATATTACAACATGTTATATATTGCGGGATACCAAGTCATATTGGTATTCGTGGCAATGAAATGGCTGATCAAAGTGCCAAAGATGCACTTAAACTAGACTGTATATAAATTCTAAAATACATGTACCATACACTGGTGCTAGGCAATCGATTCTTTCTTGCATTACTTCAAAATGGCAAACCACTTGGAATAATATACAATTCAATAAACTACAATTAATTAAGCCAAACAATGGTAAATCATCTTTTGTATATCACTCCAACCGTAGAGAGGAAACAGTAATGTCACGGTTGAAACTTGGATATACCCGTTTCTCACACTAATTTTTATTGAAAAGAGGTGTATACCATGCCATTCCTCTAAAAATGTTGAACACATCTTAATTCACTGTGTAGATTTAGCAGTAATTCGTTAAAAATATTGGAGCTTTTCGACACTGTTGATTTTAAATACATTATTGCATTTTTAAAAGAATCACATCTTTTCCATTTATTGTAGTTTTAAAACTGACGTTGTTTTTATCATTTTTACAGCTTGATAAATGTTGTTGCAATTGACCTTTCGTCATTACAATTGCAATACATACAGTATGTTATATACTATTTTTAATTGTAGATATCTTGTATACAATATATTTAACCCGGCGCGATATAGCCGGAACTGTGCTGAAGCGCCGTTAAACCAAATACTCACTCACTTTTGGTTGCATTAGATTTGTATATATGTTGAGGGCATCATGGTATATTCTGTTTTGTTAAATGAGTTTATTACTATTACTGAAAACGATATTGATTGATGTTGATGACACGTTGTGTATAATATAGTGGGTTGATATAGAAGGATGTGGTTCGATTTTGGGAGATATTGGTAAAGGCCTGTGATCAGGGACTTCAGCGAGGTATCCACATCCAGAGATTTCTATTGTAAAGTGACCGCCAAAGTTTCATAAAAATCCTTCAACAACATTTTCCACAGACAAACAGACACGCACGCGAACAGCCAAAAAATAACCTCCGTTCTTACGGTGGGCGTTACTAAACAACATGATGTTGACGATGGTGATGATGGTGTGGTGGTGGATGTGGTGATGCAGTAATCTTTGGTTTAAAACATATTGAGTTATAATATACAGTACATATACATGTTATACAAAATGAAAATGGATTTAATATTTGATGTTGTTTTGCCTACAGGTCGTGCGATGTACAATCTGATACCGATTTATCTCGTCTTTGTAGCAAAGATGAAGTCAGCAAGATTGTCCAAGAAATTGATGAGATTAAAAAGCAACTACAAGATGCCGTAACAGAAATTAGAAATGAAAAGTCTCTATTGTGCAAAGAAAAGGTTATTCAAAAGATAAAAGATTTCAAATCCGAAATGTGTAACCGTTTGGAAACATTTAGTAAAGCAGCTATAGCTAATCTAGAATTACAATGTTCCGAGCACAAGAGAAATGCAGAAGCACAGTTAAAATATTCAGAGATATGCTTAACTTCACAGAGAGAAACTTTGCAAACTCTTACACAAGATCAGGATGATAGCTTGACATGGTTTGGGGAAGTAAATCATAGTAAGAAAATTACATCAGAAGCGCGCAAAGCATTACATAAACTGAATATACAAATTGGAGAAATTGAATTTGTTCCAGATCAAAAACTGTTAGAACTCATGACTGAGGTCAGCACTCTGGGAATGTGCAAATTGAGCTTCAACAGAGATCCAGCTGTTATATACAAGATTATTGATCAACGCAGTATCCGCATAGTACCTGCACGAGGGAATAAGGATTGTAACATTACAGGTGCATGTCGTGTGTCAGATGGCAACGTGTTGCTAACTGATAGAAGCAATAAGAAACTATTGCGTCTTGATATTGATTCGACTAAAGTGAGAGACGAACTAAGGTTCTCAAGCGAGCCGTGGGCAATCTGCATGATTAACTCCAAAGAAGCTGCTGTTAGTTTTCCAGAGGAACAGAAAAACGTAAAATTTATTAGTATTACAAATAAACTGAAGATAAGGCGGTCTATGAAGCTACGACATACGTGTCGTGCGTTGGCATTTCAAGGAGATGAGCTTATTGTGGCCGATCAAGGTGTGTACGTGTATGTTTACAAACTTAACGGGATACTGGTCAGAAAGATCAGCAAGGATGGTCTAAACGAAACCCGACTCTCCGATTATTATTCCATTGCAGTGAATGAGAACTTGATAGTATTAGCCGATTGGATCGAAGGAATTTTAGCCTTTGACAGAAATGGAAAGTTAATTTGGAAATACGACGGTACGGATTTGAAAAGAGCTGGAGGATTATGCTTTGATGAGAATGGAAATATTCTAGCATGCGGCTCGCAGTCAATTAACGTTGTACATATCGACAGGAATGGCAAGAAAATCGGAGAAATAGCAAACACTGCGCACGGACTGATGTATCCAACAACTCTGTGTTTCGACGAGGAAAGATCCACGATTGTTGTAGCGCAAAGAGAGGCGGATTTCATATTATTTCGTGTGCAATAGATTTCGTTTCTTTAATTGTTGGGTGGGTGGGGGAGGGGGGGTTAAAGTCGCACCCGGGTAGTATGTGAGATGGTACGGTTGTTGCCAGCTCTGACAGGTGGGTTTTCTCCGGGTACCCCGGTACTTCCCCCCACACGAATGACCACATTTACGCTTTCATCCGCGCCAACGAGAGTGATTAAAATAAGAACATGCTTCGTAATCGTTGTAAAATAAATAAAGTTTTATTTAAAGTCGCACCCACAACATGGGTCATGTTGCTATTATCAAGCCGATATTGTTGGAGGAAAACTCATCAAATATAACCATATTAGGAATATCACAATAATATTTATACTTCTTAAATCATAACAAAATGAGCGAATTCTATATTAAACCGATATTCATCCTCCATAACTTATTGCACATGTTGCATTTTCAAAATTCCTACAAAATTCACTTTGTATTAAAGATAGTTCTTGATCTATCTACGTCAGCCATAGCAACGCCCTTAGGCAAAATATTGATAGCATTAGCAATAATTTCATTTTCACTCTCTAATGATTGGTATTACTACTATATGTTGGCTGCTATATTGTCATTATCTCGAGGTCGTTGCTAATGCGCTAATATAGTGGGTTGATATAGAAGGATGTGGTTCGATTTTGGGAGATATTGGTAAAGGCCTGTGATCAGGGACTTCAGCGAGGTATCCACATCCAGAGATTTCTATTGTAAAGTGACCGCCAAAGTTTCATAAAAATCCTTCAACAACATTTTCCACAGACAAACAGACACGCACGCGAACAGCCAAAAAATAACCTCCGTTCTTACGGTGGGCGTTACTAAACAACATGATGTTGACGATGGTGATGATGGTGTGGTGGTGGATGTGGTGATGCAGTAATCTTTGGTTTAAAACATATTGAGTTATAATATACAGTACATATACATGTTATACAAAATGAAAATGGATTTAATATTTGATGTTGTTTTGCCTACAGGTCGTGCGATGTACAATCTGATACCGATTTATCTCGTCTTTGTAGCAAAGATGAAGTCAGCAAGATTGTCCAAGAAATTGATGAGATTAAAAAGCAACTACAAGATGCCGTAACAGAAATTAGAAATGAAAAGTCTCTATTGTGCAAAGAAAAGGTTATTCAAAAGATAAAAGATTTCAAATCCGAAATGTGTAACCGTTTGGAAACATTTAGTAAAGCAGCTATAGCTAATCTAGAATTACAATGTTCCGAGCACAAGAGAAATGCAGAAGCACAGTTAAAATATTCAGAGATATGCTTAACTTCACAGAGAGAAACTTTGCAAACTCTTACACAAGATCAGGATGATAGCTTGACATGGTTTGGGGAAGTAAATCATAGTAAGAAAATTACATCAGAAGCGCGCAAAGCATTACATAAACTGAATATACAAATTGGAGAAATTGAATTTGTTCCAGATCAAAAACTGTTAGAACTCATGACTGAGGTCAGCACTCTGGGAATGTGCAAATTGAGCTTCAACAGAGATCCAGCTGTTATATACAAGATTATTGATCAACGCAGTATCCGCATAGTACCTGCACGAGGGAATAAGGATTGTAACATTACAGGTGCATGTCGTGTGTCAGATGGCAACGTGTTGCTAACTGATAGAAGCAATAAGAAACTATTGCGTCTTGATATTGATTCGACTAAAGTGAGAGACGAACTAAGGTTCTCAAGCGAGCCGTGGGCAATCTGCATGATTAACTCCAAAGAAGCTGCTGTTAGTTTTCCAGAGGAACAGAAAAACGTAAAATTTATTAGTATTACAAATAAACTGAAGATAAGGCGGTCTATGAAGCTACGACATACGTGTCGTGCGTTGGCATTTCAAGGAGATGAGCTTATTGTGGCCGATCAAGGTGTGTACGTGTATGTTTACAAACTTAACGGGATACTGGTCAGAAAGATCAGCAAGGATGGTCTAAACGAAACCCGACTCTCCGATTATTATTCCATTGCAGTGAATGAGAACTTGATAGTATTAGCCGATTGGATCGAAGGAATTTTAGCCTTTGACAGAAATGGAAAGTTAATTTGGAAATACGACGGTACGGATTTGAAAAGAGCTGGAGGATTATGCTTTGATGAGAATGGAAATATTCTAGCATGCGGCTCGCAGTCAATTAACGTTGTACATATCGACAGGAATGGCAAGAAAATCGGAGAAATAGCAAACACTGCGCACGGACTGATGTATCCAACAACTCTGTGTTTCGACGAGGAAAGATCCACGATTGTTGTAGCGCAAAGAGAGGCGGATTTCATATTATTTCGTGTGCAATAGATTTCGTTTCTTTAATTGTTGGGTGGGTGGGGGATGGGGGTTAAAGTCGCACCCGGGTAGTATGTGAGATGGTACGGTTGTTGCCAGCTCTGACAGGTGGGTTTTCTCCGGGTACCCCGGTACTTCCCCCCACACGAATGACCACATTTACGCTTTCATCCGCGCCAACGAGAGTGATTAAAATAAGAACATGCTTCGCAATCGTTGTAAAATAAATAAAGTTTTATTTAAAGTCGCACCCACAACATGGGTCATGTTGCTATTATCAAGCCGATATTGTTGGAGGAAAACTCATCAAATATAACCATATTAGGAATATCACAATAATATTTATACTTCTTAAATCATAACAAAATGAGCGAATTCTATATTAAACCGATATTCATCCTCCATAACTTATTGCACATGTTGCATTTTCAAAATTCCTACAAAATTCACTTTGTATTAAAGATAGTTCTTGATCTATCTACGTCAGCCATAGCAACGCCCTTAGGCAAAATATTGATAGCATTAGCAATAATTTCATTTTCACTCTCTAATGATTGGTATTACTACTATATGTTGGCTGCTATATTGTCATTATCTCGAGGTCGTTGCTAATGCGCTCTCAGAAAAAAAAAACCAGGAGACAATTTATTTTTCAGATTTCTTTGCCAGAAAGTGTACAATGTATTTATAGCATTTGCTCAAATCAGTAAAACAGTTAGATGTAAGAACAGTTAGATCTCACTGCAACAGTGTGTCTGGTTATCGCAGTCGTTAGCGGGCTCGCTTCTCACCAATGCAACCCTAGTTCGATCATCGGACCGTGAGGTATGTGAGATAGTACGGTTGTCGCCAGATCGGACAGGTGGGTTTTCTCCTGGTACTCCGGTCCCCCCCCCCACACACACGAATGACCACATATACGCTTCCATACGCCAATGAGAGTGATTAATATAAGTTGTTCGAACTTGCTTCGCAATCGTTGTAAAATAAATAAAGTTTAATCAGTTCAGCAAATCATATTGTTTCTTTATCTGTGGTTTATAGTCGCACAATGCAACCGCTTAGGTCACATGGCTATTCCCCAGCTAGTATTGGTGGTGGACGACAATGGAGCCACCCATCAGAGAAGTATTTCAGGCGCAGACGGGCACTCAGGTAGAGAAGAACCACCGACCGTCCGCACTCAAGCTGGACAGCTTATTAACATAAACAAGTCGACACCCAAATCCTATGTTAACAGTACTGTACAAAATAATATAACACGAAGATTATAATAGAGGTGTTCCAGAGGAGTATGTTAGAGGTGTTCCAGAGGAGCATGTTAGAGCTGTTCCAGAGGAGTATGTTAGAGCTGTTCCAGAGGAGTATGTTAGAGCTGTTCCAGAGGAGTATGTTAGAGGTGTTCCAGAGGAGCATGTTAGAGGTGTTCCAGAGGAGTATGTTAGAGCTGTTCCAGAGGAGTATGTTAGAGCTGTTCCAGAGGAGCATGTCAGAGCTGTTCCAGAGGAGTATGTTAGAGCTGTTCCAGAGGAGCATGTTAGAGGTGTTCCAGAGGAGCATGTTAGAGGTGTTCCAGTGGAGCATATTAGAGGTGTTCCAGAGGAGCATGTTAAAGGTGTTCCGGAGGAGCATGTTAGAGCTGTTCCAGATGAACATGTTAGAGGTGTTCCAGAGGAGCATGTTAGAGGTGTTCCAGTGGAGCATGTTAGAGGTGTTCCAGAGGAGCATGTTAGAGGTGTTCCAGAGGAGCATGTTAGAGGTGTTCCGGAGGAGCATGCTAGAGCTGTTCCAGAGGAGCATGTTAGAGGTGTTCCAGAGGAGCATGTTAGAGGTGTTCCAGTGGAGCATGTTGGAGGTGTTCCGGAGGAGCATGCTAGAGCTGTTCCAGAGGAGCATGTTAGAGGTGTTCCAGAGGAGCATGTTAGAGGTGTTCCAGAGGAGCATGTTAGAGGTGTTCCGGAGGAGCATGGTAGAGGTGTTCCAGAGGAGCATGTTAGAGGTGTTCCAGAGGAGCATGTTAGAGGTGTTCCAGAGGAGCATGTTAGAGCTGTTCCGGGGAGCATGTTAGAGGTGTTCCAGAGGAGCATGTTAGAGGTGTTCCAGAGGAGCATGTTAGAGGTGTTCCGGAGGAGCATGCTAGAGCTGTTCCAGAGGAGCATGGTAGAGGTGTTCCAGAGGAGCATGTTAGAGGTGTTCCAGAGGAGCATGTTAGAGCTGTTCCAGAGGAGCATGTTAGAGCTGTTCCAGAGGAGCATGTGAGAGCTGTTCCAGAGGAGCATGCTAGAGGTGTTCCAGTGGAGCATGTTAGAGGTGTTCAAGATAATAATTATAATAATCTGGCAGTTTGAAAGCAGTCCAATATTAATAATAATGGACTGCACGTACAACGACAAAGACAGTGTATTTAATTCTGGGTAGAAGTAACAAACGTACAATGAATACCTGAAGATTAATATTCCACGGGTATCAGAACACTGCTATGAACTGTTGAAATGTGGATGTAATAATGAAAGGCTGTGGGGGAACTGCAAACGTGGTAAGGCAGAGCTACTGTGCACGGCACTGTTTAAATATGGATGGCTTTGTGATAGCCTGTAAATATATCTGTGACCTTTGCCATAATTATAACCTGAACTAAATTAGTGCGCATTGAAGCCTAGAATCTGCACAACTGCATGCAATTTCTTACTTCAGCGGTTGGTACATACAAAATCTGAAACAATGCATTCTTTGGCGGCAGGTAATGCTTACAGAACATAATAGGATTACAGGCAAGACAATCTAGAAATATACTTCCCGTGGATTTCAACTGTCATATTCAAAATTCCAACTGACTCAATATCATTAAAACTCGATATTTAAGATGGAATAAGCCAACATAAACATAGAAATCTGGTGTGTGTATATACATACATACATACATACATACATACATACATACATACATACATACATACATACATACATAATAGATGAGCTTCCACGTATTGCTGAATACTGTAATTAGCATGTAGTGTTTCTTTAATTAATATGTTTTCTATGTCATTGTATATATGTTGAGGGCCTTATTTGTATTAGCCCTGTGTTATGTAAGCTCCCTCGTAAAATAAAGTTTTATATTATTATTATTTTATTATTTAGTTGCATATACAGTCTTCACCCGCTATGTCAAAGTCGGTTATGTCGAATTCTCCGGTTATCTCGAAGTCTGATCAAAGTTCCGTTTCAGACACTATCATTTTACATATAGTTAACTGGCTCTGTTTATATCGAATTTCATTAAGTCAAACTTCGGTTATGTCGAAGTATATTGTTCGGTCCGACGGAATTCGACATAACGGATGTAGACTGTAGTTAAAAGAAAATGTTATTGCTGCAACTCAATATTGTCTATCTGATAATAGGTTCATCATTGTAGCTTTAGATTCACTTTTCATTCCTTTTGAAATAATATAGGGCATTAACATTTAAAATAATAAAATTCGTTACTTTCGGCGGCAAGTTGGACCGCCATCTTGAATTGTGTCAGCCATCTTGATTCTTAGAAGTGGTTCTCGATCTTAAGGTATCTTATTGACTGGTAGGATTATTCTACAATTAAAAAGCAAATAATTGTGTTCGTGCATTCACTACAGTGGACAAACCTTTCCATATGTTCAGTTCAGTGAAATTTGTTTCCCGTATTTCAACTGCTTTTCCCCTGCATTATTTTCGAATTTAATGGATGTCGTAAAACCCATTCAGACTGTTATTAAAATATAATGAATGAATGTTTTCAATTTAAACTGTATTGCAATCAACAGCAAATTCCAGAATCCTTAATGAATACTGGTTTTATTGCACATCCTGGTATGAACTAATATTTCATTCACGGCTGTCGCCACTCGAGAATAATTCATGTTCATGACTTTTGATGAAACTAAAAGGCATATTGCTAGAATAATATTAAATAGCATGTATGTACACGTAAAAGTAAAGTAAAGTGTTTATTTATTTTAGTGAGTGTCACGCTTATTTAAAGGGCAAGCCATTTCTGACATATGAGTGTCTCTTCTTATTAACATTAGTACTTCCCGAAGCATATGCTTGTATGCCAGACACCAGGCTAGTAGGCAATCGGTAACCATTATTTAACTAGCTGGCGGCTCACCAACGGGCCATATCAGAACAAAGCCCTGACGAGGTTCGAACATTCAACCTCCCGCTCCGTAGGCGAACGCCTTAACCATTAGGCCACGTAGACGGTATGTGTGAGGAATCACTACTTAATCAATGTCCTCGTATACATCTTATAGATCCCTGTCTATAAACATTTTGGAGAATTTCGGATTACAACTTGGTAATTGTGAAATACAACAAAGCAAATAACCAACACAATGCATGCATAGCTGTTATTTGGCTGTACCATGATATAACCGTACTAATGCATATATGTTATCCGTCTGTATCACGGTGCAACCGTACTAATGCATAGCTATTATCAGACTGTAACATTGTACCACCGTACTAATGCATAGCTGGCATCCATATGCACCACGGTACCACCGTACTAATGCATAGCTGGCATCCGTATGCACCACGGTACCACCGTACTAATGCATAGCTGGCATCCGTATGCACCACGGTACCACCGTACTAATGCACAGCTGTTATCCGTATGCACCACGGTACCACCGTACTAATGCATAGCTGTTATCCGTATGCACCACGGTACCACCGTACTAATGCACAGCTGTTATCCGTATGCACCATGGTACCACCGTACTAATGCATAGCTGTTATCCGTATGCACCATGGTACCACCGTACTAATGCATAGCTGTTATCCGTATGCACCATGGTACCACCGTACTAATGCATAGCTGTTATCCGTATGCACCACGGTACCACCGTACTAATGCACAGCTGTTATCCGTATGCACCATGGTACCACCGTACTAATGCATAGCTGTTATCCGTATGCACCATGGTACCACCGTACTAATGCATAGCTGTTATCCGTATGCACCACGGTACCACCGTACTAATGCACAGCTGTTATCCGTATGCACCACGGTACCACCGTACTAATGCACAGCTGTTATCCGTATGCACCATGGTACCACCGTACTAATGCATAGCTGTTATCCGTATGCACCATGGTACCACCGTACTAATGCATAGCTGTTATCCGTATGCACCACGGTACCACCGTACTAATGCACAGCTGTTATCCGTATGCACCACGGTACCACCGTACTAATGCACAGCTGTTATCCGTATGCACCACGGTACCACCGTACTAATGCATAGCTGTTATCCGTATGCACCACGGTACCACCGTACTAATGCATAGCTGTTATCCGTATGCACCATGGTACCACCGTACTAATGCATAGCTGTTATCCGTATGCACCACGGTACCACCGTACTAATGCACAGCTGTTATCCGTATGCACCACGGTACCAACGTACTAATGCACAGCTGTTATCCGTATGCACCATGGTACCACCGTACTAATGCATAGCTGTTATCCGTATGCACCACGGTACCACCGTACTAATGCACAGCTGTTATCCGTATGCACCACGGTACCACCGTACTAATGCACAGCTGTTATCCGTATGCACCATGGTACCACCGTACTAATGCATAGCTGTTATCCGTATGCACCACGGTACCACCGTACTAATGCACAGCTGTTATCCGTATGCACCACGGTACCACCGTACTAATGCACAGCTGTTATCCGTATGCACCATGGTACCACCGTACTAATGCATAGCTGTTATCCGTATGCACCACGGTACCACCGTACTAATGCATAGCTGGCATCCGTATGCACCACGGTACCACCGTACTAATGCATAGCTGTTATCCGTATGCACCACGGTACCACCGTACTAATGCACAGCTGTTATCCGTATGCACCATGGTACCACCGTACTAATGCATAGCTGTTATCCGTATGCACCACGGTACCACCGTACTAATGCACAGCTGTTATCCGTATGCACCATAGTACCACCGTACTAATGCATAGCTGTTATCCGTATGCACCATGGTACCACCGTACTAATGCATAGCTGTTATCCGTATGCACCACGGTACCACCGTACTAATGCACAGCTGTTATCCGTATGCACCACGGTACCACCGTACTAATGCACAGCTGTTATCCGTATGCACCACGGTACCACCGTACTAATGCACAGCTGTTATCCGTATGCACCACGGTACCACCGTACTAATGCATAGCTGTTATCCGTATGCACCATGGTACCACCGTACTAATGCATAGCTGTTATCCGTATGCACCACGGTACCACCGTACTAATGCACAGCTGTTATCCGTATGCACCACGGTACCACCGTACTAATGCACAGCTGTTATCCGTATGCACCACGGTACCACCGTACTAATGCACAGCTGTTATCCGTATGCACCATGGTACCACCGTACTAATGCATAGCTGTTATCCGTATGCACCACGGTACCACCGTACTAATGCACAGCTGTTATCCGTATGCACCATGGTACCACCGTACTAATGCATAGCTGTTATCCGTATGCACCATGGTACCACCGTACTAATGCATAGCTGTAATCCGTATGCACCACGGTACCACCGTACTAATGCACAGCTGTTATCCGTATGCACCACGGTACCACCGTACTAATGCACAGCTGTTATCCGTATGCACCATGGTACCACCGTACTAATGCATAGCTGTTATCCGTATGCACCATGGTACCACCGTACTAATGCATAGCTGTTATCCGTATGCACCACGGTACCACCGTACTAATGCATAGCTGTTATCCGTATGCACCACGGTACCACAGTACTAATGCACAGCTGTTATCCGTATGCACCACGGTACCACCGTACTAATGCATAGCTGTTATCCGTATGCACCATGGTACCACCGTACTAATGCATAGCTGTTATCCGTATGCACCACGGTATCACCGTACTAATGCACAGCTGTTATCCGTATGCACCATGGTACCACCGTACTAATGCACAGCTGTTATCCGTATGCACCATGGTACCACCGTACTAATGCATAGCTGGCATCCGTATGCACCACGGTACCACCTACTAATGCACAGCTGTTATCCGTATGCACCATGGTACCACCGTACTAATGCATAGCTCTTATCCGTCTGTATCACGGTATCACCGTACTAATGCATAGCTGTTATCCGTCTGTATCACGGTATCACCGTACTAATGCACAGCTGTTATCCGTATGCACAATGATGGTCCTACCGTACTAATACATGACTTTAGTCCGTATGTACCAGCAGAGAGGCCCGTATTCCGCGCCCAGCCGCCAGAGCCGTTACTAGTAGGATATGTTTCATTAACCATTGCTTGTAATAATTGACTATATAGCGGTATTAAGAATAGATAGTTGTTCACAAATTTGTTAAACTCATCAAAGGTCGTATACGGCGCATGCTTATGGCTGAATGACCTCGTTTATGTATAGGATATAAGCCGAAATCGATCCAATATGTATAATATTGGACTGTGTGAAGGGCGCAGCGCCGAAGATAGTACCAATAGTTTGCATATTGGATCAGTTTTGAGGCTTATATCTTACTTAAAACACACACTTATATAACAAGATCCTACTAATTAAAAGTGTTAATTTCGTACATGTACGCGTATTATTTAATATACTCTGGCCTTTTGTCAGCAGTCCAATATTAATAATAATGGACTGCAAGTACAAAGGTATGACGTCACGACAGTGTTTTATGCCTGATATTGGATAGAATCCTACGCACTGTAATAGGGTATTATATTCTATTGAAGTCTGTAAGAGCCGATATTCCGATGTTATTGCCATTTCAATGACTACAATGTGTCGATTATTTGCAATTTCTATTAAATATTTCCAGACAATAATAATTTCTTGATTATAGTACCTGCGTATAATTCTCCGTTTTTGCTGCCAGTGGATTAATTGTTAATTACACGACGACATTGCTGTCATATATAATATGGTTTTATAAGTATCATATACATACCGTATTTAAACATGATAATGCACTATGTGGTGATTGTGAACAGAACTGTAATGCATAGTTAGTACAGGTAGGGTGGTGCATTGGTGATATCGTATTACACTATCCAGATCGTATAGTCACCTACAGTACATCTATTTAGATAGTATAGTATCATGTGTGTTTTACGTTTATTTATCGTCGCTACCGGTTGCTCATATGAGCGACGCCTCCTGAAGAGATTAGTCATTTTAGATTTTTGGAGGATAGTGCAATGATACAGACATAGATCCATTCCAGAGTCTCCTCTGGTTCTTTTACGTGCACGGCGTACACCATCCACACGAGTCCTCAGTTTAACATCCTATCTGAAAGACTGTTAATTTTATTAGGGTCAGACGGGGGATCGAACCTGCTATCCCTTGATCTTATAGTCTTGTGTGTGTGTTTTACGTTTATTTATCGTCGCTACCGGTTGCCCATATGAGCGACGCCTCCTGAAGAGATTAGTAATTTTAGATTTTGGAGGATAGTGCAATGATACAGACAGAATACCCATTACAGAATCTTCTTTTACGTGCACGGTGTAAAGCACCGAAACGAGACGACCTCGGTTTAACGTCCCATCTGAAAGACTGTTAATTTTATTAGGGTCAGACGGGGGCTCGAACATGCGATCACTGGATTACAAGTCCAGCGTTTTACCACTGGGCTACAGGTCCGTCTGTGATCTTATTGTCACCTACAGTACATGTATTTTATAGTGAGTTGCTCTAAGCATTCGGCCTCTACACACTTTAACCACGCCCATTATATTTCATACCCCGATGAAAACCACGATTCATTCCTTAAAGCGACATTACATTGCAAACAGTAAATACAATGCATTGTTCATGTATTAATGCATAACCACTACACATTCTTCTGAATACGAACACTAAAATTGAATCAATAAACAGTGTTTTGTGGTATACAAACTTTCAACAGTGATAGTAGGATTGCATATAACGGTCATCCGCGCTCCTGAATTGATGTGTGTTTGTCACTGGAGTCAATACTAAACACGCGATACTTTCGATTAGAGATAATTTAACTAAGATTAGTCTACAAATACATAGGCACACATGTGAGATATCACGGTCTTTGCTCTACTCAAATAAGAAACACAAACACCATATGCATGACCAGACGGGAGTGTTTATTAGAAGCGTGAACTATTTGCAGCCGCACAATATACAACTGGATGCAAAATGCACCGAAATGAAACATTTTGGTCACACTAAAATAATAGCATACGTCTCTTGCCCGGTATACAAGTTAATAAGTGCAACTTATTTTACAGAATACCAATCTAAGCACGCACATGCCAACCGACTCGCCCAGGAAAAACACAGAGATCATACATTTCTTTTTTAAATGTATTTGCTCTGAGAAACCTGTGTCCATTTGTCATTTTGGTGTCAGATCACCCAATGTCGGACCTCATTTTATCTGCGTAGACGTATGCTATCATTGTGAATATGTATATAAAATAATTTGAGAATATAAAGTAAACAAGACGTGTACTGTGCGAAGTCGTCTGGTAGAATGACCAGTTACAACACATATCCCTTACACGTACGTGTATATTTACGCATCGCTGCACCTGATCAATATTCATAATCACCCTTTGCAATGCGTTCCGCGGATATACAACAATTTCACGCTATTTCTAATCGAACCTCGTGAAATAATTAGTAAATATGTACCATACCTCGTGTTATTCGGGATAAACGCATTGTATTGCGCATGAAAGTCGACCCTATTTACATTATTGTGTTATGTCAACAAACCGCGTATACGACGTTTGTTTATTTGTTGAAATACTCAGTTTTTGAGGCATATATTTGGGAACAAATTATACCATATAATAGCAAATTACCTACTGCACACATTTGCGTTTTCGCAGATGTAATGTCGCTTTAAATAAACATGCAGTGTTCTTCTTTTAATACTACATGTGTATTCCCCTTGTCTCTCGTTACTAATTCAATGATAACATCAATGTAATCACACACGTTTAGTTCTCACTGCCGTGCACGTGTGGTATCTAGATACTGCATGTTAAAATGTTGTAAACGCAAGCGTTTTCCGGGTCAATCTTTCAGTGACGTGAATTGTGACGTCTATTATGACGTCACATTTGATAGTCTAAACTACGTTCTAGTACCATTTAGTTGCATCGTCTTCTATCATAAAACAATTTCCAGTCGTTGTTTTCTTAAGTGAATGATCGAATACTATTATATTAATGAACACAGAAAGCTGTAGTGGTTAATGCTACTCGTGATATATTACCGGGTCTGTGTGCCGTGGAATATTTATTCCAGTTTACGAATACTCCGCATGCCGTTTCTGGCTGCCGTCGAATAGTTATTCCAATCTACATGTACTCCGCATACCGGGCTCTGTGCCGTGGAATAGTTATTCCAGTTTACTTGTACTCCGCATGCCGTTTCTGGCTGCCGTCGAATAGTTATTCCAATCTACATGTACTCCGCATACCGGGCTCTGTGCCGTGGAATAGTTATTCCAGTCTACAAGGTTGTATATACGTAACTCGAATGTAGTCCCAATAACTAATATAGTAAATGTTTCATTTTGGTAAAAATGCATTTTCATGACAGGCAGTGTATAGTTTTTGTGTTTTTTGAGAAATTATGTGACTTGAGAAGACTTCAGACTAGTTGATGTGTAGAAAAGATGTGGTATAAGAACTCAGGCCATTGCAAGGTGAAGTTTGGTATACAGTATTATTTGGCGGAGGAATATAGTGTGTAAACACAGTGACGTTATTCACAGGTGAGCACTGGCTATTTCAAACTTAAAATGTGAAATATTCTTGGTGTGTTTCAGGCTGATTTGAATACTTCTTCACAGTGGATGTGGTATCAGAAGAAATGAAAGATTGGATATATAAATGAACAGACCATATGTTTTTACTTTTTACTATGTATTACATAGGCAATTTATTTGTTGTTTTACAACCTACAAGTAATCCTTCTATCGGGTCTCTGTGCATTGGAATAGTAAATAATTATTAATCGAATACCTCTTTTTTTAATAATAGCGTCTCTGATGTAATGCAAAACGGAAAACTTGGAACATATCTTTCTAAAAAAATAGTTTTTTTTATCCCCATCCAATCCCACCCCACCCCACCCCACCCCACCCCACCCCACCCCACCCCACCCCACCCCACCCCACCCCATTCCACCCCATAACAATGTGTTATGGCAAACCTTGGTAGGACTGTTTATTGTGTGGAACTGTCCGGTTTGATGGAACAGAGAGAAAGTTCCTTGTCAGGAAAGACAATATCAGGAGAAGAATGAGCGTGTATGTATAGTACGACTCGGTCGTTGAGTCGTAATCACGCAGAATGATATGCTTATGTCCTCGTAGACAGAGACAAATTGTGTAAATACCACTACACAAGCAGCAGTAAGTTCATACATATGTCAACGATCAACTCTAAAGACAATGGCCTATTACTATTGTTGATCTGAACTGTTGGCCCAATCCATCCGTTTTTTGGGGGTTTGAAGTCGCGCCAACAGTTTAGGTCATTTGCCAAGGACGTGCACCCGTGTAGAATCACCAACCTTCCATAGGTCAACTGGATAACTGGGTATTATAGTTCTGTCATTTCTAAGCAATATGCTCATTTGGTATACATGTATTAGCTCCACAACGTCCTAAATAGTACTGTGTATTTTGAACTGCAATGAGAGAAACTATATAAGCTCTGCTTCCGTTTTGATCCTTTCCTATTCTTTGATTTTGTGTGCATGTATTGTTTTGTGCATGTATATAGTGGAATAAATATGTTTAAACCAACTGGATAACTTCCTCACTTGAATAATTCGACCTGATAACCCATTTACTGTAATTACAAATGTACACATGTTTTATTGTTTGTTTTCTTGCTTAAAGTCGCAATAACAGCTTACGTCATATGTCGAATCTCAAGCTAGTATTGGTGGAACTTGGTCCCCGGTGCACCCGTAGTGTATGTCAGTCACAATCGGGCACCCGGATAGATCAACCGACCTATCCAAAGCCAGATCGATTGCTTCCTACCTTGAAAGAAGTGTGTATAGTGTACATGTATACATATATACATGTATATATAGCAATAAAAAGTACAATACATTAGAAAACATAACTATAGAATAAACACAAATTAACACAATGCCGTCAACCTGCATTCCGCTAATACAAGGTTGCAAATACGTAAATAGGCGGAAGTGCATCCGAAGTCCGAATGTAGTCTCAATAACTAATATAGTTCATTTTTCTTTTGGTAAAAAATGCATTTTCATAACATACAGTGTATGGAGTTTGTGTTGTTTGAGAAATTATGTCACTTGAGAAGACTTCAGACCAGTTGATGTGTAGAAAAGATGTGGTATAAGAAGTCAGGCCATTGCAAACTGAAGGTTGTGTATACAGTAAATACAGTGACGTTATTCACAGGTGAGCTCTGTCAATGCTGAACATTACATTTGTGATATTCTTACTGTTTCTCAGCTTGATTTGAATACCTCTTCACAGTGGATATTGTATCAGAAGAAATGAAATATTAGAAATACAAATGAACAGACTGCATGTTTTTACGTTTAACTATGAATGTAATAGGCAATTTATTTGTTGTTTTACAACCTACAATAAACTCGTCTGCGGAACTGATTTCGTATATTGTATATTCAATTTCTCTCTCTCTCTCTCTCTCTCTCGGTTTTGATCGTCTCGTCTCTGCATAACTACCTCTCGATGTCTATTTAAGCAACACGTAAACCATTCTTGAGACAAGCAGGCGTTGCGGAACTGTAAACTTAGCTACTTTAGGATTGCTATTATCTCTGTCTGTAGACTTCTGAAGAGCTACTGACTTCTGTTAGGCACTTTAGTTATTTTACAACGACTGCGAAGCAAGTTTTGAACAACTGATATTAATCACTCTCGTTGGCGTAAATGATATTAATCACTCTCGTTGGCGTAAATGATATTAATCACTCTCGATGGCGTAAATATGGTCATTCGTGTGGGAGGAAACCGGAGCACCCGCAGAGAACCCACCTGTCCGATCTTGCGACCATCGTACCATCTCACATAGTCCTGACGATAGTTGGAAGTTATAAAGCGTTATGATTGGTTGAGCTCTGTGCAAATCTCGGACACATCTAATCAAATCACGTGAGCTTGTAAATGAATCGTTTGGTAGAGTGAAATTAAAACATATTTTCATCGAAGAATTGAAGTGCATGTTTTGCGTTCATTTAGTGTCGCTATCGGTTGTCCACGTGAGCGACGCCTACTGAAGAGATTGGTCACTTTGAGTTTAGAGGATATTGCAGGAATACAGACAGAGACCCATTTCAGAGCTTCCTCTGGTTCTTTTACTTGCTTATTGTAAAGCACCAACAAACAGCTCCATCAGAAAGATTATATGAGCCAGTCCAGTATGGTATAGCGGGGGAACGAACCTGAGACCAACTAGTTACAAATCCAGCATGATAATCACTGGAACACTGTCGCGAAATTTGACAGCTTTCGCCGAATATCTCTGATAGTAGTAACAACCAGGAGCGCGATATTACTGTGTAAATGTTAACAAAGTTTAACATTAGTTTATACAAATTTATTTTAGCTCTATTGCGAAACAAGTTATTTCAACTTATATAAATCACTCTCGAGACCTCATTCCTGATGGAATCCATCACCACGAGAAGAGGCAACGTGGAATTTAAATTCCTTGCCTAAGGGCACAATCGTAACGGCTCCAGTGGGGCTCGAACTCCGGACCTTTCGCACATGAAGCGAATGCGCATTCACTGCGCTATCACGACTTCAAAGTTTAACATTGGTTCTAATTGGGAATGTTTTGATACCATATTAGTATTCAATTTGTTATCTTCACATTTCAAGCAATATTTTGAAGATCAGATCAAAATTAAACGCTAAAAAAAACAACAAAGAAAACAACACGTATTTGTATATTAGCTAGCTTCTTTTACGAATATTATTTACTATTGTGGTACATTATTAGAGAATGAATTAGAGCCAGTACATATCTAATTGACATGACGAGAGCTGTCAATCAACCCAGCCAGCGATAATCCAATAAGCCAATCAGCGATCGATAAAGCGGCACACCTTCAGTAACCGTTAGCGTTATCAAACAGCTGCCATTTTCCATCACGTGACAAGTGGGGCGGAGCTATAGTCTTATCGCCGTCATGTTAATTGGTAAACAGAACGAAGGAAAATAGGTTGATGTAAACAACAACAACAACAACAACAATACCTTTATTGCATTAAACATTCATACAATGTCTATAGCAAGTACATGTATACATGTAGGTAACGACATGGATTTACAAAATAGCAAGATGTTAATATACTCTCTGTTGATACTAATTTTAGTTTCTATATACATTTGCGAAATATATGTATTTTGCTAAATTTCTACCAATAGTATTTGATTTTTCTGACATCAAATTAATGACTTTATTAATAGTTGGCCATTTATAATAACAGCGTCTTAAATATTTCTGTCTAAGATCTCTAAATTTCGGACATATAAGAAGGACATGATAATTATTATTCACTTTCTATAATGCCTGTATTGCAATATATACATACATAAACATCCAAACATTTAGTTACTGCCAAAATGGATATGATACATGTACAGTGTAGCAGGTTCAGTGACCGAGCCTATCCATACTAGTGTTGCTTCTACTACACATGTGACACTCTCTGTGTGCTGTTACGTTTATTGATCGTCGCTACCGGTTGCCCATATGAGCGACGCCTCCTGAAGAGATTAGTCATTTTAGATTTTTGGAGGATAGTGCAATGAAACAGACAGAGACCCATTCCAGAGTCTCCTCTGGTTCTTTTACGTGCACGGTGTAAAGCACCGACACGAGACCTCGGTTTAACGTCCCATCTGAAAGACTGTTTTAATTTTATTAGGGTCAGACGGGGGATCGAACCTGCGATCGCTGGATTACCAGTCCAGCGTGTTACCACTGGACTACAGATCCGTCTGTCCAATTAATGATCGGTATTAAAATATATTTATATGACTGAAAAGGTACAATATCAACACCTGCTCCCAGGCTACAGTTGTACTTGCGGTCTGGTTTGTTTATTAACACAAACACATGTACATGTATAACGTTTTCCTATATCGGAATCCCACAGACGTCGACTGGTACAAGGCAATAGATATGATATTTTAATCAATCAAAGCAAATCTTCCCTGAAAGCTTAGGTTATTACTTTTCAAGATGTACTTTACAAAACTAGTTATAAGAGAAGAAGCAATCAAGCTGTTAGTGAGGCCGGAAGCATGCCTTATCTACTTCAAATGTAATGAGAGGTTATATTGTCCTTTTGTTAATAAAAGTTTAAACAACATCATATGTCGTCTTCATATTTTATTACAACTGAAAAGCATATGCTAATTAGGCTAATCCCAATCTGATTGGAATTGGTATTTGATCTTTTAAAACATTTTTTAGTTTGCGCAGTAGTGCTTATTTTGCTTTCAGTATTTTTCATTCCATTACATCTTAATAAGATTTTAAATTTCAATTAGCGACTGCTTTTCAGCTTTTTATCTCACACATGTAGTTAGCACATGTACATGTATATACTATAGTAGTGCAATATGTTATAGATGAATGATGTATATATGCATAGTCTCTTGTAACTCTGAATTGAGTGGCAATGTACTTTTTAATATGTAAACTATATTCTATGTTTGTTATATGCTGTACATTGATGAGACTGAAATAAAGAATACAATATAATATCATAAGATATGAATTAGGTATAATAATAATTAATAATAATAATAAAGACTTTATTTTACTCATTTAACAAATGTTAATCTATCACGAGACCCTCGACGTATATCAAATCAAATCAAATCAAATGATAGGACTATTAGTGAAAACTGCATATTGGAATTATATAGTAATGTTAAAGCTGACCATTTTTTTATATACATATTTATATTACTATATAATTATATAATATGTTATGGGATATGATGATATATGAAATTGTCTAGCAGAGTAGAAAGGGGGACATGAGACAATTAATGACAATAAATATATCTAACAATGTACATATATGACCTATTGAAAATAAGTATGAAATCAGCTTAACCCTTTCCTTCATGGAGATTTAGGTTAATATACTCTTATATCTCCATGCAACCGACAGCCATTTAGCTATCATGCAGTGCATAAGTAGTCGCCATATCTATCCCGCCTCCATAGATATTACTGGGACTACATGGGACTATGGCCTTTATTATGAACATTGGTTTGGCTACTACATTGTCAATGTATGTCGTATTGGTAATGGTGTCAAGAGGTGCTTCTATGAGGGAACTGGTTAATGCATGTCGTGTTGGTAATGGTGCCAAGAGGTGCTTCTATGAGGGAAATGGTTAATGTATATCGTATTGGTAATGGCGTCAATAGGTTCTTCTATGAGGGAACTGGTTAATGTATGTCGTATTGGTAATGGCGTCAAGAGGTGCTTCTATGAGGGACATGGTTAATGCATGTCGTGTTGGTAATGGTGCCAAGAGGTGCTTCTATGAGGGAAATGGTTAATGTATATCGTATTGGTAATGGCGTCAAGAGGTTCTTCTATGAGGGAAATGGTTAATGTATATCGTATTGGTAATGGCGTCAATAGGTTCTTCTATGAGGGAAAAGGTTAATGTATGTCGTATTGGTAATGTCGTCAAGAGGTTCTTCTATGAGGGAACTGGTTAATGTATGTCGTATTGGTAATGGCGTCAAGAGGTGCTTCTATGAGGGACATGGTTAATGCATGTCGTGTTGGTAATGGCGTCAAGAGGTGCTTCTATGAGGGAACTGGTTAATGCATGTCGTGTTGGTAATGGCGTCAAGAGGTGCTTCTATGAGGGAAATGGTTAATGTATATCGTATTGGTAATGGTGCCAAGAGGTGCTTCTATGAGGGAAATGGTTAATGTATGTCGTATTGGTAATGGCGTCGAGAGGTGCTTCTATGAGGGAAAAGGTTAATGTATGTCGTATTGGTAATGGCGTCAAGAGTTGCTTCTATGAGGGAAATGGTTAATGTATATCGTATTGGTAATGGCGTCAAGAGGTTCTTCTATGAGGGAAAGGGTTAATGTATATCGTATTGGTAATGGCGTCAAGAGGTTCTTCTATGTGTGAAATGGTTAATGTATATCGTATTGGTAATGTTGTCAAGATGTGCTTCTATGAGGGATGGGTTAAACAAAACCATTCACAGAATCTAGTAATTATTGCAATGGTAATGCTCAAATGTGCTAACGACTAAGTGTACAATATCATCTGAAGTAATACTAGTAGAATTAAATGAATTACGTTATCCAAGGCGATCTGAATTAATATTGCTCCCAGATAATAGAGAGTTGAAGCAGAACTTCCGCAATTCTGAGATATACTCAATATATCTGTTTACAAACATCGAATGACCGAATTAACAATTTATTCTACAGACAGATATGTAGTCCAGTGGTTAACACGCTGGACTCATAATCCAGGGATCGCAGGTTCGATCTCCCACCTGCCTCTAATAAAATTAACAGTCTTTCAAATGGGACATTAAACCGAGGTCTCGCGTCGGTGCTTTACGTAAAAGAACCAGAGGAGACTCGGGAATGTGTCTATGTCTGTATCATCGCACTATCCTCCAAAAATCTAAAATTAATAAGCTGTTCAGGAGGCTTTGCTCACGTGGGCATCCGGTAGCGACAATACATAAACGTAAAACACACAACACAAGTTATTGCATGTAGTTGGAGATACAAATGAGAATCAACTAAAGCCATTAAATAATACATATTGTGATGTATTCTCAATAATTGAAAATGTAGTATCAGTTACGACCATTGTAACACAGTATTCTAGCAGTAGACTCTGGAATGGGTCTCTGTCTGTATCATTGCACAATCCTCCACAATCTAAAATGACTAATATCTTCAGGAGGCGTCGCTCATATGAGTAACCGGTAGCGACGATAAATAAACGTAAAACACACACGAACGCATACTACTATTGTATATAGGAAGGTCTAGATATATTGAAAGAAGCCAACGGTTATGTATTAAAGCGACATTACATCGCAAAAACTAACAAAATGTAGTATCAGTTACGACCAGTGTAACACAGTATTCTAGCAAATTATTGCTATCTGTAATCACATTAAATCGTACGACTCTTTTTGAAACTGATAGTCAAATTAGTCCTAAATCACATTAACCCATTCAACACCAAGTAGCTGACATGGACTGGTCCATGATATTTTTAGACCAATAAATTAATAACAAAATTACATTTGGATCAGTTCATTTATCAAAATGGGTAAAAAAAATTCTAAAAATAGTTATATTACTTGAAAAAAGTGCAGATCCTGATGAGACGGCTCGTCACGAGCCGGCTCATCTGGATCTACACTTTTTTGTAAGCCTGTTTAGAGGTCTGTGGTGTTGAAAGGGTTAAGATAGATCATAAATTTAGCGCTTCTTTTCAACCCTGGTATGTAACTATAAACATGCAGATTTTAATAAGCTTAATGACGTTGTAAATACAATGGTCTGGTCCTTCTTTAGCCTGGGTTTCAGTCTGTCGATTTTTAACTTCGGGCAAAATGGACATGATCAGAAACTCAATACGGCCCAATTAATAATTCGATTTGGTATAATTATTACCAATTAGAATTGAAACTGGACGTTATGTAGGAGAAAATGTCGAGCAACGGTTGTGTACATTTTGTGTAAAAAACGTTGTAGAAAGTGAGATGCATTTTATATTATACTGTGACTTATACAGAGAAATAAGACAAGAAATGTATGGTGATATTATTTTGAATATTGATTACTTGAACATGTCAGAAACTGATAAACTTTGCCTACGTATGAACACTTACCCCAGAAAATCAGCAAAATGTATAATGAAATCTTACATGCTAAGAGGAAGTATTATGTATTCAAAAATGTTTTTGTACTATAATGTCTTATATGTCCATATATGTATTGTGAATTTAGATCATTTGTCATAGCTAACGGTATATTGTATACCGTTAACGGTGGTTAATAATTATTATTTAAAGTTTAAGGTGACTTATAGGTCCACTGGGCCGGGTGCTATAGTAACATTATATATTTATTGTAATATTATATGTATGAACGCACATGTCACTATAATAAAAAATGTCTTATCTTATCTTAATAGTCTCGGTGTTAAACTATATGTATTTGACTGATCAGGCAAATATATGGACGCCTGTTCCCAGGCTAGTCCCTCTTGTACAATGATACAATTGACATGTAAAAAGTTTATACTATAAGATACTTTTATCATGGGGGATAATAAAGAATCTATCTATCAATCATATCTATCCTATCTATCACCTGTCTGTCTGTCTGTCTGTCTGTCTGTCTGTCTGTCTGTCTGTCTGTCTGTCTGTCTGTCTGTCTGTCTGTCTGTCTGTCTGTCTGTCTGTCTGTCTGTCTGTCTGTCTGTCTGTCTGTCTGTCTGTCTGTCTGTCTGTCTGTCTGTCTGTCTGTCTGTCTGTCTGTCTGTCTGTCTGTCTGTCTGTCTGTCTGTCTGTCTGTCTGTCTGTCTGTCTGTTCTGTCTGTCTGTCTGTCTGTCTGTCTGTCTGTCTGTCTGTCTGTCTGTCTGTCTGTCTGTCTGTCTGTCTGTCTGTCTGTCTGTCTGTCTGTCTGTCTGTCTGTCTGTCTGTCTGTCTGTCTGTCTGTCTGTCTGTCTGTCTGTCTGTCTGTCTGTCTGTCTGTCTGTCTGTCTGTCTGTCTGTCTGTCTGTCTGTCTGTCTGTCTGTCTGTCTGTCTGTCTGTCTGTCTGTCTGTCTGTCTGTCTGTCTGTCTGTCTGTCTGTCTGTCTGTCTGTCTGTCTGTCTGTCTGTCTGTCTGTCTGTCTGTCTGTCTGTCTGTCTGTCTGTCTGTCTGTCTGTCTGTCTGTCTGTCTGTCTGTCTGTCTGTCTGTCTGTCTGTCTGTCTGTCTGTCTGTCTGTCTGTCTGTCTGTCTGTCTGTCTGTCTGTCTGTCTGTCTGTCTGTCTGTCTGTCTGTCTGTCTGTCGATTTATCCTAGTCATTCATTCACACATATTAATTAGTAGTAAGACCAGTTGACCATAATTAAGTAGTATTTAAGTTTCCTAAACGTGATCGACTCAAACAAAGAGCTGTTCTCTCTAATACGAATTAAATTGGTTTAATTATAAAATTAATATGTTAGAACTAAGATGAACTATGGTATTGGTAATTGGTTTAAATTGTGTAAGCGGATTCTTGGACTCCGTAAGCAGACACCCACAGATGCTATATTAGGTGAGCTTAGCAGATATCCCATTTATAATATTGCAAAGGAAAGATCATTAACATTTTGGATTAAGTTTAATATGAATAATCATACTTATCTTAGCAACAATGTGTATTTAAAGCAATACAGGGTTATGCCTGTACGTGGTAAGTGCTGGTATAATAGAATATTATCTATCATTGAGCATCTTGGATTTACTAACATTAGATACAATCATTATTATAATAATAACAACACGAATTAATTACCTATTTTTAAATGTTGTATCCTAAACCAATTTAATGACTACGTGATATCAATGTTTAAGCTATGTTGCAATAGCAAATTCAAATTGTCATTGAAATGTGAAACATACATAAATAATTTTGCAAATGACCCATTAATGAGAGAACTAACATGATTATCTGGAAATTGAAACTGGTCGATACGCAGGTATCGAGAGAAAACAACGCATTTGTAAACTTTGTAATTTGAACTCAGTTGAGGATGATTGCCATTTCTTATTGTAATGTCCTCTATATATTCACTTGAGAAGACAGTTGTCATCAAATTCTGCATGACCTACTTTTGGAAAATATATGTATATAATGGCAATACCAAATAAAAAATAAAGTACTTAAACTTGCCAAATATATTAAAGAAGCAACTGCAAAATGTGAACATTTCCTTACCATTATAACTGTTCGGTGACTTAAACACTTTTGTCTAATTGTAACATTTCGGTTATGTTTTGCCTGTATTAATTGCAAGTTAACTGCATGCATATGTTTGTATGTATTTCTTTGCCATATTCAAACTACTATTTTGAATGGCCAATAGCATGTACAATGTACATGGTATGTTGCTGATTAGCAGTAATACACTTTGAAAAGTTCTTGGTAAGGTCCTTAAATCATGCTTTTTGACGCCGAAGAACTATCCATAACACAAAATGAGGGTATTATTACTTGCATTCCAAAGGGAGATAAAGATAAATTGTTAATAAGGAATTAGAGGCCAATCTCTCTCTTGAATATCTCGTACAAAATAGCTTCGGATACAGTAGCAATGTGTCTTAGATCAGTCTTGAACACAATTATAAGCGAAGATCAAACGGCCTTTCTACGAGGTCGATATATATAGGAGAAAATATCAGATTAATTTATGACAGTGCATTATACAGGGAAAAACAATATAGTAATTACATATACCAGGCATGTTATTGATTATGCTACAGCGTTCGACTCTATATATTGGTCATTCAGAGTATAATATGTTAGAATTCTTTAATTGTGATCAAAGTTTCATAAAATGGATCAATATATTTTATACACGTCTACATTTATATCATTATTAACTTATTATAAACGGAAGCCTAGCTGATTGGCTTAGTATCCATCTCGGCTGCAGTCAAGGAGATACGTTGCCACTCTATCGTTTTATATTGTGTGCAGAAGTGCTAGCCGTATTGATTACACAAAACAGAAATATACAACGGATAAAAATGAATACAGTAGAATATTTAATTTGCCAGTATGCAGATGACACGTCACTACTATTAGATGGAACAGAACAAGAAACACTAAGAAATACACGTACACTCATGAAAGTCTGACTATCAAAATGCTAGCAAAATAGTTAAATATTAACGTAGAAAAAACGATGGTAGTTTGGATAGGCGCAATGAAAAACAGTAAGGTAAAACATATGTCTAGAGTTAGGACTGTACTCGGAAAACAGTAATTTTACCTTGGAAATAATTTGGTTAAGAAGATTTTTTCAGAACACTGCAAAATAGTTTGGACTGGTTAAAGAGATGTGGCCAGTCATTAAGAAGTTTGATATAGTTGGTAGCGACAACATAAAACGTAGGCGTACATAATATTTTCTGGAAATACGTCTTCAATGCATATATAATTCTTGCACTGTTCAAGCACCCACATTCATGGCACGCATTTCTTTCTATACCAATTTGGTATAGCCATAGAGGGCATAAGTTCAAGTTTGTTATCAAATGTACGTAGACACAGGCATAGTAGTTGTTAATACCCTAATGGGAATGGGAATAGGATAATAATACCATAATAGGAGAAATGTGTATAAACTAGCCCGTCCAACCCTTCTCTTATTTTGTCTGCTCACGCCTTCACCCTTCCAGCACACACTTGTCATGCTGAATTATTGATCTCACATCAAATAGACGTACATTGATAATGAGATTTAACTATATACGTACTCGTACTTATAAACTGACGTATCAGAGATAGTCATATTAGATTTGGCAGTCATTTGATTTATTATAATCTTTTGAATTTAATAACACGAACTTGTCATACTAATCTATGACTATAAATAAATACCCATAACCATGTTAGTACTACGCAATATCTCATATATTCCCAATGTACTACATATCCTCGCCGCATTTGATTTCTATGTGAGGCTGGCTGATAATATTATTTATCTTGATAATATTTATCAGTTGTTTTCATGTATAATTGTTGAAATATCCAGCGAGTTAATCGCCGTCTCCAGATAATTAAGTCACTCCATAACCGTTGGAAAGTATGCAATGAGAGAGATCTTTCGCTTGATTATAGTTAATAAAATAGATCTACATTTAAATAGCAATGTGTTAAATATATTATTATATATTATACACTTGTTTGATACTGCAAAATGTTGTGTGTTTTTACGTTTATTTGTCGTTGCTACCGGTTGCCCATATGAGCGACGCCTCCCGAAGAGATTAGTCATTTTAGAATTTTGAGGATAGTGCAATGATACAGACAGAGACCCATTCCAGAATCTCCTCTGATTCATTTACGTGCACGGTGTAAAGCACCGACACGAGACCTCGGTTTAAAGTCCCATCTGAAAGACTGTTAATTTCAGTAGAGTCAGGCGGGGGATCGAACCTGCGATCCCTGGATTACCAGTCCAGCGTGTTACCACAGATCAGTCTGTATACTACTAATAATAATAGTAATGCGTGTTAATGTCCTTTAAATATTTTATTGGGGAGGGCACTAGCTAATGTTGGTAAAACTTGTTGCCCAACCCATTTGCTTCTAGTTTAGTCTATACAAATTTGTTTTAGCTTGATTGCGAAACAAGTTCTTTCAACTTATATAAATCACTCTCGAGACCTCATTCCTGATGGAATCCATCGCCACGAGGGAGAGAAGAGGCAACGTGGAATTTAAATGCCTTGCCTAAGGACACAATCGTAACGGCTCCAGCGGGGCTCGAACTCCAGACCTTTCGCACCTGAAGCGAACGCGCATCCACTGCACTATCACGACTTCCACAAGATTGCTTCTAGATTGTATTCGTGCACTGTGCAAGTATAAGCGTAGCATTGCAGTTGTATCAGTTTGCTTATATGTTTACCATGTTTATAATTGTATTGTATGTAAATAAGCAATAAAGAATGATTAAACTAAAATACATATTTACCACAATTGTGACAATAAAACGTGTAGACTATTGAGCATTAACCCATATGTCTGCAGATCATTCAGAATCTGCTACAGACAATTCTTATTTCAACTGTAATTTGTATTATTATATAGTTTACAAATATAGGTAGTCTGCTTTCAAACTAAAGTAATAAATTAAATACCGTTGGAATATTACACTACTGTATAGATAAGGCAATATACGATAGCTTACAGGTACTGTGATTTATTGTTTAATACTGCTAACAACCTGACTTACATATAATGCAATAGTGTATCGAATGTTTGTTTACAAAGTTGGCAGTTTCGTACGGAGGTTGTTGCACCCAAGTACTGGTTAAAGGCCTGCAGTTTGACCCCGTCCAATTGTAAAGATTTATACTTTACTACCTGTTCCATGTGATTAGTGGCTTGTATCAACAATGTAGCAGTACATTCAGTATAATTTGGCGTATGTAGGTATTTTCTAACGGTTAATATGCATGATCACTCTGTGAGCTGAGAATTAGTCAAAATGAGGCCCTGACAATTTAAGTAAATGTATATTATTGATTGTAAAGAAAATTGATAGTTATGAGTATTCAAACTACATAATCCAGATCAGCCCAGGGACATAGATTACATGTTATGTAGGTGCCTCATCAGCCGTAGCGTAATCACTGAGACTGATAATTTGTATGCATGTATATAATATGTATGTATTTATATGAATAAACTATATGTGTTCGTTATATGGTAACCTTCATACTTCATTTAATTATATATCTACAGTATTATTCGCAAGTTTTCTGTTATATTTTAAATATTTCTCTGTGTCAGTGTGTGTTTACCGATATTGATGCTACATAATAATCACAGTGAATGCTATGAGTACATGTATAATATTATAATTATAATCTCTTGAACATACGAGTATTACACATATTCTGCCGATTTCTACAATATGCCATTGAGTAAAATAACAATGTATGTAACTGATGAGCAGAGAAAAGAATTAATATGCACGATCACTATGTGAGCTGAGAATTAGTCAAAATGAGGCCCTGACAATTTAAGTAAACGTATATTATTGATTGTAAAGAAAATTGATAGTTATGAGTATTCAAACTACATAATCCAGATCAGCCCAGGGACATAGATTACATGTTATGTAGGTGCCTCATCAGCCGTAGCGTAATCACTGAGACTGATAATTTGTATGCATGTATATAATATGTATGTATTTATATGAATAAACTATATGTGTTCGTTATATGGTAACCTTCATACTTCATTTAATTATATATCTACAGTATTATTCGCAAGTTTTCTGTTATATTTTAAATATTTCTCTGTGTCAGTGTGTGTTTACCGATATTGATGCTACATAATAATCACAGTGAATGCTATGAGTACATGTATAATATTATAATTATAATCTCTTGAACATACGAGTATTACACATATTCTGCCGATTTCTACAAGATGCCATTGAGTAAAATAACAATGTATGTAACTGATGAGCAGAGAAAAGAATTGCTGACTTTCTTGCAAAATAAGAACTGGGACGTAGAGATGGAAATAGAAGAAACAGCCACCGCCATGCCCGTTGCAGAGGCTGCTTACGTACCTCCCCCTATGCCTCAGCATGCTGAAGGTGTTGCTGAGTGTCCACTGTGCTTGTGTTCCCCTTGCATAATAAATGAACAGAACAAACAACTTTGGTGGCCTGCTAATAATCGTCCACCGCATAATCTAAATTCACATGAGAGAAAGCTTCTATACAGGAGGTTTTGGGCAATGCTATATAATTGTGGCGCATGGAAAGATGTCAGATATATAGAGAGAAAAGTAGCGGCTAGAAGAGGAGACTGTACTTGGCATAAGAGGGAACTGATGCCTGAATGTGTGGTACAGCAATGCAGGAACTGGCTGCCTAACCCGCGCAACCAGCCTTATTTGGGCCATAAGTGGAGTTGAATTGTTTATACCAGTTGTAAGTACTATAAAAATACAGAACTTCAATTTCAGCAATTTATAACCTCTGATATGTACGTGGGTCATAATAGATATAAGTGGTGCTCATGTATTAGATGTATACCATGCAGGGCCTCGCATGTGGCAAATACGATGTGCGTCGACCGTCAGATTTGTACCGCTATTCCTCGTGTGTTTAGTGCGTCGACCGTCAGATTTGTACCGCTATTCCTCGTGTGTTTAAGGTCAAATATAGGTCAACCTGCAGGCCTTTAACCGCTGGAGCCTGTCCAGGAAAGGTGTTGTTAAGTAAACTGCCCGCCAGCGATATAGCCCGAAATGGTGCTGATGCAGGCGTAAAACCCGAAATATAAAATAACATTGTTTACAACCGTTATTAATTTACTTCGTTAGTTGTTAGTTTTGTCAATAACAATATCTGGACCAGAACACATTTTAACTGTTAGTTTTGTCAATAACAATATCTGGACCAGAACACATTTTAACTGTTAGTTTTGTCAATAACAATATCTGGACCAGAACACATTTTAACTGTTAGTTTTGTCAATAACAATATCTGGACCAGAACACATTTTAACTGTTAGTTTTCTTTTCGAATTTCGCGTACGACTGCAGCACAAAGTGTTACTGTCGGTTTATTTTTATTGGTATATAATGTCTATAGTCTAGTACTCACACTACTCCATTTGGAATTGCCAACCAAAAATAATGGCGTTAGAAATACTGTTATATTGAGGATATAGTACTATGCGATGTATTAGTAGATAAAAGATGTATTCAACAAAACAAACTTGATCCTCTACATTTTGATTCTGATAAACTATATTCAGATGTATTTATATAACGTTAACTTCATCATTCATTGATTGCGTCAATCTCTTTCTGTTCTGTTATACACTCAACACAATTCCTAATCGGTCACCCGGCCTCGATGTTATAAAACTTTTCTCATATCTAAAACGCAGTCCCAAGCTTTTGATTGGTTCAGCTGGCATTAAAACTCAGAATTAACCAATCAAATCATTTGAGCTTGAGATCTGAGAAAAGTTAATCTAAAATAACTAATCTCTTCAGGAGGCGTCGCTCATATGGGCAACCGGTAGCGACGATAAATAAACGTAAAAAAAACAACAAGTGTTATAACCTAGGGCACTGGTGATTTACATTATTTGGAGCAAACTAATGACCATATAATATCAAATATTAATGTCATCTTATTAGATACAATTTTTCACAGATCGTTGTTGGCTCCAAATATAATAAAATACAAGATGACCGATTAGAAACTGTGTTGAGTGTATACAGTATATGGCTGTCCGATAAGCGCAGTGGTTAGCGCGTTCGCTTCTCGCCAATGCAACCCGGTTTCGATCCTCGGACCGGGAAGTATGTGAGATGGTCAGATGGTCGCCAGATCGGACAGGTGGGTTTTCTCCAGTTTCCGCCCACACGAATGACCACATTTACGCTTTCATCTGCGCCAAAGAGTGATTAATATAAATTGTTAGAACTTGCTTCCCAATCGTTGTAAAATAAAGAAAGTTTAAAGTTTAAACTGTACTACATGTATATAAATACATATATGCATGTTCTATGGTACAATAAAAATAATTATGAAAAAATGAACAATAATTTAGAAGATTCACCTTTTCGACTTGGCAATAACCCATTTCAATCTTGGATACATTTCAGAAACCTGTTCCTAAAAATTCTACCAAATGCGTCAATATTTCACCGCTAAAAACGAAAACGGTGATTATTCTGTTCTATTTCAATCATTGTCTATTCTTCGGCTACATTTCCGGAATTATGATCTAAGCAAACGCTACTATAAGTGAAATCAATATTACCGAGGAAAATATTTCTGACGTTTTAAATAACTTTGCATATTAAAAAATCAGGTGTTCCAGACGAGGAGTCATCGTATGCTTAAAGAAATATATCATACAATTAATATACTTCTTGCTCTTTTTATTTATTCGACCTTTACAAGAAAGTAGTTTTACATTAAATTGGCTCATGTTATGCCTCTATTTATAAGGGTGATAGAGATACTCCGTCAAACTATAGAGTATAGACCGACATCGTTAATTAGTTATCTGGGAAAAGTTATGGATATTTTTCAAATATCAATACAACTATCTTCATGCTAATTATCTCATTTATAAGTACGTTTCTGGATTTATACCAGGAATATCCCCTGTTTTCCAACTAATTGACTGATATCAACAAATATGCAAAGCGTATGCTGAAGAACAAATTTTGTATTGCTTTTTGTGACATTTCTAAAGCTTTTGATAAGGATTGACATTGAGGATTGTTGTTCAATTTAAAACAATACGGAATTACTGGTAAACTTAACGAGTGACTTGCAAATTATATATTAAGTAATAGAATCAGATTTCTCTGAAACAAAATACTTTACCCAGGGTTCATTGACTTATTTATAATATACGTGAAAGTGTTACCACATTATTGTAAGATGATTGTTCAATGGCAGTGTCATCCGCTCTTAAAACATTTATTTGAACACCGCTAAATTCGGAAGCATTTTTTTGTAGGATATAGAAAAGTTGTGATACCAATTTTTATAACAGACGAAGAAAGGTTTAAGGGTGAATAACTGTTATATTACACAATATTCCTTTATTCCAATTAAACAAACATTTCCATCACTGTGTGTTTTACGTTTATTTATCGTCGCTACCGGCTGCCCAGCGTGTTACCACTGGACTACAGATCCGTCTGCTTTCCATCACTAAAGCTTATCACACATTTATCACTGGAAACCTAAATAACAATATTGATTGATATTTTAAATCGATATAATTCATGCTGCATTTTCGGGAAAGGCCGTGAACGAGTAACGAATGTGGCTAGAACTTTTGGCCAGACCCGTTTACTTTTCTTTAAATTGTAATGTTTTGTAGTGTATATTATGTAAAATGAATCGAGCAGTAAAATATGATTAAATAAATACATTAATTTTATACTTTATCGAGATGTTTCTCTTTTCTAAGTTAATTTATTTAACGTCGCTACCGGTTGCCCATTTGAGCGACGGGCAGTTTACCTAACAACACCTTTACTGGGCAGGATCCGGCGGTTAACAAGTACTTGGTGAATCAACCTCCGTAAGAAACTAGACACGGCCTGAGCAGGGCTCAAACCTGTGACGATCAGTGATGATAATTTTACAGTGATATACAAGTCAGCGACCTTAGCCAATCGACCACGGGGGCCGAATAACGGATTTGTTTCTGTCCATATAACTATGATAAAAACACGGTCGTGACGTCATACTTTTGTACTTGCAGTCCATTATTATTAATACTATTGGACTGGTGTCAAAAGGCCAGAGTATTATATTAAATACTACGCGTTAATGTACGAAATTAACATTTTTAATTAGTAGGATATTGTTGTATAATTGTGTGTTTTAAGTAAGATATACGTCTCAAACGGATCCAATTGGTACTGTCGGCAGTAATGGATCGTTTCCTGTGTGTTTACGTTTATTTATCGTCGCTACCGGTTGCCCATATGAGTGACGCCTCCTGAAGAGATTAGTCATTTTAGATTTTTGGAGGATAGTGCAATTATACAGACAGAGACACATTCCAGAGTCTTCTCTAGTTCCATTACGTGCACGACCTCGGTTTAAAGTCCCAATTGAAACTGTTAATGTTATTAGGGTCAGACGGGGGATCGAACCTGCGATCCCTGGATTACCAATCCAGCGTGTTACCACTGGACTACAGATCCGTATGTTGGATCGTTTTCGGCTTATATCCTATACTTATATAGTACTCAGATTGGAGTTTCGTCTTCTGTAATCTCGCAGTAACCTCTTAAAAATGCGTCGTCGCCTAAATGTCTACAGAGGACGACGTAAATAGAAATTTTACAACAATAAATTCAATCTCATTTTCTATTTTCATAGTCATCCTGGAAAGTTAGTGCATATAAATTACAAGATTAAAAACTAGGAATAGTTCCATTTAGTGCTAGGAGATTACATTCAATGATTTCCCATGAGCGTTATGCTAAGGCAATCTTTTACAAATGCGGATTTACATCGGAGAAAATATAGCACTATCTATAATAGTCATAAAGTAGCTTAACTCTTTGCATGCTGGGTAAAAATAAAGGTTATAAATAGTTACTATAATTGTAGCAGACGATAATTCATTAATGTGTTTTTCTTGTTGTGTAACTAAAGTCTCTGGAAATATGTCATGGACTTTCATTAGAATTGTGTCCTTATGACATTGTAGGATCTGTTTGACCGTTATTTTCACTAGTAACGTGCAACGAGTAACTAGGCAATGACCCAGGGAGCCCGTCTCAGCAGTATTTCAGACACGGGTAGAATCACCGACCATACGCACGCCAGCTGGATAGCTTCATCACATGAAAGAGTTCGACACCCACTGTGGGTTTCGCACATACAGCAGTGAGGGACTAGTGGTTTGTAGTCACCGGCATTAACCACTAGGCCGCTGAGGCCCCCCTGGCACGGGCGGGTACCCTGTGTGTTTTACGTTCATTTATCGTCGCTACCAGTTGCACATATGAGCGACGCCTCCTGAAGAGATTAGTCATTTTATATGTTGGAGAATAGTGTAATGATATAGACAGAGACCCATTCCAGAGTCTCCTCTGGTTCTTTTACGTGCACGGTGTAAAGCACCGACACGAGACCTCGGTTTAAAGTCCCATCTGAAAGACTGTTATTTTTATTATGCTCAGACGGGGGATCGAACCTGCGATACTGAACGGGTACCCGCAATATATCCTGGTTTATGTAACCTTTGCTTTGCATACACGGACGGGTGGGTACTCGCAATCAAAGGTTGTTTACTGGTAAGCTATGATATAATTTTATTTGTAGAATATATCTTTTTCAATAATTTCTTGTTATAATAATAAGATACAATATAATTTGTTGAAGTAACATGCCCAAACATTTACAAAAGTAGTTCAGTACATGTGGGATGTTTGTCGTTTGAATCTTGATGAAATTTGAGAAAATGCAAAACCTGTAGTCTTATGACTTATGACTTATGACTTATGAATGTAATAGCTATGTTAAATGTTTAATAATCACTGCCTCTCTTAAAAAAAGTTTAAACTTTATTTATTTTACAACGATTGCGAAGCATGAACACGCGAATGAAAACGTATATGTGGTCATTCATGTGGGAGGAAACCGGAGTACCCGGAGAAAACTCACCTGTCCGATCTGGCGACTTAACTTAACTTTGCACACACATCTGGTCTTGTCTTGTCTTGCCTGGTCCGGCACGTCTGGTCTGTCTGTCTGTTGCATATTTTTGAACTTATTTCCACACAAAGGTTTACCGATCTTAGAGGCTATATTTACGCCAAACTCATTTACACTATAAATTATACTTACGTGGGCTGGGGAATGATCAAATAAACAGAATTTAGTGCAGACACTTTAAATCATACATATCTCCCTCCCCCTCTCTCCCTCCCGCTCTTTCTTTCTCTCTCCCTCTCTCTCCCTCTCTCTACCCCCTTCCCTCTCTCCCTCCTCCCTCCCTCCATTTCTCTCCCTCTCTCTTTCCCTCCCCCTCTCTCTCCCTCCCTATATAAATAAAGTTGACGGAATGTGCAAACAATATAGATCCAGACGCAGGATCTATGTTCTTTGCTATTCTGACAAGAGATTTAGCTCCCCTATCCGAATAGCAAACAGCATAGAGCCTGATCAGACGGCACCTGAGCATACTGGTAAGGGCTACAACTGGGCGCGAACTCCGGGTATTTCACACCTGAAGTGCACGCGCTACCACTGCGCTATCACAAGTTCCATTATCTCGCCAAAAGGCTCGCTTAATAGCAACATTCCAAAACCACACAGGTAAGGTAGTATGTATATATAAAAATAAGGTGTGGTTAGAGGGGAAATTATATACTTACTCACACGTAAAACAGTGTTCTGATAATTATGTTTCAATTAAAAGTAAACCATCGTGTAGCCAATACATTTTTGCACATTTTGATACTAAATGTGCCTATTTATTGCTTCTGTGTGAATGGCAATATGGTTCCTACAGAGACACCGTCTGATGCGGAAGATGGACACCGTCTGGACCGGAAGTGGGGCATTCTAGATCCGGGTGTGAACGAAGCAATCACGCCATACACGCTCTTGATGATACGCCTGTCAAGACGTATATTATCCACAGGAAACGGAAGCTACCGTAGGGTACAAGATTGGTAAGTCTCTTATCCTATAGTAACTGCTTCAATGGTGTCAGAAGTTTGTTGGATGAAGGACTACACGCCGTGAAATACACGGAATACCACAGCGAGCACCTGTTGTGTGATTTTCAGGTTGTAAAATTCGCAGGTGTTGACAGAACGTGGTGGTTGCTTGTTGGATTATAGAATCCGGTTTTAATCGTTAGGGGACAGGCGTAAGACGTCCTTTACCCATCGATTTCAGAAAAACAAGGCGCAGTTTGCTTGTTTTTACTGATAGAAAACCGTCATAATAGGCAGACATTTGCGCACATGCATTACCGGAAGTGAACGGATTTACGACATTGGAACAGTTTCCTGGCCTTTATAGTTGGTCTAAACCGATTTGATTGTAAATTACTTTCTTAAAAGGGGAAGGAGGGTCTCTGTCCTGTGTAGTGTCTCCGTTTGCTTTTGTTTTTTCAGGAAATTGGAAAAACTCACAAGTAAGTGTACATTTGTATGTCTATATAGTAGTTAGCATAAATACCTGTAACTATGTCTGATAGTAACTCAGTCCTAGAAGGGAGGCGAATTGCCATTAATTATGCAACTAGTGAGCAACTGGTCATGATCCCTGGGATTAAAGCAAGGCTTGCCCATACGATCATTCTCATTAGAGAGAATAATGGCAATATTACTCCGGAGGTGTTATCCTCCATCACAAGGAGAAAACTGACCAGGGAGGCTGTTCGGATGATAGATTTCAGACCAAATGGTCAGCTACCATCCGGAGAATCTTCTTCTTCAGAGTCTGATCATGATGATCAGTATGCTCAAATGCTTGGTGATATATTACCGCTATCCGAGGAGGCTAGACAGTCTGATTGGACCGATGTTCTCAAGACATTGAATACGGCGACTGGTCTGGTCCAACAGAGGGTGGAAGAAAAGGGCTCAATAGAGAAACCAGTGAAGGACTTTGCCCTGTATAACCCACCTTCTGCTTAGGAGCTATACCCCTTTCAAAGTAAGAAACGGGAAAGTAGGCTCCAGAACTATGATGGCTATGGCATACCTTCAGGTGGGAATCCGTTTTCGCCAGACTACAACCCTAATGTGTATGACCCGATAGGTCGGGAACAAAGTACACATCATGTTGGGCATCAGGCAACTGATATATTCAGTGAAACACGAGTGCGGTCCCGTGTTCGGGAACCAGTAACTAAAAGGTGTTATGCGCCTGATGATGGCGACAGCAGTACTGATGATGAATTCAGTATACGACCGAGTCGTATGGACAAAGGTCGCAAGTCAGCAGGTCAGGACCTGCATTATAGGCGACAACGGGCTAGAGATGTAATAAACATGTTGCCCAAAAATCTAACGTATGATGGCAAGGGTAATTGGACTGCATTCAAGCAAAAGTGTGTCCGTTTTGCACATGCATGTGATTGGACCAAGGATGAATGTTTGAATTGTCTGTGCTGGAGCCTTACTGGAAAGGCTGCAGACCTCTACGCTATATTAACAGAGCGTAGAGAAGGTCTGTCTTATCGCAGACTCATGCAAAAGCTAGAGAGTCGGTTTGGTGCGAAAGAGCTTCCAGCAACAGCACAGGTCCGGTTTCAGCAGGCAGCCCAGTCACATACAGAGGCTTTAGAGGACTGGGCAGATACAGTCCTCACATTAGCCACCAAGGCGTTTCGCGACCTGCCCGAGTATTACTCCACGCAGCAAGCAATAATTCGCTTCTGCCAAGGGCTTATGGATCGGGAAGCGGGGCATCATGTGTGCATAAAGAATCCGAGCACCATGGAGGAAGCCATGAATGATGTACGTCGCTATCAGCACGTACACCAAGCAATGTTTGGTAAAACCAAACGGGTACCGCGAAAGATGGATCATGAGGATGACCATCAGGCTGTGTATGCGGTACAAGACCGGGCAACGTTGCCCAATAAAGGGGGGAAAGGGAGTGAAGCTACCCCTGACCTAACCTCTATTGGGGCAATCATGGAAACATTGCAGAAGCAATTGAAGGAACAGCTACGGATAGGGCTGGAAAAAGTAACTGCAGACGTAAAGCAGCAGATAAGTAGTAGTTCTACCCCGCCAGCAAATAGCAGAGTGAAAGCTGGGGGATGTTTTGTCTGTGGGGATACGGGGCATTTCAAGCGGGATTGCCCAAGAGTTCGTGGCAGATATGCGTCACGTCGGCCATTAAACCGGTACGGGTCGAGTTCACAGGCCAACCCTCGACCCTACCGGAATTAGGCCATAGGGGGAATAAGGGGACTGGTGATGATGAATTGGCTGAATTCAAGGTGTGTCAGTTGACCTCCACATCACAGTTCAGCATGAAAGTCCAGGTAGCTGATAAGGCAGCAACAGCTATAGTAGCCCAGGTGTCGATCATTTCAGATAGGCTATATAACTCGCTACAGAAACCACCTCCGAAGTTACGTGAGGTAAAACTCATGACTGCAGGTAGACAGATGAGTATGAAGGGTTTGGTGGTAGGACCGGTGCGGTTAAAGATTGGCGCACGGTGGTATAACGAGCAAATTTATGTGGCTCCAATCGAACCAGATATGCTCCTCGGTTTTGACATATTATGTCGAGGGTCTGCCGTGTTAGACATGGGTAGAGGCATGTTAGTGTTTGATGGGCAGGAGATAAACCTGTATGGAGGAAGCAGTGAAGAAACGCCTGTGGTTGCTCGAGTTACCGTGGCCAAACGCCAGACCATCCCACCTAACTCCGTGATGAGGGTGAAATGTATTCTTAATTGCGAGATGCCCGAATACTACGTTGAACCTGTAGATAGTCTGGATGTCCTTGTACCGAGAGTAATTTGTAGTGCAGGGGCGGATCCGATTGTGTGTGTTGTCAACCCAAGTGACAAACACCGCTTGTTAAAACGAGGGATCCAGATCGGCAAAGCCTATCCAGTAGAAGAGTTCCTAGAGTCGGACCGTATGCAGGTGAATCTGAGCATGGCATACAGGGGCAGAGTGATCGGGAGGAGGACCCATCAGTCGGACCGGTAGAACCTGAGCCCGAGTCACTAATAGATATACTCCCCGAGCATTTGAAACAAGTATATGCAGAGTCGTGCAAGCATTTGATAGGAGACCAGAGTAATCGATTAGCGCGGTTGCTATCGGAGTTCCAAGATGTGTTTGCCAAAGATGAGTTTGACTTAGGGAAATTCACTAAGATCAAACACAGCATAAACACTGAAGGGGCTAGGCCTATCAAACAGCGCGTTAGGCGAACGCCAGCTTGTTTCGTGGGAGAGGAAGAAGCCCACCTTGAGAAAATGCTTAAGGCTGGAGTGATTGAGGAATCGACTTCAGAATGGGCCTCAGCACCTGTGTTAATACGGAAGCGTGATGGGTCGGTCCGGTGGTGCATAGACTACCGTGCACTAAATGATGTGACGGTTAAAGATGTGTTTCCACTGCCATTAGTAGACGACTGTCTGGATACCCTTGCAGGCAGTGTGTGGTTCTCTAAGTTAGATGCCAATTCTGCTTATTGGCAGGTAAACATAGAGAAGGCAGATCGAAAGAAGACCGCCTTTATTACCAAATATGGTCTATTCGAACATGTAAAGATGGGTTTCGGATTATGTAATGCACCGGCCACCTATGCACGAGTGATGAACCTGGTCCTAAGAGGGCTAAACTGGAAGACAGTATTAGCCTTCTTGGATGATGTATTGGTTCTGGGGAAGGGTTTTCAGGACCACCTAGTCAATTTAAGGGAGGCCCTGGAAAGATTTAGAGCCAATGGCTTGAAGTTAAAGCCAAATAAATGTATACTCTTCCAAAGAGAGGTAGAGTTCCTGGGCAGGAGAGTAAGCAGCAATAGCCTAGCCATGTCAGGGGCAGACGTTGTAGTGGTACGGGAATGGCCGCTACCAACCTGTTCAAAGGATGTTGAACGGTTTATGGGGTTGGTTAACTACCACCGAGTGTTTGTCAAGGACTTCGCTCGGTTGGCGGAACCATTGTACAGCGTCGTGGGTAAACAGAAGTTTCGGTGGGAAACTGACCAGCAGACAGCATTTGACGCTTTAAAGCAAGCTCTCACGGAACCATCTGTATTAGGTCTTCCAAATCATAACGACGAGTTCATCTTGGATACGGATGCATCCGATGTTGCAATCGGAGCCGAGCTTATCCAGATCCAAGATGGAGTCGAAAAAGTGATCGCTTATGGGAGCTACGCGTTAACTCGCGAGCAGCGCAAGTACTGTGTTACTAGAAAAGAACTTTTAGCGGTCGTGCGGTTCACACGCCAATATCGACACTATCTGTTAGGGAGACCCTTTACGGTTAGGACGGACCACTCGAGTCTAACCTGGTTGATGCGGTTCAGGGAACCACAAGGGCAGTTGGCGAGATGGCTCGAGGAGCTATCTCAATATAATATGGTGCTACGGCACCGGCCAGGCATTAAGCATGGAAACGCAGATGCCTTGTCCAGAATACCTAGAGAGGCAGCGTGTGCTAAGAGGCTGCCTGAGGATCTGCCTTGTGGCGGGTGTGATGACTGCTTAAAGGCAGAAGAAAAGTGGGGATCATTTATCGAGATCGTAGACATTGCAGTCCCGTTGGCCTCGCAAAGAGTACAGGGATCCGCGGTCAACATTGCCCGTGTTGGCGTCGGGATCCGTACTAAGGGCAATCGAGGAGGGAACTGGTCGGTCTATGGAGATAAGCGATCGTCCATGGATAGCGTAGACATTGCAGACCCTTTGGCCTCGCAAAGAGTACAGGAATCCGCGGTCGGCAGTGCCCAGTTCGGCGATGGGATCAGTACTAAGGGTAGGCGAGGAGGGTACTGGTCGGTCTACGGGGATTTAGAATCGTCCATGGACACCGTAGACATTACAGACCCAGAGGCTCCGCAGAGAGTACAGGGATCCACGGTCGATACTGCGCAGGTCGGCGACGGGATCAGTACTAAGGGTAGCCGTATAGGGTACTGGTCGGTCTACAAGGATTCGAAGGGAACTGCAGAAAATCAGTTATACGACAGTGGCAAGCCAGTTCAAGCTAAAAGGCTGAACTGGGCAGGTGTAAGTTCGAACCAGGATGAGACACAGACTTGCAAAATGACCCCGGTGAAGGGTATGTCTAATGCTGACCATAATCAAGTAGGGCAGGGAATTAGTGGCTCCATATTGAGCACCACTGTACATAATACTGATATTCAGCCATCGGCATGGGGCTTCACCTTGTTGGATCTTAGTGAAGCCCAGGAGAAAGATGAGGATCTATTTCTCATCAGGACTTGGTTGAAAACGTCAGTCAAGCCAAGTGAATCTGAGTTGTTCTTGTCTAGCCCGGCAACCAAGTCTTATTGGTTAAACAAGGAACATATCCTGTTGATTGATGATGTGTTGTATCAGGATGATGCAGCTTCTGGGGAGAAGAAGTTAATGGTTCCTCGCAGTATGCGAGAGGAGGCTATACATAGCAACCATGATCTTCCGTCTGCAGGACATCAGGGGGTGGCACGGACAACTGAACGTGTTAAGGAAAAGTTTGCCTGGTATAGAATAAGTCGAGATGTGGCTAATTATGTAGCTGGTTGCGAAACATGTAATCGCAATAAAAAGTCACACCGCCGTGGGCGATGTCCTATGACAGAATACCAGGCAGGGGATCCGATGGAACGAATACATATAGATTTCCTGGGTCCACTTCCAAAGACACACCGCGGAAATGCACACATTTTGATGGTAGTAGATCAGTTTAGTAAGTGGGTCGAGTGTATACCCCTGCCCTCCCAGACTGCTGAAGTTACTGCAAAAGCACTAGTAGATTGTGTCTTTTCCAGGTTTGGTGTACCGTTCCAGATTCATTCAGATCAGGGTCGGAACTTCGAGTCTAGGCTTTTTAGTGAATTGTGCAAGACACTTCACATTCATAAGGCTAGAACGACTCCGTATAGGCCATCGGCGAATGGTCAAGTGGAACGGTACAACCGCACCCTCATGGAGGCTGTGCGATGCTTTATAGGTAAGCATCAAAATCAATGGGATTTAGAACTCCCACAGATTGCTGGAGCTCTCAGATCAGCAGTGAACCGTAATACTGGGTTCACGGCCAATATGCTGATGCTCGGGAAAGAGGTCAACATACCAGCCACTGTGATGTTTCCACAAGTGATTGAGAAACATGAGACGGAGGAGGGGTATGTGGCAAAGCTGACTGCGAAGCTGCAGGAAGCTCATACCACTGCCAGATCTACCCTGAGGACTTCTTCTAAACGAATGAAGAAAAATTATGACCTCCGTATCTTGGAAAGAAATTACGAGGTCGGTGACATTGTATACCTGTTAGACACGGCTGTTCTGAAGGGGAAATGCAGAAAACTATGTCCACCTTGGAAGGGTCCAGGTGTCATAGTTACAAAACTCTCTGCATTCATTTTCAGAATTAAGCTAAAGAACGTAGTAGTTGTAGTGAATCATGACCGACTAAAGCCATGTAAGGACCGTACTCCACCTGCATGGATCATGCAGTGGAAAGCACATCCAGGCAGGGATGTCGACACCAGTGATAATGGAGAATTATACTGTGTATGTCGGAAGCCATGGCAAGGTCGTTTCATGATCCAGTGCGATTATTGCGAGGAGTGGTATCACGGGTCATGTGTTGATATCACCGCAACAGAGGCTCTGAATATAGAGAAATACCGCTGTAAGAGGTGCAAGAGTCACTGATCAAGGAGGTTTGTATATTTCAGGAATAATGGCTGGACAAATGACGAAGTTGACCGACCCCTACTTGGAGGAGGTAATTAGTAGTACCCGACGTGAGGATTTGTTGCCTCCCCAGTCGGTGGTAGATGGGCTGAACCGCTGCTTCAGGTCCACGACCGAACAGCGTGTTCAGGCTCTGTTGGGCCAGGTGGCATTGTCGAAGGCGAGGAACAATGCCAAGTGGCGCCGATTAGCGGCGCGAACTGCAGAGACTCTGCAGTTCCACTCCCGCACGTGGATACGGGAAAATATCCAGGATATTGGGGTTAAAAAACTAGTCACTCCCAAGGATTCCGGACCTAGTTGTCGGAGGGATGTGAGGATAAAGGAGGACCCCAGTATCGAGCGTAGCGGGGGAAATCTTGAATCCATGGAATTGGATTCCGCAGAGGAAGCCAGGCTGTTGGCATCGGACAGCGAGATCTGTCTGGAGGTGGAGTACAGATCTCCAGTCCGGGTTCGGAATGAACCCAAGACGGCCGAGTGCGAGGGTCAGGCCCGCAGCTCGGTCCCTCAGGGGTATGGCGGGGCCAGACCCAAGCAGGGACAGCCTGGTCGAGACCATCTCTCTCCTATGGGGGAGTATAGGAGTGGTGGTGACAAACGGCCTTCTGGAGGTCGGGGACGGCCGAGTAGAGGTGGACGGCCATGGCAGGAAGGACGAGTGATGCTTGAATGCGGGAAGCAGCCTAGTCATAGAGGTGCAAGTCATCGTTCTCGCCATTACCCGAAGGAAAGGCTATCCGGCAAAGCCGCTGTGGGTAGAGGTCAGGGTCATTATGGACCTGGCCCTAGTAGGATGCCCTACAGGGAGGAATCGGTTTCTGAGAGGAGTGGAAGGGACCTCTCAGTCACCGAACATAACACCTCCCAGTCATACCCAAATAAGCGAAGCCGGGTAGACCAGGTGATGTTATCTGTGGGTCGTGGTATGACTGTAGATTACCACCAAGCTACGGTTGGTGCCGCCACAGTGACCTCACCTGGTAGCTCCAGAGAATGTGGGCCGGAGGAGAGTATGCTGGTTCGTCGGTGCCCAGTACCAGAGTGCCCTGGGAAATGGCAGCAGGTGCATGCGTTCAACTGCCATCTTCCAGGTATCTTTCAGCTGGAGGTAATGTCCGACGATATTACAGATCGCAGGGTGACGGCGCTGAGGCTAGTCACAAGATGGATGCTCGGTCATCGCGCCACTCTGCATGACATGATGCGATACGTGGAGCTAATGATTAATCTGCCTGCTCTGAGAGTGGTCCTAGGTCCGTTATCAAGGAAAGCCATGGAGAGCATGTGTGTGGCCCTATGGGAGCTCACTCCAACGGGCTGGATGGTTAAACCATCCGGTAACTCGCCGGCTCTCCTGGTGAACTGGAGTATTTTGCTCGACCTACTCTCAGTGTTGAAACCCCAACAACTACAGTCCTTGATGGAGACGTTCTCCCTAACGAAGGACGAACTGGCTCAGGTGGAAAGGATCCCGGAAGCCTTTGACAGTCACTGCCACCTAGATAGAACCCGTACGGAATATAGGCTTCCTCGGGATTCTAGTTTGGCAACAATCTGGAAAGACTGTTAATTGGATTAGGATCAGACGGGGGATCGAACCTGCAATCCCTGGATTACCAGTCCAGCGTGTTACCACTGGTTACCACAGACTAGTCTCAATAACGCCCAGCTGTAGCCGATACGATTGTGTCATTAGGAGCTCGGAGTTCGCGCCCAGCTATAGCCGTTACGATTGTGTCATTAGGTGCCCGGAGTTCGCGTCCAGCTATAGCCGTTACGATTGTGTCATTAGGTGCCCGGAGTTCGCGTACAGCTATAGCCGATACGATTGTGTCATTAGGGCCCGAAGTTCGCGCCCAGCTATAGCCGTTACGATTGTGTCATTAGGAGCTCGGAGTTCGCGTCCAGCTATAGCCGATACGATTGTGTCATTAGGGCCCGAAGTTCCCACCCAGCTATAGCCGTTACGATTGTGCCATTAGGAGCTCGGAGTTCGCGCCCAGCTATAGCCGATACGATTGTGTCATTAGGGCCCGAAGTTTCCACCCAGCTATAGCCGTTACGATTGTGTCATTAGGGACCGGAAGTCACGCCCAGCTATAGCCGATACGATTGTGTCATTAGGGCCCGGAGTTCCCACCCAGCTATAGCCGTTACGATTGTGTCATTAGGGCCCGGAGTTCCCACCCAGCTATAGCCGTTACGATTGTGTCATTAGGGCCCGGAGTTCCCACCCAGCTATAGCCGTTACGATTGTGTCATTAGGGACCGGAAGTCACGCCCAGCTATAGCCGATACGATTGTGTCATTAGGGCCCGGAGTTCGCGCCCAGCTATAGCCGATATGATTGTGTCATTAGGGCCCGGAGTTCGCGCCCAGCTATATCCGTTACGATTGTAAACAAAATTAAAAATATACCTCCAGATTGACCTAGTGTGTAGCGTTTTTAATTTACACCAGTATATCTGTAGTCTCCACGTATTTAATTGACACCAGTGTACCTGTGGTCTCCACGTATTTAATTGACACCAGTGTACATGGGTATCCAGTATCCATTTAGTGTATGGCAATAAGATAGCTACATGCTAATTATTCAACAACATATTCTATATGGAATAGTTTCCTGATCGGGAATTATAAAGTTCGTAACCTGAATCAGCGCTTCCTGCTTGTGGAGCGTTCCACTCGGTCTGGTATTAATATTGATGAGTTTGGCTCTAATTGTGTTAGGCTATGTGGTTTGGCGGTATTATTGCGCTATCCTATTAAATACCACCAGCTTTGTACGAGTTATGAATATCAGGCAGCTGGCTGTTTCAGTGAGCGAATGAGTGAGAGGACGAAGCAACATAGTTCATACTATATCGCGTTGGGTAAAGTATTATTGTAAATAAGATAGTTTAGTTTATACACATTTATGTTAGCTCGATTGCGAAACAAGTTCTTACAACTTATATTAATCACTATCGAGACCACATTCCTGGTGGAATCCATCTCCAAGAGGGAGAGAGAAGAGGCAACGTGGAATGTATATGCCTTGTCTAAGGACACACTCGTAACGGCTCCAGCGGGGCTCGAACTCCAGACCTTTCACACCTGAAGCGAACGCGCATCCACTGTCTGTCTGCCTACCCATTCGCCCGACCTCCTTATTACACAAGGACATCAGTATGGTTCATCCGTACGCCATACTGAATAGTCCCTTATAATCAGACACTTTCCCGCAAATAATAGACATACTACTCTAAGTTACTATATGCAGCCAGTGCATATTTAGCATTACATTTTTATTGATTTAAACAGTTGATTTTCAACGAAAAACTATCTGTAGAATGAAATGAAAGCGTATATGTGGTCATTCGTGTGGGCGGAAACCGGAGAAAACCCACCTGTCCGATCTGGCGACCACCGTACAAACTCGCATACTTCCCGGTCCGAGGTTCGAACCTGGGTTGCATCGGTGAGAAAGGAGCGCGCTATCCACTGAGCTAATCGATGACCCAAGTAAGTTTGGCAATGTGGGTGGACTAATAAAAGTAGTAAATATATCGAAATATCTAATCTTCACACTTCCAATCAGCCCCCAACATGATTCGGTCAGTTACTTGAAATAGGAAGAGCTATCATTCAAAATCAAATATACACTGTAGCTCATTAATGCTAACTCAACCACGCATGCATGCAATATCCGTTAACTATACAGGAGGACATAGAAAACGCACACCTACATTATATGATTATTATTACGTGAAAACGTAATACGAAGGATTCCATCAAAGATGAAAACATCTTTATTACAAAACACAAACTGAACAACTACAAATATTCCAAAATGTTTAATACTATGTATTTATATAGTTTGTATTTATATAGTTATTGTTTTTCATGTAAATACACACTTATCCGAAGTGTGCGTATTCTATGTCCTTGAATATTATACAAATGGAAAAAAAGAAACGGTGCATCAGCTGCAGGCATGGCATTTTCTAATGACAACACATAAGAACATGAGTTTTGGTATACTGTTTAATCACTGTTACCTGATGACATGGTAATCTCGAAATCTGTATAATGATTTGACACTCGGTACCATGGCACGCCCTTGAAGAGATGTGGTGTAAAAAGTCAGTTCACAAACTCAGTATTGTGTGTGTCCACCATTTGCGTTGATGCAGGCTTGACAACGACGACGCATAGACGACACTAAGCGAGTGAAGAATGCTTGTGGAATGTTGTTCCATATCCCAACCAACATTTGTCCCAAAGCAGCTAACGTCAATGGCTGATTCGGGGCCTGACGTAGACGTCGCCCCATTTCATCCCATGCGTGCTCGATAGGAGACAGGTCTGGTGAAACAGATGGCCAGGGAAGGACCGCTATGTTGTGCTGTCTCAAGAAGTCTGTCACAACATGAGCAACGTGTGAACGGGCATTATCTTGCTGAAACGTGACGTTGCGTCCTTGTCCTTGAATGAACGGTTGCACATGAGGTCGAATGATTTCTTCCCTGTATCGCAGGCCTGTTAGATTGCCATTCACAATGACAAGTTGGGTCCGCCCATGAGATGTGATACCTCCCCATACCATAACGCTGCCGCCACCAAACGCTCGACGTTGAACTACGCAGGCGTCAGCATACCGTTCACCTGGACGTCTGTACACCATTGCCCTGTCATCTGAGCCGTCCAGGTGAAATCTCGACTCGTCAGTGAACAGAACACCGTCCCAATCTTGTCTCCTGTACCGTAGGAGCAAACCTGGACGTATGACAGGCCGTCTGGGCCGGATAATGCGCTCCCTCAGTCGGTTCCGTACAGTCCTTGAACTGATTGGACGAAAGCCAGGAATGGTCCGAGAGGTCAAATTGGAACTCTGGAATCGATTTCTGAGATGAGTCAGTCGAATGTGGTTGTCTTGCTGACGTGACGTCACTCGTGGACGGCCGGTCCGAGGCAAGTGCTTCGTGTTTCCATTCTGTTGCAAACGTCTCCATAGAGATGTTATCGTGTTTCGATGGACACCAACATGTGTGGCAACTTCAATTTGGGCCATTCCAGTTTCAAGCATACACACGGCGCGAAGACGTTGAATTTCTGTAAGCCGTGGCATGTCGTACGCACAATTCAGGTTGAAATTAACGTGTTTTTTACAATATTTATATAATGAACCGTTCTTAAATTTTCAAAATCAGGTGTGTAAACTTCGTGTGTCAAACATATTGTAGAAAGTTAGTCAGTACGTTTTGCACGAAGTGCACGTGCCACTCGCGAAACATGACATAAAATATGATGCAAAATGATTTCCCAAGTGTTTATTGACCGTTATGTTTTTACCTTCTAAAATATCTTTTTGTATGTAACATTTTCTGTTGTGCACAGTTTCTTTTTTCCATTAGTATATATTCCTGTATCATATATGATAAATCAATGATGATAGATGTCGCAACCGTGCAAGTGTTCCATATATAATTATTTTAATTACCTGTCGGCTATGTGAAGTATAATGTATAATTAGGACTTGAGTGTGCACTTTTGAATTCCCTTGATCACATAATTATAAACTAAACCGAGAGGATAACACTCTCAGACGGATCTGTAGTCCAGTGGTAACACGCTGGAGTGGTAATCCAGGGATCGCAGGTTCGATCCCCCGTCTGACCATAATAAAATTAACAGTCTTTCAGATGGGACGTTAAACCGAGGTCTCGTGTCGGTGCTGTACACCGTGCACGTAAAAGAACCAGATGAGACTCAGGACTCTGTATCATTATTGCACTATCCTCCAAAAATCTAAAATGACTAATCTCTTCAGGAGGCGTCGCTTATATTGTGTATCTACTATAAATATGACGGATACTTACCTAGATTCTCTGCGTCTACTTATCTTCTTGATCTTTATCTTTAGTTGTTATTCCATCAACGTCCGCAATGAAAGTGTCCTCCACTGCAAAACCGCCGATAGATGGCGTGACCTCGGCTGTATTCGATTGGTCAACTCGAGTTCCGCTACCCTCACTCGGGATGTTCCGGAGTTAATCGAATACCATGTTGATGTCCACAACACTCCTCCCCACTTTATTTGAAAAGTGGGCCCTCCCTACTCTTGTTTGAAAAGTAGGGAGGTTCATGGGTCACCATCTGTGATCTTCGGCCACCTTGGGTGTTCCTAACCCGTGGCCACGATAAAAGAGAGACGGCCTCTTGATAATTGTTTGGTTTGAAGTCAAGATAACCAACCAAATGACCAATATATCCTACAGATAAGCTATCTGCTATAGGTAGTACTAGTCCCTTAATATTTTGGATTGAACTAGTACCCTAAAGATGCTATGGTACATGTTCGTAAGTATTTTGAATTGAACAAGTACACAGCACTCCCCATCTGTCCTAGATATAGGCTTACCATTTGTTCGTAACCTATGACACTCGGATGAAAGCCTATATTAACCTGGTTTGACAATAGTCTGGTGGTACCATGATAGTACTAGCATGAATTGACTGGTAGCACGATCCTTAATCCTCTCCCCTCCCACCATTCGATGACGGCCGATATGGGGTTGTCCTAGCCTTGTGAATCTCTAACACTTCTAGCAATGCGCTAAATAGTTTCGATTCGAAGTTACGCCCCTGATCGGAGAATACTTGCAATGGGAACCCAAATCTGGAGAAGAATTGGTCCACGGCTGCTGGTAGTGGTCCCATAAAATCTAAATGTACTCTCTCCATAGGTACTCCCGCTTGATATACTTGCATAGATGTGCGCCCATATCGGACCGTTTTCTTGTTCTTGTTGCACGACGAGCAGGTAGCAATATAATTGGCTATATAACTACCCATACGGTACCAGTAGAACTTTTCTTCTACTCGGCCTTTCGTCCTTGCAACCCCTTGATGTCCTGCAGAAGGTAGATCGTGGTTAGCCTTCACTACCTCCTCTCTCAGGGATTGTGGGATCACCAGATCTTTTTCCTCTTCGTCATCCCTCTGTCGATAGAGGACATCTCCTATCAACATAAATTGCTCCATGTTTAGCCAATATGCCTTTGCACAAGGGCTCGCCAGGAATAGATTCCCTTCAGTTGGGTTGGTCGATTGTCTCAACCAGTTCATGATAATGGTCAAGTCTGTATCCTTGCCTTGTGCTGATATTAGGTCGGTAGTACCATATCCCCAGCATGATGTTCCATCAACTGGTCTTCTCACTTCCACCCCATAGACGTGGACTTTGGCAGTACCACCTTCGAACGTGACCTCAATGTAGACGTCTTGTTCATCTTGCGTCTCTTCTGGCTTCCATCCTCGGGCCTCCGTTGTTGGAGCCTCCAACATTGACATTAGAGACTCCGCTCCCGTTCCTGGAGCAACGTGATCCACCTCCGGTTGACCCATTGGTGGACCCTTCGCCTGAGTGACCATCCCTCCTGGATCCCAATTCATGACATCTTGTGGAGTCTCCAAAATTGACATTAGGGACTCCGCTCCCGCTCCTGGAGCACCGTGATTCACCTCTGGATGTCCCACAGGTGAACCCTTCGTTTGGTTGCTCTCGGCTCTGATGTTGAGGATGCTGTGGATCCCTTCGTCGTCCTCCGTCTTGCCATTCTTACCATGGACATCCCTGCTATCGGGCAAACATTGTGCACTCGCCGACATATCCTGCTCCCGCTCACTCTGCGTAACTCCCGGAACATCTTTCGTCTGATGAAAGACTTCCGCCTGTTTTTCGCTCTGTGATCCTGGAACTTCACACGTTGGGGTTGCAATTCTCCTTTGATCGACTTCCTCTCTCTGATCTCCCGCAGCGTACGAATACCCGCGCCTGATCTGATCTCCCGCAGCATACGAATACCCGCGCCTGATCGTATCCGTCGTTGTCAAAGGTACTGCCTCATCTATCTCCCGGGTGAACTCACCCCAACGGCTGTCAGCCCTCACGCAATATTGGCACCCACCACATGGAAGGTCTTCTACTCTCACGCGTGCATCGTATGCGTTGCATGGATACTCTGTGATGGAAGTGGCACGCACTCTACCCATTTGGTGAACTGATCCACCATCATAAGTACGTACTCATTTCCCCGTGACGTTACTTTAGCAGTCACATCAGCGGTTTAGGGGCATCCGAGACAAAGCATCCGAATTACCGTGTAATTTCCCTGGTCGGTGTTTCACTATCATATTGTACTGTGATAGCTCTTCTATCCACCGGGCTAGTTGTCCATGTGGTTCCTTGAATTTAAGCAGCCATGTTAAGCTTGAATGGTCGGTCCGGACTAGGAACGGTCTCCCCAGTAAATAATGTCTATAATGCCGAGTAAACCTAACGATCACTAGTAGTTCCTTGCGTGTGGTACAGTATCTTCGCTGTTCTTTAGTTAGCGCATAACTACCATACGCGACTACTTTCTCCTCCCCATTCTGTATCTGTGATAATTCTGCACCTATTGAGAGATCAGACGCATCACAATCCAGAACGTAATCACCATCTTGCCTTGGAAGTGCCAGGACAGGCGGGCTTGTCAAAGCCTGCTTTAGATGGTCAAAAGCATCCTGTTGTTCATCTTCCCATTTGAAGTTGGTCTTCCCCACCACCCGGTATAGCGGTTCTGCATGCTTAGAGAAATTGTTTACAAAATTTCTGTGGTAATTAGCCAATCCCATAAAGCGTTCCACATGTTTCCCACAGGTGGGCACCAGCCAATTAGACACCACTTCTGTGTCTAGATTGGACATGGCTAATGTCTCACTACTTACCAGGCGGCCCAGAAATTCAACTTCATTTTGAAAGAAAATGCATTTCTTTGGCTTCAACCTTAGGCCATAGTGCCTAAAGCGTTGCAAGGCATCACCCAAATTGGTTAGATGGTCCTCAAATGACTTCCCCATTACCAAGATATCGTCTAGAAAGGCCAGTACTGTTTTCCAGCTCAAACCTCGCAGCACCAGGTTCATTATTCTTGCAAAAGTTGCTGGAGCATTGCAAAGACCAAAGCCCATCTTTACATGCTCATACAGCCCATATTTTGTAGTAAAGGCTGTTTTTCTGCGGTCGCCTGGATTAATATGTACTTGCCAGTAGGCTGAATTCGCGTCTAGTTTGGAAAACCAGACATTGCCAGATAAAGTGTCTAGGCAATCATCCACCAAAGGTAATGGAAACACATCTTTTACTGTGACTTTATTCAAGGCCCGGTAATCAATGCAGTAGCGCACACTTCCATCTGACTTGCGTATAAGCACCGGGGACGATGCCCACTCAGAGGTAGACTCTTGTATAACGCCTGCATCTAACATCTTCTTAAGATGTGCTTCTTCTTCACCAGCGAAGCATGCCGGAGTACGTCGCAACCTTTGTTTGACTGGTGGCGCATCACTGGTGTTGAGTTTGTGTTCAATCTCGGTAAAGGTACCCAGATCAAACTCACTTTTTCCGAAGACATCTTCAAACGAATTTAGCAATTGGGCTAACTTTGTTTGTTGATCCTCATCCAGGTTGTTGATCGAGTTGTCAAACATGTTCTGTAAGTGCTCTGGAACATGGGTCCCTTTGCCACTTGTTGACCTTGTGGCTGTACTCTGTCTTGTTGCTTCTTGCACTTGGTTTACCCCTGGGTATTTTTCAATGGAAGTAGACGTTTCATCCATAATGATTGTCTCTACTGGAAAAGCCCTACCGATCTCGGTATTTTTCTTTAAGAGCTGGTACCGGTCGGTTGTGTTAATTATGCACATAACTGGTGATTGACCAGATTTGCGCAACGTTCGTGCTCCAAATATGTTGGCATTCTCACAAGGCTCCATATAGTAGTCAGGAAGCTGTACATTCATCTTGCAGTCTACCTTCACCACCGAGTTTGGTGGAACAACACATCTTTTGGCCACCGTAATTCTGGCCAATTTGGGTTGACCGCTCTCATTGTCAATATTCATTGTAATGATCTGGTCCTCGTAGGTAAATGTACCATTGCCCACATCTATTATTGACCTACCTCTCGTTATCAGGTCCATACCAAACAGCATGTCTTGTTCTATTGGTGCAACATAGATAGGTCCCTTGTATTGACTCGTACCTATGCGTAGACGAATTGGTTCAGCTATGAATCCCTGCATTGACATCTGACGTCCTGCAGTATCTAACCTGACACTATGCACCTTCTTAGGAGGATTCTTGAGTTGGCCAAAAATCCTGTCTGAGATAATAGTGACCTGCGCTGCGGAGTCCACTATTGCCTCTACCATCTTGTCTCCCACTTGTACTGGAATGGTGACTGTTGACAATGACTGTAACAGGCACACTTTGGCTGTCCCCTCGCCTATACTACTATTTGATTTAGTAATACAGGTTGCTTTTTCATCGACTGGATTGCTCGGGTTGTCTTGTGAAGTTGTCATCCACCCCTCGTCTGTTTTCTGGTCTTCCGGTAGTGCGTCCACTTCCGGATGGCCAATCTCACCATTGTGTGTTGACTCAAACGGGGGGTTTGGTGGGGAGCCGTCTCGTTTGCAGGTCGAATGTTGGCTCCCTGACCCGACCTGTTGATGTTTAAATCCTCACTCCTCTTGGGACAATCCCGTATGAAATGGGTCTTGTCACCACAACGAAAACATCCGGTATTTCTCGGCCTCATTGGTCTTCGCATGGATAAGCTCTTTATAGCTATTGCCATTTCATCCAGCTGTTGCTGCAGACTAGCCAGATCAGGTGGTCTGTTCGGTTGGATCGCACACACCTGGGTCGTCATCTCTTCATCATAGTCGACAACTGTTTTTGATAACGGCTGTCGTCTAGCTTGGTTTCTATTCACCATGTCGCATTTGGAATGCTGGTATAGCCGAACGTCATTCATGGCACTCTCTATTGTTGCGTGTTTTTTCATGAATACGCTATGTCCAGCATCTATATCAAGTAGTCCCTCGCATAAACGGTCTATGGATTGCCGATTTGAATAAAACATGGGCAGATCAATGAAAGCCTCGGCAGCTAATTCTTGTACCCGGTCTGCCCAATCCTCCATAGCTTCCTTCTTTTGCTGGGCCGCTTGATTAAATTTCGTTTGGGCGGAAGCTTGTAGTTCAGGCCCAAATCGATCTCGCAACTTACTAAGCAAGTTTGTATATGTTAAGTCGGGACTTGTTTTAACAAGACGGGTACAGTAATCCAACGCCTTGCCGCTTAGACAGTGTAGCAGACAAACCTTACATTCCTCCGGCGTCCAACGGTATGCCTGTGCATACTGAGTGAATTTCATCTCAAATGGCTGCCAGTTTGATTTACCATCATACGTCATGGACCTAGGCACATCTCTAAGTGCTGGCATGCGTATGTGATGTGGTGACTCGTGTTTGTCTGTGGTCGGTCTTCGGGTGTTATGTACCGGCCCCTCATAATTTAGTGGTTTCCGTCCTGCTGCTCTGTGTGCATACATGCCTAAGGCATTTGTGGACGGTTCTTGCTCGTCACAAGACGATGAATAGCAGTCTTGTGGGTGTAAATTCGGTGTCTGATACCTGCTGTCATGAAATTGTTGCACTGCACGCGATATCGGGTGTTCCGGTACCGAAGCATATTTCTGTCGTCCACCATGTTGTACTGGTGGCTGTACAATGTGCTTGTTTATCAGGCACCTAGCCAATGGTTGTGTGGCCTGTACTGGATATACAGGTTTGTTAACACGACGTGGACTGCTGCTATCTGTAGAATCGTCCCCGTCTCTTGGCATTACCCTGTGATTATGCTTTGTAAATCGCCTCTGTTTATCTGCGACTAGATGAAATATTTCAGAAATGTCGGATGAAGTGACTCGTTCTCTTTTTATCAATCCTCTTCGGAGACTACTGAAGTCTACACTTTGATGTGCAACTTCAGCCTGCTGGATCCCTCGTGTATCCCTTACCCCTCTGGTATTGGTAATATGTACCTCGCTCAACAGCCGTTCTGCTGTTGCCATTAGCTGCTGGGCTCTCTCCACTTTGTCGTCGTTTGGGGTTCTGCAGAGTGATACCTCTGGTTGACCACTGAATGAAATGGCGCTACTGGTACCATCTGACAAATAACTCCCCCCTCTCTGCTTCAACTGTTTACTTTGAGGTAAACCTCTTCGACTGTTGGGAGAGATGCGTGTGTTAGCCCTGTGGCTATGTAGGTGTTCTTCTGCAGGATGATTCAAGCTTTGATTGCTCTCCTCCCCCCTATCTGTATGGTCATCTATTGGCGTCAACAAACGACTATACTTGGATAGTGCATGTATTGTCGCATTGGGTGTTCTGGCATTGGGGGTCGTTCGTCTTACAGCCTGATTTGGCCTAAAATCTAGACTGTCCCTTATCTCCCTGGCCACGGGTCGTCTCATAACCCTCTCCAATGCCTCAAGGGTAATGTTACCCTGTTGTTCTCTGAAAATGATTATCAGAGAAGCGATGCCTGCTCCTATCCCTGGAATGCACGTGAGCTCCTCGTGAGACATGAAGTTAACCCTCAAATTGTGTGGGGCTCTGGCCATCTTACTTGCTACTTGTACAACGTAAAAAGCAAAGGATACACGAAGTGGTTTCACTGCTTCCGTTGTTTCGCTCGCTGGAATTTTCTCCAATGGCGGGAAATCCAGAAAATGGAATTTGGGCCGTCTACGGACCAAAAGACCAAATTACTTATTTGAAAATCTTTACTAAATCAAATAAAATTGGCTGCTAATATAACGGCTAGGATAGGTACCTATCAAAACACATTTGGGCTTGGTAGCGTGTAGCCAATTTAGCGGTGTTTGACCCGCGTGAAAATTTGATTTTTTTCAAATCCTACGCCAAGAAATAGGTTCTGTTTTCAACAACCGCTGCCACCAATATTGTGTATCTACTATAAATATGACGGATACTTACCTAGATTCCCTGCGTCTACTTATCTTCTTGATCTTTATCTTTAGTTGTTATTCCATCAACGTCCGCAATGAAAGTGTCCTCCACTGCAAAACCGCCGATAGATGGCGTGACCTCGGCTGTATTCGATTGGTCAACTCGAGTTCCGCTACCCTCACTCGGGATGTTCCGGAGTTAATCGAATACCATGTTGATGTCCACAACACTTATATGGACAACCGGTAGCGGCGATAAATAAACGACACACACCTCCTGTGTCTAAGGTTTATCCTATACATTCATTGTGTACACTTGTAAACATATAATTTGCTCTAGTTAAAATGACTAATGTATGGTGACATAGAGGCCTAATGGGCCGGGTGCTTGTTTGTAATTTAGTAATTGTATGTAAAGATGTGTATATCTCTAAATGCACATGTCGCAATAATAAAATATTTACTTACTTACATGTTAATATATAATCCTTCATCATCAAAGCCTAATGTTATATGGAAGACGTGATAGCGCGTTTGCTTCAGGTGCGAAAGGTTCGGAATTCGCGCTCCGCTGGAGCCGTTACGACTGTGCCCTTAGACAAGTCATTTAAATTCCACATTGCCCCTTCTCTCTCTCCCTCTTGGCGATGGATTCCACGAGGAATGAGATCTCAAAGAGTGATTGATATAAGTTGTAAGGACTTGTTTCGCAGTCCATGTAAACTAATGTTGTATAAACTAATGTTAAATAGTGATCGCAACATTAATGAGATACATCGCTGGTTTTTCTATTACCTCCCTTGGCAGATAAAGGCCGATTTATCCCGAATGTAAACAGGTACTTTTACTCCTTTGTTTTGTTTTGTTTTACTGTTGTTCCTTAACCTTTTTTTAAATAAGTACCCAATGCATATACATTACTGTAAGATATCTGTCGGGATATAGTACTTTAATGATTATAAGATGACAAAGTAAATGAAAATTGCTAGCATGATGTGCAAAGGAAACAACGATAAACGCAGAGGAAACACTTAATATGACCTATCTACTTTTAGTAGTATATTCAGGGGAAGCAACTAACCGATGTCTCTCATTGCCTAAAGAAGGCGACAGGTCGGACCGATATGAAACATCGACATATTTGGTTGCCTGATACCTTGCTCTGTTGCATGATGGTACATATACATGTTAGTATTCAAGGCGGCGTCATGTTGTGTAAGGGCCGCAATATATAATCATTATCTGGCTATGTTAAGTCAATACTATTGATATAGTTGTCACGCACACTCAGTCTCGTATTAATTAAAACTAACTTTCAATCCCCAAAGTAAATAATAAAGGAAGTCGTGATAGCGCAGTGGATGCGCGTTCGCTTCAGGTGCGAAAGGTCCGGAGTTCGAGCCCCACTGGAGCCGTTACGAGTGTGCCCTTAGGCAAGGCATTTAAATTCCACGTTGCCTCTTCTCTCTCCCTCGTGGCGATGGATTCCATCAGGAATGAGGTCTCGAGAGTGATTTATATAAGTTGAGATAACTTGTTTCGCAATCGAGCTCAAATAAATTTGTATAAAAATAAATAAATAAACAAGAACCACCACAGTAGGTGATGGATGTCCCCTCCCCCATAGCCGAAGAAGTTACAGCCCGGACTGGACATATTGCCTCGGACGGACGGACATACACACGGATAGTGCGAACACTATATGTCTCCCTTCGGTGTCATACAAACTAGGGGTCATGTATATTCTAAGTGTGTGTTTACATCCGGGTGCTGTCTAACTTTACACCGAAGTATCAACAGAACACAAGTAGGAATACAATTTCTGTAAGTGAATGGCACTTGTCGTTAGAGGTTGTCTATACGTAAATAGGCATAAGTGCATCCGCATCGAATGTAGTGCCAATAACTAATATAGTTCATTTTTCGTTTTGGTCAAAATGCATTTTCATGACAGGCAGTGTATAGTATTTGTGTGTTTTGAGAAATTGTGTGACTTGAGAAGACTTCAGACTAGTTGATGTGTAGAAAAGATGTGGTATAAGAATGCAGGCCATTGCAACCTGGAGGTTGGTGTACTGTATTATTTGGCGGAGGAATACAGTGTGTAAACACAGTGACCGTATTCACAGGTGAGCACCGGATATGGAAAACATTATAATTGGAAAGAGTTTTGCTCTTTTACAGTTTCATTTGAATACCTCTTCACAGTGGATGTGGTATCAGAAGAAATGAAGGATTGCAAATATAAATGAACAGATTGTAGGTTTTTACTTTTTACTATGTATTTAATAGGCAATTTAGTTGTTGTTTTACAACCTTAGATGCACTGTTGCTTGGCCAAGCTGGTGGGACGTGATCGAGCCTTTAACATACAATACATGGGCTACAACAGTGCGGAATTTGGGATTCTCGGGGCGGCTGTTGGCTGGTACCCGGACGTTGCGTGTGCGCCATCGTTTAAGAGCTTAAAGCTGGGTCACTCACTTTCCATAAGAATCAGACCAAGGTTTGGAACATCTGGCGCCATTCCCAAAACAAGTTTATTCAACAAATTCGTATCAATATCAGCGAGTGAGAAAAATGCCAGCTATGCTATACTATGCCTAATGTTCGCATGGACAATTTCTCATATATTGTAATTGAGTATGTGACACACCGATGCATGACACTATAGACATCCATATCCGTATGGGTTTGAACCTGCTACCGTTGCGCAAACATACCCATTGCCTACGTACCGAGTTTAACCCCGCTCCACACTGTGAACACACATACACATTGCCTACGTACCGAGCTTAACCCCGCTCCACACTGTGAACAAACATACCCATTGCCTACGTACCGAGTTTAACCCCGCTCCACACTGTGAACAAACATACCCATTGCCTACGTACCGAGTTTAACCCCGCTCCACACTGTGAACAAACATACCCATTGCCTACGTACCGAGTTTAACCCCGCTCCACACTGTTAACAAACATACACATTGCTTACGTACCGAGTTTAACCCGCTCCACACTGTGAACAAACATACACATTGCCTACGTATCGAGTGTAACCCCGCTCCACATTGATCTGGTAAACTCGTATTAAGATAACACGCTAGGAACAATACGCCTCACATATTGTATGTTGTGACGTCATCTGCCAAGTTCATTCTGGGTTTAGGCAGCAAACAGGAATTGAAGAGGCACTTTGTCTCTGGCGAAATCGTATAAAGAATGTAAACATGTCAAATTGTAAGATGTAGAATCTACATTTAACCGATATATCATAGTCTAACTCATACGCATCGTGTACGAAGTCAAGGAATTTTATTGGCAAGAACAAGTTATGTTCATCGCCAAGTTACATGATTGGCGGTTATTTACAAACAGTCTTTTTAATCGGTAGACACTAGAAAGCTACTATACCACAACGATAACGTGATTCCCGCGAAAAAGATAGCACGGGCTAATATTATTATAACGGGTAAAAAGAAGTTTATTATCATTTATGTATGCATTACTTGGCATACAGGATTATTTATTACACCCTACGTATTGATTTGGCTTATTCCAAACCTATTTATAGTAATGCTTGTAAATAACACGTTATCGTTGGGCGAGTGAGTGATAACGATGATTGTCATTCAATATGCTTATGTCGTTTTGTTTTTCGATAACATTACCTGATTTGTTTAAGTTACATTGTACAACATTATACATGTATATTGCATGGCGTAACTGTGTACCTTGGTTATATATCTACCTATCTATCTGTATGTCTGTCTGCCCTGCCCTGCCCTGCCCTGCCCTGCCCTGCCCTGCCCTGCCCTGCCCTGCCATGCCCTGCCTGTCTGGCTGGCTGGCTGGCTATAATAAAGTTATAATAATGTATTCACCTTGTCATTGAAAAGGGTAGACATTCTCAAATACCTGTGCCAAGGGATCAACGAACATGTGTTATTTGTAACGATAGTTTTGATATAGAAGACGAGTTTCATTCGTGTTAAAGTGTAACAATAACGTAGTACTTGTATATTATCACACCATTGTATAATAGTTTGCTATATGTTATGTCATGTTGTTACCTTGTATTGTAGCCTGAAATTGAATACATGTAAATGTTGAATTAATGGAAAATAAATAAAGTATTAATTATTTAAATCTAATGTTTTTCTAATCCACTACTCATTATACAATAATGAGCTTAATAAATAATTATATATGAATAATTACAGTTTCCCGCATAACTGTAGCAAGATATATAAATGTTGCAAGCTTGTTAATTACCCCTGACTGAGCTCACTTCATGATATTTGCAAACTTATCTGCGTTATGCCATGTATAAACATAGCATTTTAAGTAAAGTGATCTTAAGCTGGAATAAAATGGGCAAACCAATATAAAAAATGATATTCAGACTAAACAACTCGCATATTACATTTAAAGCGACACTACATCAGTGAAAACGCAAATTTCTACAGAATGTAATTTCTTATTATATGATATATTTCCCAACCCCCAAATATTTGCCTCAAACAATTATCTCTAGACGACAGTATCACGCGTTACGTATTAACTCCAATAACAAACAAACGTCAATTCAGGAACATTGATAACAGTTATATGAAATCCTACGTTCACGTTTGAAAGTTTGTAGACTACAAAAGCAATGTTAAGTGTTCGAATGTATTGAGAAGAATTTGTAGTAGCAATGCATTTGTTTGGGTTTGTGCGATGTAATTCCGCTTTAATACATAACCGTTGGCTTCTTTCAATATATCTAGACCTTCCTATATACAACAGTAGTATGCGTTCGTGGGTGTTTTACGTTTATTTATCGTCGATACCGGTTACACATATGAGCGACGCCTCCTGAAGATATTAGTCATTTTAGATATTTGGAGGATAGTGCAATGATACAGACAGAGACCTATTCCAGAGTCTCCTCTGGTTCTTTTACGTACACGGTGTAAAGCACCGACACGAGACCTCGGTGTAACGTCCCATCTGAAAGACTGTTCATTTTATTAGGGTCAGACGGGGGATCGAACCTGCGATCCCTGGATTACCAGTCCAGCGTGTTACCACTGGACTACAGATCCGTCTGTAAAGTATGCGTTCATTATTATGGCGGAAATATGTACTACGTCATTCGGACACAACTAGATTTGTATAATTTGAATATAGTATGTCTGCTGTTCATATATTGCATGGTTGAGCATGCTAATCTGGATACTGTTCGCATGTAAACATGTACACAGGGGAATATTAAGGATAGATCTATTTACATATAGAATGTTTACACATTATGGAACAGAAAGCATTTTATGCTTAAAGTCACACCGATAGCTTATATAATTAGGTCATATCTCTCCAGTTTGTATTGGTGGAGGACGAGCTGGGATGCTCTTCCGATCAGTATTTCAAGCAAGGAGTAGAACCACAAACAGTCCCAAGGTCAGTTGGATACCTTCCTCAAATTAAAGAATGCGACACCGACATGGGATTCGAACCTACATCGGTGACGGGCAACAATTACATGAAGTCATTAGGAACTCGACCACGGAGTCTCCTTCTTGAACATAGAGCAATATCTAAAGATTTGCAAAGCTTGACAAGATCGATGTTTGCATTGTGTTGGGTTACCTCAAATACAGGGTCAATAAACATACACCAACACATACTGACGAGCTTAGAGCTGCATTCAAGAGAGAAACACTTGTCATTGGTGAGAATCATGCAGTGTTATCATTAATTGTCAGTTAACAATTATAGTTAGTGTATACAAATTGATTTTAGATCGATTGCGAAACATGTTCTTACACATGTTCTTACAACTTATATTAATTACTCTAGAGACCTCATTCCTCATGGAATCCATCGACATGAGGGACAGAGAAGACGTATTGTGGAATTTAAATGCCTTGCCTAAGGGCACAATCGTAACGGCTACAGCTGGGCACGAATGGAAGTATGTGAGATGGTACGGTGGTCGCCAGATCAGACTGGTGGGTTTTCTCCGGGTACTCCGGTTTCCTCCCACGCGAATGACGCTTTCATCCGCACCGACGTGAGTGATTAATATAAGTTGTTAAAACTTGTGAAATATATAAAATCACATTTAGCATACCGCAACATCTTGTTAGGGAACAACAGTAAAACAAAGGATTCCAACTAAAAGGACCTATTTACATTTTGGGATAAATCGGACTTTACCTGCCACTATTTAGTATTTATATTCAATTTGTATGTCTATATATAGATCTATATATACCTATGTTTTCATTCCATGCAGCCAAACAAAAATTATTTATAATTTAACCTAATATATAATTATAACTCATTATAAATTTGCCAATTATTACCCAATGTAAAATAGCAAACACTTGTATAGGAATGTGTCGTACAGGCTACGTACACACACATTAATTGTCTCGTCAATTGTATAAAATGTCGTATTACCTTATTATGCCATATAACTGCACGAACTGAGTGCAAATAAACGAATGACAACACTGTGCCGTGCGAGGATGAAAAGAAAATCGACACATTGTGCACAGTATTTGTTTGTGGAGCCTGCAGGCAATAATTAGGACTCAATAACGATATCAAACTCAATGGAATTGAACTTCTATATCAGCTGAAATAACAAGCATTGCAAAAACAGACGGATCTGTAGTCTAGCGGTTATCACGTCGTACTGTAATCCATGGATCGCTGGTTCGATCTCCCGTCTGACTCTAATAAAAATAACCGAGGTCACCGTGCACGTAACGGAACTAGAGAAGACTCTGGAATGGGTATCTGTCTGTATATGTATAATTGCACTATCCTCCAAAAATGACCACATTTACGCTTTCATCCGCGTCAACGACAGTGCTTAATATAAGTTGTTAAAACTTTCTTCGCAATCGTTGTAAAATAAATATGTTTAAACTTATCCTCCAACAATCTAAAATGAATAATCTTGTAAGGAGCGTCGCTCATATGGGCAACCGGTAGCGACGATAAATAAACATAAAACACACACGCATTATAATTGCACAATACTAAACATCATGTATAACCTAAACCTTGTCTCATAAATTTATATTCTATGACTGTGCACATATTTTAGAGCTATCATACCGTGACGTATATTAAGAATCTACTAAATGCCCAGTATTGTTCATGCATGTTCAATCTCATGTATTTCATGATATTGTATATAGTATCATAACAAAACTATTGTCAAGTTCATAACTTATACGTTAATATATTTGATCATGTTTTTGTTTCTCTGTACCGAATCCGTCAGCACTTATACACGAACTACATGAGATACGTTTAGTATCCATGCTTTGACTATTTTATGGTACGAGTTGTCTCATAAATGTGGAATGCCTTTGGCTTCTGTTACTGCATTGTTGACAACAGAACATATTTATACATTATAAATACGACGAGGAGATTATGAACACAATCAACTGAAAAATAAAACAACTCACAAAAGTAGTAGTGCCACTGTATACAATTGTGTACGGTATTGGTCCGGCGGTTAGCTTGATACTAGTTTAGCCTTATGCTGTAAGGGTTGTCTCCCTTGGAAATATTTCTCCATTTGTAGTCACAAAAGTTGATGCACGTTTCTTTTGCTAATAAACGTTGATTTGCATCGTTACCGTTGTTCCTTGTTAACTGGCGTGGTGGCAGCGGTGGGACAACCCTTACAACATAAGGCTAAAATAGTATCAAGCTAACCGCAGGACCAATACCGTACACAACTGTATACAGTGTCGTAGAGTTGATGTTTTCACTATTTATTTATGGTTTGATAATATTGCATTGCTCTATATACATGTAAAGATAGGAGAAATGTGAGCTATTAGAACTTGTGTTGTGTATAATGTTTTTGAATATCAAGCTATGTAGATTGATCATCACATCATGTGTTATACTGTATATATGTGTCAAGAAACTGTGTATGGTTTACGACAATAAAATATTCTGTCATGTATATATAATGCTAGGTATTGTATATATCGGTACAGTCGTTTAAGACGTGCCGTTGTGTTGTCTATATACAAATGTGAATGCAGAATTGAATCTTCTCTGCTTGTAAATTCGTTAAATTATATTACTCATTAAATCAATGAATCGTAATATTGTAACTGTATTAGTACATAACACTTATTGATTTAAAATGTATTATTGCAGTTAGCCTGTCCCCAATATTGTATATTACCCACTTCCTAAAAACGAAATTCAGTCATGTTGTTACTGTAATATGTGACCTGGCTGATTATAATAAAAGTTGGTGTTGTTGCACAGTTGTTGTATAACAATAAAAATTCGAATAACTGATACATAATTAGTAAATGGGTTGGGCCACACGTTCTGACAGCATTAGTGATTGGCCCCTACCCATAGAAACGATTGGAACATTACATAATGGATAAGGCGTTATTACGCAATCAAAAGCTTAAACATGTACACATGTTATATAGTATGATTATATGTAGTATTAGTCTTTTTGACTTTCCCAAAGAAAGGCACTAGTCTGCATGCTCCACTGGTATTTATTTCAGCCTCATCTATGCATACTACATATGAGAACGTTGTATTAAATTTTTTAAATGCATGCTAATTAGCATAATATAGTAATAAATCGGATAAAAATAAACCATAATTTATATCTATATGAAATACTAATAATTTCACAAGCAAGGTATCTCACGTTCACCTATATTTTGTTGGTTTTTAAAAATATATATGGAAAATAACAGTGCATTTTAGATGCTCAAATGCCCAATATAGGCATTTTAATTGGGAATGAATGGACATTTCCTTTTTAAAATGGACAGCATTACATATAATATATAATAGTACATTGCCATTCTATAAGAATTATAAGAGACTAGAGACATGTTATCATCACAGACACTTGTTATCATAGTACTGTACATTAAAATTCAAAGACAAAACTTGCCCATCTAGACACTTGTGTTAATCTTGTGACAATATTACTTTAGTCCTATTAAAAACCAGTGTTTACTGTAAAAACCACATTGAAATACCACACACATTTTAAAGGAAGGTAAAAGAGGGCTACTGGCACAAGTATCACTATACTGTGTCGCAATTGGCAAGTTTTGATAAACATTAAGCTATTATCTAATATCATACCTGTGTGTATACCTAAGATTTGCATCCTGGTATTTACGAACCAGAGGGCACTAAGGAAGATTAGTTCAGAACTAATTAGGCCACCCTCTATAAATAAAGAAATCTATCCTTACATTTCATTGTAATGCACCGTAAAACACTCTATATTTCTGGGACAATATTTCGCACTTTACAATTGGCAAACAATCAAACTTCTCACAATACACTGAGCCAGAGGCTCCAACAGCCCGAAATCATACATTACTGCATTCAAATACAAGTAAGTAAGTACGTAATTGTTTATTATAGTGACATGTGCATATACGTAATATAGAACAAGACCAATAGCACCCGACCAGCGGGTCTATAAGTCACCTTAAATATGATAAAAATACAAAATTGTGAAGTTCTAACATTCTATCTTTCAAGCGTATTAAAGGCATATATGGTATATGACAATTATATGATGAATAGAAACGTTTACAAATTTGGTCGGTCATTATATCCCATGAGGCACAAGTTATAAAAGGCTAGCAAAGAGTTGTGATCATAATGATACATCTAGCAAGAATGAATATGAAAATCATGAATTATACATAATTGATCTCCTGTGAAGATAAGATCTCATGTTGTAGTAGTTTTCTTTATAGTCGCCTCCGCCTCCCACATGGGCGACTGGTTTCTCTAAGATGTTTATGTAGATAGCTAAGTTATTTATGTAGACAACTGGGAAGGCATCTTCGTTCTTCGCAGGGTGACAAGTCCTGTATCCTCTTTCGAAGGGGTCCCTTGTAGGGCCACCCTCCTCACTGTTGGTCACCCCGCAGCAGCATTTATACGGATCTGGCAGTTAGACATCTGGTCATCGGTTGTCACTCAGGGGAGCGTGGATGCCACGACCATTGCCGCTCCCTCAGGTCCGCCGTCTCGTCTATCCGCCGGAGAAGTAGGAGGAGAAAGATCGAAAAAAGCCAGCGAAGACAGTGTGACACCCCAAACACTATAAGAAGAGATGGCAGATCTGTCATGATGTGCCATAGCCGTGGATCCCCATGCTGGCGAGCTTCCCCCTTCGCAAGATCGACGACCAGAAGATCCCAGAATCCTACGCTGCTGCTGTGGGATGTGCCCCGGTCACGGCGTGCACGTCGTGAGGAGATCGACCGGGTTCTCAAGATCTCATTGCGAACGTAGCGGTTTTTCTAGTGTGTTGGTTTACCAGTATATTCAAATTTCGGTAGGTGTGACATTTAAATTGGTCAGAATTTCACGAAACACAGTTAATCGTATGTCGTTATAAACAACACAACCTAACAATGTGTTTCATTTTCAATGACGCCCTCATTACATACTCTGCAAAGTCTTTGCTCTGGACCTTCACCAACATGGCGACCTATCTCTATGCGTAGTGGTAGAATACCACAACGAAACTGACCCACCATGGAGCATTCATACTTTAAATTCATGATAACGTAATCTTCACATTTGAAATCATGTTTGAAAAGTACGTACTATGTTCGTAACGTTCGAACGTCCTGAATATCGCGTGACCACTTGTTTGTGTAAAACGCCGTAATTCTATCCTTTACTTTATTTAGATTGACCGATGTCATATTATCAAAATTGTTAGATAGTACAATACTGTTCCGTATCTGCTGAATTTCACAGGACCAGTTGTTTGAACACAATGAGTAAACATGAATGAATGCTTTTTGGTAATTCGGTTGTCATTCATGTTGATTAGACAATTCCATAATCGACCCATGCAAATCCATTGTCTGTAGACCGTGGGAACCCATCCCCATATAACGCAAGTGTAGGAGCAAATCTATGAACCCCAAGGAAGTATATTAGTGCCCTGTGCTACACGTTGTCCATGCACTGGTAACATTTAGTTTTAAATCCCCAAACTGTAATACATGATGGGAACCACACAACTATCATAACGTTTTTCAAAGGCTTTAAATCCAAAGTCCTTTAGATGGTGGATCTTGTTGATGATACCACCTAACGCTCACCCTGCAAAGTCCTTTAGATGGTGGATCGTGTTGATGATACCACCTAACGCTCGCCCTGCAAAGTCCTTTAGATGGTGGATCGTGTTGATGATACCACCTAACGCTCGCCCTGCAAAGTCCTTTAGATGGTGGATCGTGTTGATGATACCATCTAACGCTCGCCCTGCAAAGTCCTTTAGATGGTGGATCGTGTTGATGATACCATCTAACGCTCGCCCTGCAAAGTCCTTTAGATGGTGGATCGTGTTGATGATACCACCGAACGCTCGCCCTGCTGCTTTTGATAATGTTTCTGAGTTGATACCAAAACTGTTTTTATCGTAGAATGTAACACCTAGGTACTTGTAATGATCGACAGTTTCTAACACATTGTATCCGATCTTAAATACATAATCACTACGATCCCTTCGGCCTCGCCGGAAGTGCAAACTCTTAGATTTATTTGAGTCTATGCGGACTCTCCATCGCTTGCACCAACTGTGTAATACATTCAACATTGATTGTAACTTATCCTCTGAGTCAGTTAACAGCACAATATCGTCGGCGTATAGCAATATCGAGATCATGGCATCATCCATGTTTATTCCAAGCCCAATGTCATTTCCGATACGAGATCGTTGGAAAATATGGAGAATAACGTTGGTGACAAATTGCACCCCTGCTTTACTCCAGTTGAGCACTCGAACCAGTCAGTCATGTTATCGTTGATTTTTATACATGCGTAAGTGCCTGCGTAGATGTTCTTAATGTATTGATATATTTTCCGTCTATTTTGTTACGCAATATCTTATACAGAAGCATGTCTGTCTATACAATCAAAGCATTGTTTCAGATCTGTATATGCAATGAACACATTGCTAGTATTTCTGATAATGCTATTAAGTGTGAACATGTGCTCTTCACAAGACCTCTTGTCTCTAAATCCGTTCTGCTCATCTGCTAATATCTCATTGCTTTCAAGGTAAAAAGTGACACGTTTGTTAATTAAAGCGCTGTATAATTTGCACGATGACAAACTAATTCCTCCATAGCGCAATGGCATGCGTTTGTCCGAATTAATGTCCTTCAGGATTGGAAATATAAGTGCCCTCCTCCACACAGATGGTATAATCCCACAGTCAAATACTAACTGGAACAATTGTTGCAAAACCGAAATAATTGGCGGACATTTCAATACATCGTACGGTAATTTATCGATTCCAGGTGCTGATCCAGACTTAGCATTCATAATGATCCGATAAATTTCCTCTATTGTAATATTCCCATTCAATTGCACAGTTGGTATATATAACGGGTCATCTAACTGTAGTTCGAGTAACTGTTTATGTAATTTGCACCCATTATAATGTTCCTCATCAAAATCACTGTTGTCGTCACGATTGTATAGCTTTTGAAAGTCGTTTTTCCAGCTTTCAAAACCTGTATACTTGTCCTTTGTTATATTTCCATGATTATTGACTGCTTCTATTGGGATTGATTTGTCCTTGCGTGGCCCTAATTCCTAAATTTTCGTTTTGTTAGTCGACATGTCTTCGATATCCATCGCCTGTGCGTATCTGTATGCGCGCTCTGACTGGCATACTAGTTTATTAAATTTGTTACGTGCACCAATATAATCCATTCGTAGTCTATGTTTCATTTGATTATTGCGCTTTAAGAAATGAAATTGTGTTCCTTTAACCGCATTACGTTCCACATGGCATCCAGGTTCTCGTCCCAATACGGTTTCTTAGTTCTATATCGTGTTGCTGTTTTCTTGGAAGTATCATGGTGTGGTATTATAGTTAACATTTCCTGCTGATATATGGCATCACATAAACTGTCATAATAATATATGGCCTCTAAGTCACATTGGACTCTAGGTTCGACTGAGTTTGTCTGACTTTCAATTCTCAAAATGACATTCGATATCGCGTTTCTGGATAATTCACTGTCCATAAAGTCAGTAGGTATTCGTTTTATTTAAAATTTGATACTATTAATCGGTTGACTATTATGGTCTATTGTCTGTGAACCAGAACATCTCTTTTATTTCACTCAATACATGTACAGAACATGCAAATATGAGGTATTTACAATAAACAAGACATACAAACGAGGCTACAAAACAAAAGCACAACACAGAATATATCAATTGTCAAGGTGAATAAATATTTCCAATAGTATTTTAGTTATAGACACAAATATCACAAATTTGGAAAAAGAGTATACCTGTTACATTCTTGTATGTGACATTATTATCATAATAAACTTACATAATTTCTGAAATTCTGAACTATTTTTGGTGCAAATTAATTTCTCTAATTTAAACATATTTGGGCGTCGAAAATACATCGGATTAATATATTGTCTTCTTTCATTTGTAAATTGTTCACATTCAAACAAATAGTGAAATTCATCCCCAATTCTGTTTCTACAAGAGTTACATGTTCTTTCATTTATTGGTGTTCTTGACCAGTTTCCTGTTTCTATTGGTAATCGATGCTTTCTTGTTCTAAATTTAATTAGGTTATACAATGTGGAGTTTTGTAATTTTGATAAGTAAGGTTCAATTCCAAAAGATCTTTTAAACACTCGATAAAACGTACTATTACTAGAGTTGTCTACCATGGTGTACCAATTATTTAAATATAAATCATGTAGTTTTTGTTTTACCGCTAGTTTTAACCATTTTGCATTAGGAAAACTATGTTCAGTCCATACATTTATGAAACCACATTTTATTAGAATTGTTTTAACATTATATAGCCATGGAAATTTTACCTTAAGCAATTCTTCGGGTAAATTTTTTGATGTTTGTAACATATTTTTATATACTAGATGAGACAATTTCTTTGGTATATCACCTTCTTCCGTAATACATAGTTTTGACCAGAACGAAATAATTTTTTCCTCAATAGCTATCGATAGCGGCATACATCCAGTTTCGCCATAAATAAAATAATTTGGGGTGAACCGTTTTAATTTCAATATATATTTTAAAAATTTAAGTTGAACCCTTTCTATTACATCTAATTTCCCAAACCCCCAAATTTCAGCTCCATATAGTAGAATCGGTTTGATGGTTTTATTAAATAGGTCTATTTGTAGATCTATTGGTAGGTTAAGTCGATTTGAATTTCTTATTAGGCTATACATTGCCCTAGTTGCTTGATTTGAAATATTTTGTTTACAATTAAAGAAAGAGCCACTTCTATTGAAGAAGATACCAAGGTATTTATACTCTTTTACGACTTCTATTGTTTCCTTTTTATATTTGAAATTATACATAGGTTGTCTACCTTTTGAAAACACGATTATTTTAGTTTTTGTGATATTAACCGTGAGCTTCCATTTATCACAGTATTGTTCGTAAGTATTTAGGGCATCTTGTAAATCACTTGCAGTTTCTGCCAGTATTACTGTATCGTCTGCATAAAGTAAAATGTATATTTTTAAAAGATTAAAGAGCTCGTTTGTGTTTTGTTCATTCTGTAATAATATTCCTTGCGCATTACTATTGTTTTGGAAAAAATCTCTTAAGTCATTTAAAAATAAAGAAAATAGCAAAGGAGACAAATTTTCACCTTGACGAACTCCGATGTTGCATGTGAAGAAGTTCGAAAATTTTGAATTAACTTTTACACAAGACTTTATTCCATTATACATGTTTCTTATAACCTGTAGACATTTACCATTGATTTTAGCATTTATTAATTTCTCCCATAAGCCATTTCTCCAGATGGTATCGAACGCTTGTTTTAAATCGATAAATGAGCAAAATAATTTTTTTCTGTTGTTAACATATTGAATGATATGTTGTAAAATAAATAAATTGTCTGCTGTTGAAAATCCTTTTCTGAATCCCGCTTGTGTGTTGTTTAAAATATCATTAGTTTCAACATAATCGGTTATTCTTTTATTCAAAATACTAGTAAATACTTTGCCTAGACAACTTAACAATGTTATTGGGCGATAGTTTTCTGGTTTTGTTATGTCTCCTTTATTTTTATATATTGGGTTAATAATACCAACTGTCCACCGTTATCCGTTTTACAGTAATCAAGTTCAAATTCTGCCAAACGTACAGTGTTCAGGTAAGCGTGAGCGCTCACCAAGTAATCCATGAAGTCCGTATTGGACTATGAGCTCATTTACCGTTAACACGTTGAAGTATTTGCACTTAGTTAGTATATCATGTGGGAAGCACAGGTAATCCACAACTGATTTACCTCTGCCAGAAAGTGACGTAAAATTGTCATGTAGAAATCTACCAAAATACAAACCGGAATAATTCTGAAATTCGATGAAACTGTGCCCATGTGGATTAATGTTTGTATCCAGAACAGTTCGTTCTGGAATTTCGTCGCACTCCTGTAATATATTCCACAATGAACAACACGTCTTGCGTTAAAGTCTGCAGCAATGAACTATATACAACAACAATAGTTTATTGCGTAAAACAGCTATAAGACGTTTAATGCAAATACAATAATTACGCATTGTAGTGGATACACAAAAGTAATTACGGTATACAAGTGTTAATAGATGCGAGAAGAAACTTGGACGGTCTCTACCTCTGATTGACGATTCAGGTAACATGCGAGAACAATAAAATCGGTCTGTTTATGGGGAAATGTTACTGCTAAAATACCGCCATAAGATCAATCGGCGATGGTGATAACATCATGTTCGCTAATGTATTTGTTCACCAATATTCCAACACCACCTGAAGCCTTTTTGGCATTACGGTGTATTTCACCTCTATTAAACCCGAACCATAGGTGGTAGCCTTCGCATTAAATCTCATTATTGCCCGCTAAATGGGGTTCACATATCGATATATGTCAGCGTTTAATGCACGAATTAATCATACTAGTAAACCATGATTATCATTAGTCCAGCCGCACACATTTATGTGTATGTATGTATGTTCCATTAATGTCAAACCCCTTGCGGGGACCTAGACATGTTCTATGTGTTCTAGTTTCACACTGGGACGGTGTTCGTCCTAGGGCCGGTTAGCCCATTCCTGGTTAGCCTGTGTTCGGTCGTCCTGTGCCTGGTTATTCTGGGGAATTCGCTGTAAGATGCGGCCTGTTCGCGGTTACTCTGAAGTTGTGTCCCTGTGGGAGGTGTCTCAGTAAAGCCCGTGCGTTCATTTCTATAATACGTTCCGCATGAGATTTACTGCTGTTCAAGAACACTTGGCTGTACTGTTGGGAGTTTTTTAGTGACATTTTATTCCGTACCACAAGTATCTTTTCATCTCTGTTTCGAAAATAAATCTTCACGTAATCTGGTCTGTCATTATGATATGAGCGAAAGCGAAACACAGAAATCACATGGACGTCCTGTGACACGTTATTCCCTATAGCACTTATAATAGCTCTGGCTTTATGAATCAAGATCTCACCTTCTTGCAAATTAGGTACGCCACTGGCTATGCTTGATATATCCGAGTCATAAGTATAGGATGGCCTAAGTCGCTACTGCCCTTGATTTCCACCGCCTGGGGCTGACCGTTATCCGTATCCATTGTGTCATGGAATGTCCATGGGTTGTTGATCGAATCTGGTCTAGCGAGAGAAGCCTGAATAGTTGTCAGCATACTGTCAAGTCGGTTACATTCACGCCCTATATCCAACGTAAAACTGTCACGTAAACTTGCAACTTGACTGTCAATATTTAGTACTAACTCATTCCCCAACGTGTCCAAATTACTCTCAAACATGGCACGCATACTATCGTGACTTTCCTTCATCCCTTCCATGCTGTTAATAAGTATGTCCAGCTTCTCTGAGTCACTCTTAGCCGCCGCCATATTTGGGTCTGATATGTTGGTTATTGGGCAATGCGAGGCTGTGTTTTACGTTTATTTATCGTCGCTACCGGTTGCCCATATGAGCGACGCCTCCTGAAGAGATTAGTTATTTTAGATTTTTGTAGGATAGTGCATGATACAGACAGAGACCAATTCCAGAATCTCCTCTGGTTCTTTTACGTGCACGGTGTAAAGCACCGACACGAGACCTCGGTTTAACGTCCCATCTGAAAGACTGTTAATTTTATTAGGGTCAGACGGGGGATCGAACCTGCGATCCCTGGATTACCAATCCAGCGTGTTACCACTGGACTACAGATCCGTCTGTGAAATGTGAGGCTGCGTGTATTGGCGATATAAATACAGTAGAACGTGAACCTGTCTTATCTAATTCCGAGTTACAATAATCAGTAATAACCAACACTACTCTCTTGATCATACAACACACTATTCGCTTCACTTAATATATCACTCGGATCAATGTCCGCCGGACCGATTGTGGCCTTAATAAAAATAATTGTGCTTTTTGCCGCCATGTTAAAATTGTTTTCCCACTTTTTCCCCATAAATAATAATAGGAAAGAAGTCTCTATTTTTTGTTTGGCAATATTAAACTGAGACATTTGCATATTCCGTGAACTTACTTCGTTAATAATCTGATTTCCGAAATAAAATATGAGCTTTAGATTATGGTACACTTACTTACTGACTTGATTCAAATATTAACGGTAAAAACCTAACGCATGTCCTGGTCGTAGTTCACGGAAACGTACGAAGGCTTTGGCGGAGATTAATGAGTCTCAGATTAATGTTGCCAAGTAATACACCTTTATAATCCGATATATCACAAAATAGTCCACATTGCAGCCTAAATTCACTAGAAAAGAAGTATTTTACCAGAGCTACCAAATATTTATTATAGTATGAGACCTATTAGTATGTGCTCTTAAATTATTATTTGCGTCACACACACAAAAAAGGAAAATCCGCGAAAGAAGATTTAATATAAGTTTCAAGTTTATTAGCAAATCGGCAAAACATTTGCCTTTGGCCATTTGCAATTTCACTAACTTATGGAAAAGACAATAAATATATATACATGACAATAAATATATAATTTATACAAATAACAAAACACACAAACACATCAGTACAGTAAACGATCAGTAGACAAATCTAATTTAATTTCCAAGAGTACTTTTACGTAGGCATATATAAACCGGAAGTGTTTCACATTGTATGCCATATACTTCTAACGCTGCATTAGGATTTGTTAGGCAGCTCTAATTGTGTGTTTGCCGCATGATGGCCGTGGACGAAACAAACATGATCTTATTAATGTTGATAGCGAGGGCAAATATTAGAAAGTAGAGTCGCTGCGAGTCCATTGAGAGCGAAGAAGCTGAACACGCTTTTGAAACTATTAATACATTTCTAAAACAAATCTATTATTAGGACCTAGAAAACGCATACTTCGGATAAGTGTGTTTTACATGAAAAACAATAACTATATAAATACATAGTTTTAAACATTTTGGAATATTTTTAGTTGTCCAGTTTGTGTTTTGTAATAAAGATGTGATATATCTTTGATGGAATCCTTCGTATTTCGTTTTCATGTAATAATAATTATATTATGTAGGTGTGCGTTTTCAATGTCCTCTAGTATATAAATAAGTGACGTTACGTGTCCCAAAATATTTACAAGTAGACCCGGGACGGGAAGTTATCTGTATACTAAAGACATGTGGGGGGGGGGCATACGTAACCAAGATAGTGCTCAGATATTACATTGGTGTTTATTATTTGAAAACACCAGCACAGCACAGCGGATATATATATAGTTTCTTTGTTCACAATGAAATGACCAAATTTATAGAAACAATTGAAACTGACAGTGAATATGTGCTATGGATAAAGTTAAGCAAACTATACTGCAATACGAATGATGATTTACTTTTTGGTATTACTTATGTTCCCCCACTGCAATCACGTTTTTATAGTAATGATGAATTTAGTTTATTTGAATCTGAAATACAGTCTATGTGTGATAAATATGAAACTATATATATGTGTGGCGATTTTAATAGTCGGACCTCAAATCTTCCAGATTATTCGACTAATGATGATTTTTTGTCAAATTTCTTTGACTTCGGTACAGAATTAACAAACTTTATTGATCAAAAAAGTAACCTTGAAGCACATAATATTAAACTAGACAGGAGATCCCAGGATCACAAAACAAATAATCATGGATACAGGCTCATTGATCTATGTAAAAATAATAACCTAGTATTAGTGAATGGAAGATTTGGGGCTGATGCCCTTGTTGGTAAAATGACGTTTAGAAACACATCTGTACTAGACTATTTTCTCTCTTCTGTTAAAGCCTTCTCTATACTGAACAATTTTGAAATCTTATCACTTGACAACCTGTACTCAGACGGGCACTCTGTGATAAACTGTAACATTAATACAAATAACAACATACCTGTACCTGACACCCACACTAAACACACTAGAAATATCAACCTACCAAAACAGTGTAGATGGAACTATCAAGATAGAGACTCATATATACATAATATTAATACAATTGAAATAACACATACATTAAACAGCATGCAAAATCCCACACAAGAACAAATGGATCTATTATCCTGTAAATTATCATCAATGTTTGTTAATACAGCTGAAATAACATTCGCACATAAACCACATACTCAATTCCAAAGTAACAAACATAAATGGTATGGTCCTGACTGCAAAAAGGCCAAGAAAATTTACACTAAGGCAAGGAAACGAAAAATAAATACCCTTGTGTACATAATAAACTGACCCTAACACACTCTTGCAAGTTTTATAAAAATACAATGAATAAATATATCAATACATATAACAAAGCTAATGAATACAAACTCAGAAACATGCATAAAAGCAAGCCAAAGGCTTATTGGCAATTTTTGAATAAAATTAATAAAAAAAACTGCATACATTCTCCAAACCTGCAAGATCTCTATGATCATTTCAAATCTGTAAATACTGACAATACAGATACACCCTCTGATGAATATGTTATTGATGAGAACACGAACGACGATTTAAATAACCAATTTACAGAAGACGAAATAAGTAAATGTATTAATTCATTAAAAAACAATAAATCCCCAGGTATTGATGGTGTACTAAATGAGTACATCAAGAGAGTACATCAAGAGTACTAGCAATCAATTGTTACCTATTTATGTACAGATATTTAACATAGTTCTTAATACAGGTATAATACCACTAAACTGGTCAGAGGGTATTATAATACCAATCTATAAAAACAAAGGTAGCCCCAAAGAACCTATCAATTACACACCAATAACACTACTCTCATGTATTGGCAAACTATTTACGTCTGTACTTAACAACAGATTAAATAATTTCATAAATGATAATAATATACTTAAACAGAACCAAGCAGGCTTTCGGAAACATTATTCAACACTAGATCATATTTTTACTTTAAACTCTATAATAGAACTACTTAGGCACCAAAGAAAAAAAATATTTTGCACATACATTGACTTTAGTAAAGCGTTCGACACCATTTGGCGAGCAGGAATGTGGCAAAAACTACTAACATATAATATAAAAGGCAAAATATTTGTAGTAATAAATAATATGTACAAAAACATTAAATCATGTGTGCAACTCAACACTCCAAAAACAAACTCTAATGTTGATGGAACTCATAGGACATCAATACCTGAAAATCCATCACCACCACTAAGATCAGAATTCTTCACCTGCAGCATCGGTGTAAGACAAGGCGAAAACCTCTCACCTGTGCTCTTTAACCTATATCTCAATGATCTGGAAGACTTCTTAACATTAAAGAATAACACTGGCATAAATTTAAATGATCTAACACAAGAACTATTACCAATGCTAAAAATTATGATTCTACTATATGCTGATGATACAATTATTATGGCTGAGGATCCTATTTCCCTTCAAAAATGTCTTGATGAGTTCTCACAATACTGCACAAATTGGAAATTAACAGTAAATATTGAAAAAACAAAAGTTGTTGTATTCGGATGCCGAAACTCAAACATGTATTCCTTTAACTTAGATGGAACACCTATTGAGACTGTTGACTCTTACAAATATCTAGGTATATACTTCTCTAAATCTGGCAGCTTCCTTAAGGCAAGAAAGCATCTGGCACAACAAGCAGAAAAATCCCTACATTACCTTTACAAAATAATCAATAACTTACACCTACCAATGGATCTAATGCTAAAATTATTTGATAATACAATTTTACCTATATTGACATACTCAAGTGAAATATTTGGCTATGAAAATGTAGACATTCTAGAACGCATCCACTTAAAATTCCTAAGGTACATAACTAAAGTTAAAAAAAGTACACCTATTTACATGCTCATGGCAGAACTAGGAAGATTACCATTAAACATAACAATTAAATGCAAAATGATAAACTACTGGCACAGACTGGCAACAGGTGACCAAAACAAACTATCATACAAAGTATACAAATTTATGCTAAATTTGCCTAATTTCACATCTAAATGGATAGAACATATTCAAAATACACTCATAAATGCTGGCAGACCAGATATATGGAATAATCCTCTAAGTTTAAGCAGTAATTTTATCAAAACATTAATCAAACAAATTTACATAGATCAATATTACCAATCTTGGCATGCAGCTTTACAAAACTCATCAAAAGGTTTAAATTACAACTTGTTCAAAGACTCAATTGGCTTGGAAAATTATTTTCTAACTATAAATAAACATGATTACATATCATTGATGAAATTTAGAACTGGAAATCATTATTTACCAATAGAAGTGGGTCGCTGGGAGGGCATCGAACTTAGCGAAAGAACATGCACCTTATGTACAACTAATACTATTGGTGACGAAATGCATTATATCCTTGTCTGTCCTTTCTTCACAGAACTCAGAAGATTATCCATAGATACCTATTACTATGTGCAACCAAACACACACAAATACATACAGATAATGACCTCAACACACGCAAATACACTAACTAACCTTAGTAGATTTGTTAGAACTATTATGGATGTACTCAACCCCAGACTAACAGTGTGATGTTTAATATGTGTACATATATACAACTTAACACAAACTGAATGACACCTACATTTATTAGCACCAAACAGCTATAGGAGGTTTTGAGCTGACGTCACTATAGGTGTTTTCCCGTTACTAAAAATAGCTGGCCGTCAACCTCTAGCACACCGATTATCAACACTGCGGCCATTTTGTGTACATGTTATTTTCGATCAATCATTTTGTTTTATTTACTGCCTTTACTTGCTGTTGAGTAACGTTTTATAATGGGAAAAGAATGTGTAGTATTTGGGTGTGCAAACAGAGACACTGATAAACAATTAGGTTTGAAATTTCATCGGATTCCCCGAGATGAGCCACGCCGCACACGTTGGATGAATGTCATAAAGCGGTCCGATCCGAACACTGGCAAGGACTGGACACCTGGTGACGATGGTGCTAGAGTTTGCAGTGAACATTTTATTGAAGGTAGGTCATTAGAAATATGTTTAAAATGTGTAAACTATTATTCCGTTTATGCACTGTTAAGAAGAGGTCATTAGGCAAAGGTATCTTTTATGTCAAAACCCCTTTCAGGGACATTTACCTGTGTAGGCTTAGCCGACCTAAGCTGTTAACCAGAACTAAGCAATGTGTGCAAGGTGCCTTGCCCAAAGAACTAAGCAACGTGTGCAAGGTGCCTTGCCTGGCATCTGTGGTAGAGCGTCTGATTTGGAATCGAAGGGTCCCGGGTTCGATATTCGGTCAGGCCACATATATATAGTGTCCTTGAGCAAGGCACTTAACACACATTGCTTAGTACTGGTTAACTGCTTAGGTCGGCTAAGCCTGCCCATGAAAACATGTCTAGGTCCCCGAAAGTGGTTTGACATCAAAGGAACATACATGTGGCCTGAGCGAGTATCGAACCCAGGACCCTTCGATTCCAAATATGATGCTCTACCATTAGACCACACGTATGGCACTTGCCTCCACCCCACCCCCATGATGTGTATGTTCTTCTGGTGCTACATTTAATGTTTGCAGGACCCCGATTCTTACAAATGTACAGTGCCAGTGGGGCAGGCCTGTAGCTAGGAGGCGTTCTCTGAACTTTCTATATAATTATGCTGTTGCTTTTTAACTATGTACACATAGTACACACTCGATATATGTCCGAACATTCTCAGTCATCCTTTGACATTTATGATCGACATGTATATTAAATCAAATAATTATGCCACATTATGTGCTCAGTCATTGACCATATGTAGGAAATGGCGGTTCGGAACATCTAGAGTTCAAAATTTTCAGTGAGATCCCCTAGTGGCCAAGGTCCCTTCTGGACCTCGAATTAACCCAAAAACCTGGCTACCAGAATGGGGATAGGGGAGAACCTGTGTAGTCCCTTCAACAAGGGGATGCTCGTTGACTACTGTGCCACTGCTGATCCAGCTTATATTAATGGTACTTGTACATACTTAATTGCAGGGAAGAGTGATGATCCAGACTGCCCAGACTACGTTCCATCCATACACCTGGGTTACCGTACACCACTGAGGTCTCTGGACAGATATAGAAGAGCGTCCCAGCGTACCAGTGACAAGGGATCGAAACGTCAGTTACCATTCAAGGGGGAAGGGAAAATAGACGAAACCTTCGACCATGGGGCAGCAGCGGAAGCACTTTTCGACTTATCACAGCTTCAACCAAATGTGGAAAACACAGGTAATTTTATTCTACTGAATTTACAGGGTGCCAAACATGTGTTTTAGCGATATATCAAGAGTTGTCGGCTCACATTAGTATTTAAAATTAGTGGTGCAAGGATACGGTCAAACCAGTATTGTGATAAGACAAGCTCGTATTGTGGTATATATTGTGATAAATATGTATGAGGAAAATAATAAGATGAGGTAAGATTTATATCAGTTTTGGAAGACTAGCATACGGCGAACTGTTGAACGATATAAGACAAAAACATATGGCGGTATCACGGTTTATATTCACCAGATGTAACAATACAATATAGTTCCACCACCACTATATAAAATATAGATCTAGATCTACATACCTATATATTTTCATAGTATTAACATTTTACAATTATAGTTCTTTCTTGAAAACATATTGAACAGTGTCTGTATTAAGATAGGTCAAATGGTGCTGATATATACTTCCAAAGAGAATTAAGAAAATAATACAAAATGTCGGTCTATCATTGCAGTAATAATTCCAAAATCTATCTCAATGGATTATTTACAAGTTCAAATTCACACAGGCCAATCAATTTCAGAAGACAATGACATTTGGGTCAGTCCATTCATTTAATAAGATGGGTGCTTTCATTAAAATTCCATAAAAAATAACTGCAAATAATGTAGATCCTGAATAGATGGCTCAGTACACGCTGCCGGCTCAACTGGAGCTACACTGTTTGTTTGTGGGGTTGACATCGTTGAAGGCTGTGTGGTAATGTATTCCTGTTTTAATTTCAGGAAATCCCCATGAAAAATGCATAGCGCTCCTTGCAGAGGCATCGATTAACAAGAAGCAGTTGACGAATGAACTGGAACGTCTGCAGCTGGAGAACAGCGAATTAAAGGAGTGTAAGGTTACTTTTAGAGCAGCACAGTTGGCCGACAATGAAATAGTATTTTTCACGGGTCTTCCTTCAAGACCATGTTTTATGTGGCTAGTGAATTTTGTGAAGGATAGTTTACAACATTCCATTATACTGGATTCCTCAGATATGCTTTTGTTGGTGTTAATGAAACTTAGATTGAACTCTCCGCACAAAGATTTATCATTCAGATTTGGCATTTCGGAGACTTCGGTTTCAACATTTATAGATGGAAGTGTGCCAAAGTTGGCAGAAAAAATGAAGTTTCTTGTTCGCTGGCCCGAAAAAGATGACATACTGAGATCCAGGCCCAAATGCTTCAAGGACACATACCCAAGATGTGTATCTGTGATAGACTGTACCGAAGTATTTATCGAGTGTCCTGCAGATTTCACTGCCAGGTCTGCCACTTACAGTAACTACAAACATACTAACACTGTGAAGTACTTGGTTAGCATTACTCCATCTGGGTCAGTTTCATTTATATCCAGAGCGTTCGGAGGAAAAGCGTCTGACAAAGTGATCACCATGCAGTCTGGATATTTGGACAACATCAAACATGGGGATGTCGTTATGGCGGATAGAGGATTTTTAATCAGTGATGAATTGGCTTCACGGGGTGCCGAGCTGGTGATTCCAGCCTTTACGCGCGGGAAGGCACAACTGAGTGCCCGAGACGTCGAAACAAGTCGGAAACTTTCTAATGTCAGAATCCACGTCGAACGAGCCATGGAAAGACTAAAGAACTTTAGAATATTGTCGGAAAGGATGCCACTGAACATGGTGCCTCATGCCGACAGCATAATGACAATATGTGCTTGCATAATGAACCTACACCCCTGTCTCGTGCAGTAGCTTTAATAATCTATCGCTTTCATGCAACTGCAGAAAAGACTTGTACGACTGTCGTGTACACCGACTTGCAAACTAAGTTAGGTGGGAGACATGTGTACGTCTATCCCTCACACTTTAAACCATCTTAAATAGTTTCTTGTATACTTCCACAAAAATGCAGTTTATCTGGAGCTCTGTATATTAAACATGTATAATATCAGCCACACTTTGAGAAAATCACCCTTATGCATAACCATGTGCCATCGTAATTGTATTTGAAAAACTACACCTCGACTTAAATGATGTCGAAAGCTGGCATTTTTTATTTAGAACAAACGTGGAATACTATTCCGCATTTGCTCGAAAGGTTGGGCATAACTTATGGAAGATATCTATGTCCAAATCCATTACGGTGATGCATAGTGGTGATATTACCAAAGTGTGGCTCATATATGTATAATTATCTTGTATTAAAGGTTTAATGCATATTATATACTGCACAGCAAATTGAATTGATATTTTTCTTCACCATTCACTGCTAATACTAATCTATGGATGTCATTGAAAAGTGCTACATATATAATTAAGACAATTTACCGACACTCATTGGAGTACAAATGTATGTAGACTGTGATTAGATGGTGTCCCAAGCATGGGCCGACTATCATACAGTGGGACATCAGTCTACTTCTTACATTTTGGACAGAGCCACTTTCCTCTGGGCTTCCTTTTAACATTTACACATGAATAGTGAAACCAGCCTATTTGACACTCTCCATTGTTACATTGAATCATTTTCCCGTACTCTGGTTCAGAACAAATACACCACAGAGTTTTCTCTTCGGCTGGTTGACCGCTACGACAGACATCTTTCAATTTACCTGTCAGTAATTCTGGAATGACATAGTTAGTAATAAACAGATCACATTTAGCCACCATGTGGTCTATGAATGGTTGATCACGTAATATCCTTACAACCACCAAGGAAGGTCCACTTTCGGGAAGTGTCATCACTACAAAATCACAGTACAGACAGTCAAACGCGAACATTTGGAACTGTACCTGGGTGAAGTAGCGATGTGTTGTCTTCAAGTGCATGTGACGATCAAGACAAAAAGCTTTGTCTTCCGATGCCACAGCCTCTTGCACAGACACATTTCGGTGTTTGAAAGGACATTTTACTTCAAGGGTACCCAGTCCACAACAAGAACATGTGACAATACCATCTGCTGTTGCACCACAGAATGGATTAGATTCCGCAATTCGGAATCCTGATGGTTTGCAAGTAAAGTCAGCATGCTGCGTGGCGTACAGTTCACTGTATACTTTTGTTGCAGTAGCCTCCTTATCTAATCCCCATCGGACGGCTTCCTTCTTGCTTAAATCATATGATTTGTAGTCCATAATTCTCATGGTTAAGTTATCTGGTAATGTTGCATCCTTCCGTACCAGTATGTCATGCGACTTTGTACCCGTCACGCGACCATTTCTGTGCTCGTACCAAAGCGGTGACACGTTTTGCGTTTGTGTTCTTTTAAATAGATACTCTATCTGATCCTTAGAACACGCCATAGTACTTCTTACACCTTTTGCTTTTTCACTAAGTTCACCATCCGACAACATTTTATTCTTCTCATCATACAGATTAGTCAACAATGTAGGTAGAGAGTCGGCTTTTCTATCAACAATGACAGTTTGTTGATCAGGATGAACTGGGGGTATCAAGGTAAAGAAGGACGCAGTTGGGCACACCTTATACAAAGAGAGAAGTACGTCATGGTTTGGTAGGGGGTCTTTTCCCGTCGGAATTACACTTTCCACAGTCTTCTTCCTATTTGTGTTCATTATATGCTGCATATCTTGTATGGTACTAGGATTGACCTGTGAAGAAAGAGATTTGTTTAAAGTATAAACTTACATTTTACAATGATTGCGAAACAAGCTTTAACACCTTATATTAATCACTCTGGTTGGCGGCGTTGAAAGCGTATATATATGTAGTCATTCATGTGGGAGGAAATCGGAGTACCCGGGGAAACCCACCTGTCAGATATGGTGACCACCGTAATGGATGCAATGAGACATGTCATATGACCGACTGTTGTTAATGCTGCAACAATATACTATAGAACTATAAATTGGACGGACAAACACATTCAGGCTATGTTGATCAAATATGCATATTGTGTTATGTATAGTTTTATTCAGAAAAAATAGACAATGTACTCTAGTACATGGATCAATATTACATGTACATTAGAGCTTCACGGTTATCCGAGATTTTCGTATTCAGTTCGGAGTATGGTCTGACACCGTCGTGTTCGGTACGGCATTTAGGTGTTACCGTCGCTAGCTTTATATTTGCAGAAAGTGTACATCCAGACGGGTAATTTTGACTAAAAATAATAAAATTACTAGTTGAATGAGCTGGATCATCAGGATCTGCACTTTTTGTTATCAATTTTACTATTTTTAGACCAAATTCAGCTAGTAATCTTACTATTTTAAGTTTAAATGAACTGGTTCGCCGAATGTAATTTTCTGATTAATTTATTGGTCTAATACAATCATGGACCAGTCCATGTCAGTTACTTGGTGTTGAATGGGTTAACGATTTACATACTCCCTGGAATATTTCGGAGGGGGATGCCGCTGTCCGTCCGCCATCCAGCCCCTTTTATTTTTTATTGCTATCAGAGCCTCGTCAGTGAGCATTTGTCAGTTTTACCGACCCATCTAGTTATGCATGTTTCATACCTGCTTCTTGAACAGTTGGTTCCATTTGCATCCTTCACTGATGTCTGTGTCAAGCCATATCGGACACCCAACTCGATTTTGAAAAGTACAGCGGCCACATGACTGCACGTCTCCCCCAAACTGAAAAACAACCATGGACAATGTTATTTCTTGATTACACAGTTGTATATATTTAAAGCAGAGTTGTATGATTTAAATCACCTGAAAAAAATCAATGTTAATACATTTTTCTTCTGTTTTATTTTTAACCCCAATATCACCTGCAAAGGTTAAGGTTAAAAGAAAACATCAAACAAAGTAATACCATGTGTGAGAAAACAATGGTGTTAAAAGGTGATGATGATCAAGCTTATTTACCCTCGTCGCCGACGAACCAGGTGGGCGAACGTGGTGCTAAAAAAACATGGATTAAACTTTTTATCCGTGCCATAACTTTCATTGTCATTCATTGTTCAAATAACTTGGCACAAATGTTCACTGTCATAAGACAGTGTGTCGCGCGCAAGACCCAGGTATGTAGGTCAACATCACACTTGCAGGTCATGGTCACACTGAAGAGGTCAAATTGTCATCATAATATAGCCCTCACAGGTGTAAGTTGATTCATCACCTGGCGGGCTCGACATCAATCAATAATTATACATTTATTGTCATTCCTGGGCCAAAAATACTTGCCTATGAACCACAAATCATAAAACCTGAATGTACTTACCCAGCCATGCAAGTACAGTGAGCACAGTAAACGTCGGCCAAGTCTTTCGACAGACACACCCATGCATCATGAGGATCGTCCCTCGTACGCATTGATGGCAGTACACCGGCCTTCAAGAAGCAGAAAGGACTGTCTTTAACATCAAAGAACAGAACTTCCTGTACATGTCCGGATACAACATATCTGAAACAAGCAACAATAGCAAACACATTAACTTTTGCAGTCAAATCTCTGTATCATTTTAAATTGGTCATAATTATTTTGGATTGGTCATCACCAACAGCGACACCATGACAAATTATGGCTCAAGCAGGATGTACGTCCATAACGCCAATGTCATTACACTTCTTGACCTGGCATACTGTCGGGCAGACAGTTCTGTGATGCTGAATGAAGACTAGGAGGCTACCTTACAGTTTGGTAGTCAGACTCAAGAGTTTGCGTGGTCTGGTGGTAGAGCGTCTGATTTGGAATCTAAGGGTCCCGGGTTCGATACTCGGTCAAGCCACATATAGGTAGTGTCCTTGAGCAAGGCACCTAACACACAGTGCTTAGTACTGGTTAACTGCTTAGGCCTGCCCAGGAAAACATGTCTAGGCTCCCACAGGGGGTTTGACATCATTGGAACATACATACATATACTGACATACTCATAGGCTAGATCTAGCTAATACACACTTTCATGGAGAAATAGTAAAAACATTGAGACGGTTCATGACCATAAATACCTGTACAGGTTTCAATAAAAACTGTTTGTTTCATTTTATCATATTTAAGAATGCTGATCTGGATCTATTTTGCCTTTTTGGCCGTGATGAACACATATTTTGAAAAGTGCTCGGTTCCGTCAACAATTGGTCTCAAACTGCATATTTTGAATGAATATAAATTGCTACAAACCTATACGCTTCCAGACTTTTGTAATTTTTCATCGTAGTTGTGTTGTACAAGGCAGGCGTCTCGATCAGGTAAACAAACACTTGAGCAAACTCCAAGCACGGCCATTTCGTCGGGTCGTTTTCCCACTTCAAATGCGGAATTCCGAACGGGTCGGGAAGAGATCTGGTCTTCTTTTCAAACTGAAGCTTTGAACGATATCTGTCTCGAGCTTCCCTATCCAATCCTTTCACATATAGCGACACACTTGGCTTACTTTGCTGGTCTGACGGATCCATTGTTACACTTTGTAAAGAAATCAAATGGCGACTGGCCGAGCGATTGACGGCCAGCTATTTACGCATGCGCGAGAATGACGTCATTGTTGGAATTCCCAAAACCTCCTATATACTTATTGCTACTATTTTTAATGATAGTGTATTAATCCGGACACAAAGCAACTACAAATGTAGTATGTACAAAATATGAAATAATCAAAATAAATATATATAATTAAATTAATAAACTGAAACAATGCTGTTAATGAACTATTTTCTTAAATCAAACCAAATAAAATAATCATCCATAGATTTTATACTCAATTATTTGTGGAAACTTACCGGCTGAGTAAATTAAAAGGATTTGCATGCGGCATGGTTCCAGATCAGCAACAGCATTACACTGCAATATCAATCTGGATGTATGCTGTATAATATTATGTTGTCTGCTAGTCAACCAAGGACTCAAGTAGTTTGTCTAGCCATACTATTCATATAACAGGCAGCATGGGATATGGCGAAATAGTATACTATTATGTAGTATCTGATCTGATACAAATCATACTATGTTACATGCAAAGATAATATTGTCACCATCTAGTCTCAAATTAAATACATACACAAAAAACAAAACAACAAAAAATCAACAACAATGTTAAGTAATTACCCACGAAAACAGGTTAAAGAAAAAGATTATGACACGTGCAAAAAAAGTAACGTCAATAATTAAATGTCACAATCAGCATCTTAACTATTAATTAATAAATACATTACCAATAACATATAATTCTCAAAGCATTTACTTCTGACAGATAAACCTCACGGTTAACTCAAGAATGAAAATCCATTCAACAGTATTTGGTCACACACACACGTGACCAAAACAATCATCGAAAACGAAACAATTTCCCTGACCTATAGTCTGTTTCAAATCAATCATAATACAATTAAATAAACAAAACAAAATAATAGAATTTCCCGCTCTTTTTTCTATTTTCCCATCTCCAAACTTGACTCTTCTCCCTCATATGCTCTTTATTATTTATTTATCAATCCGTGTCACAACTTCTGTTAATTAATTACATGTATACTCATATGTCATGTAAATGATCTGAGTTAATAAAGAATAATTGAATTGAATTGAATTGTATTACTGTCTCAATGAAAAACGTCAACATGAGGCACTATGACTTTACGTGCATTACCTAAGGCTGTCCAATTAGAGCAGTGGTCAGCCTGTTCACTTCACAAACCAATGCAACATGGGTCCAAATCTCGGACCGGGAAATATGTGAGATGGTACGGTGGTCGCCAGATCGGACATGTGGGTTTTCTCTCAGTACTCCGGTTTCCTCCCACACGAATGACAATATTTACGTTTTCATCCGAGCCAACGAGAGTGATTAATATAAGTTGTTAGAACTTGTTTCGCAATCGTTGTAATATAAGTAAAGTTTAAACTTTAGTGTGATTATGTATATCTAAAATAGTTTCAGTTTCATTTTGTGCCATAGTATGTTTAGTGTGTTCCTGTTAGAACAAATGGAAATATGTTAACATTTCGTAGCAACACTGACATATTATTTCGTTTGCACACCATCCAAGTATTTAAGATTATCCAGTTTATACGCCATCCCACTTGTTACAAATTTTTTTTATTTGAAAACACCACCACTGCATAGCGGAATCTATTACTGTCTCAATGAAACACTTCGTAGTGATGTTGGGCCATAATTCCACCGGGGGCTATTTATCGCTTTGTAATTAATGACGAGAGTGTTTTCTTGTTACTCGTAAATATTTGATGTGTCTGTGAGAGGATCATGTGCATATAACGCGTGTATGTATGCGTTTGGAACAAAGCATCTTTATAAATAATCGTGTAAATAAACTTCAACTGTTCTGTTCTGTTCTGTTTATAGTTTTCAAGTTTTATTTACAGCAAATCTGCAATATTATTATTATTGAGTTTGACCATTTACATGATAATGTGAACAATGGTAACACACAATACAACATAGCACGCATTGTATACATTACAAAACAATTTACAGCAATAATAGCTCGAGCATTAGTGCCTGGTATGCATAAATAAATCATATCTGTACATGTTGGCACTGTTTGGCCAAGCGAGGAACGTTCCTCCTTTTGAGAAATTATCATGTTCCTCCAATTATCACGTTCCTCCGTTTGAGAAATTATCACGTTCCTCCTTTTGAGAAATTATCAAAAGGAGGAACGTTCCTCTCTTCCTATGAGTAGCTATTTTTGTGACAATTTAGTGTTGAATATACTGCATTTAATAATTGTATATGGCCACGGAAAGAACAACTAATTAGTTTGCATTAGGCCACAGCCCCTGTCACTTAACATATCAGCGTATGGACGGACATAATGACAAGGACACACACAATTGTATGCTCCACCTCACCAGTAGCGACAGAAAACGAATAGCGGCGGTAAACAGATTTCAATATTATCGACTCTATTGTATTCCAACACATATTATCTATTTTCCGTTAATGTCGAACCCCTCGCGGGGACGTAGACATGTTGCGCGTCAAAACATTACATTGTTATATAAAATGTAAACATTTCGACTTATTTGTACATGTTTTCAACAATCAATATGTGTGACACTCGTATGCATGCGTCACATGTGGCAATGTGACGTATTCGTACGAATACATCACAAACTTCACATGCGTGACGTATTCGTATGTGTGACATATACATACACCTTTACAGGTGACGAATTTATTCAAGCGAGAAAGCTTTGCAGCTGACTCGTGGAAGGTGGGAGGTTCTACCGGGTGCCCGTCCGTGCCTGAAATACTGTTCAGATGCGCACCCGGCGGCCCTCTTTCGCGAATAACAGCTGGGGGAACCCATACACATACAAACAAGCTAAACTAACATCATTTGAGTTCAGCAGTCCCAGTACATACAACACTATTCTCACGTTATGCTATCTTCATGAGTTGCACCTCATCCCATCCTCTCATGGTTAGAGTAGTTTATCTCGTGAGTTTTGTCTCTTTGCTCACAAGATCGTCTCTAATTTCGCTTCATATGCCATAGACCGGATATGATTGATTGCTAGTGAGCAGTTAGGGCAATTGGTTTGTGAGTCCAAGTACATTTTCAACGGTTTCTTATTACCTAGTTGATGCGTTTATAAAGAGTTGTAGCACTTAAGTTGCATAGCCATGGAATGACAGATATGTTGTATCACGGTACATTCACACATAATAACACGTCTTGTCGTGTCCTGTTTGTTCATCCGCTGAATGCTACGGAATGCTATTCCGATGAATGCTACAGATAGAAGTATAGGATATAAGCCGAAAACGATCCAATTTGTAAAATATTGGAACGTGTAAGGCACGTAGCGCCGAAAACAGTACCAATATGTTATACTTTATTTATTTTACAACGATTGCGAAGCAAGTTTTAATAACTTATATTAATCACTCTCGTTGGCTCGGACGAAAGCGTATATGTGGTCATTCGTGTGGGAGGAAACCGGAGTACCCGGAGAAAACACACCTGTCTGATCTGGCGACCATTGTACCATCTCACATACATACCTGTCCGAGGATCGAACCCGGGTCGCATTGGTGAGAAGTGAGCGCGCTAACCACTGCGCTAATCGGACAGCCAATATTTTACATACTATTATTGTGTCCGTTTGAGGCTTATATCTTACTTAAAACGCACACTTATATTACAAGATCCTACTAATTAAAATTGTTAATTTCGTACCGGTAGGCCTATGATTTAACATAATGCTCTGGCCTTTTGACAGCAGTCCAATATCAATAATAATGGACTGCAAGTACAACGGTATGACGTCACGGTGGTGTGTTAAGTACAGTTATATTATTAAGTTAAACAAGAGACGGATCTGTAGTCCAGTGGTAACACGCTGGTTCGATCCCCGTCTGACCCTAATACAATTACGTTTATTTATCGTCGCTACCGGTTGCCCATATGAGCGACGCATCCTGAAGAGATTAGTCATTTTAGATTTTTGGAGGATAGTTCAATGATACAGACATAGACCTATTCCAGAGTATCCTCTGATTCTTTTACGTGCACGGTGTAAAGCACCGACACGAGACCTCGGTTTAACGTCCCATCTGAAAGACTGTTAATTTTACTAGGGTCAGACGGGGGATCGAGCCTGCGATCCCTGCATGTTTATATTAATTATTCAAAGCATATATAAATGTGTTGGTCTTTCTGTTTCATTTCGTTTAAGGTCAACGTCATATTGGTTTCATTTAAAAAAAGTCTAATGTAAATCACTTTATATTCGCGTGAGCTTTATTTCGCGAATTCGACCACCAAACTTATTTCGCGGATTAATGAATTCGCGGACAACGCTGTAAATCATAAATTCGCGTAAGACCAAAAATTCGCCGGACAAAAAACGAGAAGACAAAAACCGGAAATACTGTTATGCAGTTTATTGTCCGGTAGCAGTGTCCCGTATGCGGTGCATATTCAGCTATGCGGTTCAATAACTCTTAGATGACGCTTTGATCAATTATCGACTTTACGAGTGATATTTGATTGATATTAATTAATTGTTTGAGAGCTGTTACACACAGGTTTATAAAATGTACTGTCATAAATAATGTGCTATTGTATTGGACTTTGAATGTTTGTGATAATTGAACACACGTGTGACAAATTCCCCGTAAAGTTCAATGGTTGTCTACAATTAGATAATTGTTATGGGTTGTCAATAGTCTAAGCAAAATGGCCAGTGACAGCAGCATTGTTACGAGAGGATGGGTAGATGCTGGTTTGTTATCCAAGAGTTGAAGAAAAACTGATATATTTAATTGAATGTGGATTGTAGTGTATTGAGGTGCATTGCGGTAATAGAATAGTGTGACTGACACGAGAACGCCACCATTGCCATTGGATAACTTATAATTTGTATGTAAATGTATAATTATGATATTGTAGTTTCGTTTTGTTTTTTCTTGGATTAAATACTTACTATTGTTATGTTAGTATTAACTTTAAGTCAGGTTTTATTGAATAAACATACCACACACTATCATGGAATGACAGGTAAACATTTGCATATTTTCGGACAACATTTTTCGGATACGATGTTTCGGACATACCTTTGGCAGTAAAATATACGCGATATTTATGAATTCGCGAGGTAGTCCATTCGCGAATAATAGCGAAAATAAAAACACCGCGAATAATACCAGATTTACAGTATTTATTATTAGTTAGAGAGACAATTTAAATAGCGAATGAACAGCTAAGCAATATAAATAACCTGGAACATTATAATATTATAGTAACTGCTACAATATAGCAATATAGCAATATTTAAAATGTGAGTAATTAATGTAAATGTATGCATACTATATGTAAAATATGATCATGAATACGTATAACCTTCTCCAAATTTGAACAACTATATATTTCTTTAGTTTAAACAATATTTTATTTCAATGAATATACATAATATAATGCTCACAATAAGAAAATACATGTAGGATTGAGGAGAAAGCAACTTGCTTATATGGTTACCTCTTTCCTACGAATCATTTACAAAACATACCGTTATAATTAAGCAACAAAATTACTGTCAAATATTGAGTAACTCATTAATTTTAGAATGTGAGAAAATGATACTAATTTTGAAATATATGTTAAGATATGATGGTGATTGTGCAACAGGATGACCAGCTACACTAGGTCATCCAATTACACCACCACAATTGACTATGATGATATTTTATTGGAGAAAGAAAGAAAAACAATTTGGAGGAGAGCGTTTCAGAATCAGATGCCACCGGCTCGTGCATGTACGGAAATTGAGTAGGCGTTCCAAATGGCAATTGTTTGTTGTAGTGTTATGCAAATCGTTTTGTGTCTTTAATGTACTTGTTCTATTTCTTTATGTTTGATATGTATGTACATTGTACAACTATTTATATAATGTATGCTATTATCACTGTTTGCCATAAAGTATGCATGTATATGTCCTCATGGGCTTTTGAGCCTATTGGAATTCAGAAATAAAATATCTAAAAAAATATCTAAATGAAATGCCGCCCAACACTGCGAATGTGCGCATGCCCATAACTCCGAATGCGCATGTCAGCTGCATATCGTTAGTGAGAAAATTCACACGAAAATAGATGCAAACATGGAATATGCGTTAATCGAAGGAAATGCAATAGCGATGTAAATATATAGATTTATTTCAGCTTATAAGATACAAATGGTATTCCCAATGCTAGTGTAATAATGTACGGTTGTATCTGTCACTTGCATGACACAACATGACTGAAACATATACATTCCATGAATGCACATTGATTGTAAACCCTGCTCTCGTTTGTTTAAGAGTCGCATCGATAGCTGTGGACATATGGTGACTCTTCGGCTAGTATTGGTGCCAGCGAGCAATAGTATAGGCACGAACGGGACTCTGGTAGAACCACCGACCTTCCGTAAGCAAGCAAGCTTCCTCACTTGAAATAATTCGACACCCTTAGGATTTGAAGTCAAATATCTTAACATATCCAATCTACATCGGATTTTCTAAATAAACTTTAGTAATTGATAATGAAAGGAATGTTTAAAATGTGTCTACTGTGTGCACATTATTGATCTGCTTATAGCGTGATAAGAGATTATATGCCATGACTGTTGGATGGTAGTTTTGAAATGTTGGGGGATAAAGTTACTCCCGAGCGGCGAGGCTTAGGAAAAACAAAAATGAAATAAAACCCAGTTGAATGATTCTATTACATTCCCAAGTTGTATGGAAATAACAATCCAACGGATAGTCTGGTAGAATCTCTATACACTCGATTATAAATATAATACTTCAGTTTTATCTTGGATATTCTATTTTTTATTTAGGGACAGATCATTTGTATTAAATGGTAAATATTTGTTTTATTTGTTTTGGGGGTTTAGCGTGTGTTGTTAATGTTTATTTAACGTCGCTACCGGTTGCCCATATTTGTACATAGTATCAAGCTGTATTGCTGCTACATAGTGTGCTCTGTACTGTAACAGGAATAGTAAACAGAACAGGTCTGTGTGTGTGTTTTACGTTTATTTATCGTGGCTACCGGTTGCCCATATGAGCGACGCATCCTGAAGTGATTAGTAATTTTAGATGTTTGGAGGATAGTGCAATGATACAGACAGAGACCCATGTCAGAGTCTCCTCTGGTTCTGTTACGTGCACGGTATACAGCACCGAAGGAGACCTCGGCTTAAAGTCCCATCTGAAAGACTGTTAATTTTATTAGGGTCAGACGGGGGATCGACCGTGTGATCCCTGGTGGAATCAGGTGCCCCTCCGATGAGTATTTCAGAAACTGGCCCATTTAGAACCACCGACTTTCTACAATACAGTTGAATAGCTTCGATATACACACTAATTTGTCACACCCAGTGGTAGTCGGACCTACAGTGGTGAGGGGCCAGTGATTTGATGTCTACAACTTTAGCAAATAAAATCTTATTTTAGTTCATCTGATAAACTTAAATTGTGTGTTGAATTTAAATTGGAAAGAAAACATGCCTTTAGCATGGTCCCCCAGGACAGCTTGATGAGTGGGTGTATGTGCGTGAGTGTGTGTACGTGCATGCACGTGTGTGTGCATGCGTGTGAGTGTGTGATGTGTGTGCGTGTATTTTTAGTATATGTATCGTGGTACATGTTGCCCCATGAATAACTTAATCATTTTTGAGTTTGGAGGATAGTGTAATGATACAGAGAGAGCCCCATTCTAACTGCTCCTCTGTGTGCATGGTATCGAACATGTGACCCCTGGTTTATGAGTCCAACGTGTTACCACTGGACTATTGATCAACTAATGTACATGTATATATTGCGTGTGCGTTATTATGTAGTCACAGGGTCCTCGTAGCCGAGTTGTTAAGGTCGTTGACTTCAAATCGGTTGCTGCTTATCGACACCCACTGGGGTGTCGACTTCCGTAAGCAAGGGCACTATCCAGTTAGAGTGCGATGGTTCTACCCGGGCGCTTGAAATAATGCTCGGAGTGGAACCAGTGGACAGCCTCCATCAACAATAGTTGGAGAGTTGCTATATGACCTGGTCCGACTTTGAACCCCCAAAGCATAACCTAAATAGCTCCAAGGTGTGACTGGGCTGCCTCTTGTACATGATTTGCAACACTATTTGCGTCACATTGTCACTTTGTACATAGTAACAAGCTGTATTGATGCTACATAGTGTGCTCTGCACTGTAACAGGAATAGTAAACAGAACAGGTGTGTGTGTGTGTTTTACGTGTATTTATCGTCGCTACCGGATGCCCATATGAGCGACGCCTCCTGAAGAGGTTAGTCATTTTTGGAGGATAGTGCATGATACAGACAGAGACCCGTTCCAGAGTCTCCTCTGGTTCTTTTACGTGCACGGTGTAAAGCACCGACACGAGACCTCGGTTTAACGTCCCATCTGAAAGCCTATTAATTGTATTAGGGTCAGACGGGGATCGAACCTGCGATCCCTGGATTACCAGTCCAGCGTGTTACCACTGGACTACAGATCCGTCTGTCAACAGAATAGGTAGCCAGCTACTAACGTTCTATACGTGTATGCAGGGAACAAGCTACGGGATGTTAATGATTTCGCGCGTTCATTCGCAGTACTCGGATTTGATCGCACAATGATATAAGCGTCGCTCAGCGGTTAAACAAATTAAAATATGAATATAGTGGGCGTTTTTAGTTTATTTATCGTCGCTACCGGTTACCCATATGAGCGACGCCTCCTGAGGAGATATGGTCCTTTTAGATTTGTGGAGGATAGTGCAATGATACAGACAGAGACCCAGTCCAGAGTCTCCTCTGGTTCTTTTACGTGCACGGTGCACAGCAAAACATTTTTTGACATTTGTCAATTTTCGTTTCCTACAGAGTATCAAATATATTGACAGGCCAGAAGAAAGCCGGCGACTAGTAATATCCATGTAGTATGTATGCATAACTCAACAAATACCATGTATCCATCTAAATTGAACGAGTTCTCTTCAATTACTTTGAATTCTTGACAACGAACATATTTGGCTTCTAATTTGAACCGCCTCAAGCGGAAATCGATCACCAACATATTGTGTACAGTGATATTGGAAGTGGTTATTTCAAAGGCCTATGCGATACGGTTATAAATGGAATGTACATCTATTAAACTGTTATAAACTGTAAAAGCACCTCAGGGATATACCCCCACCCTGCTACAGCAAGATTCTCCGTGGAAGTCGTACTAGCGCAGTGGTAACGCGTTCGGTTCAGGTGCGAAAGGCCCGGAGTTCGAGCCTCCGCTGGAACCGTTACGATTGTGCCCTTAGGCAAGGCATTTAAATTCCACGTTGCCTCTTCTCTCTCCCTCGTGGCGATGGATTCCATCAGGAATGAGGTCCCGAGAGTGATTAATATAAGTTGTAAGAACTTGTTTCGCAATCGAGCTAAGATTAATTAGTATTATAAATTAGTTTATAACGATTGCGAAGCAAGTTTTAACAACTTATATTAATCACTCTTGTTGTCGCGGATGAAAGCGTAAATGTGGTCTTTCCTGTGGGAGGAAACCTGAGTAAACCCACCTGTCCGATCTGGCGACCATCGTACCATCTCACATACTTCCCGGTCCGAGGATCGAACCCGGGTTGCATAGGTGCGAAGCGAGCGCGCTAACCACTGCGCTAATCGGACAGTCACATATTGTATTACATGTATCATGATATGACATACACAGTATAAGTGTGGTCTTAGTACAGAAACAAATCATGCCAATACCAATGGTTTGGGCCTCAAGTTGTAACGGCATTAGAACACGTACATGACATAAAACGTTAATATTCAAATAGAATGTCTCTATTTTACGCCAGCAACAATTTGTTTCTTGTCAGCTCATTATTTCGCCTGCATGGCCCCATTGCATGTAATTTCGTGACACGTAGCACTAATAATGTCAATTTGTACTATATAGTTGATTAGTAATTATACGTGTTGTGTTCATATATGACTGCCATCGCACGGCAACAAAAATAACCATAACGTCAGGAGTGTCCGTGGTGATCACCTTAGGCAGGATACTTAAAGCGACACTATATCGGTGAATTTGCTAGTATATGGTATAATTGTTATTCCAAATAGTTGCCTCAAAAACTGAGTATTTCAACAAATAAACAAAAGTCGTATGTATACGCGGTTAGGTGACATAACCAAAAAAATGCAAATAGGGTCGACATTCATGCGTAATACAACGCGTTTTTCCTGAATAACACGAGATATGGTATACATTTACCGTTATATCTCATATGTGTGCTTATGCATATTTATTTGTAGACTAATCTTAGTTAAATTATCTCTCATCGAAAGTATCGCGAGTTTCGTCAATTCACGAGCGCGGATGACCGTTATATGAAATCTTATTTGAAAGTTTGTATACCACAACAACACTGTTTATTGATTCAAATGTAGTGTTCGAATGTATTCAGAATAATGTGTAGTAGCTATGCATTTATACGTGAACAAAATGCATTTGATTTGCTTTTTGCAATTCAATGTCGCTTTAAATCCACACTGCAAACTGTCTCCATAATAGCGATGGATTCAACCAAATCGATGGTAATTACAGAAATTCGAAATACTTATTTCAAACTTGAGCTAAAAGTAATGTAATGTGTATAACATAAGTATAATCAAAACGTTCCCCCAATGGCCTCCGTGACCGAGCGCTTAAGTGTGTCCACTTCAAATCACGTACCTGTCATCGCGGTTGGTTCGAACCCCTCTTGCGTTACCGACTGGTATCATGTAACCTTTTTTTTAACCAATCCTAACTGTGCTGTTGCAACTATTCCTGTGTTGTTAATTTAGCCATATTTTATTGCCTATATACTCGTGTGTATATATATATACATGAATATATACTCAATTCCAAAATAAAGTGTGCACTTTGTTTTCTCTGATTTCTCATCGCCTATTTAACCGAAAGCCTATAAATTTGGTACTAAACTTTAGATCAGACCCTGTAGAATATGTCAGACATATCAGATTTTAAGTCACGGTCAGTTTAAGTAGCTTTTTTTATGCGAGAAAGGAGACGGTGCTAAAATCAAAGTTGCAAAAGTACTCAAAGCATCAGGTCACATTCAAAAATGCATTTAAAGTTGTTTTAATCGCAGTTCTGGTGTTTTTTTCCGATCAGTATCTTGTGTGCGCACCTCTGCTGTTGATGCAGGCGGCAATTCGACTTCGCATAGACTGCACGTAACGTCTGATTGCTGCGTCAGGGATGTTATCCCACTCTTGCACGAGGGCGTTTGCCAAGTCCCTCAGATTGTGGATATTTCCTCGGGATCGCACCCTTCTGCCAAGGTACTCCCAGATATGCTCGATTGGGTTCACATCCGGGGATATAGCAGGCCAGGGAAGCACGTCAACGTTGTTCCTGTTGAGAATGCTTGGATACGTTGATTTTCGCTCAATCTTGGCATGTTCGTTGTGTACCAATGTGAACTCAAATGTGATTTAACCGTTATGTAAGACATAAGGATTACACTAATACAAGCTTCCAGTGACATGTATATTTTCCTCGGGCTGCACGTGCAAATCATGCGAAATCAAGTCTCACAGACTGGACTGACATTCTTTGCATACCACGTGGTAGATTATGCAATTGATCGATGACAAATATACTTGAGGTATACTATGCGAAATTTCTAACCGATACGTCTTCTAAATAGTGAAATATTCTAAATTCAAAAGTGCACACTTTATTTTGGAATTGAGTATAGTTACACACTAATAATACAACATAACAAAAGCAAATGGGTTGGGCAACAAGTTCTAACAACATTACATTAAGCCTTTCCTGTGCTATATACCATTCTTGAATAACTCAAAACATTGCCGTAACTAATTATTTCATGTGGTGACGCTATTTAGCTGACTTACGGAAGGTCGATGGTACTCGCAGTGTGTCCGGATACTGCTCCGATGGGAGTAACCGGGGTTTTCTCCACCGATAACAGTTGGGGAGTCGCCCAATGATCTAAACTGTCGGCGCGACTTTCAACATCAAAATGAAACACACAAACAAACAAAACATGAATAAGTGTTATCAATACAATGTTGTACCTGTATCAAATGTGATATCAGGAACTATTTGATTGTCGTATGAATATTATTGGTGTTATTCGATACAACAACTTGTATTATTACTCTAAAAACTGAAACTGCAATTTCCACCAGTTATTGGCATACATAGCATTATTATATGTGCATGAACCCATGGCACTGGTGACCTTTAACAACGGCGTGCTAGATCAAACTACAACGGAGTTTCGTTGAAGATCAATTAAATTTCAACGGAAAACGATAGAAAATATATTGCATCGGTCTGGGTCGGGTTTTATACACATTTAATTTAGTGTGATTGTGAAACTAGTTCTTACAACCTATATTCTGTTAGTTAGTGAATATTAGAGAGCAACCTGCTAGTTAGTGAATATTAGAGTGTAATATGCTAGTTAGTCAATATTAGAGAGCACTATGCTAGTTAGTCAATATTAGAGAGCAATATGTTAGTTAGTGAATATTAGAGAGCAATCTGCTAGTTAGTCAATATTAGAGAGCAATCTGCTAGTTAGTGAATATTAGAGAGCAATTTGCTAGTTAGTGAATATTAGAGAGTAATCTGCTAGTTAGTGAATATTAGAGAGCAATCTTATGTAAGAGCTCCCTGTTTTCCCTTTGACAGATTGCACGCGCCAATAATGGATCAATCACACATGTGTAATGAATTTTACAACGTACGTCATCAATATCACTTCTTGTTACGTACGTCATTTCACACTTCACGCGACCTTAAACAACACAACACAACTAACAAATAAAACAAACAGAACGATGACGTGTCAACATAAAGAAGGAACCGTCTCAGATAGAAAGTAATTTAGCATTCACACATGGGACTCTTCAAAGACAATTTTATTTTCTTGAAATGAAAGAAAATTTAAGTGGCAGTCCCCCCCCCCCCCCCCAATATACAGTCCATGCGATGCTGTACATAATGTATAACGTAAATAGAATGGCCTAATTCAAATATTACCATGACAGCGATATGCTGCGTCCCAGTCGTACATGTATCTACCTATGTCGTGTTCGTGTGGTTTTGATCTCTTGTTTGTTTTGTATTTATATATTTTTGTAGATATTTGTTTTTATTCTTAAAGCGACATTATATCGCAAAAACGCCCAAAATTGCATTCTACGCTTGAATAGCATTGCTACAACAAAATCTTCCGAAATAATTCGAATATATAACGTTGAATTAATAAACAGTGTTTTTGCGGTATACATGCTCTCAAAAGTGAAAGTAGGATTTCATACAGCGGTCAGCCACGCTCCTGAATTGAAGATTTGATTATTATTGGAGTTTGTACTAAACACGTGATACTGTCGCTTACATGCACAAATGTGAGATATGACAGTAAATCTGTCCACAAATCGTATTAATTGGGAAACACGCATTGTATTACACATTGATGCTGACCATATTTACAGTATTTTGTTATGTAAACATAGTCAGAATCTGCGACAAATATTATGGAAAAAATTATATCATATAATAGGAAAATATATTCTGTAGAAATCCCATTTTCAACGATGTAGTGTCGCTTTAAATATGTTGTAAGCTATTTTTTGCTTTGCGCCATGTTTCGACCTCAATGTACCATAACCCTTTCCCTCATAGAAGCACCCATTGACGTCATTGCCAATACGACATACATTGACAATGTAGTTGCAAAACAAATGTTCATAATAAAGGCCAGAATATCACGAATGTCCCAGTAATATTTATGGAGGTGGGATAGATATGGTGACTATTTATCAACTGCATGATAGCTAAATGGCTGTCATTTGTATGGAGATATAATATTACATTAACCTAAATCTCTATGTAGTCCCAGTAATATCTATGGAGGTGGGATAGGTATGGTGACTACTTATCCACTGCATGATAGCTATATGACTGTCGTTTGTATGGAGATATAATAGTATATTAACATAAATCTCTATGAAGGAAAGGGTTAAATCCGCCCAATGTAGTTCATACCCCCGATTCACGACTTCTTATATATTACCTAAAGTATTCGTTACAGTGAAACAAAGAAACAATATCACATTTTGCGTTTGAAATGTATTAAGGCCATATTTGCGTTTTACATTTTACATTAAGCGTTCAGACGGATCAATAGTCCAGTGGTTAACACGTTGGACTGCGAATCCAGGGATTGCAGGTTCGATCCCCCGTCTGACACTAATAATATTAACAGTCTTTCAGATGGGACGTAAACGAACCAGAGTCGACACTGGAATGGGTATATGTCTGTACCATTGCACTATCCTCCGAAATTCTAAACTGGGTAATCTCTTCAGGAGGCGTGTGGGCATATGGGTTACCGGTAGCGACGATAACTAAGCGTGAGCACATACATTATGGGTGACAAGAACTATATTTTAATCAGGACATGCTAGGCAAACTATTAACTGAAGGAATTTGCAAACATCATAGATCGCCAGATCACCCGTAACACCGCGTCTCATCAGGATCGATGTTATATTTGCTATTCTGTCAAGTGTATTTTGCTATACAAATTTATGTTAGCTCGTTTGCGAAACAAGTCATTACAACTTGGTATTAATCACTCTCAAGACATCATTCCTGATGGAATCCATTTCCACGAGGGAGAGAGAATAGGCATGTGGAATTTAAATACCGTGCCTAAGGGTACACTCGTAACGGCTACAGCTGAGCGCGAACTCCGGACATTTCCCACTTGGAGCGAGCGCTATCACGACTTCAACTGTGAAATGTATTTAGCTCCACTCTCCTAATAGCAACTATCACAGAGCCTGAGCAGACGGCAACTTCTGTGTCATCTGATCTGGATCTTATGTTGTGCTTTGCAATGCGACATTATTGGCGATTATGTGGATAAGAGTTAAGTCATATTTCCAGATGGTGACGGATAATGTGTTGGTGTTTCCGATGAGTTATTATCCCGTATATGACAGATACTGTTTTGATGTTTCCGGTTGGTTATTGTCCCGTAAGCTGGTGTTATATTTTCGCTGTGTATCATATTCCCATGGCGAAAAATCCATACATCAGTGAAGGATGAATAATGGAGGTCGTGGCAGGGAACTCGGTGCATCCATTTGCATCAATAAGGAGCAAGAAAGCTAATTGTGTGTCTGGAAGTGGTACACCGGTGGCACATATAATAAGTATGTAGTTTGGGCTTGCGTATGATATCAATTATGAATGATCACTGAGATCTGGATTCCTGATTCTGATTTACTACTACACCATTAATATGGCGAAGATTAGGGATTTAGGGGCTAATAAAGGAATACATCGCTGGTTAATAGTTTCCATTGGTGTATGAACTGCGTTGGGCGTGTTTAACGCTTGTGGAAGCCGAAGGAGATGGTAAATAGATCATCCTTGGAACAGCATAAACGGTAAGACACGCCTTTTCTCGCGAGGAACACTGCCTAACACTGCGAGTGCGCATGCCCGTTACCTTGAGTGCGAAGTTCAGATGCATACGGAAATTCACACCAAAATGGATGCAATCAGGCATATACGTTCATCGAAGGAAATGCAAGTCGTGATAGCTCGTTCGTTTCAGGTGCGAAATGTCTGGAATTCGAGCCCCGCTGGCGCCGTTACGATTGTGCCCTTAGGCAAGGCATTTAAATTCCACACTGCCTCTTCTCTCTCTCCCCCGATTAAATAAGTTGTAATAACTTGTTTCGCAGTCGAGGTAACCTAATGTTGTATAAACTAATGTTAAATAGTAATCGGAATATTAATGAGAGACATCGCTGGTTTTTCTATTACCTCCCTTGGCAGATAAAGGCCGATTTATCCCGAATGTAAATAGGTACTTTTACTCCTTTGTTTTTTTTGTTTTACTGTTGTTCCTTAACCAGATGTTGCGGTATGATAAATGTTATTTTATCAAAATCCGGTTAATTAATTGATAAGAATTTTTAAAAAAATAAGCACCCAATATTAATTACTTAAAGAAGGCAGGTGGAGCCGATATGAAACATCGACATATTTGGTTGCCTCGTACCCTGCTCTGTTGCATCATGGTGCATATACCTGGTTGTATTCAAGGCGGCGACATGTTGCGCACGGGACGCTATGTTTGATATTTTCGAACTTTCTCATTTCCAAGCAAATCGATGTAAAAACAGTAAGACACTTGCCAATTTGACAGGATGGCGTGTACCATTGATTTAATGGAGCCTACGCTACCATAATTCAATTGAATAAAGGCCACAGCATCTGCTGAACTAATTCGGTTGAAATATTTATTAAATTAAAAATAAGTATACATAGCACTGTTGAACAATTTATGAGCCAGACAGAATTACAAATTTTCTCGAGTTTTCAACGAGATAATATGGATCCCGTACATTCGAGAATACTGTACCGCTTAGGCGTCCGCATGCATAGCGGGAAGGGCCGTAACTAATGTTGGTAGAACTTGTGGCCCGACCCGTGTGCCTTTATTTAATGTGTCATGTTTTGTATTTCCATGTATATACAGTCAAACCTGTGTTAGTGGTCACCTCTATTAAGCAGCCAACCTGTATTAAGCAGTCAATTTCAAGATTCCCAAAGTGTTGTTTTATTATACATTTGACCTCTATTAAGCAGCCACCTGTGCTAAGCAGCCACTTTCTGTCATTCCCTTGGCTGGCTGCTTAAGACAGGTTTTACTGTAATGTAAAACGAATCGAGCAATAAAATACGGTTAAACTAAACACAGAGCGAGAGATCTATGGTTCGAATCTCGTCAGAGGTTCATTCTGATATGGCCGGTTGGCTAATCGCCAGCTAGTTACATAATGGCTACTGACTTCTTATCAATCTTCAAGTAAAGGATTTAGGAAGTACATGCCTGTACTGATGCTATATATAATTTCCACCAATAAAATGTACTCTGTGATGTTCTTTATAAAGGCACTAATTTAAAATCTCATTATCTGTCTGTCAGGAATAGATTTGGACAACAGTGATCCCCACACGAACCACACTGGTCAAAGATTTATTTATAGAGGGTGGCCTAATTAATTCTGAACAAATCTTCCGTAGGGCCCTCAAATGCAGTTTGTCCGAGTTTTACAGTTGTTATTTACTGCAATGTACAGGAATAACTTGGACGGCAGTGACCCCCACACGAACCCTGGTTTGTCCCGGAGGTTGACAGCTGTTATTGTTATTTACTGCAATGTACAGGAATAACTTGGACCACAGTGACCTCCACACGAACCCTGGTTTGTCCCGGAGGTTGACAGCTGTTATTGCTATTCACTGCAATATACAGGAATAACTTTGGACGGCAGTGACCCCCACACGAACCCTGGTTTGTCCCGGAGTTTGACAGCTGTTATTGCTATTCACTGCAATGTACAGGAATAACTTTGGACGGCAGTGACCCCCACACGAACCCTGGTTTGTCCCGGAGGTTGACAGCTGTTATTGCTATTTACTGCAATGTACAGGAATAACTTGGACCACAGTGACCCCCACACGAACCCTGGTTTGTCCCGGAGTTTGACAGCTGTTATTGCTATTCACTGCAATATACAGGAATAACTTTGGACGGCAGTGACCCCCACACGAACCCTGGTTTGTCCCGGAGGTTGACAGCTGTTATTGCTATTCACTGCGATGTAGTACTGCAATGTACAGGAATAACTTTGGACGACAGGGACCCCCACACGAACCCTGGTTTGTCCCGGAGGTTGACAGCTGTTATTGCTATTCAATGCAATGTACAGGAATAACGTTGGACGGCAGTGACCCCCACACGAACCCTGGTTTGGTCCCGGAGGTTGACAGCTGTTATTGCTATTCAATGCAATGTACAGGAATAACTTTGGACCACAGTGACCCCCACACGAACCCTGGTGTGTCCCGGAGGTTGACAGCTGTTATTGCTATTCACAGCGATGCAAGACGAATGTATTGCACATTATATACAGACACAATACAAAACTGTGCACTTTTATATTTGAGCGTTACTTTGTCGTTACGAATCTTAGAATTATGGATTTCATTAATATGAGTGAAGAAAATAATCCTTCACACATTGCACTAATTTACCCAATATTTCGCACATTTTGATACCTAAGTTGTCTATATTGTTTTCTAAAATAATATAAAGTTTACCTCTAAGGCAAGTGCATATACGGATCTGTAGTCCAGTGGTAGCACGTTGGACTGGTAATCCAGGGATCGCAGGTTCGATCCCCCGTCTGACCCCAATAAAATTAACAGTCTTTCAGATGGGACATTAAACCGAGGTCTCGTGTCGGTGCTTTACATCGTGTACGTAAAAGAACCAGAGGAGATTATGAAATGCTTCGCTGTTTGTATCATTGCACTATCCTCCAACAAATTTAAATGTCTAATTTTTTCAGGAGGCGGCGCTCATATGGGCAACCGGTAGCGACGATAAATAAACGTAAAACAAACAAAAAACACACCGGCGTAAAATAACGACACAGTTTCTTTTTGTTCTCAGTATATTAGTGTCATATTGCGACGAATGAAGAAACTATAACGGAAGTCAAGCTTGGTCTAAGACGTAGTGGATTACAGCTATACGAATCCTGGTCACGTGTTAGAAACCTACAAATCACATTTTCGAAGTTTCAAATAATTTCTTTAATACATCAGCTGCCATCTGCCATTCCTTGGCATACATGCTTTATTTATTACTGACATTAGACATGCTACATGCGTTAACTGTCGCGAACATAACAATAGGAAAGAAACGCAACTTACAAGTATTATAGTATAATGTAAATTTGTTTATAATTTCTACAATGCTTAAAGTGTAGTAACTACAGTGTGGCGTCCGTGGTCCAATGGTAGAGCGTCGGATTTGGAATCGAACGATCCGGGTTCGATGTAGTGTCATTGAGCAAGGCACCTCACACACATTGCTTAGTTTATACACATTTATTTTAGCTCGATTGCGAAACAAGTTCTTTCAACTTATATTTAATCACTCTCGAGACCTCATTCCTGATGGAATCCATCGCCACGAGGGAGAGAGAAGAGGCAACGTGGAATTTAACTGCCTTGCCTAAGGGCACACTCGTAACGGCTCCAGCGGGGCTCGAACTCCATTGCTTAGTACTGGTTAACCACTTAGGTCGGCTAAGCATGCCCAGGAAAACATGTCTAGGTCCCCGCAAGGGGTTTGACATTAATGGAACATACATACATACATACATACAGTTCGCACAGGGTGTCAGTATATACGCTCAGCCGGACACCGGGTTTTAGCGAGGTCATTTTCCATCACGCATAACGCGCACTACAGACGCCTGATGCTGACCAATCACGGATAGGTAACCATACAAGCAGATTGCTTTCACCTCAATCCTACATGTATGCACATACTATTTATACGTGACTTAGTTTATACAAAGTTATGTTCGCTCGATTGCGAAACAAAGTTCTTACAATTTATATTAATCACTCTCGAGCCCTCAATCCTAATGGAATCCATCGCCAGGATGGAGAGAAGGCAATGTGGAATCTAAATGCCTTGCATAAGGGCACACTTGTAATGGCTACAGTGGTGTTCGAAATACGGGCCTTTCGCACCTAAAGCGAACGCTCTACCACAGCGCTATCACGACTTCCACAATTAATTATATTTTGTACATGCTATATATAATCGATCAATAACGGTATTATATATGGATGTTTCGTATAAAAGTAAAGTAAGTAAAGTGGTTATTTATTATAGTGTCACCCCTATTTAAAGGGCCAGCCATTTCTGACTTATGAGACACCTCTTTTTATGAACATCAGTACTTCCCGAATCCTATGCTTGTATGCCAGGCGCCAGGCTGGTAGGCAATCGGTAACCATTATTTAACTAACTGGCGGCTCACCAACCGGCCATATCAGAACGAACCCCTGACGAGATTCGAACCTTCGACCTCCCGCTCCGTAGGTGGACGCCTTAACCACTAGACCACGGAGACGGTGTATTAATGACGTATATTTGAAGTAGATTTTCCGTGGTACACGCTTGTAATTTACTTGAGTGTCAACATGTATCAGCGTATGCATCATTTCTACACACATTGTCTTTTGGCGTGGAAATAGTGTGCTTCAATAACATTCTGTCGCCATCACAACCAATAGCATTCGATTACGGTTGGACATATAAAGCCAAAGGAAGTAATTAGTCGGAAGAAACTAGAACGTGAAGTATCTGCAAGTACACATACACTTCAGTAAGAAGAAGCTTAATGTCGCGTTTATGAATATTCCATTGTGGCAACCAAGTCAACTAGAAGTCTCGAACAATAATCTTCAATATATATACATCCACAGTATTTCAATAAAGGCCACAATGTACGTCTGCTCAATCGCGCGCATAGCAACCTCGCATAGCAACATAACAACCTCGCATAGCAACCTCTGTATTATGGCAAGAAACTTTATAATGTCTTTATTATGATATTGCAATTTTCATTCACATTTTTACGACAATAAAATAGCTAAATATAGCATCCAATCAAATAGCAGCATTTCCTTTAAGTATGTGAGGCAGTAATTCGTACTGAAATGGAATCGACGTTACTGGTGAAACCTGATAAAAACCCTTATATATTTATCGCATTAAAACTTTACATATTTAGATTTTAATTTAAACAGTACTTATTCCGATAATTTACATGCAAAACATGCGAAAAAATACAATTTTGTTTACAAAATTTGAATAATTTGGATTGGAACACAAGTATTCATAAAACTTATATTAATTCCTCTCCAACGAAAACATGTACACATTATAAATTGTACATGTAAAGAATAATACTAAATCGAGTGTTACTTGAGGCGGATATTCTGTATACATGTATGCGAGAAGTAGTTTAAAGGAAGTACAGTTGGACCTTGAAACCACACACCTATCAACAGGTCAGCCAGCGCGTCACCGGTGGCCATACGGTGACTAGAAACGCTTTGTGGAGGATATGTTACTATGGACACTCAGAAACATGCGTGTAATATGGTCTAAGGATAGGTGGTCATCCTCATAGAGTGCTGGAGCCCATGGAAGACTTGACAGATAGTGGTGTATGTGGGTACTATATATGGGACATTGAAAAAGCTAGTGTGAAACAACAGACGGATCTGTACTCCAGTGGTAACACGCTGGATTGGTAATCCAGGGATCGTAGGTTCGATCCCCCGTCTTTCAGATGGGACGTTAAACCGAGGTCTCGTGTCGGTGCTTTACACCGTGCACGTAAAAGAACCAGAGGAGACTCTGGAATGGGTCTCTGTCTGTATCATTGCACTATCCTCCAAACATCTAAAATGACTAATCTCTTCACGAGGCGACGCTCATATGGGCAACCGGTAGCGACGATAAATAAACGTAAAACACACTAGTGTAACAGTTTCAACGGTGTTGTAGAAACACAATGGTGATTCAACGATATTGGTTCTATGCAAATGATAACATTTAGACATTAGTAAAAAAAATAATCAGCTTGCTATTGTATTGTTGCAAATTGAACAACTGTAAAATGCTTGTTCAGAAGATACTAATTTCGTGATGTGACAACTTGCTAAGCAATAAAGTAATGAACTAAGCCTGCAAGCAACAGACTGAGATCGTTTCTTTCGGCCTGGATTTCCAATTATAACAGAGGTAATGACGCATATGGAAAAGCCGACAGTCATCATTTTTGTAATTTCTCAAATATTTAGTAACCCGTCGTGGTGCCATACCGACATTTATCACATAGCTTTAGTTTATACAAATTTATTTTAGCTCGATTGCGAAACAAGTTCTTACAACTTATATTAATCACTCTCGAGACCTCATTCCTGATGGAATCCATCGCCACGAGGGAGAGAAGAGGCAACGTGGAAATTAAATGCCTTGCCTAAGGGCACAATCGTAACGGCTCCAGCGGGGCTCGAACTCCGGACAGTTCGTACCTGGATCGAACTCGCATCCACTGCGCTATCACGACGTAAACATATAGCTTTGCTTGTATTCATATAATAACCCATCTCTTAATTTCGTAATACCCAGTGTAATACAGTCATAACACAATTCCTTATATGTACACACGTGTAATAACACCTGTACGGTTTCTGATTGGTTGAGACTTTGCGCAGTGACGTCATTCCAATTTAATGACGTCATGGCAATTTGCGCTGACATTTGGCGCCAAAATAAGTAGCAATGTTATTTATTAAAATGAGCGCGCAATGGTAACGAGATAAATAGGATCGTGATGATTTCATACCATATTTTAGGAAACTCGTTTCATAAAATATGGCATGAAATGACCACTAATGTAAGACCCTATATATAAACAATACATTTACAGAAACGGATCACAATGGTATTTAAGGAGGAAGTGCACACCAAATGGACACGCCGAAGCATGTGGAATTATTATTTAATCAGAAACACTAGATGCTTGCTTGTACGAGAAGAACACGGAGACTGAACGTTACAGCTGCCTGGACTCTTCTCACTTCACCAATGCCCTCTGAACTCATTAAACAAGAGTGTGTGTCCTCTCTTTTTATCGGTGTTTCCTTTGCTTTGCCTAACACGCTATCGATGTTAATCAAATTAATTATCATAACGCAACATCTGATTAGAGAACGACGACGAAAACAGGATTCCAACAACATAATATACATTTTGGGATAAATCTGACTTTATTTGCAGAGGGGGATGAGATAATATACCAGCAAGACAGCCGTCCCAAACGTGTTTCCCCAAGATTGACTGCCTGAATAATTACTGTTTCAGCAAAATAAAAAATGTAATTTATGCTTTCCAAAGAATTGATAAATTCATGTTCAAGGTCAGTGATAGGCGTGTTAGGAGTTAGTCCTCGGATGTGAATGGGAAGTTTCAAATTTAAAGCAATACCTTTTTGTGTTTGAGAAATAATAATGTTGGAGACTTACATGACCCATAAATCATTTCTAAAATGGAAATAATTTCGAGTTCAATGTCATTGGTAGGTTGGTGACGTACTGGGGCTATAGAGAATTAGTCCTATGATGTGAATGTGAAGTTTTAAAAGCAATACTTTTGTGTTTGAGAAATAATGTTGGAGAAGTACATGACCCATAAATCATTTCTAAAATGGAAATAATTTCGAGTTCAATGTCATTGGTAGGTTTGGGGACGTACCGGAGTTGTAGAGAATTAGTCATCGGATGTGAATGTGAAGTTTCAAAAGCAATACTTTTTGTGTTTGAGAAATGATAATGCAAATATGTAATTGTTCACGGCGTCGTCGGTGACTGTTTATTCTAGATTTCCACTAAAGTGGATCTGTAGTTCAGTGGTTAACACGTTGGACTGATAACCCAGGGATCGCAGGTTCGAACCCCCGTCTGACCCTAATAAAATTAATAGACTTTCACATAAGACTTGAAACCGAGGTCTCGTATCGGTGCTTTATACTTTATTTATTTTACAATGATTGCGAAGCAAGTTTTAACAACTTATATGAATCACTCTCGTTGGCTCAGATGAAAGCGTATATGTGACCCGCCATATCAAAATCAGTCGTAAGTCGGGATTATCGTAAGGCAGATAATTACATTATAAGTCAACAAAATGGTATTTTAACATTTTTCAGATTATTGTATAATGACATTTTATAATCATTTATCTTTATAATAAATGTGATAGAAGCACGTATTTGTGTAATTTAAGGCATTAAAAACACATTTTAATTAGCTTGGTGTTAATTGCCATTGTTATTAATCACAGTGAAACAAAAGATCTAAGCCGGGTAGGCGATGTTTTCCGATGGCCTTCAATGATACTGTCCCGCGGTTTGGCCCCATGTATTTGGTACCGAAATAAACTAGAGATGACGTGTTTTCAGCTGATGCTATTCTTGAAGTAATATCTTATATGCTTCCAACTAATAAAACGGCTTTAAATCGATCGATTTTTTTTGTCACTGGGGTGGCGTGACTTGGGGCATGGGAGGGGAGAGGGCTGGCATGGAGAGGGCTGGCATGGAGAGGGGAAGTTTTGTTTGTTTTGGGGGTTTAAACTTGCACCAACATATTAGGTCATATGGCGACTATCCTGCTAGTATTGGTGGAGGACGACTCCCGGGCGCCACTCTAAGCAGTATTGCAGCCTGAGGCACGGACGGGCATCCGGGTAGACCCGCCGACCTACAACAAACACACTGGATAGCTTTCTCACATGGTATAATTCGACACCTCCAGTGGGATTCAAACCTACAGCGGTGTGCGGTAAGTGAATTGAACGGAGTTTTAAAGTCTAATGACGGTTTCTGGGTAATGCTTTATTTCATTTGTAATTATTGACGATACGTTAACTACCGGAAAAGTGACTGCAATGTCTCGCTGTACACCATAGGGTCAAGAAAATAAACCATTATATTAACCATATATACACATTTATTTTAATGCTTTCGAATGAAATACAGAAATTTATCAGTGAAATAAAATGCTGTTATTCCACTTGTTAGAAGCAGCGGAATAAACATTTTATTTTTCACTGCTTTGTATGTGTAGTACCCAGCCACGGTATGTTGAAATGTTGTCAACACGAAAGTTTTCAGACTAAAGCTGTCAGTGAGGTCATTTAACCCTTTCAACCCCACAGGCCTCTAAATAGGCTTATGAAAAGTGTAGATCCAGATGAGCCGGCTCGTGACGAGCCGTCTCATCAGGATCTGCACTTTTTTGCCAGTAATAATTATAACTATTTTTAGATAAAATTACCCATTTTGATAAATGAACTGGTCCAAAGGTAATTTTCTTATTAATTTATTGGTCTGAAAATATCATGGACCAGTCCATGTCAGTTACTTGGGGTTGAATGGGTTAATATGATCTCTTTATAACATCATTAACTTTTATGATCATCTAAACAAGACGATATAGCGTCATTTGGCGCATAGTTGCATTGGTTTCACTCATAAATACACATTTCAGCCTAAAATAAAAAGAACATTTGTGTGATTAAGTCAATGATCGAATAGTATGTCCTCATGAACATAGAAATCTATTATTGTCACTCATGGCTAACATCACTAGTGATAATAATGCTTTCAATGTTCATTCGGTGAAATTTATTTCGACAATTCTCTGATTATTAGTCAACTTAATATGAATGTATATACCAATAATTAAACAACTTAGTACCATCCTCTGTGTCTATGTTATTATGCTATTCTAGCACGGGCAGTTGATAGTATTCCCGTATATCATTTGGCGGGCAGTTAATAGTGTTCCCGTATATCATTTGACGGGCAGTTAATAGTATTCCTGTATATCATTTGACGGGCAGTTAATAGTGTTCCCGTATATCATTTGACGGGCAGTTAATAATATTCCCGTATATTATTTGACGGGCAGTTGATAGTATTCCCGTATATCATTTGACGGGCAGTTGATAGTATTCCCGTATATCATTTGGCGGGCAGTTGATAGTATTCCCGTATATTATTTGGCGGGCAGTTGATAGTATTCCCGTATATTATTTGACGGGCAGTTGATAGTATTCCCGTATATCATTTGGCGGGCAGTTGATAGTATTCCCGTATATCATTTGACGGGCAGTTAATAGTATTCCCGTATATCATTTGAGGCAGTTAATAGTATTCACGTATATCATTTGGCGGGCAGTTAATAGTATTCCCGTATATCATTTGGCGGGCAGTTGATAGTATTCCCGTATATCATTTGACGGGCAGTTGATAGTATTCCCGTATATCATTTGGCGGGCAGTTGATAGTATTCCCGTATATCATTTGGCGGGCAGTTAATAGTGTTCCCGTATATCATTTGGCGGGCAGTTAATAGTGTTCCCGTATATCATTTGGCGGGCAGTTAATAGTGTTCCCGTATATCATTTGACGGGCAGTTAATAGTATTCCCGTATATCATTTGGCGGGCAGTTGATAGTATTCCCGTATATCATTTGACGGGCAGTTGATAGTATTCCCGTATATCATTTGGCGGGCAGTTGATAGTATTCACGTATATCATTTGGCGGGCAGTTAATAGTGTACCCGTATATCATTTGACGGGCAGTTAATAGTGTTCCCGTATATCAGTTGGCGGGCAGTTAATAGTAGTCCCGTATATCAGTTGGCGGGCAGTTAATATTATTCCCGTATATCATTTGGCGGGCAGTTAATAGTATTCCCGTATATCATTTGGCGGACAGTTAATAGTGTTCCCGTATATCATTTGACGGGCAGTTAATAGTGTTCCCGTATATCATTTGACGGGCAGTTAATAGTGTTCCCGTTTATCATTTGACTGGCAGTTAATAATATTCCCGTATATCATTTGACGGGCAGATAATAATATTCCCGTATATCATTTGGCGGGCAGTTAATAGTATTCCCGTATATCATTTGGCGGGCAGTTAATAATATTCCCGAATATCATTTGACGGGCAGTTAATAGTATTCCCGTATATCATTTGACGGGCAGTTAATAATATTCCTGTATATCATTTGACGGGCAGTTAATAATATTCCTGTATATCATTTGACGGGCAGTTAATAATATTCCCGTATATCATTTGACGGGCAGTTAATAGTGTTCCCGTATATCATTTGACGGGCAGTTAATAGTGTTCCCGTATATCATTTGGCGGGCAGTTAATAGTGTTCCCGTATATCATTTGGCGGGCAGTTAATAGTGTTCCCGTATATCATTTGGCGGGCAGTTAATAGTGTTCCCGTATATCATTTGACGGGCAGTTAATAGTATCCCCGTATATCATTTGACGGGCAGTTAATAGTATTCCCGTATATCAGTTGGCGGGTAGTTAATAGTATCCCAGTATATCAGTTGGCGGGTAGTTAATAGTATTTCCGTATATCATTTGGCGGGTAGTTAATAGTATTCCCGTATATCATTTGGCGGGTAGTTAATAGTATCCCAGTATATCAGTTGGCGGGTAGTTAATAGTATCCCAGTATATCAGTTGGCGGGTAGTTAATAGTATTCCCGTATATCAGTTGGCGGGTAGTTAATAGTATCCCAGTATATCAGTTGGCGGGTAGTTAATAGTATTTCCGTATATCATTTGGCGGGTAGTTAATAGTATTCCCGTATATCATTTGGCAATGTTCATACATGTATGATGATCTACGTTACAGTTAAACTATATATACAGCAAACCTGTCTTAAGCAGCCAGCCAAGGGAATCACAGAAAGTGGCTGCTTAACACAGGTGGCTGCTTAATAGAGGTCAAATGTATAATAAAACAACACATTGTGAATCTGGAAACTGGCTGCTTAATACAGGGTGGTTGCTTAATAGATTTATTTATTTATATTTCGGGTTTTACGCCTGCATCAGCACCATTTTGGGCTCTATCGCCGACGGGCAGTTTACCTAACAACACCTTTCCTGGGCAGGCTCCAGCGGTTAACCAGTAATTGGGTGCACCAACCTCCGTAAGAAACTGCCAACTTGTTCATATAAATGCTTAATAGAGGTGACCACTAACACAGGTTTGACTGTACAACATTTTTAATATGTCTTCTTCTGCAGTGACATGGTTTCCACTCTTGTTGACGATTATTCACATATTTTACTATTGGCAAGTTACTATTGCATAGGTAGTAATGGATAGGTGCTAAAGATACATGAACGTCGTGATAGTGCTGTGGTAGTGTGTACGTCTAAGGTGCGAAAGGTCATGAGTTCGCGTTCAGCTGTAGACATTACGATTGGGAAAGGCGCTTAAATTCCACATTGCCTCCTTCTTCTCCCTCATGGCGATTGATTCCATCATAAATGATATCACACGAGCGATTAATGCTTAGGCTGTCCGATTAGCGCAGTGCGCTCGCTTCTCACCAATGGAACACGGGTTCGATCCTCGGACCGGGAAGTATGTGCGATGGTACGATGGTCGTCAGATCGGACAGGTGGGTTTTCTCCGCGTATTCCGGTTTCCTCCCACACGAATGACCACATGTACGCTTTCATCGGCGCCAACGAGAGTGATTAATATAAGTTGTTAAAACTTGGTTCGCAATCGTTGTCAAATAAATAAAGTTTAAACAATGCTTAGTTCATACACATTTATTTTACCTCGATTGCGAAACGAGTTACTACAACATTAGATTACTCGCTTTCGAGGCGTCATTCCTGATGGAATCCATTTTCATGAGGGAGAGAGAAGAGGCAATGTGGAATATAAATGCCTTGCCTAAGGGCACACTCGTAATGGCTAAATGTACTTCCGGGCGAGAACCCCGGGCCTTTCACACTGAAGCGAACGTGCCACCAATGAGCAATATACCGGCTACATCGTTCTCAAGCCAATTCTGCTTTTCATAATCAAACAATATTTCTTCATCCTTCCCGTTTACTACAGCTAGTTTTACTGCCGTTAGGTCTTCTATCGCTCAATCTGTCAGTTTATCTGCTGTGATCTCTTTCTGTTCAGTCAGTGCTCTAGATGCATGGAGAAACACTGCAAACGTTACTCCCTACAATCATATACATAATATAAAAATAATTCGATCCTCTATCCGGGAAGTATGTGAGATGGTACGGTGGTCGCCAGGTCGACAGGTGGGGTTTCTCCGGGTACTCCGGTTTCCTCCCACACGAATGACCACATATACGCTTTCATCCGCGTCAAAGAGAGTGATTAATATAAGTTGTTAAAACTTGCTTCGCAATCGTTGTAAAATAAATAAAGTTTAAACTACAGGAAACTGGAAGGAAATTCAATAAAGAACACAATAAGCTACTAGTGTTTAAGGGGCCATAAAGATACAATGCATAGCATGGACATGTTTAAACCCTTTTAACACTACATACCTATAGGCTTACAAAACGTGTAGATCCACTAATCTGCACTTTTTGCCAGTTATAATTATTACTATTTTTAGACAAAATTACCCGTTTTGATAAATGAACTTGTCCAAATGTAATTTTTAATTGGGACTTTAAACCGAGGTCTCGTGTCGGTGCATTACACTGTGCACGTAAAACAACCAGAGGAGACTCTGGAATGGGTCTCTGTCTGTATCATTGCACTATCCTCCAAAACTCGAAAATGAAAACTCGTAGCGACGATAAATAAACGTAAGATAAACAATTAAAGAATACACAGCATATAAGTCTACTACTTCCAACCAGTAAAATAATAGTATTTATTGCAATGATAAATTTCCATATTTCTTTGAAAATAATACACAAAATAGAAATTACTTTACTTATACTAGAGGACATAGAAAACGCACACTTCGGATAAGTGTGTTTTACATGAAAATCAATAACCATAGGTATACATAGTTTTAAACATTTTGGAATATGCTTAGTTGTTCAGTTTGTGTTTTGTAATAAAGATGCGATATATCTTTAATGGAATCCTTCGTATTTCGTTTTCATGTCATAATAATCATATAATGTAGGTGTGCGTTTTCTATGTCCTCTAGTATAGTATATGCATTACCTGGTGCGCAGCAGCTCGAACAAAGCCCGAATTTGCAGTTACCGTAACAGCCCTCAGACAATCTCCGGTTCCAAATATAATCTGATAAGTAAATACGATCACAATTGTAATATATCAATACTGCTGTAACGTCGCTTAATATACATTCACTGATTCTAAATATAACCCGTTAACACAAATTTATACAAACGACCATTTCTATAGATGAACACAACTGCTGTAACGTCGCTTAGACATTCACTGTCATCAGGAATGATGTCTCGGGAGTGATTAATATAAGTTGAAAGAACTTGTTTCGCAATCGAGATAAATTAAATTTGTAAAAACTAAACTATATTAATTTTATAACGATTGCGAAGCAAGTTTTAACAACTTATATTAATCACTCTCGTTGTTTATACAAATTTATTTTAGCTCGATTGCGAAACAAGTTCTTTCAACTTATATAAATCACTCTCGAGACCTCATTCCTGATGGAATCCATCGCTACGAGGGAGAGAGAAGAGGCAACGTGGAATTTAAATGCCATGCCTAAGGGCATAATCGTAACGGCTCCAGCGGGGCTCGAACTCCAGACCTTTCGCACCTGAAGCGAACGCGCATCCACTGCACCATCACGACTTCCACTATATCACTCTCGTTGGCGCGGATGAAAGCGTATATGTGGTCATTCGTGTGGGAGGAAACTGGAGTAAACCCACCTGTCCGAGCTGGCGACCATCGTACCATCTCACATACTTCCCGGACCGAGGATCGAACCCGGGTTGCATTGGTGCGAAGCGAGCGCGCTAACAACTGAGCTAATCGGACAGTCACATATGTTATTACATGTATCACGATATGACATACACAGTATAAGTGTGGTCTTAGTACAGAAACACATCATGCCAATACCAATGGTTTGGGCCTCACGTTTTAACAGCATTAGAACACGGACATCACATAAAACGTCTAGAGTTATTAATATAAGTTGCAAGAACTTGTTTCGCAATCGAGCTAAAATAAATTTGTATACACTAAACTAATATAATTGTGAATAGGGCAAACGGAACAATTCGCAACGTGGCGGAGGTTTGATATCTCAGATTATTCTTGTACTAAATAAAGCCTGATAATTAAATAGAAACCACCATTCTAATACAGGATGTCAACTGCTGTAACAGCGCTTAGACATTCACATACTCTAAATTAATTTGATAAACAACTAGAAACGTTAACACAGTGCCATGTTTCTGCAACTACGTGACTAATGACGTTGGCCATATATGTGGCGCGTTGTATAATCCAGGAACACTCGATTTAGTATTATTATTTATATGCAAATGCATAATGTGTACATTTTCGTTGTAGAGGAATTAATATTTTTTTATGAAAACATGTATTGGAATAAATACTGTTTAAAGTAAACTAATTATATAATTATTTTATATTCTAACACGACCCAGATAATAGCATACATACTTGTAGAGTAAAAACTACCTCGGGTTATTCTGCGATATACCTACCTTGAACTATGCTGCGCGCGCATCGTGTGTTGGCTATTCCATTTATACAATGCGTGTAAAGTTTTATGAATGAAAGTCACGTGATGTTTGTAAATACTACCGTGGGAATTCGCGGAAGTGAGCTATTTTTAGAATCAGATAATCTCTTGTCCATCTTGTTTTTCTGTTAAGTAACGTTTCAGTTACTATTCTGTACAGTTTTATTTGACAAAATAAATACAATTATTGATCAGTTACAACTTTTGTTCATTTATGCACTCGATTGATATTTTCCATAAAATATAACGTCATCACCCCTTACGCGGGAGGAAATTTCGAAAGCCAAATGCAGCGGTGTTTGAAGAAAATACTCCTTTAAAATTATTAGAAGTAAGTCGTGTTAGAATCGAAATAATAAGTATCAACCGTCGTATATCGCAGAATAACCCTCGTTTGTCGTTCTTATGCGTAGAAATATATCACTCAGGCCTTCGGCTACGCATAAGAACTTCAAACTCGGGTTATTCTGCGATATACCACGGTTGATACTTATTATTTCTTAATTAACGTTGCTTGTATCCAGTGTATAGTCTGGGAACAAATCAAATCAAATTTCCCAAAAAACTCAGTGCATCATACATGATACAAACATGAGGTATATATATATATATAGTAATACGGTTTTAAACAGCGGTACATAGCAAATCTAATTTACAGAGAGCAAACAGAATATGTTTCGTAAAGCGTAACCATCTATTGTTTACACTTTATTTAAATAATTTGACTAGATATATTTGTTTTGTCGTATTACAGATTGGTTTGATTTTTTTTCCAGTGCGAAAAGTGCAGATCATAATCAGACTCTTTTTTTCTGGTAATTGAAATTTCAGACCGTCAAACAAGTGGTGACATTTCTTGTTAAAACACTGACCGTCTACAGGCGTTGATATAGTTTGCCTGATCAGTCATACATATATTTTAATACCGAGATAATTAATTGGGCCGTATTGAGTTTCTGATAATATCAACATTTTTTGCCTGAAGTAAATTAGTGACAACCCCCCCGCAACAGACTGGAACCCAGACCATCCAGTGTAATAGTCATAACACAATTTCTTATATGTACACACGTGTAATAATACCTGGAAGGATTCTGATTGGTTGAGTGAATAATCCTTATAATTTGTAAATTAAACTTAAAGTATGCATATTTCTATTTGAATTGGTACATACTGTTAATGGTAAGACAATCCACGATTTAAAAGAAGTCTTGACGCAATTGACCTTTCTGCAAACGCTACTTAGGCACGCCCCCCATAGTTACAGGTGCTCGCTGTAACTACGCGAGACAAGCTATCTAACAAAATGGCGTCTAACGCAGACCGGCCGGTCGATCTCCTCACGACGTGCACGTCGTGACCGGTGCACATCCGGCAGCAGCAGCGTAGGATACTGGGATCTTGTGGTCGTCGATCTTGCGAATGGGTTGATGCATTTGCAATGCGTTTACGACAATCGACGACCAGATGTGTAATGGTCAGAACCGTATAAATGCTGCTGCGGGGTGACCAACAGTGAGGAGGGTGGCCCTACAAGGGACCGAGTACAGAAAGACCAGGCATTGTCACCCTGCCACGGAATGAAGGAACCTCCTGAGGATGTCATCCTGAGCTCACATCGGGGGATTGTGTCACCGTTCCGAAGTGACCAATCCACGCCGCTGACGCATACAGACGAGGACCCGCATCGACTCTTCGGGGAGATGATGCCAGGCGCGGGGAACGTCACCCTGTCGTTGGTATCGCTCCATAACTGGGTCAACGATGAAGAAGCGCCTTCACAGCGACTGGATGACCTCATTGCTTCATCCAGTCAGCGACCAGACCTTCAACCACCTTGACTTTAACTACCAGTACCACAATCATCTTGGATTTAAACAACTTAGAGACATAACCAACAAGGAATAATCATCGAGTAACCTAATCATCTTGGACCATAATCTTCACGGGAATCTACAAACTTCAATCTACACCACTCTACAAGACACCGACGACACAACACTTCATCGAATAATCGACGGTGCGAAAGCACGTTTGCTCGCCCATATGGTTTACCGGTGGCGAGGGTAAATAAACGGAATCATCATCATCATCTAACGCAGACCTGCATCGAGTTAATCTAGATAAAATTCCGTGGAATTTCTCAGTTTTATTTTACCCAGATATTAATATATTGTTGAAAGCAAGTCAACAAGTGTTTAGGTTCTTTAAATAGTGAAGGTTATTTCTCTAATGTACAGATATATTTAACGGATGAGGAGGTGTTAAGTATTCGTGGAAAATGCTTTCGCAGTCAACGGAAGAGTGAACAACCACATCGTGTCAACTTTGACATTAAAAGAAAAGAAATATGCCACCGTCTTGAGATACTCGACCCTATGCCTCCTAGAAGACTCGAACATTAGGCCCAAAAACTGAACACCAGTACGTTCACTGAGCTAATATGGGAATCCCACAGCTCTGCACATGCACGACAATATGTATGAACCACATGTATAATTTTAATCACCATTATACTCACATATCTCTTGTGAACAGTAAATCTATAAATGCAGAATATATTGTTTCGAAATATTTTATTATGCATAAATAAATTAATTTCAACTTACTTGTGTGCAAATATATATGTTTGCATTAATTTTGGATGTATTCAGCTGGTCGTCCACACAACTTAATCCATCTTAGACATTTTTCAAGATTTGTCTTAGGTTTTGGAAATGGCACGAATTAAACGTCACCTATTAATCGATCTGGATATCTACTATCAGTCACACAGCCCGTAACTACATCTTTTCACCATTGTCAATGACTGACAGCATTAATTAATTTGTAATTATTTTTCAAAAAATAATTTCAGATCATGATCACTCATCAGATTTGATTAAAATTTTACTAAATAACTCGTTTGTCTAACAAAACGATAAAACAATGACTCGGTGTAGTAATCAATACTATAATTGTGTGCACACATTTTATAATTGACCAATTATTAGCACAATCAGTGCTAAATTCCGATGTGCAACACTTTGATCTTTCCTAACGGGATATTATGTCGGCGGTCTCTGTGATGTACCGGTAAGTTGGATTACTCCCAATAAACAGTGTGACACGCTTAAATTTGATTGCTGTGTTTGCGATAAAAGAATGACTATATGGGGTCAGTCGGTGTTTTTATAGATGCATTGTTTTTAAAGCAGCTGTCTGGTATTTTGTGGTTCATATACACACTTAGATTTGTCCAAGGATTTTGAAATGGGTTGATTTAACGTCGATCACCAGGATATCGACTAATGTTGTACTATAACTAACCCACACACTAAAGCTACACATTTTCAACATCATTAAAACAATTTAAAACCCGTATTTTCGATCAAATTCACGCCTTTTCAAATTTGTCTACTCGTTACTAGTTTGTCTAATATGGATTGTTTGTCTAACAAGATGGCGGCGATAAACCGTTGCCGGGGGTGTGCGCGAATGGTGCGATGCGATTGGCTAACGCCAGCTGTCAATCAAAATCGGCAGAAAGGTCAATTATAACGCTGTTTGAAACATAAATACAACGCTGCTTTGCGTAATAACACCATACCAATTTAGTGACGTCATGACAATTTGTGCTCACAATTCCTGCCAAAATGAAAGCAGCAGCGTTATATTGTGCAAAAATATGATTAAATCCCAATATGGTAATGTGATAAAAGGATCGTGGTGATTTCATACCATATTTTATGAAACGAGTTTTGTAATTATGTTTCTATAAAGCGAACCTTTTTACGAGCTCAACAGCAACATGCCAAAAGTCGTTTAATAAAATATGGTATGAAATCACTACTCGTGTAATAGCCTATATATACACGATTGAAAAACTGTTTCTAAGGGTGCACTGGGTATAGCCAGCACGTGTTGCGTAGTCATTCAATTAAGGAATCAATCGCGGGATAATAGTTTCCATCAGGGTATGAACTACATTGGGCGTGTGCGCATGACAGTTGCATATCATTAGTTGGGAACCCTCATACGAAAATGTACACAATTAGGTCACATACATCCATAGAAGGAACGAACTATTTCACGCTACATGTATCATTTAAACATATGACGACAACAGTTGTAACCACCCTTAGACAATCCACGTTTCTTAACATAACCCCCGAACAAACAACTACATAGAACTCACAATGCCAACAACTGTTGTAACAACCCTCAGACAATCCCCGTATGTTAACATAACCCCCGAACAAACAACTACATAGAAATCACAAGGCCAACATATGACGACAACTGTTGTAAGAACCCTCAGACAATCCACGTTTGTTTACATAACCCCCGAACAAACAACTACATAGAAATCACAATGCCAACATATAAAGTCAACTGTTGTAACAACCCTCAGACAATCCACGTGTGCAAACACAACCCGCTCCCCCAAACCAAATTAATGTCAGCATAAGAGAGAAATCCAGTAAGCTTTTAGCTTTCATTTCAATCCACTTGTATTTATAGTGTATTTATAGTGTATTTATAGTGTATTTATAGTGTACACACTTATGTGTTGTAAATAGTGTTATATAATGTCGAATAAATATAAATATGTTTAAGCCAAACCAAGAAGGCAACTGCTGTAACAATCCTCGCAACAATCACCGGTGCCAAATAGTACGTAATAAATAAACAGAAGCCACAATTTCCCATAATATGAGGACAATTGTGATACAATTAACTGTTAGTAGCGGGGTTATTATTCGATATATAAAGACAACGGAAGCATATTTCTCGGTGTGTGTGGATGATCTTGGCTTGTAATATGGTACATGGGTGCCGCTGGACAATTCAGAACCCTACTTATTCAGATATACTCTCATATCATATAAGTATATATCAATGTATATATATATACAGAACAGAACATAATCTTTATTTACGGGACATTACAAACATATACCATACCACATATTCATCTACAAGTCTACTATAATCAAATTAAAGTGAGTTTCTATATTTTTTAAAACTTTATTTATTTTACAACGATTGCGAAGCAAGTCCTAACAACTTATATTAATCACTCTCGTTGGCGCGGACGAAAGCGTCAATGTGGTCATTCGTGTGGGAGGAAACCGAGGTACCCGGAGAAAACCCACCTGTCCGATCTGGCGACCTCCGTACCATCTCACATACTTCCTAGTCCGAGGATCGAACCCGGGTTGCATTGGTGAGAAGCGAGCCTATTTAATGTCTCATGAAAAACAGACGTGTCAGTAGTCCAGTGGTGAACATGTTGGGCTGTGAATCCAGGGATCGTAGGTTCGACCCCCCGTCTGACGATAATAATATTAACAGTCTATAAGTTTGGACATTAAACCGAGGTCTCCTGCCGGTGCTGTACACAGTACACGTAAAAGAACCAAAGGAGACATTATAATGGGCCTATGTCTGTATCATTACACTATCCTCCAATATCTAAAGGTATAATTCAGGAGGCGTTGCTCATATGGTAATAAATAAACGCAAAACACACACTGAGTGCGTGATCTGGGTGGCCCCATAAACATAATTGGGAAAGCGTTGCGTTTGGTATATAGGGTGTTTGTTTGTGCCAATTGTAATGGAATCCATATATATATATGATAAATTGCAGTTAACGAGCGAAAGAGACGCGGTCTAAGCGGGTTTGAAACCATGCCCATCAGTGACGAGAGAACACCGCTAATGTTATGTTATATTTCGGGTTTTACGCCTGCATCAGCACCATTTGGGCTATATCGCCGGCGGGCAGTTTACCTAACAACACCTTTCCTGGGCAGGCTCCAACGGTTAACCAGTACTTGGGTGCACCAACCTCCGTAAGAAACTGCCAACGTTTTCATATAAATGAGACACGGTCTGAGCGGGGCTCGAACCCGTGACCATCAGTGATGATAGGTTACAGTGGTATACAAGTCAGCGACCTTAACCACTCGACCACGGATGCGGACACACCACTAATGGTACATGTATATAATAAATACAATAAACATCAACTATAAATAGCTTTTGACATTTGAGAATGTCTAGACATATTTATTCATTGTGGCGGGCGTGCTCCAGTGGCAGGGCGTCTGATTTGGAATAGAGGGGTGCCGGGTTCGATACTCGGTTAAGGAACGTATGTAGTGTCATGGAGAAAGGCATCTCACACACATTGCTTAGTATTTGTTAAATACCTAGTTCTGCTAACCCTGCTAAGGAAAACAAGGACAATGTACACTATAACAAATGTTTTATATATAGTTTATGTACTGTTCAGCTTTAACATTACTATATAATTCCAATATGCAGTTTTCACTTATAGTGTCCAGTCATTTAGTTTATACAAATTTATTTTAGCTCGATTGCGAAACAAGTTCTTTTAACTTATATTAATCACTCTCGAGACCTCATTCCTGATGGAATCCATCTCCATGAAGGAGAGAAGAGGAATGTGGAATTTAAGTGCCTTGCCTAAGGGCACAATCGTAACGGCTCCAGCGGGGTTCGAACTCCGGACCTTTCGCACTTGAAGCGAACGCGTATCCACTGCGCTATCACGACTTCCAGTAATTTGATTTGTATATATGTTGAGGGCCTCATGGTAGATTAACTTTTGTTAAATGAGTTCTCTCGTAAAATAAAGTCTTTATCATTACTATTATAATATTATTACTTGATGTTGGAGTTGCTGGAGTCCTGTCCTTTAATGAGAATATTACGCAAGACTATCCTTCATATGTACTGGGTGTGAGACAAGGCTATTCCACTCGAATGGTGAGAATATGTACTCAGAAATGATACTCTGTGTATTGCCAATTCGGTTAAATTTTGATTCTGCGGGGAACAGGAGACTCTGTGTATTGCCAATTCGGTTAAACTTTGATTCTGCGGGGAACAGGAGACTCTGTGTATTGCCAATTCGGTTAAACTTTGATTCTGCGGGGAACGGGAGACTCTGTGTATTGCCAATTCGGTTAAACTTTGATTCTGCGGGGAACAGGAGACTCTGTGTATTGCCAATTCGGTTAAACTTTGATTCTGCGGGGAACATGAGACTCGATGTATTGCCAATTCGGTAACAGTGCCTAAGACATGTAAATCTTCGATCTACTCCATACAATGTTTCAGATCAGCACCCTCCAGAGGTAATGGAAAGGCGCCGCACCCTTATCCCGGAGATGCTCAAGGCCCGGAAAGACGGACACCGTGCTGTGCTGGTCCGGGATAAACTGTTTATAAACTATTCAAACCCGGCCGACAGTACGACGGTTCAAGATAGGATTCCCGAGAAAAGTGTAATTTAAATATTATCTCTTGGAATGTTGAAGGTTTAAAAAATTGTTTGTTTGACGATGATTTTGTAAATTTCGTTTCTAATGTTGATGTGTTGTTCTTTTCGGAAACCTGGCAACGAAAAAGTGATACATTCGAAATTGAAGGTTATGATTCCGTGTATGTACCCAGAAAGGAAAGCCTAAGTGTTAAGTCTAAAAGAGGTCATGGGGGATTTGTCTTTATTACAAAGAGAAATTCAAATGTGGGATCACAATTTCTGAAATAGACTATACTGGATTTATTTGGGTCAAATGTTGTAAACGATTTTTCGGATTAGAGTATGACCTTTATATTTGCTTTTTAATTCTGTTTATTATGCAATGCACGAAATTGGTTATTTCGAAGTATTAGAACAAAATGTACGGAAATATTCAGAACTGGGCGATGTGTCCGTGATGGGGGATTTAAACGCAAGGTGTGGAAATAGACCTGATGTTTTACAAAATAGCACACACTTTAATAAATATATACATGTTATGAACAGA